>CM065425.1:8494354-9094354 GCA_033060865.1 Dorcus hopei | reverse complement strand
ATACCTTGAAGCCATCTTGCGTAGTGACGTAATTGGCAGCACCGTCCTCCTCCGCTGGATTGTATCACGCTTGGGTTTTCCCCACCTCGCCTTGAGAGCTGAGCGTCCAAGTGCGAATTTGTTGACAAGGTCGGAAATATTTTATTTAATTGTTTCATTTGCGTCGTAAAAACGTTGTGTTGCGTTAATTTAATTTTAACGGAGTAATTTAGAGCTTTTGCCTTTTGCATTCTCTGTAAACGAAAAGCAGATCTGCTTCTCGGTCAAAGTTTTATTTAATCGTTATACCGTTTAGAATTTTACTCATTTGCCCAACTCATTGAAACCTGGGTTATACTTTCTATATTTGTTCACTGTGTTACATTTTTGAACAATATCAAATAAAAACAAATGTGCTCAGCTGGTGACTTTTATTTTGTTTAACTTATTGTGCCTTTGCTTTTGTGGTTACGTTGACTCTCCCCATCTTTAGGAGTTTAGTTGGGTGTACTGGAGATCTACAATTTGCTGTCGTTCAGATAAGCTGAACGAGTGTGTTCGGTTGCCCATTTACGTCAGTTTTATATGAAAGCGGCGCGAAATTTGAATCGTCTTTTACGAAAGGATTAGTAAATGTAATGTTAACGCTAATATTGCCCGTCTTTATTTATTCCTTTTTGCTTCGCAAGTGTGAATTAAAGCGATTATTCTAGATGATACTTTTCGATGGACAATTTGGCTTCAAAGCAACAGAGTTTTTAAATTGCGTTGGATTATACTTTGTACCTTTGTATCAGTTATCAGCACAAGTAAAAAATCTCTTCCAATCTCACCCCCAAATTTTTAATTACGCGCGCTGAAAGTTTAATTTTCGCTTTAAACGAAGCCGGTACTGTGGTCGGTCTGCGGACCTTAATTAATATTATTAAGTGAAACATCCGTGCCGTAATTGCATTAATTTGCCCACCGGTGAACTGTTTTCCATTCATCACGGCCCGGCATAATCTCAACCCTGAATGCTGGCACGGTGAGGTATTGGAATCGGAACATCAACAAAACACAATAAGCGTGATGCGGTCGGCATTGTGTTGTGTGCTCCACTCATGACATATTTCAGTGATGCATTAATGGTCGCCAATTGGAATATTGTTAAGTAATTTATATACCACGGTCAAAGAGTACGTGTCAATTAATCCTTGCATTAGAACGTGACAACTATGCGCCCCAATAAATCACAACACCAAGCTCCAATATATTCAAATTGGAAGCAATGTGGAAGGAAATTCGACCATCCAGTCGCTAGGTTAAACGAAAAAGAAAACACCATTACAAACATTATTATTTTCACCATCTATAAGTAGCTTGTTCGAATGTCAAATCATTTTCCATCAATAAGATTCCCCAGAGAGTTCTAGAATACACAAGCAAAAGTCAAGAACTCTCTCGTCACCTCCTTGTTGTTTGGGTGGCCTATACGACAGGGTGGTCAAGTCACCATTCTAAATTTGGGCAACCAAAAACTAGAAGTGTAAATTACGTTTAATTAAAATAATCTCCCCTTTACCACTCTTTATAAATTGCACTCTTGAATTCTCTCCCTTACTTCTCGCCGCATTGTCTGAATGAAAATTATTCATGCCCGAAGTAAAAGTTACCCACTTACATCCAGTCGGTTAGAACTTACATCCCGTCCAAAGAAATTTTAATTTCTGGCGGCGAGCTGTAGGAAACGACGTCGACGGAATGACAAGAAGAGAACAGCCGGGGCCTGAAACGTATAACCGTAAGTGATTCTTAAGTCGGAGGTTCAAGAGCCTAAAATGAAACGGGCCGGATTAGCATAACTCGTTAATTACGTTAATGTATTCGGAGAGCTCGCCTATCTTATCAGGGCGACAATAAACTTGAATTTGTTCACGGTGTGCTTCAACTTAATTGTGACGGTGCAGCCCGGATATTTTTCAACTTACAATTAATAATAAAGCATGTTCACCTAAAGTTCATAATAAATCCTGTTTCATTTCCGAGTGCATATCAATTTTTAAAGCGAGAAATAAACTTTGGGGCGAGCTCGACATACATACGAGTATATTCGGTGAATAAATAGAGGAATGTAAATTGGAGAAACTTTTTTGTCGCAAGGAAAGACTGAGGGAGATACGATCGAATAATGGATGTCCTGCATAAAGGACGCGGGTTGATAACCCTAGCCGGGGTCCTGCGGGACTCTCCCTTAAACCCTGGTCTTGTCATCTCCATGGAGTACAGCTTTAAACAAAATTATTTAAAGTCACGTTTCATATTTTTGGTTTGCGAAACATCAACGAATTAAAACGTTCATTTGTACGATGTGTCAGTTAACTACAATTCAAAAGCAACTGAATTTTAACATCCTTATAGATAGCAGAAAGAAACGCTCAATTTTTATTAAATCAAAAACGAAATGAAATTTTTAGCCCAACTTTGGGATCCGCACTAAAATACGTTTTAAAACAGTGTGATTATAAGTGAGAAAGATTTCAAAGTTATTAGAAATTAGTTTTTTAAACATCTTGCCTGCTGCGCCATCTGTTAGTCAACGACTCAATTTCATCGAAGGCGTTCAGCAAAATGTTATAAATCATAACTATACCTCTGCAATAATAAATAAAGGAAAGTATTAAATATGTAAATGTACCACTTGTTGCTTTCCTCATTGCCGAACGAAACAAAATACATTTTTATTTTATTACAGTTTCCTGTAATCAGATATTGGTTTTTATTAAATCTTGTGAATTGCATGGAATTCCTTGTACATACAGCTAGATCATACAATGATAGAATGATAAATTTTAAAAGAAATTAAGAATTTAGAGAGCATTCTTATTATTATCTAACAAAAAACACTTTTATAATATTACAGTTTCCTGTAATGATATTTTACTGCTAATGATTCAAGCATAAGATGTATTACCACGAGATGTTTAGAAATCTATCCACGGGTGTATTAGATACAGCTTTCTAGATTAATAAAGGACAAATTACTGGTAGAACCGAACAGAACACTTTTACCACATTACAGTTTCCTGTAATCAGATTTTACTTGTTTAACTATTGCTACGTTCGTTTATTCAACTCCGTTCGCTCTTGTATTTCGCGGGTTCTCTTGCGCTCGCGAAATGATCACTTCGCATACGGTTGCCCAGAAAAATTCATTATTATTATTATTTCATTTTTTCACTTCTGACGAAGCTGTCGAACGACTGCGAAACGTTAAGTGTATAGTGCGCGATTTAGTGTCCGCTTAAAAGATTTTGTGATACAAGTTTCATTGGACAAGAACCAACTGTAAATATTATTATTATTATTAAGTTTATAAACACATAACAAAGTACATGTTGAGGCAAAACATGAAAATCATGCCAGATAGACCCTGCTGTACAGACATGTTCTCTTCAGGAGGGTTCCCAGGCATGCCATACAACCATAAATCTTTCGCTGATATTGAATTACAAAAGTCCGTCGAACACGAATTACTGTAATAATATCTATTTTCTCCTCTAATCGGTGCAATTGTGATAATATGTCCGCAATCTCTTTGCACCTCAGAAATATCTGTAGATAATTCCATTTTAACCATACACCGTTGGTAGTAACAATCCACGGTATCTGAAGTTTCTTTCACTCGATCCCAGCACGGTGCATGCGGCTTGAAATCTCCTTCTGCGGAGCAGCGGTAACATTTTAGTGCTTGCGTATCAGAAAAAAAGATTGGCGGAAACAGAATAGCATAGAAAAGTATTGCTTTGCGAGGAAGTGTTAAATGTGACATTTTGATGCTTGATTAGAAAATTACAATCACGACCAACTAGAGACCTAACTACGCGAGACAAACTGCAGCTTTAGTGGTAATCCTTTTTAGGGCCATTTTCATAATAGAACTTTAAATTTAAAGTGACTTTAACCTATAAAAACACATTAGTTTTCCTATGCTTAAAGTGACTTTAAATTAAAGTCTCCTTTAGCACTATTATGAAAACGGCCCTTAGTACTTTAAACTTCTATTCGCGTCTTTGAACGAAAGAGTCGCCGCGGGCGGAATTATGCGGAAACTGCGAACTGAATCATTCGACATGACGTCAAAATGACGCAATTCTCGAACGATTTGTATAGTTTTGTATGAGAGTCTACGTCATTTGACGTCATGTCGCACACATTTGTCGAGTGATTTCAAGAATTAGGCCCGGTCACAAAAAAACACGTGACAGTTATAGCTGCGAGCTATTAAGAAAGGAATCAAATCAGTGAAAAAGTGTTTTATTTACGCTTATGGCTTTGTATAAATTGTAATGTCTACCGTACCGCAGTGACTATCGAAAAATTCCAAAATTAACCTAAAAGTCATACACTTTTTAACTGAAGTATGTAATAACATTTCAATGGTGTGTGAGCACGTATAAATTTACAATTTATAACAAAGTCGCTCACCCTTAAAGCAGAACAAACAATTCGACACATCCCCTTTAATTTACTCGAGGTCAATGAAAATCCAGTAAAGAGATCAAAGTGCCGACAAACGAATTGCGCTATTGTATTCTTTATACTGTGATATCGGCCTAGTACCGTTATATACAGATTTCGCGGATTATGTGACCGTCTGTTTGATTGTAAAGGCCCCAAGCTGTAACTCATTTATTTTTGCTTAAACACCCAGTAAAGTTATATATTCTTAAATGGGACGTTGTTTTCTAGAGAATGAAGTAAAACAATATTTTTTTGGCTACACTGTATAGGAGTCATGACGTCATCGACATTTTTTTTTAATGGCACGATGAAAATTTTTTTACGAAATACAATAGAACATCCTTTTCTCTTTTCAACCACATAAAATTTTTATATCCTTACATAAGAAAATGTTCGAGAAAACTGAAAAAAACTACCTACATAACTTACCATTTAATGCCGGCAGTACACGCTCGCCGAGGTGACCCGAGACCAACCGAGCGCGAGAGTGTACCCGATGTTCTCGTCCCACCCAAGGCCCTCTCGCCTCGCCCTCGGAGCGCTCGGTCTAAAAGCGGTCTCCAGCACGAGTCAAAGGAAGCGAGAGCGTTAAGTGGGGGATCTCGCGAGAGTGTACACGGTACTCTCGGGAAACATTTGCGTTCTCGGTACACGTTCGTCTCTTGAACTGTTGGAAGTTGTGGCGTAGTTCTTTTCGGTGTTTAATTTCGTTGTTTATTTTTAATGGAGTGGACAAACGATTGTACACTCCAATTTTTAGAATTTTATCAGAGGGAACCCTGTTTGTGGGATCATCTTCATCACTACTCGGAATGCTCGAAAATGTCACGCGCAAGACGTTGGCGAGAGCCGATCCGAGGTTTATTCGCGAGAGTGTACATGGTGCTCTTGGGTCTCGCACCTCGGGGCATCTCGCCTCGGGATGTCTCGTACTCGGGTCGCCTCGGCGAGCGTGTACTGCCGGCATAACATTTAAGGCACGCTAATATTTCTAGCATGCTATGAGTAATTTTACTGAAATTTGTCATACTTTATCTAATTTGGTAAACGATTTCTAAAATACCGGCACTGTCAAACTGACACTGTTTTTTCTACATTCGTAGTAAACCTCTAGCATATCGGCTTCTTCATTAATGTAATTCATTTCTCACCGTTTCAAACTAATTATAAGTCAGATTGACAGTGCTGGTATTTTAGAAATTGTTTACCAAATTAGATAAAGTATGACAAATTTCAGTAAAATTACTCATAGCATGCTAGAAATATTAGCGTGCCTTAAATGTTAAATGGTAAGTTATGTAGGTTGTTTTTTTCAGTTTTCTCGAACATTTTCTTATGTAAGGATATAAAAATTTCATGTGGTTGAAAAGAGAAAAGGACGTTCTATTGTATTTCGCAAAAAGATTTTCATCGTGCCATTTAAAAAAAATGTCGATGACGTCATGACTCCTATACAGTGTAGCCAAAAAAATATTGTTTTACTTCATTCTCTAGAAAACAACGTCCCATTTAAGAATATATACAATTAACTGGGTGTTTAAGCAAAAATAAATGAGTTATAGCTTGGGGCCTTTATAATCAAACAGACGGTATATGTATACTGTTAATTATGTCATTACTTGAATTCGCTCCCTTTGACTAACAATTTTTTAATTATGTGTATTTGCTTATGTATATGAACCAGCTAATAAAAAATTTACTATTGTTATTATTAATAAGTTTATAAATACATAACAAGGTACATGTTGAGGCAAAACATGAAAATTAGGCCAGATAGACCCTGATGTACAGACATGTTCTGTTCAGAAGGGTTCGGTGTAGACTCGTCATATAACCCTAAATCTTTCGCTGATATTGAATTACAAAAGTCCGTTGAACACGAAATTCTGTAGTGTAAAATTTTATCATCCAATCTAGTCACGCGAGTGATGTTAACATCTCCGCAATCTCTTTGTATCTGAGAAATGTCTTTAGAATTTTCCAATTTAACTGAACAGAATCGGGAACAATCCACGGTATCTGATGTTTCTTTCACTCGATCCCAGCACGACGAATGCGGCTTGAAACCTTCTGCGGAGCAGCGGTAACATTTCAGTGCTTGCGTATCAGAAAAAAGGATTGGCGGCCACAGAATAGCATAGAAAAGTATTGCTTTAAGAGGAAGTGTTAGATTTGATGTTAGACGTGACATTTTGATGTTTGATTGAAACAATCACGAAACAATTACAATCACGATCAATTACAATCGGTTCCTTAAATCGCACACTCGATAGCTCCTGTATAAATGTTGACGATTCATTAGTAAGTCTTCCCTTCTACATTCCATTGCTCAAATTTTGGCTCTACAAATGTGTCTGATAATATGTTTTTAAATTCAAATATTATGAACCACTAATCTTTCAATATCTTTAGGAAACCTAGTAAAACTAGTTCTACAATTTAGTTGATCGTTTTTAGAATCTTTTGCAGCGCAAACGTGACCGCCTTTACGTTTCTGATCACTCATAATGCTCTATCTAGGGATGTTCAGAATCGAATCGATTTATAGTTGAATCGATTCTTTGCAAGCGATGCATCGAAAGAATCGAATCGATTCAATTTGGTGTGAATCGATTCAAGAATCGAATCGGAAAGGTGTGGACATACAACCAATTTTTTATCATCGCGCCATCTATATGTTACTGGCAGCCAATAACTCAAAATGATAAAATTGTGGGCAGGGAAAGTCCGCGGCATAAAACCGAACATTTCAGATTACAGAAATTTCTTTGGCCATTAACGAGCAAAAATTTGCGTTGCATACTTGAACAGTAGGTAAATACGTATTTTGTATTTGAGTGTGAGTGTAGAACAATGCCTCCTAAAACAAGTGAAGAGTGGAAGCATTTTATTACTGCAGTAGAATCATAAAATATGATGCTGCGACATAAGTTTTAATTTCAAGAATAGGAATTAGTAATATATGTATTGAATCGAATCGATTTTGCCAGAAGCAAAATTCAGGATGTACTGAAGTAAGCTCGAAAATAGTACTGAAAAAAGTAATGAACGGGTTATGTAACCATTACTAGAGAAGTGTATTTGTAATAGCAAAAATGGAAAAACTGATAACCGTTTCATTTTATTACTTTTTAAAACATCAACAAAATTTAGCAAATAATACGTAACTTAACGGAAAAAAAACATGGCCTACTAGAATGCAAAAAGAACGTGAATGGATAACAATGTGTTTTTTTAAAAGTGCCATAAAGGTTGGCCATGAAAATTAAAACTCATGTCGTAGCTTGGCATCTAACAATGCCAAATGAATGGAGCTAAGACATGAATTTTCTTTTCCACAGCCACCCCTTATGGCATTTAAAAAAAAAAACACATGTTACAACTTCAATTTTGTTTGAGAATACGTGTTCGAATACGTGTTCGAACCGACGCGTCGTAGTTTCTTTCCACTTCGGGCCCTTATTTTACAAGGGCTACTTCGGAGGATCGAAAACTTTTGAAAAATCTGTGTCACTTTTCGTGACCTTGACGTAACCGTTTGGATTTCCCCGAACAAGTTTTAGCGTAAATATCACTATTCCGAGAGCCTCCTCTACTATAACAATCGTCGCTCGTTGCTTTGGAACCCTTGAAGGAGCTGCCGATCTGGGTCGAGCCAATGACGTATGCTGCAGCCCCCTTGCAGACCGAACGTAAGGTAGAGTTGCTGGGATACGAGTGTGGTATTGTACAAACCCTCTGTCTTTTATTTATACGCGTCTTTAAATTGATCATTGGGTACCTTGGATGCCTCGTGATACCGTTTTTGCCTGCCGAATGCCTTGGTTCCTTAAGAACCGCGTTTCGTTCTTGTAATTGCGTCTACTGTCCCTCCGACAGAATTTATTGTACGTTATTTTGTGATCCGTACAGGATATCCTCGCCGTTTAGTTAACGCTTTGTAAATACCGAATTATTTAATGTAACGAATTTATTTTTGGGCATATTGTCAAAACCGCCCCTCTAACCGTATGCTGAGCGTTTCTCCCCTTTTATTGAGCCTCATTTTGTAGCATATTAATAAACCCCGTATCACCATTTGTCGTATTTTTCTTTATAGTCAATATACAGGATGACCGATAGTTGTGTTATATGCAGGGTGTCTGACGAACACTCTTGCTTTGCGGAAATTAAATCTGAGGGAATCTCAAACGCTTTTAACCATGTGTGCAGTCCTAGCGGTGACACGTTTTCCACCATACTACTTGGAACTTATAACGCTAAGTGACACCCCTTTTATTTTACATCCAGGTATCGAGCTACCGACAATCCTATTGTAGCCCATCCCGTCTCCACTGCGCTGGGCATAATTCCAGGTAGATTTTCTTCTACACCGAAGAGTTTCCCCCAGCGATCGCAACTTTTGCAAGGTCAATTAGGTAGATGTATATATTCTCTACAGGAAGAATGAACTATAGAGACCTACGCGAGACAGACTGTAACTTTAGTAATCCTTTTAGGACACACCACCGATCTGACTATGTTACCAAATACGAAGGAGTCTGTATTGATCCGTTTATTATGCCCCTGTGCATTACAGGCGAGCCGGCATGTCTGTCATACTATTAATAACAGACATTACAGTAGTTTCTTGTCCAAACTTTACAAAATTCTGCAACATCCACACTCCACAAACCAGCAGTTCTCCATTGTTTATAACACACTTACTACATTAAATGGAACTAATTGTAAATAAGATTCGAGAAATGTCAATTGCATTCTATCCAATGGAATTCTATGACTAAAAGTACTTAAAAGAAACTTACATTACGTTTGCTGCGCCACTGAACATCTAAAGATTCCAAAACTAACCTAAAAGTCATACACTTTTTAACTGAAGTCTATAATAACATTTCAATAGTCGTATTTCTTTCAACTGACCGATAAGTTATGAGCTGATCTGATCACTTAGAAATAACTGACCCTAATGAACCTTATGTATTCTGCACGTGCACATTTGACTCATTGCATTCAGTTTGGGCAGTTTAGTGCTTGAAAGAAATACGACAAATGTATCGTTTGGGGTTTGCATATACATACTAGTGATCACATTGCTAAATAAACACATAGATTCGTACTACGTTCAGATAAAAACACAAAATCCGGCAATTATTTTTCCACTACGGATATCAACAAACAGCCATATTGCAGAAACTGACCTATTGCAAAGTGGTAACTCTCGTCTAATGTAGTTGCATTCTCCAACTGTATTTTCCTACCTATTTTATTCTTTCCTCGTTGGAAAACGTGGAGTTTCGAGTAATCTTGGGGGATTTGTGTTACATCGTTGGAAACACTGACCGATAAGGTTATGTCAATTTTGACATTTAAATACCTAACCTAATTTGCTGCGCAGGGATACATCTAATAAATGTAAGAGAAACTATTTAAAAGTTAAAATAAAATTTACACATTTATGTAAAAGAATGAACGAAATCGAACCAGAACACGACAACAACGAAGTTTTCATGGATCTGGCGAACATACTGGCAGACCCACCAGAAAAACGAAGCATTTGCACTAACTGCACGTAAGTGTACAAGCGACTCACTTTCTCGTTTACAGCAGCACGAAATTGCAGGCGACCATCGGTGGTTTGTTGGTGCAGCGCTCTACCTAAAGAACCGCTGTGCCCCAAAAGCTCGATCGTGATACTACAACACCCGGCGGAAGAAAAGCGTTGCCTGCGAACCGCACCCATGCTCAGCTTAGGTCTAACGAAAGGAAAGTGCCTTGTCTTTAAGGGAAAACGCTTCCCGGGCAAACACGATGGTCTAGAGAAGTTACTGACTTCATCGAACACGCTCTTACTATATCCTAGCCCAAATGCGGTCGACTTACGTGATATAAAACCAAACGAAAATCAAGTCTACAACTTAATAATAATAGACGGCACTTGGCCGCAGGCAAAAGCCATTTACGCCAGTAACCCGGTGTTACATAAAATCAAGCAAGTGAAGTTAGTCACGACGGATGTAAGCACGTATACGATTCGGACACAGCCGACAGATGGATGCCTGAGTACGTTGGAGACTGCGGCGCAAGCCCTGAGCCAACTGGAGGACGACAGCATCTACAGAGAGAGACTGGTTAAGCCCCTGCAGGCTCTCTGCGAGTTCCAGTTGCAAAATGGGGCCGTTTCACACCAGAGCAAAGAATTCCGCATCAGAAATAATACCTATCCTAAGTTGATTGGGAAGAGGTTGAATCGGGTGTTGAGGTCGGCGGAGCAGTTGAGGGAGGCTAGTTGACGTCGATTTAAGTCTAGGAAGTGTTTGCGTTTTATTGTTTGTGTGAAATGTCTTAGCTGATATTTTAGGATTTTAATAGTCATAAAGGCACAAGTGATAAGAAAAATTATTTTATTGAATGCGTAATAATTATGAATAGAATGACTTGTAAAGGTAGGTATCTGTTAAGTAAAAATTGTTTGTATATGCTTTCGTTTTCCTATTGTTATTCATGAGGAGAAGCAGAAAAGTATTTTTTTTTTTGTGTAATTAAAATTGTCACCTTTCGTTTAATCAATTGTAAAAAAAATGGAAAAACTAAAATAATGTGCGTTCAAAAAAATCCGTTGTTGAAAAGGCTTTGAACTTGCTTTTATTTTATGACGGCACGTCGTAGCTTAGTACGTATGTTGCAACCTTGAATAATTGCAAGCTGTTAACTGTCATCTTCCACCTTCGATGTTTTGTAACAAAATAAATGTTTTATTTCATTAATTGCCTTTTATTATCTATTTTGTAGAAAATCATAATTAAAAGGATGTAAAAAGTTAAAGTTATGTTTATAATGATCGTGTGGTTACTACGTCACTGCAAAATTTACATTTGACATAAGCCTACTTGATAACGATTTTTCTTGAACGCACTTTATTTAAACCTTTAGGTCGAATGTTTTAAAAAGTAAACAAAATTTAATTAATTTATGTATTCGTCTAAATCTATGGCTGCGTCCGACTCGTTGTTAAACAAGACCGACCACGGTCGAATTCGTCCGATTCATGCTCAGACTCCTGGCGTGCGTTCCGAATTAACGTCAGGCGTACAACTTTTTACCTCGCGCATGATTTTTACATGGGAAAATGATGCGCGAGGTAAAAAGTTGTACGCCTGACGTTAATTCGGAACGCACCCCTGGTCAAACTGTGGACAATGCGATCTCATTTTTAAGGTTGCGTCCGACTTGTTGTTAAACAAGACCGACCACGGTCGAATTCGTTCGATTCATTCTCAGACTCCTGGGGGGTTATTCTCAAAACGAGGGAGAGGGTTCATTTTGCGGGAGTGACGTCAAAATGACGTAAACTCTCCTATAAACCTATACACAAACCTTTCGAGAAATGCGTCATTTTTACGTCATTTTAGGGAGCGATCGCTTCTCTCCAGTTCGAGAATAACCACCCAGTTCGAGAATAACCCCCCTGGTTAGACCGTGGGCGATATGGTCACATTTTAAAACGCAACCACTGTTGTCGTTATAAATATGTCCAGTTGATGGTCCGACCAGTCGTGGCAGTGTTGCCAACCTCCAAAACGCTAATTTCTGAAGGACGATGTTTAAAATTCATCACCCGCGACAAATTTGAAATTTGCTGCATACTGTCTACTGTCTGTGACACATACGTACTACTTCTATACGTGATGATATGACTGACAACCTTGCGTATTCGGCCGTCCGACAGATGCAAAATTTGGTCCGCCCATGGCTTGACTACTTTAACCACGAGTCGGACGCAGCCTCTAAATGAACCGAAAGTAAAAATTTTTTTCTTATTTATATCACAGTCAGCATAAAACGTGTAGATTCACAGCGAGAGAAAGATGACAACCTAGAATTACTTAAAAATTTAAAAAAAAACTATGACACACTATTGTTTCTGCACACATACGCAAGGTGAATTTAAAACATGGCACCTTCCATTCTAAAAAGAAAATTAAAGAACTCTTCAACCCTGATTAATAATAACGTGCCTTTTTTAAAATTTCTCCTCGTAGTTGGCCGTGAACTGTTCGTTGTGAACCAGCCTTGCTTGAAACTTATAGCGTTTTCGATTGATCGCACTAGTGCGCACTCAGACTATCTTCATCTCATGTTATTGCATGAGGTTAAAAGAAGATGCAAATACACTGAGTGCAACCGGTGCAGGTGAATCGAAAACGCTATTAATAAATTGACACATATAATAACCTCACTTTTATTTCTTTTATTAGGCCCTTTCCGGGTTAGCGTCGGATTAGCTCTGAACTATACCGGAGTAGCTCCAAGTTACTCCAGAGTACCTTACAGCTATCCCAGCGCTGACCTGGAAAACGCCTAATAAAAGAAATAAAAGTGCTTTTATTAGTTTAAAAGTGGAGTTATGCTATTTCATACATCAGGTCGATTGAGGCTGGTTCACAACTAACAATCCGTACTCTTTCAAGAGTACCAAAAGTTGTGTGTTCTTACTCATAGTTCTTACTTTTTTTAATCCTTCACAAAAGTACTGTTTCACTAAACTTGCTTATAGCCAATGAGTGCGTTCACAATCTTTACCTCCGAGAGCGTCTTGGGCGTGTATCGCGCCTTTCTGACTCACGATTTTGAACATATTTCGCGTCTCGCTTATTCGTTTTAAAACGTCTTGTGTTTACATAATTTCCATGACAACGGACGCACTTTTCACATCCCACTTGTAAGTAGAGCGCTTAGAGTGCGCGCGTTGTCACGAAAATAGTGTAAACACAAGTCGTTTTAAAAAGGTTGACCGAGATGCAAAATATGTTAAAAATCGTGAGTGAGAAAGACGCGATACACGCCCAAGACGCTCTCGGAGGTAAAGATTGTGAACGCACTCCTGGTGTTCATAAATTATAGAGTAAAGCTGGATTTACATGGAACGTTGAGCGCGTCAAAACGCCGGGCGTACTGTCCTCACATTGGTTAGTGAGCGTTACATAAAGAGCAGTAACCAATGAGAGTACAATACGCCCGGCGTTTTGACGCGCTCAACGCTCCATGTAAATCCAGCTTAAGAGTATTGACAAGAATGATATTTAACCAATGATGTGACAAGACCTAGATACACAGTGCCTTATGTTTCCTGCATTCTCGATTGATATCAGCATGTGAGTGAAATAGCGAATATCTGTGAGTAATTTTAGCTCAGGTATGCGACAAGGATATCCCTCAAAGCCTAGATCACGTGACTTAGGATGAACAATGCTTTTGAAACGGGTGTATATACCATCTCACTCTAAAGTTACTTAAGCTTATTCTTAAGTTAATATCAATTCCTCTTTCTCTACAGGGAATCTGCTACTTGATACGTCATTGCATTTAACGCAAAGCAGTGTTGCCACTTATATTGAACAAGTACCGTCTATTGAACAAAGCTTCAACTGACGGTCATTTCTGGACGGTAACAAAAAAGTGACTTGCGTTGTTACAAAACATTCAACAACGCCGTCTGTTAAAACTTGCCGAATGTTTTTTGTTCGTTTGCTTTTACGGAGGCGGAGGTAAGGTACAGTAGCGGACAATAAAATCCGGGCAAACCATTTGTATGTACAATGTAAACCTCACTCTAACATTTTTGACGTTTAATTCATATTATACAAAATGTCACTAGTAATTCTGACGTTTAAAGTAAATTTTGACAGGAGTATAACCTCAATAAAAGCCTGAATCACCAAATTTGTCTAAACACGAACGACTTGTCAAATTCTTGCCCGGATTTTATTGTCCGCTGCTATACATACTAAATCAACTAGTGATGCCACAATTGAACAGAGAAGATCGATTCTTAAAAATGATTTTTCTCTCTCTCCGATTCTCAACTTTCGATTAATCGCCACTCAAATAAATCGATTTGTGAAAATCGATGCTAACTTTTTTAGTTAGCTTACGTATTTGATAAGGAGTTTAAGAGCTATTTAATGTGTATATGTATGTTGACAGACAGTAGACAGTGTTTATCATCTTTTGTCACCGAATGATGTAGTCGATGCGCAAGAACATATCTTTAAGCTTCATAGTATCATGGCCTTATCCAATCTACGTTGCAAATTCTGTGCAGTCAACTGTCTTTCATTACTGTCGGTTGTTTGACCTATGATTGGTGATGTAATTTGAGTTTAGTTTTATCCTTCATATTGAATATATTAATAGGTCTATTTGTAGTGCAGTTCTAACTAGTTTGGAACCATTGGACATATCGCTTGCTGAATGCAATAGTGACACAACTGAAATTGTTATTGAACTTGGGTGTAAAGTGTAATATACAAGTTTCCTTATTTCCAAAAACCCTTCAACAATCAAGAGACAAATTAAAAAACATTATAATGGTTCAAATTCATATTTATTCCAACTTGACTACCTGTTTTATTAAAAACAAAAAACCTTAAAACTTTTTTTTCTCAGTTTCTCCACAATGTATGTTTTTGATTTGTGTCACTGTTGCATTCAGCAAGCGATATGCACCAATGAACGTTTTACATCTAACGCAACTGTCGAAATTGATCATTACTTCAATGGGTTCTGACGGTTCCAAACTAATTACAAACTACACTACGAACGAACCTAATTTCTGTGCACAAAATTCAAATTTAGCACTCAAATGTCACCAATTCTGATACTCAAAATATCCCTAGTGAGAACAACACTGCTCTTTGTCTTTTGTCAAGTACTGGATCTGGTAACCCTAACTACGAGGAGAAATTTTAAAAAAACGCAACTCACAATACAAATTCTAATTGACGATATAATTAATGAACACAACCAAAACTATTGTGCTTCAATAAACCTTGTGCGAAAGTAATCAGCCTTCCCGCCATGCTTTGTGCAGCATTTTCAAATGTGCGTAAGCCCTATTCGTGATGTTCAAGAGCGGCATCACTTCGTTCAGTCCCTCGTACTTCATGAGGCTCAAACCAGCCAGGCCCAAATAAGTGTGGAGAGGATCCGACGTCGTATCGACCCACTTTGAAAAACCACCAATCACGTTATCCTGTGTGGACATCACGTAGGTTTCATTCTCGTTGAAATCAACCAGGTTGTAAGCCCCCAACATTTTCAGAGCGGCTCCTATCCAAAACGAGTAGCAAGTGTCCACCGGCTTGTTCGGTCTGCCTTGGAAACCGTCGGCTTGCCTTTGGAGCAGCCATCTCGTTAGGAACTTCCTCTGGGTTTCACTTAGCAAGTCTAATTTGTTTGTGAGGGCTAGAACTGCGACGGCACAGTACGATGAGCCTCCGTGCGCTTCAAGTTCGGGGCCTTGACCAAATCCGAAATCATAATTCTGAAATGTCTTTGACAGTTTGCCCAACATTTAAAATATGGATGATAACTCACCAAGCTGTTTATAACAAATTCCGTTGCCTTCTCCACATTTATTCCAGACCAATCGTCTATGATATATGAAATACATGCAGCACAGTACAAGAACCTCATGTCACTTTCCGTGCCCTCCTTGCTCGCCGTGTACTCCCCGTTCGGCAGTTGTAAAGTACGTAAACCTAAACGTTGTGGAGGTTTTAATTTAAACTGAAATTAAAAATTAGCTTACTCAGTGCGATGGCTTTTTTGTCGATGCGACTTAAGTCATCCCCCAGTATTAAGAGCGTGCATAGTGCCGTGTAAGTCGACGCTATGTGACTCCACTTGTACGGTGCATTTCCACCGTGATTCTCCCGCGTGTTCAAAGTTGAAGAGCCTTGGAAGCCACTCACCAGCTCTAAAAAAAGAGAGGGGCCGGGTAAGTGTTATCGTTCGAATTCCTCGTGATTTCAAACCCTCGTCATTAATTACTTGGAGTGAGTAAATCCAGTCGATGATGTTGGATTTTTTCTCGGGGGTTAATTTGTCTAGGCCGTCCAAAATGTCCAGGCCTGAAAGCGAGAAGTAAGCCAGTACGACCCTGCAATCCGAAGCAGCATTCAAATAGGTGTGCGTTAATTAATTAATTTCATATCACTACCTGGTTGTATCAAAAGAAGCCAAATGCTCCGGTAATACTTGTAAAAACCTGTATAAATACGCCTTGTGCAATCTCGTCTTCAGAACCGATCTTTTCTTCATTATTTCGACTGACCTAACCTCACTTTCCAGCCGCACATAACCACACCTTTTTTTTACTTTTTGTTGCGATGTTGGTAGTAATCGTAGATAACGTAATCTAATAAATTACAGGAAATTTCGAAATAACACGGTTCGACACATCCTTCGGCTTTGGGATGTTATCGCTTTGCATATCACTATCACAAAGTTGTATGTAAAGACGCATTCTCGTATAGCATACTCTGAAAACTGCTGCGCTTAAAAATGAAAACAAAGGAACTCCGCTCAGGGATGTCCCGTTGATTGGATAAGCACTTGTGCCTACGTACTCGATTTAAAATTAAATCAAATACTTCGTTTAACTGTTGAGGTATTAATTGCATGTGTTGAGCGTAACAATTCGAAACTCTCTTCATTATAGGTTTGTTTGATTCGACAATAGACGAATTTATTTGAATTTGACAATCTAGTGTACCAACCTAAATTTTGAATTTGAAAATCCAGTACACCAACATAAACATTGAAAAGTGTTGCCAATCTAATCAAATCATTTTCAATCATTAAAAGTCAATCGGTATATTCGTTTTAGAAATCCTGGGTCATCGTCAAGTAATTAGTGTACATCTAATAGCGCTTTAGATTCACCTGCACCGTTTGCACTCACGGTAGTTGCATCTTCTTTTAACCTCGTACATGAGATGAACATACTCTGATTGAGCACTAGTGCCATCAATCGAAAACGCTGTAAGTCAAGTTGTTATACCAGAAATTTATCTAAAACGAATAGATTTTGAATTGACAAGTTGATAATAATAACTACATAACCTCACTAATTTAAAATGTTTACTCTTAAATAGCACTAGAAAGCACTAACGTTTGTTTCTTTGTTTCTCATAAGAACGTCAAAATAAACATATTTAGGCCCGATTTATTCACCTCCAAGTAAATTTATCTGGTCATTTATTCCCATAGTAACTATTGTGATCACAATAGTTACTATGGGAATAAATGACCAGATAAATTTACTTGGAGGTGAATAAATCGGGCCTTAAAGAAAAAAATATTACTTTATTGAAAAAACAAATTCATATGTCTGTTATTATTTTATGACAGCAGCCACTCTAAATTAAGGCATTTTTTAAAATCACTTCTGCATTTTGAGTGAATAAGTGCTTGCTTCTCTAGAGTCTCTATGCCGACTATGTTATGTTTTGTACAATTACTGTGCACTCAGGCTGGAAAGAATTGAAACGAAAAGCAACAAAATCGTTCGAATTTGAACCGTATGGTAAACTTCCACAGTGGCAGGCGATCGCGCCGATCGTTGCAAAATTAATTCTCATGACTGTACATTCGTTTGACAGTTGACATCAGCGGAGTGTTTAGAGCACTCTGCGTCCGCCTTAAAGATCATTTTAAAACATTATTGTAACATTATCTAACAATAAGTAACAACCACAACAGCTTACTAATCTGATAGATTGTGGAAGAAGAAGAAATAAATATTGTTTCGCCATCCGGCACATGTGTACAGTAAGGAGCAATAAAATCAGGGCACGTCATTTTTAATAATAAGTTTCTTACCTTGTTATACGTATAAAATGTTTATTAAGTTTGACATTTTCAATTCTTTTTCTTTGATCATTTCAATAAAACCCTGCTTTACTAAATTTGTTTCAATTTGCATGATACGTCATTCTTGCCCGGATTTTGTCCGCTACTGTCTCTATCTCACTGCCGTTCTATTTTTACTGGGTTACTGTCAGTTGTTTTTATATCTATCATTTCAATCATATTTCAAGAATTAATACCACTATCAACGTAGAATTAATATTCCTGAAAAGTACCAGAACATTTAAGAAGCACTAGGAAATGTACTAGGCACTAAAAAGCAAAAATTTTACACTAACCGAATGCAAAAAGCACTAGATCTGATGCCAAAAGCACTAAATTGACAACTCTGGCGTCAATAGAGAGATATCGGTAAAGCGAATAACGTTATGCAGTATTTACGCTGCGCTAATTTGACATTTGAGATATGCGCGATTCGATTCTTAACGACGAAAACGTTAATACCGTTACCGCATGGAGTAATTTACGAGCAAATAATTCCGTGCGTTACTTGCATAACGTATAAGTCCCGCATGCGCACTGTTGTAACTTTTGACGGCAGGCTTTTGTTTACATTTGTTTACCACTTAGTTTTAGACAAAAAGGCTTCTGTTTTTGAGAATTTAATTAAATTTTTATTTCGCACAAATATAAAAAGTTAACTTAAAACTTATAAGATATCTTTGTGTATTGCGGTATTCAATGTTCCGATAACTGTAAATTAGGAAGTAAATACTGCAATACGTTTACACAATACTGCTTTGCGTAATTTACGAACGTAAGCGTTATACGCTTTACCGATATCTCTCTAATACTAGCGTTGTCGTCTTTTATTTACGTTATTTCCATGACAACGGACGCACTTTTCACATCCTACTTTTAAGAAGGATGCTTGGAGTGCGCCCGTTGTCATGGAAATAACGTAAACACAAGCCGTTTTGAAACGGATGAGCGAGACGCAAAATATGTTAAAAATCGTGAGTGAGAAAGACGCCCAAGACGCTCTGGGAGCTATAGATTGTAAACGCAACCCAAAGAAGTGAGAATCAAGGACAGAATTACATTAGAACCAGTGTTATGACAACTCTTCAATGAACACTCCCCCCAGAATTTAGTTGAAAACCCTCTAAATTCGTATCGAATAAATTTATTTCCAAAAATATTTTACTCGTAGTGGTTGCATAGTCGGGCTGGTTGGGTCCGCTGGCGACGGACTTGACGCTCGGCCGGGCAACTGTAGGCATGGGTTCGAATCCCGTTTTGGTGCGTACGGGTTCTGCGTGAAAGATAGAGCACTTACGTGTCGGATTGTGTTTCGGATTCATATAGGCTCTTTCCAACTGGGCTTTCTGCGTTTCTCCAGTTTGTAAAGCGAATACCGAAGAAGAAATACAACTGGTAAGTCGGTCGAAGCCGCAGCAGGCAATAATGAATAACCAGCATAACAGCTCCCCGACGAGCTCATAGAAAGCGTGGGGTATGAATTATTGTAAGAAATAATTTTATACAAGAAAGTCTGTTGTTATAAAGCAAACAAAAAAGTCGTCAAACATTTATATACGTATACACTTTTACAATTACATTAGTTTCAGTTAGACCCGGTTTATTAAACACAAATTAACTTTAAGTTAAAGTTAACCTTCAGTTAATTACCATAACAACAATTGTCTTCGTAGTAGTTACTATGGGAACAAACCGAAAGTTAGAGTTAACTTGTGATTGATAAACCGGGCCTTACTAATACAAATCCTTTGAAATAACAGTCAAATGTCGTAACACTAATGCCAACTGTCAGTTGGCTCGTGAGCTGTCAAATGTTCAAATAAGACCGGTAAGACAGGCAACCAATTGCACATTTCAAATTGATTAAGGAGGAATTTAAATATTATAAATAAATATTTTTTATGAAAAAATTGTGTTAATTTTTAATTCCAGTTTTGCCTTTCTCTCTACGGGCCAGTTGCTCAAACAACTTTGAACTTGGTTCTATGATTACGGCAACATGTGCCTTTACAAATGTTGCCATGGTAATAGAACCAAGTTCAGAGTTGAACCATGGTTCAAATATTCGAGCAACTGGCCCTAAGAGCCGGTTTTTCAATACTGGTTTAAACTCTAGTTCAAGTGAACTCAGTTCATCTGAGTTCTCTGTCATATACAGTATGAGCATAAATGTTTGAGGACAAGTTGAATTTCCCGCCTTTCAATATTTTTCTTAAGTTGGTCAAATGCATAGGTTACAAAAAAAATAGGCAAGTAATTTGTTTATTTTAAATACAAGAAGCGGCAATAACTACTGACAGGTACATTAGGCAGACGCGCCCCATTTTGTCTTATGAATTCTTGGAGCCGGCTGCAAAATTTACACAGGCGACACTGAACAAAAATTAATTTCTCAGGACGGCCACACACAAAGAGTAAAAATTACTAAATAGAGACGCGGGAAATTCAACTTGTCCTCAATCATTTATGCTCATACTGTATATAAATTAGCTGCTTGATCTGTATTTGAAAAACGACTTTTACTGTAAACTCATTTTAAACTCAGAACTTAGTTTAAACCAATATTGAAAAACCTTCTTTAAAGAATTCAAATTTACTTCTCCATTCTTAAGTTGGCAACATTGACTAGAACAAATTACCGCGAATTGGCGGCAAATTTAAATTTATCTGAACTTATCGGGTTTCTTAAAAGGCTGTTTTACATTATACTTTTTTCGTCTAGAAACTTTGACAAGTTCAATACTAGAACTAACTTGAATAATGTAAATCAGAAAAAAGTCATCTAAGTTTTCATACTAGAAACGTCTAGAAACTTATTTCCAAACTAGTTCTCAACCTATTTTTCGTCAAAGTTTACAAACTAGACTTGCGCATAAAGTACACGTCGCAGTATTACCAACATCCTAAAAGATAAACATAACTGTGATTGAAAACATAACCTCGAAGTACCTCCGCAATAACCAGTCCTGACGCCAAATTCTAGGTTTCGTATTTTGTTTTTGCAAATAATAAATATGCAGAATTTTTGAAATTTTCTGAAATCTGGTTTGGTTTCTTTTATAAAAATTCATTTTTGAGTATTTAACTTATCTTTAATTTTGTATGTTGGCAGTTTTGTTCCACGTTTAAATTTTCCCCACTGCGACGCCAGCGATCAGTTTATGAACTAATATTTAAAACAACCTTGAATTTACTAGATTCTAGTATTCAAACTTGTTCAAGTTTCTAGACGAAAAAAGTATAATGTAAAACAGCCTTTAGCTTCGTTTCAATTCTTTTCCATAAACACATCACCTGTCAAACACTCAAATAAGATCGGTAAGACAGGAAACCAAATGCACATCTCAAGTTCATTAAGGAGGAATTTAAAAATTACAAATAAATATTTTTTTATGGAAAGAACTTGTGTTAACTTTTAATTTCAATTTTCCTTTCCCTCTAAAAAATCCAAATTACTCCTCAATTTGGTGGAAAAATTCCTAAGTTGGCAACACTGACTAGAACAAATTACCTCAAGTTAGCGGGAAATTTAAATTTGTCTGAACTTAACGTGTTGTTTATAGCTTCGTTTCAGTTTATTCTCATAAAAGCTTTTATATTTTAAAAATTTTCTGGAAGCTACACACTGTTAATAACACAAGAACCTAATTTTTAAATTCTTCAGATTTGTTCCAACAACAGTTTTCTAACTATAGTTTTCTTTTTTTTTTGTAATACCTGTCAGTTTTAAAATTCTAGGGTTTCTGTTTATCACTAAATTTAGTACAGAAATTTTCGAAATTTCCTGATATTCAAGTAACGGGTGCCAACATCAGAAACATTTGACAGGTATTATAGAAAAAAAACGGAATATAATTCAAAGTCAATTTAGAACTGTCAAAAGCGTGCGCAGTCATCAATGTCATACACTTGATGGAGCTGTCAAAACCGATCGTTACATTCGTGGGCAACTATTCCTGACTATTCCGAAGTAGTGATCAGAAACTGCTATTGGAACAATTGTCTCTGAAGCGGCAGCCAATCATCGAGCGAGTTTTTTAGGCGGGCTTTTTAATTTACTCAAACGAAACGTTTTAATGTTTTCTTTTTACCTTTATTCGATTACGTAAAAGTAGATGTCAGGTAAATCAAGACAATAATAATACCTAACTTTTAAACCCGAATGATTTACGTTTCATTTTGAAAGGTACAAGAAACACAACTACTGTCGAAATGAATTTTAAAAAATACTGAAGGGCCCAAGGGCCGTTTTCAATAAACAACAGCAGCAAGCTACTGATGAACTTTGGGTCGAATTCATCACATTCACCGGGAATACCAACGGTGTACAGTGAAAATTACCAATATGACAGCGCGCTAAATTCAAACGCCCTTCAGTCACTTCTGAACACCTATTATGAATTTGGCGCCATTTTTTGGTGAAATTAAAGAAATTAAAGATGCATCCTGCCGAGAAAAAATGGCAGGGCCGTATCGTATCAATTGAATTAATTAATCGGCATGTTTTATTTGTTTCATTTTCTTGAATATGTGTAATTTATTGCCCATCTGAGAGGGTAAGAACAGGACGCTTCCGATGACCTATTTAAAAATGTCTGCTACTTGCAATTCAAGGACCTGTAATTTGGGAAGCCTGCACTCCAGGTTTTTCAGGATTAAACGAGTGTGAGGAGCTTTCGATTTCGATCCCAGCAAAGGCGGAGCTTTTATGCAATGTATATAGGCAATCCTTTAATAGAGAGTCTCTCCCCACTGCCATCGACTCACTCGAACGCGGTTCCGTTTGCGTTCGCTTAGTGTAGTGCCACGGTTCGGACTTGGTGGAGGTGCATGGGAGTGAACGTGGGGCACGAAACGTGAATAAAAACGTACGGTTCCGTTTTTCATGTAAACGTCGAATTCATGTGCGACCGCAGAATCTACGGGAACCAGGTGAGTTGGCTTCGGCTCTGCGAGGTCGATCGATTTTCGCCGGCGTTTAAGGAACACGTGTGAACGAACGTTTTGATTCACTCAAAGAAATTATAATGTACTAATGTGTGTCCGGCCTAAATTAATCACTAGATCCGACGCCGTTTGTTTTTCAAAAAATTCCAAAAGATTTTTAATTAATTATTTAATTATTCGCTATTTAATTTTATATTTGCGCCAGTTTCGTTTGAATAAATTTTATCCAAATGAAGGTCGGTTAGGGGAAATCCCCAAAGTATACAAAACGTTAATGTTTGTAGTTAAAAGCGAGAATTAAACATAGTGTTAACGACCGTTTTAAAAGCACATAAAAGTTACATGTCTTGAGAAGAACTTGGCAACAGGGGTTTCCTTCGTTACATTTTAATTTAATTAATTTTTTTGCAAAATTAATGGCAACTACATAAGATGCAAACGGCTTTGCGCTCAGCGCCAATTACGACTGATCAAAATTAATGTGTCTGCAACTTTGGGGGTCTACAACCCAACTGCACCTGGTCGGCGATTTGACTATAGTTCAACAACCACTTTCCAGTTTTATAAAATATTAGAGCAAGCTTCGCTTGCAATTAAAATCTTCACACTTGTTGTAAGTGTAACACTTACTTATAGTGACTTTTAATTTTTCTTACTATAGTAAAGTCGCCGACCAAGCACAGTCAATTCGCCCCCCGATGGAAAGCAGCGTCGCTACGCCACTGCAATAAACGCAAACTACTGCGTCCCGATACATCTTTCTTTCTCCATTCAGCAAGCAAGCACACTTCATAGATTAATCTCAGCAGAACTGTTATTAAGCATCATCATGGAAGTACTTAAAAGGCCCCTCTATTTGCATACAAGTTTCCCGTGCGTGCAAACTCGTCTTAACCGCCGTTCTTTTTTTTCCTTCTCCTTTCAGGGCCGATTTACGCATAGCAACAATTAAACGAAACAACAACAACAGTAACAACATTTTTGGAAAACGACCTGCACACGATATTAACTGTTGCGCCGCCGCCGCCCGCGTTACGATCCAATAAAAGAGTACCGTTAAATAAATACGAACTGACCTATAATAGGCTGCACGGTCCGCATCAAATCAAGTTCAGACGCCGCCGAGCATTGTTTATTAATAATAATAACGAGTAATTCGCACGCCCGTCGTTTACTAATTAGTAGCGAAGCAGAGGCTTAATCAAAATTAATTGGTAGTACTTATAGTACGCTCAGTGCGTTCGTGGTCAAACCTTTCTTCTTCCTTCTGCTCTTACTTCGACGATCTTTTTAAATCTTCTGTGATTCTCATCCACAATGGACGTGTAATTGCATCTTTCGCCCTTATTTGTTACAAGAGGTCTTTGTTTACATTGTTTCCATGACAACGGACGAACTTTTTACATCCCACTATGAAAGGGGCGTGAAAAGATCGCAATACAAATACAAAAATCATGAGTAACAAATACCCCGAGTATACGTCCAAGATGCGCTCGAAGGTGTAGTTTTCGAACGCACCCAGTGACTGGATTTAGTAGAAAATTGGTTTGCTAGACAAGTCGTGTGAAGAACGGGTCACGATGAAAAACTAGAGCCGACCTTTCTCGTCGTTTTCGTGGTTAATCGTTTCTTCTTCCTTCAGCTCTTATTTTCTTGTTCCATCTACTGTGATTCTTGATTGTGTTTAGTAGAAACCTGTGAAGTAGAAAAATCGACGACGAAAGAGAACTAGAACATTTCCTTTTCATCGTGTTCATGGTCAGTCTTTTCTTCTTCCTTCAGCTCTTATTTTTTTCTTCCATCTACTATGATTCTTATCTACAATAACTGGGTTTAATAGATAGTAGAAAAATCGTGTGAAAAACAGACGAAAAACAGATGAAGAAGAACTGGAATGGATTCCCTTTTATAGCATCTATGGTCAAACTTTTTTTTTTCTTTCTAGTCTTATTGCCACATTCCTTTATCTCTTATTTCTTTGAACTGTTTTTACTCTTCTGTGACTTGCTTCCCCACAAAGACTGTGTTTGACAGAAAATTGGTGTGACAGAAAACAAGTCACGATGAAAAACTAGAATCGATTTTTTCTGATCGTGTTCGTGGCTAATCGTTTCTTCTTCCTTCAGCTCTTATTTTCTTCTTCTTCTACAGAGATTCTTATCCACAATAACTAGTAGATAATTGTGTAGTAGAAAAATCGTGTGAAAAACAGACGATGAAGAAGAACTAGAACGGATTCTTTTATTATTGCGTCTATGGTCAAAGTTTTCTTCTTCCTTCTGCTTTTATTTTCACCTTCCTATCTCTTATTTCATTGATCTTTTTTTTACTCTTCTGACTTGCGCGCAAAGACTGGGTTTGATAGAAAATCGATGTGTTAGAAATGTGTGAAAAACAATGAAAAACTAGAACCGATTCTTTCTGATCGTGTTCATGGTTAATCCTTTCTTCTTCCTTCAGCTCTTATTTTCTTCTTCAATCTACTGGGATTCTTGTCCACGATGATTGGCTTTGGCAGAAAATTGTGTAGTAGTAGAAGAATCGTGTGAAAAACAGACGACGAAGAAGAACTCTAATTCTTTCTGATTGCACTACAGTCAATATTTTCTTCTTCCCTTTGCTTTTATTTTTATCTTCCTCCTTCTCTTATTTTATTGATTTTTTTAAATCTTCTGTGAATTCCTCACAAAGACTGGGTTTGATAGAAAATTGATATGGTAGAATAGTCGTGTGAAAGACAGATCATGGTGAAGAACTAGAACCGATTCTTTCTCATCGTGTTCATGGTTAATCCTTTCTTCTTCCTTAAACTCTTCTTCCATCTATTGAGATTCTTGTCGACAATGACTGGGCTTAGTAGAAAATTGTGTAGTAGAATAATCGTGTGAAAAACAAACGACGAAGAAGAACTAGAACCGATTCTTTCATATTGTGTTCATGGTCAATCGTTTCTTCTTCTTTCTGTTTTTATTTTCACTTTCTTCTCTTATTTCAATGAGCTTTTTTTTACTCTTGACTTGGCCACATAGTCTGGGTTAGACAGAAAATTGGTTTGATAGGAAAAGTCGTGTGAAAAAGAGGTCACGATGAAGAACTAGAACCGATTCTTTCTTGGTCAATCTTTTCTTCTTCCTTCACTGTGATTCTTGTCCACAATGACTGAGTTTAGTAGAAAATGATATAGTAGAAAAATCGTGTGTAAAACAAACAACGAAGAAGAACTAGAGCTTATTCTTTTTCATCGCGTTCATGCTCAATATTTTCAGCTCTTATTTTCTTCTTTCGTCTACTGAGATTCTTGTCCACAATGGCTGGGTTTAGTAGAAAATTGTATAGTAGAAAAATCGTGTGAAAAACTTTCACATTGTGTTCATGGTCAATTGTTTCATCTTCTTTCTCTTTTATTTTCACCTTCCTTCATCTCCTATTTCACTCATCTTTTTTGCTCTTCTGTGACTTGTCTGCAAAAAGTGGGTTTGATAGAAAATTGGTGTGATAGAAATGTCTTGTAAAAAACAGGTCACGAGGAAGAACTAGAACCGATTCTTTCTCAGTGTGATCGTGGTTAATCTTCTGTTCTCCGTTCAGCTCTTATTTTCTTCTTCATCTACTGAGATTCTTGTCCACAATGACTAGGTTTAGTAGAAAATTGTACAATGGAAAAATCGTGTGAAAAAAAGACATAGAACCGAATCTTTCACATTGTGTTCGCGATTAATCTTTTCTTCTTCCTTTAGCTTCTATTTTCTTCTTCCATCTACTATAATTCTTATCCCCAATAACTGGGTTTAGTAGATACTAGAGAAATCGTGTGAAAAACAGACGATGAAGGAAAACTAGAACGGATTCGTTCTTATTGCATCTTTGGCCAAATTTTTCTTCTTCTTTCTGCTTTTATTTTCACCTTCTTTCATCTCTTATTTCATTAAACTTTTTTTTACTCTTCTGTGACTTCCCCACAAAGACTGGATTTGGTAGAAAATTGTATGGTAAAAAAATCGTGTGAAAAGCAAACGACGAAGAAGAGCTAGAACCAATTCTTTCACATTGTGTTTGTGATTAATCTTTTCTTCTTCCTTCAGCTTTTATTTTCTTCTTCTATCTACAGTGTTTCTTATCCACAACAACTGGACTTAGTAGAAAATTGTGTAGTAGAAAAATCGTGTGAAAAACATACGGCGAAGAAGAACTAGAACAGATTCGTTCTTATTGCATCTGTAGTCAATTTTTTCTTCTTCCGTCTGCTTTTTTTTTCACCTTTCTTCTCTTATTTCATTGATCTTTTTTTACTCTTCTGTAACTTGCCCACAAAGTGGTGTGATAGAAAACACAGTCTTTGTGTTTAGTTTGAGTTGAGTTGAGTTTAGTTTACAATAACAACATTCACATTTTTCATAACATGTAAGTCCTGTTTTCATAAAAGTTTCCCAATAAACTTTATTAGCGGAAGTAGTTAGGATGAAACAGCTTGCTCGACGTCATTGTTGACAACGATAAAAATGTTGAAGATTTGGTCAAGAAATGTGAGTCCTGCCAACACATCAAGCCCAAATCCACCACGAGAATTTAAACAATGGCCACAAGCAAACAAACAAACGTTGGGACATGATTCATGTTGACTTCGCCGGTCCATACATAAATTCAATGTGGTTGATCTGCATCGATGCCATCTCAACATATCCTTTTATTATACATGTTCCAAACATCACAGCTGAAACTACCGTTGCAGCTCTAGAAAAAATATTTTTCATACAAGGTCTGCCAAGTACCATTGTTTCTGATAACGCTACTCAGTTTACATCTAGCCAGTTTAAACAGTTCTGTCAAGAAAATGGGATCGAGCATCTCACTACAGCACCCTTCCATCCAGCATCAAATGGACAGGCTGAACGATTCACTCCCTATTTTTAAGACAGCCATGAAAAGAGAATTGTGGGGAGGAGGAAGTAAGAGGAAACCTCTAGAAAAACTTCTACTTACCTACCGAACAACTCCACATCCCAATTTAGATAAGTCACCTGCGGAACTACTTTACGGTAGACAACCTCTGTCGTTGCTCAAACCATCATCAGAATATCAACCAAGTTCTCGAAATCCGAAGTTTTCTCCAGGCGAACACATTTTCATGAAGTTCTTCAAGTCACAAGAACATTGGCTTAAAGGAACAATCATTAAATCTATTGGAAAAATGATGTACTTGATACGACCAGGCAATGGACTTCACCGTCGTCATCAGAATCAGATTCGTAAAAACCATGGCAACGTCGAACGCAATAACGATGACTATCAGCTGCGTTCAGTTACGATTAGCTGCCCCTAATGCTCAAAGTGCGAGGGGTCGTTTTTATATTCCCGGACCAGGCATGAAAAGAAAAGATTAGAAAAGCAACAAAAATTTATTTTTCAATATATAGGCCCCTTGCTTTTGAATACAAGTATTACTTCGTTTCAATAACATCTTTAATCCATTATAAAAATATTCATTTGGTTTGTCCGTAAACTGGCTATAAGTTCGTCATCATCCCGAAATTTTGTTCGCCTAAAGTGTTTTTTTTTTGAGATTTGGAAACAAAAAGTAGTCACTAGATCTGGGCGCTAGATCTGGACTGTAAGGCCACAGTATACTTATCAATCAGTAGGGACAGCTCGTGTCGGCACCTTTGATGTTCATACTACCGTTTTCAGAGCCAATATGGCCGTTACTGGCGGGCTTTCATTTTATTGCTACTAGATGTCACTGGTTGAAAAAATGGCACGGATAGAAATGATTGCTAGCAAATCATAGAATGCGATGTTGTTTTATACAACTTCAGACTTTCTACACAACATAAATTCATTATAATCTAACAAAGATGGTTTTCTGTTCAATCTTTCTCATCTCTCCGCATCCATCACACAAAATGCTGAATTAAAAAACGCCCGGTTAAAAGCAGTTGATGAATTCGCCGGTGCGCCACACGCGGCCGTTTGTGGAAAGTCCGCCAGTTTTCGCATATGCGCACTCAGAAACTGTAGTGCCAGAAACCCCTAGCTGTCCCTACTGATTGATGAATATACTGTGGTAAGGCGGATGGTCCATTTCTACGAATCCACATTTAGCAACAACAGCTTTTGAAAGTGCATTGTCGTGGAGCAAGAGGACACCTTGCGTCAGTTTTCTGCGCCTTTTCACTTTAATAGAATCTCTGAGGCGATGCATTAAGCTTGCATAATATTCTCCTGTTATCATACATCCCTTATTCAGATAGTCAATCATTAAAATTCCTTGGCAATCCCAAAAAACAGTGGCCATTATTTCTCCTGCAGAAGGGGCGACTTTAAACTTCTTGGGAGGAATGGAGCCCTTAATATGCCATTGGATCGATTCTTGTTCTTCGACTTGGAAAGACAATCATCCCCGTATACAACCAACATTTCTTCACGAATAACTTTTGAAGCTTTTCCTTGTTTTGTTAGGAATTTTATAACTGCTTGATATTCGAATTTGATCATTTTGATACGTGATAACACAATCTGACAGATATTAATTAGAACTAATACTGCTGCAATTGTTTTGTAAATTGTCAAACATGTTACCAAGGCATATGCGATTAAAAAACAATATAATTAAAAATTGCATTAAAATTGAAAAATTTGCTGAAAGTGAAGAAACATCAAATCATTCTTTGATTCAAGAATGTGCCATTGACGCTCATAGTTTTGTTGAAAAAGAAATAATTGAGAATCCTGTCGATTCAAATATTACACCACGAAGCAGGCAACAGGTTAACATTCCTGGAACGAGCAGCACACAAGAATCTTCTTCTTCAATCGTTCGAAAATCGCCTAGACTTCGAAAACCACCTGTCCGATTTGTAGCGGGCTAAAAAAATTAAGAGGGAAGAAATAATATGTATTGTTAACTGTGATTTTATGTAGGCCATAAAAACAAGAGAGTTTAGTTTAGTTTATAAAAACAACATTTACATTTTTCATAACATGTAAGTCCTGTTTTTATAAGAGTTTCCCAATAAACTCTATTAAAAAGTCGTGTGAAAAAGAGGTCCCGATGAAAAACTAGAACCGATTCTTTCTCATCTTGTTGGTGGTCAATCTTTTCTTCTTCCTTCAGCTCTTATTTTCTTCTTCCATCTACTGTGATTCTTGTCCATAATGACTGGATTAATAGAAAATTGTGTAGTAGAGAAAGCGTGTGAAAAACAAACGAGAAGAAGAACTAGAACCGATTCTTTCACATTGTGTTCGTGATTAATCTTTTCTTCTTCCTTCAGCTTTTAGTTTCTTCTTCCATCTACAATGTCTGGGTTTAGTAGAAAATTGTGCAGTAAAGAAATGTTCTGGTAGCATCTATGGTTAATCCTTTCTTCTTCCTTCTGCTTTTATTTTCACTTTCCCTCTCTTATTTAATTGATCTTTTTTACTCTTCTGTGACTTGCCCACAAAGTCTGTGTTTTCTATCACACCAATGTTCCATCAGAGAATGTGTTTGATAGAAAATTGGTGTGATAGAGAAATCGTGTGTAAAACACGTCTCGTTGTGTTCACGTTATTTCAACGATTTTCTTTTTATCTTTCCTGACTCGTGCCCAAACGAAAAATACCTTGAAAAAACTATGATGCATACAGAAATTACAAGATCGACTTTTTTTTTCCTTTTGCACTTATCTGAAGATCTTCTTTTTCATCTTCTTTGATCCTTGCCCAATTGGATTTGGTCCTGGTCTTCCTAACTTCAAATCCCGTTTTTCTTCAACTTTTTCGAGTCCTTTTCGAACATGTTACCTAAGAATCTTTTCTGTCTCATTCCAGGCCAACCGCCCTTAAAGTCTCCAAAATGTTGGAGTATTCCACTTTTCTCCAAAACTTCATGCAAAGGCTTTTTCGGTTTGTTGTTCCTTGTTCTTGTTAGCGTCGATTATTTTGCAATTTTCTTCACTGATGGTTAAATCGCTTTGGTCTGCTACATCTTGTATTATATTCACACTTTCAGCTTTTTTCTTTATTATTTTTGTTACAAATAAGAAGTGATCAAATGAAAAACGAATTAGAGTTGGCGACGCGACCAAACGCGCACGTGCGCATTTAGTTCATCGGACGTTCATTCAGTCACTTTTGACGTTTCCATTCGAACTTAACCTTAATTTGAATTTAAAACATCCAATGCAAGAATAACGTTTTATTTAATAATAAAATAAGGCAGATGCATAAAATAAGCACTGCCCGCATCAAGATACTTTTTAACTCTACGAACAACTGCGTGACTGACGATAAACAACATTTCCGGCGTGTTATTTATGTCACAATTGTTTGACAATTAGTATTAATATGACGTTATCCAAGAAATGTATTTCAATTCCAACGCCTACTCTATTTTATAATAATATTTTATATTGATCACTGGTTACAAATAACGTTTTTGTTACAAACACAAAACAGGCTTTGTTCGTCTAATTTTCTAAATATTTTTCTATGTCATTCATTATTAAAATTAAAATACCGAGGGAATCTAAAATTGTTGCTTTTATTATCTTATGTGCACTAATAAATAATAATCACAGAAACTAGGTGTATGTAATTGGAAATCACTTTGTAAAATTGAATTGAATGTCGACGTTTCGCTGTACATTTGGCATCTTCCTTCACGATGAATGATTAAAAATGTGCCAGAGCAATTATGCCTTTTGTGACGACTTTGAATGGTCAAGAGTGTTTCAGTTACAAATAATGTATTATACCGAATTTAAATGTGCCTAAAAACAACAATAAAAATTAAATAACTCAAGAAAATTTCTCTTTCTTTCTGAACTTGCCGTAAATAACAGTTTTAGCAACTTTTAATTTTTTTGTTCCACATTTTGTTATAAATATCAACGTTATTTATGTTTTTTCTTTTAAATTTTGGTTTTTCTTTAAACATTCAAAAAATAATTTCCATTTCAAAGCTTATTCAGCATTTAATACGTCTGTTTATGTCGTACACACAGATAACGAAAATTGAACGCTTTTTATGGGCCGATTACATTATTGCCCTTACATCTGTTCACAAAGTACGTTTTGGAACTATTCCATATTTCAAAAATAAATAAATAAATGGCACCAGTGCAAACACGGTCGTAATGACTTTTCAAAACGCCTGAAACAATAACGAAAAATCGACCAATCGTGAAACACTGCTCGAGCAGTGTTTTTAAAACTTTCGCAAATTCGTTAAACTTCAACGTACGAGAAATTACATCAATCATGCGTTTGGAGTCGACGTTGGCTCGCTAAACGTATGTCGGTGCTTACTTTGTGTATGTCACGTACTTTATTTGACGTTTTCGAAATAAGAAAAGACACACCGCGTTTCTTGCCACCTCAAACATATCGAAGGCCAACTCCAAGCGTGAGAGTTTTCGAACGCACGGTGCAGCGGATTCAGGAATGCACGTGACTTTGCTGCAAATTTTCCAGTTTAAATGCACGCGCCTCTCCCAATCTATTTTCGGTAGCGAGACTTGATAACACAATAAAATAAAGGCGAACGAATTTCGTTAAATCGTTACGGCCGACACGTGCAGCTCTCGTCGGGCTGAATTTTAAACGAGTCGTACTCAGTGTCTTACATCAGTCAGGTGTATCCTGCTTCACCCCTAGGTGACGGTCAATCGATAACCTGTGAACCCAACCCCGAACGCAAAGTTCCCATTAGGACACAGCTACCTACCCTTGGCACGTCCTTGCACACCGGGTTTCATTTGCATTTGCATGTTGTTAACTACGGTACGAATAGAATTTAATATTATAGTAATTTCGTCCACCTGGATATTACATAGAATCAACCTGGGAGAGATTACCTGTTATTTCGTATAATAACTAAAGATCGGACTCACATATTTCGATGTCATACGTCAGAATATGTGATTCCGATCTCTAATGATAACTACTCGAACGCAAAGTTCTGATTAGGACGCAGCTACCCTTGGCATGTCCTTGCCCACCGAGTTACATTTGCATTTGCATGTTGTTAACTACGGTACGAATAGAATTTAATATTATAGTAATTTCGTCCACCTGGATATTAGAATCAACCTGGGAGAAGTTACCTGTTATTTCATATAATATAATGGATGATAATAACTAAAGATCGGACTCACATATTTCGATGTCATACGTCAAAATATGTGATCCCGATCTCCGATGATAACTCCTCGAACGCAAAGTTCTGATTAGAACGCAGCTACCCTTGGCATGTCCTTGCCTACCGGGTTTCCTTTGCATTTGCATGTTGTACGACACGAATAGAATTTAGTATTATAGTAATTTTATCCACCTGGATACTAGAAGCAACTTCTGAGAGATTACCATATTATAATGGATGATGATGATAACTAAATTAATGACGTCAGAGTATATGAATCCGATCTCTAATAACACCTGATAAATACCTTTCCTAATTTGATTTTCTACTCGCATTGTTATTGCCGGTTATTAAATAATATCCGGAGTGCTTCCTGGATCGACCCGCTTTGAAAGTATGAGCGTGAGAAGTACACAATTGCATTCATTCTCTTCTGTTTGATTTACGCCCATCTCATCAGCGTAATTTGTTTATACGTGTTTGTGTCGCGTTTTTAATTTTTTTTATATGTGTACGCGTTTACCTTTGACGTATCAGTTAAGACGTGTAACGCGCCCGTTTTACAATCCTGGTTTGTTGACTTTTTCGGACAACTAATAACTGATAAAACTGTCCAAACAAAACAACTGGAATTTATTGCCAAATTAAATAACTGGACCGACAGTGTTTACTACGGAGAAATTCCGAAAGGTCATACAACAACGGTTTACTACGACAATCAATCGCTATCCTTTCCCTATTCTACAACTACCTGCTACTGGGTTACCCGATTACTTTACGGCCGCACTAAGGGTTATTCTACTACTGATCTATATTCCGTTTCGGAATTAGCGAGAAAACTTTACCGTAATATTATTGACAAATAATTACAATCTCGTGACCGCTGTGAATCTGGACCTACGTTGTGATAACCTGGTTCTTTTTGGTGCGTCGATAGATAAGTCGAGAGAACAAAGGAGCTAATTACGTTAAATAAAATGCGAAGTTAGCTTTAACTAATTATTTATTGCAAAAAAAAGGTAAAAACTCCTTGTACTAGACACTAAGGTTACTATATTTAGAAGGTAACGCCATTCATTTCCGCGGCTTCATCCCCCAAATTAAAGAGGAAGCGATGAAACGCTAAAGAAGAAAAAGGATAGATACATAACAAGTTACCGTTGCTAAGGAGTTTATGAATGAATTTGATTAACCCCAAATTAAAAGAGATAGACAGTTGGCGCTACCCTCTCTCGATACAGTAACCTTACCAGCCACTGGGGGTCTGATATAATGAGCGTAAAAACCTTGCGTTGAAATCAATACAAAGAAACAACATTTCCGGTTATCAGAAGTACAATAGAACTCGCCTAACAGATTTCACTTTCGAATATCGGCGGCGCGGCCTAACTGCTCACAAATCACACCGTTGGTGGTTCAGGATATACACAGGTATTTGTTGGAAAGCTCTGCTCCTTAATTAGATTAACAATTAATTTATGTTCAATTGAGATCGGTCTTGGTACTTGTGTTTGTCACTTCAGGTCGTACTCTAAGACTCGTTCTGCTCTATCAACCAACGCACAGTGTGACATAGTGGGTCTAAAGTGTACTTAATTAATGGGAGTAATTAATTAATTAATTAATCAGACGTTCTGGAGTCGTATGTAATACAAAATGCCGCCCTCGGCGATCAATTTGCAGGACAATCAATAGCAATCGCCAGTTTTTCAGGGACTCCTTTCGGAGGTGATGGGAAACCCTAGCTAAACTAATTAATTAAGGTCGAATGACCGATTTTTGTTTGAAAACAAATTCCGCGAGCGTTTCAGACGTAAAGTTCGAATCTGTGACTTGGACCTTCCAAATACTCTTCGTAATCCTCGAACTTTTAAGATTTTCGAGGATATTTTTTTAATTGATGTTTAAAAGAAATTCGAGCGTAAGACTAGGACAGGTCGGTGAGATTGCACAGGAGTTCTCGAGCTACTCTCCTGCTGATGAGGCCCCAAATGGGGCCGAAACAGATGCCCAGATGATCCCGTTCCAATAAGTTAAACTATTTAAAACAAAAAGTCAGAATTAAGTTACGAATTGGAGCACGAGAAATTGGGAAAACGATGGAATTCAATAAAAACTCCGCTAATGATTTGATGAGGCAGAAATCAACACAAAAGTCTAAAAGTAATAAAAAAAATAAGAAGAAAAGAAACAGAGTATGAACCAGTGGAAGAAATATTTTCAAAATTTACCAAACACAGGAAATAAAAATGATGAACAAGAACAGACTGAAAGGAAAGACGAAGAAAATAGAAGAGGTGATTATCCGTACGTATTACGACAGCTAGGCTGCCATCTTCAGTACCCACACAAGTTACAAACACATCGTGGAATCTTTGGTAGGTATGAACCGGGGGATATTCTTCTCAACAAATTTCCAATGGAAATGGTGAAGAGAATATCCTCTGGTTCGATGGAAGTGCAACTTAGCTGTCGAAATACGTATCGGCGAATATAAACTATGCAACACGCCGGCGTGCGGACAACTAAATAACCAGTAAAACTGTCCAAACAAAAAACAAATTAAAATTATTGCCAAATTAATTACCTGGACCGAAAACTGAACTGTAAAGGTTTACTGCTGAGAATTTCCAAAAAAGTCAAAAAAAGGTTTTAGACATGCGCTACCCTATCCGTCTACACGGTCGGCTATAGGCTACCTAGAATTTACTGCCAGCGCTAAAGGAATGTCCCACTGGCCTACGTTTTGATGTGACCCTTGGGAAAATTCGCAATAACCTTTATAATGCTATAATATAACTCGTAATCGTCAATGCAAAACCTGGCCTTACGTTGTTGTAACCCAGTTCTTTTGGTGCGACGGTGAATAAACTTGAGAGATTAAGGAACTAAATACGTTTAAATAAATGCGGAAGTTAAATTTAATTAATTATTCATTGAAAAGAAAAAAAAGATAAAAACTCCTTGTATCAACCACTGTGGGATCTGATACAATGAGCGTAAAAACCCTTGCGTTTTAAATCAATACAGAGAAAACAAAATTACGGTTATCAGGAAGCATCACTTTCGAATATCGTAGCGACCGAATTAACTTCAATCACACAGCTGGTGGCTTGGTGCACACGCAAATAGTTGTTGGAAACCTCTGTTCCTCAATGAAATTAACAATTAATTTAAGTTCAACTTAGATCGGTCTGGGTACTAGTGTTTGCCACTTCAGATCGTACTCTAAGACACGTTCTGCTCAATCAACCAACGCACAGTGTGATGCAATGAGTCTACAGTGTACTTAATTAATGGAAGTAAGTAATTAATTAATCAGACGTTCTGGAGAAGTATGTGATACAAAATGCTGCCCTGGGCGATCAATTTGCAAGATAATCAATAGCAATCGCCGCTAGTTTTTCAGGGACTCCTTTCGGAAGTGATCGCTAGCTAAACTAATCAATTGAGGTCAAATGGGTAGGACCTTTTCTTAACTACGTCCAATCGCCTTAAGGGTGTACGCCTTTTTTCAAATCAACCTACGTCGTTTTTTCGTCGGCTAAACCTATCTAACTAATTTATTGGCACAATGGACCCAAATGACTGTTTTCGTACGTATTCGTGGCTTCATTGGTTTAATTGCCTTTCTCTTAACACACTGGATTTTAATCGTACCGAAGTAAAATGATTTAGCTAGAAATATGAGAAAATGAGAGAATGGCTGCAAGCACTAAAGAAACCTCGCTAAGTCAAAATTAAAGAGAATTCAACCGTTCGCTCCGTTTCCGTAGCTGCTTTCTTTTTCACAAAAAAATTAATCTCCTCCCTCGGGCTTCGCAAGCAAATTTTGAAACAACCCCGGCCAATGATCGCTGCTCTAGCCCCAAAATCACGCCTCCTCCAGATTTCCTGTACACATACTCATAAATTAAGAAAACCCCAATTAGCTTGTCAGACAGACACGGGGAGTAGTCTGTCGCAATTTTAAACTTTCCTGATTTCCTTCCTCTTCATAATTCAACTTTACAAGTGTCTAGGCTGACATTTTAATGCATCCGGTACTTGCTTGAAACATTAAGCGAACAAAGCGAGTCACTTTCAACTTGCATGTAATCGAGTTCTTTTCTATAATTGACATGTTATAAAATTTAGTGTACAAAAATCTGACTTTAAAATCAAAGACTTCAAAAAATCAATGGACTTTAGAGACTTGAAAATCATAGAGTTCAAAACATTCATGGACTTTAAAATCATAGACTTCAAAAAATCAATGGACTTTAGAGACTTGAAAATCATAGACTTCCAAACATACATGGACTCGAAAATCATAGACTTCAAAACATCCATGGACTTGAAAATCATAGACTTCAAAAAATCCATGGACTTGAAAATCATAGACTTCAAAAAATCCATGGACTTTAAAATCATAGACTTCAAAAAATCCATGGACTTTAAAATCATAGACTTCAAAAAATCAATGGACTTTAGAGTCACAGACCTTACAAAATATATCCTATCGATAACTAGAAATAACGAAGAAGAAGTACTTAGGTATTCAAAGATGAGTATTAAAGAGTCTGTCAACTGATACCATATTTTGTGTGAAAATTCTACTGCAAAGAAGGTTCTGGAAAAAGAAATAAAAAAATATTTTGAAAGAAAGGAGATGTAGAAATTTAAACACAGAACGAAGAACATTCTTTAGATACTACCAGAATCATGAATTCCATTGAACTTACTAAAATGATATATGTACTTAACAAAATGTATCATTTTTTTATCAAAACAAAATCCATGGACTTTATCAAAACATGGACGTCGTCTAACCAAGGACTTCTGAACTTCGTAACGACAATGCACTTTACTAAAACGTGGACCCATAGACTTCATAACATCCATAGACGTTACCAAAGCATAGAATTCATAAAATTCATCCACGTCCACACTAAAACCAAGGACCTGACGAATATAGATCAAGGACTTTCCCATTTAAAACCAAAAGGTTTACGAACAGAAATTACTAGAGTGGTTTCTCCAACGGATTTTTGCGTAAAAATTCGAAATCATAATCAAAACTACAGAAGCAACGAACCGTAAATATCGCAGGTGTCAGTATGACGCACGTCTCAATTGTCACGAGCAGTGTTGCCAACGCTGTTAAGCTCTTTTGAGCCAGATGATATAAAAGAGTCAACAATAAGAATTAAATAGATTTCATCGACTTTCCAGTAGATAGAGCAAAACGTCGTTTAGAAAAATATCATTTAGATCGAAGTGAAAAAGCACAGATGCTGACAGAACTGTCAAAATGACATGCGTGACAATCACTGACGTTACAGAATAACCCAGAAGTGACAGTCTTTGTCGGCACTTTCATCTTTTTAAACGTTGATTGGTGACCTTCGCCATGTTTTCGATGGAATCTATAAGCGGGATTATTTAAAATAACTTGGGCGGAAACTGCAAAGTTTCATATAAAATAAATGCAATAAATTTAAGTCACACTTGTAATCCCCTAATAGCGTTTAAACTATGTATGTTTAACCACAAGATAAAGTACAGTAGCGGACAATAAAATCCGGGCAACAATTTGACAAGTCGTTCGTATTTAGACAAATTTGGTAAATCAGGCTTTTATTAAGGTTATATTTCTGTCAAAATTTATATTAAACGTCAGAATTACTAGTGACATTTTGCATAATGCGTGCGTTCCGAATTAACGTCAGGCGTACAACTTTTTACCTCGCGCATGATTTTTATATGGGAAAATGATGCGCGAGGTAAAAAGTTGTACGCCCGATGTTAATTCGGAACGCACCCAATATGTACAAAACGTCAAAAATGTTAAGAGTGAGGTTTACATTGTACAAATGGTGTGCCCGGATTTTATTGTCCGCCACTGTACGTTTACAAAACATAAAATATAGCTGAGACAAAATGGTAAACAAGATCATATGTTTTCGCGCGTTTAACTCCTTTTTCGCGGGAAAGCCGGAGTGTCACTTCAGGGGTGCGTTCGGAATAAACGTCGGGCGTGCAACTTTTTACCCCTCGCATTCATAATAACCTCAAGGTAAAAAGTTGTTCCGTTCATAATAAACGCACCATTTCGTCCGGTAAACAACTTTTTACCTACAATACTAACAATGTGATCCATTGTTTTGGTTTCAGGACGCTTTCAGTATTTCAATCTTCACTATTTGACCGTTTTGACAGCTCGTTTCAAAGCGTTCATAATAGCCTGTTGTCCGGGCAATCGTCCTGCCAGGGTAAACACACTTTGTCGGGCGTTTATTCTGAACGCACCCCTGGTTATTCTGTGCTGACGTCACAAGCATAATTGCCAACGGTTTGAAACTCCATTAGCTAGATGAATCCAAGAAAAGAAAGAAATGCCAACGAAGTTTGAAAACTTGAAATTTTCCTTTCGCTTTTGCAAAGAAGAAGTTGAATAGTTTTCGCTCATAAAATTTAGTGTACAAAAATCTGAGTCAACACAAAGCTAAAAGGTCACGCTGACTTGTTTATGATGGCAGAAAACCATGAGTGTTAATTTGCAGGGCCTAAAGTTACAAATTTTTGTAACTTGCGCTGGGGGTTCTCACTCTTTTGAAAAGGACCGAGGCGCCCTGGACAGGATCGCATCCGGTGGTAATTCTACTGAGAATCTAAACATGTGTTTGTTATTTACAATTAAACAAGCAATAGTTTTGAAAAGCAAATCCGCGACCGTTTCAACTTATCGTGATTATTTATTTCTAAACCATTGTCTCCTTTACTATCCTTAGTTTAAAAGGTGGGGGGGGGGTTATGAAATGGTAGGTACAAAATAATTTAGCAATAAAAAGAAAGGAGCGGGAAAGACTTTTGAAAGGAAAACCCAAATTTATTGATTTATTTAACAGTTGAGCCAAAGAATATTCCAACTCGTAAGTTTCAATTTTTTGTGACTTTGTAATTAATGCCATCTTGAATGGTTAATCGCGGTTTCCACTTTTTCATGGCAAATGCGCAGCGGATGCATCCATACAGAAAACGTTCAATAAGAACACAGCAGGCAATTCGATATCCCCCGTAAACCAACACAACGAAGGTCATCACGCCTGGCTGAGAACTGTAACGATATACAAACACGCAAATGGCGTTTTTATTCGCTCGTGTTGTGTTTTATGGAAACGTGAAACCAACCGCGCTCGAGAGGAGAGGAGAGGACAAGAGAAGAGAAGAGGAAAATGCATATTACTTTCGAAATCCCGACTTAGCTTTTCGTTTTTCTTTCCTCAAGCAAAATGCAACTGTGAAGAAAATTAAATTTCCACCAACCAGGTGCTATATTGATTGAAAACCGAAATGAATGCGAAACAAATGTGAATCGAAAGGGATAAATCCACCTCACCCCCTTGATTGGTACCGAGGATGCATGAAACTTGAAATCGAATAACATTGGAAGAGGAGAGGAGAAGAGACGAGAAGACAGAAATCCTAACTTGGCTTTTCGGTTTTTTTTCCTCAAGGAAAGTGCAACTCTGAAGAAAATTAAATTTCCACCAACCAGGTGCTATACCGAATCAAAATCGAAATGAATGCGAAACAAATTTGAATCGGAATCAGCTCACCCCCTCGAATAACGAAACCGAGGATGTATGGAATTTGAATAACATTGGACGCGGTTGATTTGAATCTGAGGGGGGTAATTTTTGTTTATTTCTGGGAAGGAAGCGGCTTCCCCGAAACCAAGAACCGCATTTGCATGTGGGGGCGTTCGGGTGCGGAAACGAAATCGGCGATAGCGCTCGGAAACAGGAACACGCACTGCGTTATATCTTCGAGGCGCGTTCAATTCTATCTGCTGCAAAAGGAAATGATTTTCTGGATTCGACGGGCTCGCGTAAAACTGAAACCTTCTTCTGTGCGGCATACCCGCCCCCGACCTGCACCCGTCTATGTTTAGCGGGTCGCCTTGACCCAATCGATCGGGGTTTTAAATTATTAAAAAATTCGTGCGTGCACTTGCTGGCTTTGTCGGAAAGTTTATGACGTCGTTTAAAAAAAAAAGGTCTCCAGTATGAAATGCTCAAGTAATCAACTCAAGTCACCGTATAACGGCAGTGTCAAAAAAAGACCGCCATACTGTTTGATACCTATATGCAATATGCAAATCAGTAGGTATCAAATAAAATGGCAAGTGACTCTAGTGTCGCTACCGTGTAGATTCTTATACTGCGCCTGGGTTGTCATTTAAAAAAAAACGCAAATCAAGTTGCAACATTTACAAAACAAATCTAATAAAGTTTGATTAAATTTTCGATGTGTGCAATGGTACTTAGAATTGATAAAAAATTGAAGCGTTTCGTAAATTAAAATAGCAATCAATCGGTGACTACACAACTACTATTCGGAGAAAACTAATTGTTTAAACAAGTTGCGTTTTTGATCCACATTTGCAAAGTAATCCATCCATGCAATCTAACCGCTGGAACATACATACATATATGAATTAATCCAATTAAAAGTTGGCATTCTGATTCGCAAAGCCCCCGATTTGCATGCATCCCGATTTCAAATCCGATTCAGTTGCGTTTCCTCGAGGCCCCCCTTCAATGTAAATCGGTCCCTCGTATGTAACACAGAACATACATACGAGTTTCTTTACGCCTCACAAGCGTGCAGACTAGTTTTTTGCATTTCTCAGAAGCCACTTCTTATTTACGCCACATTAACTACTTAGAACTAATAAACTTCATTGTGCAATGAAATGTTGAAGCGACGAGTTTTCTGAAAAGAAAACTTTTCTTTTTTGTTTAAGATTGTTTCGCGTGTTTCTTTTTTCTCCTTTAATGGATGGGCTCGTTTTAAAGCGTCATTCTATCTATGTATGTGTTGGTAATGACACGAGAATGTGCGCGATTTTTAGATGCAGTTATACTTTTTTTTTTTAAGAGGAGACAACAACGAGTAAAGAATAAACAGGAGGGAGTCATACTAACACTAGTTTAGTGTCCAAAGTGGTAACTAAATATGGCCTCTGTATGTCATATAAAATTAGAGTTGTTCGGGTTCCCGTGAGAACAGGTCCAGAACCGTCAGGAGCATGCGCATAACAAAAAAAAACCGCGCGTTTTTGTCTTTGTGCGCTTGCTCCTGGACGTTCTAGGACTGTCTGGCGAAAACCCGACAAAGCCTATTGTGTAACGTCCTCAAACCAACATTTCACCATTGTTTATACTACACTTACTTCGCTAAATTTAACTAAATAAGACGCGAGCAATGTCAATTGTATTCTAGACACTGTAGTTGTATCTTAAAAGTCCTTGGAAGGAACTCACTTATACCGTTTTCGATTCACTTGCACCGGTTGCACTCAGTGTATTTGCATCTTCTTTTAACCTCATGTAATAACACGAGATGAAGATATTCTCAGTGCGCACTAGTGCGGTCAATCGAAAACGCTATTACATTACGCTTTTAATGGATCGGTTTGGTTTAACGCGCCATTCTATCTACGTATGTGTTGGTAATGTCTCGAGAATGTGCGCGATTTTTAGTTGCAGTTACACTTTTTCATTTGTTTTTTTTTTTTAAGAGCAGACAACAATTAGTAAAGAATAAACAGGAAGGAGTCATACTAACAGTAGATTCTAGTCTAAAGTGGTAACTAAATATGGCCGCTGCATGTCATATATAAAATTCTGGAGCATCTACAAATCAACACTTCATCATTGTTTGTAATACACTTACTTCACTAAATTTAACTAAATCAGATCCGAGATATATCAATTGTATTTTAGATACTGTAGTTGTATCATAAAAGTACTTGACTTATCTACATTACGCTTGTTGCGTCACTGATCATTGAAGAATCCCAAAACTAACCCAAAAGTTATTCACTTTTTAACTGGAGTCAAGAACCATCCTCCATTTACAACCGCTTTGAACGCGAATTCACTTAGAAATCACTGATTGCATAGCATTTACGGTTATTCAATTGGCGATGGTGATTGGCGATCGGTGAGGAAGTAAAATTTGGAAAACGAGGTGCCAAGGTCACAAAAAACTTCGTTGAAACTTTTGAATTATATTTGCTTCGTTGGTACAAGGCTAAACAAGATGACATGTTTCGGTTCTAAAATCGACCATTCTCAAATCTACAATGAATGAATTTGCGCTTAAATATAGTTAAAAGTAATAAAAGTGTTTGAAACTAACCTGAATTTACGAGCACGTGGCCATTTTAACTTAAAATGAAAAGACAAACAGTGCATGAACCTAAAATTATCTAGCGACCAAAAGTTCCTAAAGGTACCAACTTAAGGTAATAATCGAATGACAGCAAATTGGCGCGTAATTTAAACACCACATGGGTAACCATTAAATCTAAATCTAAAACATTTCACTTTGTGCATTTCACTTTGACAGCTGAAGGCGAGTTAACAAAATAACAAAAATACCACTTATGGGTAACAATCGAATTGAAAGCTGATGGCAGGATAATATAAATACCACTTAAGGGCCAAAATTTATCAAAACACTAAATTTATAAAGCCAAACAGACAACTATGAATGTTTCCAATTTGTAGATTCGAAGAAGTTAAAATGAGGAAAGATGATTTGGTCATTCGAGAGGTTGACACTATCATCCTTTTTTGACAGAAAAATTTCGAGGAATTCCGCGATATTAGGTTTTAAACCTTTTGGTAGTTGGTGAAGTAATTTAACAGTGATAGTGGATAGTGTCCTGAATCAATTAAATGTACGTATAGAGCAAAGTTAGAATCTGTTTTTCCCAGTCTGGCAGACGAAATGTGTTCTTTGACACGAGTGGCCAAATTCCGGCCAGTTTGACCAATATAAATCGAGTTGCAATTGGACTGATTGTGAGTGCAAGTGATGGAGTAAACTCCACTTTTGTTCATACAGTCTATCTCATGTTTGGAATTCGTCAGAATCGAGATAAGGTTATAATTAGAAAAAGTTATTTGGCACACCTTCCAATTTGTTGAGAATCTTCTTAAGTTTTTCAGAAATGACACCTAAGTAAGGTAGAGACGCGTATTAAGTTACGTTCCAAAGACATGTCCGCCAGAGTGGGGAAAACAGATTTGTTGATCAGGCGATTCCGAATTTTGTAAAATAAACGAGACATCAATAGGGAAACCATTGCTACCAGCCATTTGACAGGTAATCCTGATCTCCCTAGCGAAGTCCTCCCTAGACATGGGGATAGAAAAAGCTCTAAAATGCCGAAAAAGCAACATTTTATGTTGGTGGGAGTGATTAGATGTAAAATTGATAGTTGCATCGGTATTAGTCGGTTTTCTGTAGATATTAAAAGACAAAGCTGAATTAGTACTTCTTTTAATTGACACATCCAGAAAATTAATCTTATTAACTTTTTCTAATTCTAGAGTAAACTTAATATTATCATGAAAAGTGTTGAAAAGATTAAGTAATTCCTTAGCTAGATTATGTCACCCTCGAGAATGACCAAAATGTCATCCACGTACCGAGGAAGTGTTTGAGTTTTCCCTCCCGCACCTCATACAGATCAAGCTGGTTCCCCCCCCGCACCTCGTACTGATCAAGCTGATTTTCCCCTCGCGAACCTGGTACTGTTCAAGCTGATTTTTTTTAATCAGTTCAGTTTCATGTGATTTCATACGTATTCTGAGGTTATGCTAATTTTAGTACCAAAACAGCATTCCTTTAACATACAAGAATCTCTCTGTTCATTTTAAAATCAGTTCAGTTCAAAATCAAATCGATTTGATTTTGGGTGAAGTGAATATAAATGGAGGACGGCTTATAATAATCTATCAATGTATCGTTTGTGTGCCTATATGTACAGTAGCGGACAATAAAATCCGGGCATATTATCATGCATATCTAGACAAGCTTGAGGTTATATTTCTGTCAAAACGTAACAAGAAGATTTGAAATGTCAAATTTAATAAACTGAAATTTCGCAGCAACTCTTCTTTCTATCCAAACTTCGCGTGGTGAAGTCACTTTTTGAGTTGAACTTAAATGAGACATTTTGTCAAAACACAAAATAAACCAGAACTATTAACAGTAAAATTTATATTAAACGTCAGAGTTAGTAGTGACATTTTGCACATGCACTAAACGTCAAAAATATTAAAGTAAGGTTTACATTGTAGAAATGACATGTCCGGATTTTATTGTCCGATACTGTACAGTTGCGACAAAAAATGTCAGATGTCACCGTCATTCCTCTGACGTAAAAGTTAAGAAATTCCTATACGTATACGTCAGGTGAGCGACAGTGACATCCAAAATTTTCTGTCCACAACTGAACAAAGTGGTCAAGAATAAAACAGCGTTCACAATGACTTAACGTAAGAAAATTAACCTCTAAATACAGGTTTGAAGCGTTTTGTTTTAATGTAAATACGTAAAATTCTAAACTGAAACTAATTAATGTATTTAATTATGAACAGTAAATCATTTAAATTTAGAATTACTTCGTTTACATTAACAAATAGTGCATTCAAATTATATATTAATTTACGTTGCGCTAAGTGATTGTGAACGAGGTATAGCTGTTTGAGTTGGCAATACAATTAAGAGCATTTTTTATTCGGCTGTTTGCAACACTGAAACCAGATACGTGCATTGTTGGTTTATTTGACGTAATCTGAACAGCGACAAGATTGTAGGTTATGTGAATAAAATTTAGCGTTTTAGTTTGAATTTGAAATGTCAAATGACGCTTACAAAGGCCGCGTTTGTAAGAACCAGCGCTCAAGTAGCATTCATCTGTGATTGATGGATTTTTTGAATTTCTTTGAAATAAGCCAATCACAGACGAATGCTACTTGAGCGCTTGGTTCTTACGAACGCGGCCAAAGTAAAAGTAGTGATGCTAATTTTTAATCTGTCAAAATTTCCCTCAATTCCCCTCGCCCGTTTTAAGTGTCATTGAAAATAAATTTTCTTATTCATTACTAAAATTTCTAAGCTTTTAAAACTGAGTACTGAAAAATATACTGCCCCTTTCTATTAAATATTGGCCAACTCACCCATTTTATATTAAAAGAGATAGATCTTCAGGGTTGCATTCATAAAACTATACCTCGCGAGTATAATGGCATCTTGCTCGCTTATGGTTTTTAACGTATTTTGCATTTCGCTAATTTCTTTCAAAACATCATGTTTTCACTTTATTTTCATAGAAACAGGCGCAGGTTAAATTAATTTTGAATAGATGGCGATAGTGATAAACTGACAACTGTTAAAAAATTATGTTCGCTTTAACAATTTTCTGAATATTAAATTAACTGTTTGCTCTATATTTATTTTCCCCTACAAAATTGTATGTAGTTGAAAAATTTCACTAGCTACTTTCCCCTATAAAACAGTAGTTGAAAGATTTTCCCTGGAAAATTTCTACGGCCAAATTTTTTGAAGATTTTTCCCCACAGTTACAGTCCCCTACAATTACCATCACCGGGTGACGGCCTTCAATGTCAAGCCGTCAACAACCGTAAGTTACTCCAGTCGTACCGTTTAGAAAGAAAATTCAGCACTGCCAACTCAAACAGTGATTCTTGACCACTTTGTACTAAATAAATAGATAAATTCGTTCTAAACTCAGTTACAAATACAAAATCCGGCAATTACTTTACGATAACGGATGTCGACAAGACACAATATTGCAGAAACTGACCAACCGCAAAGTGGTAACTTCTGTCAAATGTAGTCGCATTCTTCCACTGCGGAAGGTTCCCTCCTGTTAATTCTTAACTCGTTGAGAGACAATATTTGATTTCATCTGATAGTAACAAATAAATAGAGATTGTTTTCGAGTTTAAAACTGGAAATGCACATATTTAGTCATGAATAAAAATCTGTGAAAAAGATTCGTTTGTCGTTTCCGAAACGCGCTCCTGCACCATTGTTGCGTACAAAAAAAGAAGTATTCCGTAAGTTTGGCGCGGCGCGGCGCGGCGTTTGGTAAGAGTAATTTTCAATTTTTTTTTTTGTGGGATGGTCAATGTAATTTGTACTTTTTTTAAAGTATACAGTCGCCTTTTGTTTACTCTAATCGATCTTGAAGAGAGCGAGCGCATAAACAAAAGGTTGTTTTTGTCACGTTAGGCCTGCCACAGACAAAGATAAAAATACATACCTATGTATGTACAAACATTTATATGTTTGTATACAAGTGTTTAAATAACATACAGGGTGTATTTATTATCATGTTACAACAAACGCGAGTCAAGTAGGTTGAGTAGTTTGTTTTATTTTGAAATGTAGTATATTGTGGTGTACATTATATTGACATACATTTTGTTGATTAGTAATTTAATAATATACAGTGCCATCTATAAACTTCGTACCGTGGGGGAAGCATTTTCATTGTTGACTTTTGCGAGAAAAAATACTGGCGTACGTGCATCAATCAAAATAAAAAACAACGCAACCCAGTGTTGTCAGATCATGTTGACAAAACATAAAATAAGGAACAAAAACTCCCTAATTTTCCCGCCTACTACTCAATGTATAGTTACGGACAATAAAATCCGGGTATGTCATTTCCACAATGGGTGCGTTCCGAATTAACGTCAGGCGTACAACTTTTTACCTCGCGCATGATTTTTATATGGAAAAATGATGCGCGAGGTAAAAAGTTGTACGCCCGACGTTAATTCGGAACGCATCCAATGTAAACTTCACTTTAATATTTTTGACGTTTAACGCATGTCACTAGTAATTCTGACGTTTAATTCAAATTTTATTTATTTATTTTGACAGGAACATAACCTCAATAAAAGCCTGATTTACCAAATTTGTCGAAATACACATGACATGTCAAATTTTTGCCTAGATTTCATTGTCCGCTACTGTACGATACAAGATGATTTCGATCATTCTGCACAGTGACCAACAGTGTCATGGTAACCTACCTGGGACTAACTAGTTCGTCCTTGCTCTACTTCCCAATATTTAATAAACAAAAATAGTTTCGTTTCATTTGATGACTGAACTAATTTTTCCTTCGCTTTATCGAAAATAATTTTCTGTCATTCTCCGTGTGAAAGAATGTTTGGTAAACAAGTTAAAGCAGTGAGGGGAAGGTCACAGAGGAAAGATTCCGTCGCGGGATCGAAAATAAAGAATAAAATGATTGAACGTGACGAGAGTACGAGATACACACGCAGGAATCTGACCCGGCTGGAATGCGAGCCTCTCGCCGCTGCTGGATAATCTCGGCAATCCGTATGGAAGGATGACGCCATTGATAAAAAAAGAAGGAGAGAAAAAAAAAACGCCGATGAAACCGCAATACATCCACATACTTTATTGTTTTTATCTCTCGGCGGACGGACTTTTAGTTTTTAGGGGAGAGGCCGAAAGGTGAGGGAATTTTGGGAATGCAATTTCGTACCGCTTCATTCACTTGAATTTATTGACCTTACTTGAATGATCACAGTAATTAAGTGCTGAAAATTATGAAACATTTTTGAAAATCTCAGTGGTGGAATTTGAAAAAAGAAAACCTTGGTGGTGTCGTAATAAATCACAAAAAATATTTTGATTCTTTCACGAAAAGACCTTCTACCTGTGTTCTCCCACTTACTCTTATCATCCACTGTTGTTCTGATGATTAAAAAAAAGTAAACCAAACCAAAAGAAGAAACGTGGAAAAAACTCCTCGAGAGTTTTGTGAAACAAACTAAACAAGAGACCTGAAGAAGATTTGATGAGGAGTAATAAAGGACAGTAGCTTTAGGAAGAGACTTTATATTCCTTGCCTTATCAATCATTAAAAAAAAATGAAAATAACAATGTTTTTTTTTACCAGAATCCAAAAGATTTCATTTTATAGTCTTAGTAATAACCCCCTCTAAAATGTAAAGGACCAACCAGGATTTGGAGAATTATGTTATTCTTTTGAGAAGCCTAACAACTACAAGGTGTCCAGAAAAAATCGCTTCTACATCACTTGACTTGTTAAATAAACATCTTCAGAGAATGCATGAAGAAAACGTTTTGACAATGAAGACGAACTCAGCGTTTCATTTTTATGAGAACTCAGAAATCTTTTTTTAACTAAGCCCCGATCTTTCCACCTCCTAATAAAGTTCCCGATAACGTTATTTGGCAATTAACTTGATTTTTATGGATGGTTCCCATGGTTATTCGTCGAATAAATTTATCAGGAGGTGGAAAGACAGGGCCCAAACAAAATTAAAAAGTGCTCTTCGCACGCTAACTTATAGAACTCACAAATGCAATAGTTTGCCGAAAATTCAGAGATCTTTTTGAGAGGCGAAATTCTGCACCTAGCTTCTATTGTACGGGGTGTCCACAAGAAATCGTTTCTAAATCTCTTGCCTTATTAGACGTCTTCAGCAAGTGAACGAACAAAACATTTTCCAAGGAATTGAAGTACAAGGAATTATGACATCCATTTTGTTGACAGAAAGCAAATTTACTAAACAAGTTTGACAGCCATGTCAAAATGACAATACGACAAATAATAGTCGACTCAGAAACACTTTTTTGTTTTATTTTAGTGCGTTTTGTTTTGTTTAATGACGTAGAATAATTATTACCTATAAGTTTCACGTTTTGTGGCATTTTGTGTCATTTTGTGTAAACATGTTTGACAGTTAAATACACATATTATAAATATGCTGTCAAATGATAAACAGAACTACATATATAAGCATTTAAGTAATTTACAGTCTGTTTCTATTGCTTTTCCCCTTTTGTTAATTATTTTTCCGAATTTATTAAATGTATTTCCAATTCGCAGGCCTACTATATTTTGAACGAATTGAAAAGTCATTTGACAAATTCGGAAACACAATTGACAAAAGAGAAAAGGCAATAGAAAACTCATTAGTGTATGTATATTAAAATAATTTGAATTCTCAGTTTATTGACAGAAAACAAATTTACTAAACAAGTTTGACAGCTACGTCAAAATGAAATGACATCAGTCGACTCCGAGAAACTGTGTGGTTTCAGTTTAGTGCGTTTTGTTTTGTTTAAGGGCTAAGAAGAACGATTATAAGTTTGACGTTTTGCAACAATCTGTGTAAATCGAGTGCTGACCATGTTTGACAGTTAAATATAAAAATATATTCTCAAATGATTTAAATAATTAAATTAAACCTTATTAGTACGAGTAAAATAATTTGAACTCTCATTTTTTGACAGAAAACAAATTTGCTAAACATGTTTGACAGGTACATCAAAATTTAAACGACAATATGTTTTGTTTCATTTTAATGCATTTTGTTTTGTTTAATGACGAAGAACAATTATTACAAGTTTGATATTTTGTGACATTTTGTGCTAAACATGTTTGTCAGTTAAATATATAAATATAGTATCAAATGATAAATAAAACTACGTAAGCGTTTAAATAATTAAATTAGAACTCATTGATATAATGTACAGGGTGGATCAATTTCGATGTCTCTTATGGGCATCTCTGTAACTATAAGAGTTAGAAAAAAACTAGTGGCCAAGTCTCGATCTCTTTTTTAGAGATAAAGTCAATAGACTAAACAAAAATTGGCTATCTTCTTTTGTTTTCGAGTTATAGGCAAAAATTGACATTTTCGACTTTTCGTCAATCACGCATATCTCGTTTATTTTTACAAATATTAAAAAACTGTTTTGACATTATTAGGACACTTTTTTGAATACAATTCAGTGGTGTAGTTGGTTTCTTGATATTTAATAAAATTTTCGAGTTATAACATAAAGTTATATTTTTTTAAATGGAAATCATAGTAGGCAATGCCACCTTTAAATAGAGATTTTCTTTCTGTTTTCAAAAATATATACTTTGTTGGGTTTATTTGTTACAATTAATAGAATAAAACGCCTTTTTTATTATTCTTGGGTGTATTCTATTCTTAGTAGGCTGGTTTGAACAAAGGCCGACAATTTTTTTGTTTGTTTTTATTAAATATCAACTCTTGTTCAAATATTTTGACAGTTGCAACCGCATAAAGAGAAAGGAAGATAGAACGAGCATCCTCTAAGAGTCACAAAGACTACAACAATACCGATACCATGTGGTTTGGGTGAAATTCGAAATTATGTAACTTCATTTAATATTTAAGTTTAAAACGCATTTTTTTCGATCAAATATGCATTTCATGGGATAATGAACAAAATTATATGTATAAATTAAAAACATCTTAAAAATAAGAAATTATTGCAGAAAAAGTTAAAGAATATTGAAATGTAAGTAGATAATAAACACAACTCTTGATATATCACAATAAATAACTTAAAACCCAGAAAATAATATCAAAATAAAATACAATTTCAACACTGTCGCGCTAAAATACACAGCCAACTCATCTTGCAACCCAACCCAGCTCTATCGGTGCTAGCTTTCTATCTCTTATGTTTATCGCAATACCACTCACTCTTGTGCTACCCAATCTTCAAATCTTTGTTAATATTTAATAAAAACAAAAGAAAATTGTCGGCTTTTGTTGAAACTAGCCTCCTAAGAAAAGAATGCACCCAAAAATAATAAAAAAGGCGTTTTATTCTATTAACTGTAAGAAATAAACCCAACAAAGTATATATTTTTGAAAACAGAAAAAAAATCTCTATTTAATGATGACATTAACAACTATGATTTCCATTTAAAAAAATATAACTTTATGCTATAACTCGAAAATTTAATTAAATATCAAAAAACCAACTACACCACTGAATTGCATTCCAAAAAGTGTCCTAATAATGTCAAAACAGTTTTTTAATATCTGGAAAAATAAACGAGATATGACTGATTGACGAAAATTCGAAAATCTCAATTTTGGCTTATAACTCGAAAACAAAAGAAAATAGCCAATTTTTGTTTACACTATTGACTTTATCTCTAAAAAGGAGATCGAGACTTGGCCATTAGTTTTTTTCTATCTCTTATAGTTACAGAGTTGTCCATAAGAGACATCGAAATTGATCCACCCTGTACATTAAAGTAATTAGAACTCTAATTTTATTGACAGAAAACAAATCTACTAAACAAGTTTGACAACTGCGTCAAATTGAGGTGACAATTCAGAAAACTGTTTTGTTTCATTTTAATATATTTTGTTTTGTTTAATGACGAAGTACAATTATTATAAGTTTGACATTTTGTGACAATTTGTGTTAAATCGATTGCTAAACAAATTTGACAGTTAAATATATATACAAAATATACTATCAAATGATAAACAAAACTTTTGAACATAAGCATTTAAATAATTAAATTAGAATTCACTAGTATATGTATATTAAAATAATTTGAACTCTCTTTTTGATAGAAAACAGATTTACTAAACAAGTTTGACAACTTCGTCAAAGTGAAATTACATTAGTCGGTTCAGAAAAACTGTTTCGTTTCATTTTGGTGCATTTTATTTTCTTTAAGGGCAAAGAACAATGATTATAAGTTTGACGTTTTGTGACATTCTGTGCAAATCGAGTTTGACAACTATGTCAAAGTGAAATGACGTTAGCTGATTCAGAAAAAAACTGTTTTGTTTCATTTTAGTGCGTTTTGTTTAATGACTAAGATTATAAATTTAATGTTTTGTGATATTTTGTGCTAAACAGTTAAATATATAAATACACTGTCAAATGATAAATAAAACTACGTAAGCATTTAAATTAAATTAAAACTCTTTGGTCTAATGTAGCTACATTAAAGTACGTAATTTGAACTCTCATTTTATTGACAGAAAACAGATTTACATCTACGTCAAAATGAAATGACATTAATCGATTCAGGAAAACTGTTTTGTTCGATTTTAGTGCATTTTGTTCTGTTTAATGACAAAGAAAAATTATTATATGTTTGACATTTCGTGACGTAGTGTGTGAACCGAACACTAAACAAGTTTGACAGTTAAATGTACTATCAAATGATGAACAGAACCGCATAAGCTTTTAAATAATTAAATTAAAACTTGTCAGTATAATATGTGTATATTAAAATAATTTGAACTCTCATTATATTAACAGCAAACAAATTTACTAAAAAGTTTGACAGCTACGTCAACATGAAATGACATTAATCGCTTCAAGAAAACTGATTTGTTTCGTTTCATTTTAGTGCACTTTGTTTGCATTTTGTTTTGTTTAATGACAAAGAACAGTTACTATAAGTATGACATTTTGTGACATTTTGTATAAATCGAATGCTAAACATGTGTGACGGTGAAATATATAAATATACTTATCAAAAGATAAACAAGACTATGTAAGCATTTAAATAACTAAATTAAAACTCATTTTATTAACAGGAAACAAATTTACTAAACAAGTTTGACAGCTACGTCAAAGTCGACTTTTGTTTCATTTTAGTGCATTTTATTTTTTTTTATGTTAAAGAACAGTTACTATAAGTCTGACATTTTGTGACATTGTGTGTAAACCCATTACCCATTACCAAACGAGTTTGACAGTTAAATATATAAATATGTATATCAAATGATAAACAAAACTACATAAGCATTTAAATAATTAAATTAAAACTCATTGGTCTAATGTATATTCAAACAATTTGAGCTCTCATTTTATTAACAGAAAACAAATTTACTACACAAGTTTGACAGCTATGTCAAAATGAAATGACATTAGTCGGTTTAGAAAAACTGTTTCGTTTCATTTTAGTGCATTTTGTTTTGTTTAATGACAAAAGAACAATTATTATAAGTTTGACGTTTTGTGACAATTTGTGTCAATCGATTGCTAAAGAAGTTTGACAGTTAAATTTACTATCAAAGGATTAACAAAACTATGTAAGTAGTTTACAGTTGGTCCGATGAAATTTGTATCACAAAATCTTTTAAGCGGACACTAAATCGCGCACTATACACTTAACGTTTCGCTGTCGATGGACTGCGAAACGTTAAGTGTATAGTGCGCGATTTAGTGTCCGCTTAAAAGATTTTGTGATATGTAAGTAGTGTAAATGAACTGAAGGTTGACTCTCAAAAGAATTCTTTTGTAAAAGAGTTAGCCAATTGGAAATCTAAAGCACAAAGTTTCTTTTAGAGGTTAGGACGTAAATTCAACAATACAAAAAGAAATTTAAAAAAAAATTCACATAGCTTGAAGCACCGAAAGTTTCCTTTCTACAGATTTTTTTAAAAGTATTTGGCAATAGAATAAATCAAAGGGAAAGGGGAAGAAAACACCAATTAAGATTGTAGTTTTTTTCTTGAAAAATGATTTGTTTTGTTTCTAATGACCTTGCCAAATTTTGCTTATGTGAAAGGATAGAAAAATACGAAAGGAAATAATTATTTTTCTGTTCTATTTAATAGAAACAAACTCTTTCCTTTTCGAACAAAACCGTCTGGAAATATCTCCTTTTACAAAAGGCTATATTCTTGTCTGAAGGCGCACGCGACCGTTACAAGTCCCCCACCTGGCTCGCCAGGTGTTACCAAGACTCGTCTTTTGTGCAGTTCCAACGGAACTCGGGGCCTCTTTTGAAATCAGCTGTTCCACCGCACAGCCCCATCATCGAAATTAACGCGCGCGGAATTACGAAGGCCACGAAGGAATGCGTGATATGAAGAGATGGACGGAATTAAGCCGAGACCTTGCCCATTCCGGGACGTGTCTAGGCAATAAGTATTTCGTTCTGGCCGGCGACGGCCTTGGGGGAAGCACGAGCAGCTTTCCATTATGGGAATTTAATTGCGAATTTTATTTTGCGCGCGAATTGCGCTCAACTTGAACGCGGCGAGGTTTCATTCTAGGTCTCGGAATTTTAATTGAGAAAATAGTTCGTTCCAATATACATACCGGGGAATTCAAAACAACGTTATTAAAATCCGGGATTCTTTTGCGATCGACAATAAAAAAGCATCAGCAACCCGTGTACAAAATATTATGTACACGTTCCTGTTTGGTGAGTGAGTAGTACTTCTTCGGGGCTGCTGACTTCTTGGTGTTGTTGTTGTTGCTTCTGCTTCTTATTACGTAGTATAATTGCATGTGCATTTGCAAGTAAATAAGGTTGCATTTTTTATGACGGGAAGTTTTCTGCGGTAATCATCTCATCTCGGCGAGTGTGTGCTTAAGACTTGGGCGAAGAACAGCCATAAATCTTCGGCAAGATATATTTCGCTCTCAATTTCATGGTTCGAGGATTGCTCGGGCACACCTTTTTAGCGCGGATAATTTATTATGCAGAAGCGACTTTATTTAAAATAGAGAGTCCGATAAATCCGCGCACATTCCGGATCGTGAGGCGGCGATTAGCTATAAGGATTAAACAAAGTCCAAGTGCGCGCCGCGCCGTAAATCATCCGTTTGTTTGCCTGTTTGTTTATTTATTTGCAAAATTGAGAAGTGCGGTAGAATTTTGGGTGGCTTGCAGGTTTTGCCTCGGCTGGGTTTTTGAAGGCGACGACGAAATGCAAACGAGGCGGGATGGATGGTGCAAGCGCAAGTGAAAAGACGACTATGCAAATCGGCGTAGGTCGAACAAGTTCATTAATACACCAGGCGAGTCGAAATTATTCTGACAATGAGTGGGATCTACAGAATTAGTTGTTTCAGGGACAACGTTTAATGACTTGAGGCATCTGCCTTTGTTTATGTTTGTTTCTGACACCGATTCACAGAAATAGAATTAGAATAGAATGCCGACACCACCAAATTCTTGTGTTGCGCAGCATCGTATCATATCATATCTATTGTTAAAAGTTGCTATTTGTTTGTTGCCTAAACAAGTTGCAGTATAAACTACCACCAGGCAAACGAATGTGAACAAAAAATTACGTACGCGCCCCTGTTCGGTGAGTGAGTAGTATATGGTCATTACGTCTTTCCCATCTTTATTTATTCTAAAATTTTAACTACTTTAAAACCGTGTGCAATCGTAAGCAAGAGGAAATGGATGCTGTTGTACGAGTAGATTTATTTATTCATGTGTATAGATTTTCTAAACATCGATTCGTTTCTTGCGTGCAATTACCGCTGCAGTACCGCACGTGCTGCTGAATTAAATATTCCTCCAGTGCCGTATTGATTTTCTGACTGGCGCTGCCTCATTTAAACCAATTACACGCCTGTTCTATTCAGGTGTACCCACTCAGAAAAAAAAATAAAATAAAATAAAAATGTATCACGTCGCCTTTCTCCGGCTTCCATTAGGGCGCTAATGAAGAGAGGCCGAAAGAATAAAAGTGATAATTGGTTCTCCTAACAATTTTGCGAGTGTTGTTAATTGGGATTTATAAATTACTTATCGAGGAATTAGCACAATGTATGTATGAGTGAATACTCTTGTATTATTATTGCTTCTAAAAAAGAAAAAATTGTGAAACCAACAAGATGCCAGTGCTTAGTTAGGCTGTCGTAGATTTTCATTTCAGCAGATGTGTACGACCATACAAATTAATTTTCGATTGTTGTTTAGGTTAAGTTCCATTTCGATTAATAATAATTGTTGAATGATTGATTGATTGGGGCTTAGTAACTTTGCCTATGTTGAATAAAATTCACAAAAATGCTGAACACTTCTTTATTGTTTGAGTGGACTGTATACACTACTAACGCTTGTGTTAATGCGCATGTGTCCATCACGCCCATGGAGCTTTGTACGGACGACATCTACACGCTTTTAAGGCGCCAATTTTGAATGCATCAACAATAATAATAATAATAATAATGTATATTGTCACTGATCATAGGTACAGATATGGACATTGTCAAGTTCAACTTAATAAAAGCATGAACATTTCAACTAGTTTATTCCCATATTTTGCTTTACTTTAAATTGTTTATAGCGTAAAATGTTGCTTTTTACCGAGCCTGTCACAGTGTTCTTCCCAAGTAAGATTGGCATGCACCAACACACCAAGAAAGTCGACACTGTCAGACGTTGGTAAAGATTTGTTGTTCTGCTTTTAATATAAACACTATTATCTGGTAATCTTTTGTTGAATGTGACAATCTTAGTTCTTTGAGTGTTTAGAACAGAAGTTCGTTATTCCTGCACCGTTCAGCATTTGTTGAACAAGTGTGGTACCCATCATCGAAATATAGAAGCAGTAGATTCGTTAGTAATTACAGCAGTGTTGTCGTCGGCATATTGTGAAAGTGGTCAAGAATTTAATGACAAAGACAAGTCATTTATGTAAATTAAGAATAGCGTAGGTCCCAAAATGGACCCCTGCGGAACTCCTGAAAATAGATAATGTTTAACCAAACCGTAACACTCTGAAGTTAATGAAACAATTTGACTCCGATGGCGGAGATAAGATTTGAAAATGTTTAAAGAATGCCCCTAATACCGTATGCCTCCATTTTAGTTAAGAGGATTTGGTTATCTAAAAGATTGAATGCATTGGGTAGATAAAAAAAAATCGTGGATACATTAAGACCTTTATCCAGATTGTCATACATACATGTTAAGGTATTATAAATGGCATTCTTGGTGGAGGAATTGTCTGTGAAGCCAAACTGTTCCTTATTTAATTTTCCAAATTTAACTAAATAGGAAGTTAGTCTTTTATTTAAAGACGATGTACGCATCGCGTACGAAATGTACATCTAGTTTTTAATAAACAATTTTGTGAAAAGGATGTTTTCGTTTTTGCGTTTAAAATTTCAAGGGATGCAAAAGTTTATTTCTTAAGCTGCGAATATGAAGGTGAAAAACTTTGAAATCTAGCTTGTCGGATTAGCTTGTTGGATGAATTGACACGTTTACCAGAAAATGTGCTGAATTAAAATTGATAGCGCTGATTGGTGTCTACATTCATTATCAATTTATTAAAATAGATGAATAATTTTCGTTTACCAGAATTGTTTAAATGTAAGCCGTCTGTAGTTTTATCATTATGAGTAATAATTGCATTGGTTTCAACATAATAATAATTACTATCAAAATTTGGATTATTTGTACAATTAAACATTTTCTTGTTCAATTCATAAGTTAAGTTATTTAACATATCTTTACCTTTCCAATGTGGCACGGATATGTATGTATATCAACTTGACAGACCCATATAAAGGATGTACAATCGCATCATAAAGTAAACTCTAGGGAAGGTACCTTCTCTAGAGATACAGAAATCACAGATGTACCGTTAAGCACATTATTTTGCTCTGCACAAATTATAATAAAATCGTACATGTTAAAATTATTACTATCACACAATTTTTTTTATATCAGACATGAGGTGCTTTCCTTTTACCACAAATCTCACCCGAGATCAGATAAACGTCATTTCCGTTAGCACGAACAAGTGAATTTGAATTGAGATTTCAACCTCCCACCTTGCCGCTCCAGCATTCCCATTCGTTGTTAGATTGAAATATCCATTCAAACTTACTTGTTCGTGCTAACGGAAATGACGTTTAAGTGATCTGAGGTAAGATTTGTGGCAAAAGGAACGCAGCTAAGATCATTTAAAAAATTTGATAAAAAAACGCACAGATTTACGTCCATGGCTATCTGCTAGGATCAGTATTTTCTTTTTCTCTTTCGTCAGTAACTCGATTCCTCTTGATTCCAGTTAGCTCCTTGTTACTTATCTTCACTTGATGCATTTAATTTCATCGGGAATTTTTAATAAACTATCCTGAACACTACAGAGCGTAGTAGAGGAGTGTTCACTGATGTTTTTGTTGTTTAATTGTGTAGTTTCATTTTTTCGATAGTAGGGTTCTGTGGAAACCTTCTTATTTGGTAGGTAGTCCTTTGAATGTGTAGTGCTTATTGTGGTTTTCAATTGATAACTTCGATTCTTTTTTTGTGTTTGCTAAGTTTTGTTAAACGGACTTCTAACGCTTTTATTTTTGTTTCAAAGGATCTTATTTTATTTAATAATATAAACACAGACTTATTTTTTCTAAACTGAGAAGACAGTGTCTATGGATTCACACGAACTGTAGCTACTTAAGGCGGGTATACATCTGAGGCGAGGCAAGGCGAGGCGTGGCGTTTGCCTCGTTCGGAGAAACAAATCCAAAAACATTCTACAAATTCTATTAGCACGAGGCAGCGATCGAGGCAGTGTTCCGGCCATTCGCCCCACATGGCTCTCTATATGCTTTGATGAAAATTAAGGTTTTTTCCTGGTCCCAATTCATTTTTATTTAAGCTACAGCAAAGTATAGTACCTACTGTACCTACTACACAACGTAAATTCTAGTAAATAACGAAACTGTTGAAAAGTCAAAGTGCAATGGACGACGCGAGGTGAGGCGAAGCAACGATTGTCAATACGCAGTCCACATTGAGGTCCATCTGAGGCAGAATTCTCTTTGATGTACCGACTCAGAACGGATGGGATCCGAACAGCCTCAGCTGTGCGCCGAGGCTGTTCGTCTTGCCTCGAATGTACGTCTACATGTGAATGCTCATACGTCCTCGCCTTGTCTCGCCTCATATGTATAACCGGCTTTAAGCTTTCTGATTAAATTCATCGTTGCACGTAGGATTTCCTACAGTAGATACCTCAGATACATCAGAGTGCTCATTTAAGAGATGTTTGAGTTGTTTTATTAAGTCCTTTTTGTTGCCTTGAGATTTCACCCCACTTTTTATTAGCTCCTGCTTTAGTTCGTATAACTTTAGTTCATTAATGTTCTTGCTCACCATTATTAAATACAGTCTTTTTGTTTTGCTTTTCCCCTTTTGTCAATTATGTTTCTTAATTTATCAAGTGACTTTCCAGTCCGCAAGCCTACTATACTTTGAACGGATTGGAAAGTCATTTGACAAATTGGGAAACACATTTGACAAAAGAGGAAAAGCAATAGAAAAAGTAATTAAGTACGCGGGAAACAAGCGAGAAGTTAATATTAAATAAATAATATTTTTACCAGTGATACGGTGCAGTTTTTGGTGGGTTTTAGCCTCGACTTTAGCACATTTATACCAGGTGATTTTTTTAATTTTTTATCAACTCTTGCCTTGAAATCTAGACGGTATGTCTTAGCTTAAGTGAAAAGTGCGTCATTGCACTCCTTTATGCTGTTTTATAGTAAAGCTACGACTTGCCGTCCAAATTCCATGGCAAGAGTTGATAAAAAATTTCAAAAATCACGCAGTATTAATTCACAGATTTCGTTATTAACTCGATTTTATTATCACAACTTCCTTCATATTTCTATCACCGTGTTCAGCTTTTTTTACTAATCATTTGATAAAAGTTTCGTAAAATTCACTTTTGGTTTACCCACTTAAAAACTAGCATAGGTTGCACTGGTTTACACGTCCACAATGTTGTTCTCGTACTATGTTAACAATGTTAAACTTATGTTTCCAAACATTACCTATTACAGGCCGAAGGCGCAATCAACCAAGTTATTAGAAAACTACTTTGTGTAAGGTCTTCGGGGTTCCAGTCGTCTAATCTCACATGGTTCAAAAAATATTAGCGGAAGGAGAGGGCCCTTAGAATCGTTCTGTTTTCGGGAACTAATTTGGCCACTTCTTCTCTCTTCCTTTCCCTTAGTTTTTCTTCTGTTCTTTTGTTTTCTTCTCTTATTTCTGCATCCCACTGGTGTCCGTTTTAAATCTTCGTACGCTCTCTGTGCGTTTTAGTAACAACACGCATCTTCGTTTTTAAAAGTCGCCTTCCCCTTGATGTATTCTTGTATTCCCATGTTTTGCCTTTCTTGTTTCTGGTTCATGCTGGTGTCCATTTTGAATTTTCTTTTTGTATTTTGTAAGAATCCAGGACTTTTCGTCTCCTTTAGTCTCCTGACACCGTCCAATACTTTTCTCTTGATGTTTTTAGTTCCTACTTCTGCTTCCAATAAATAAGTAGAGACAAGAATGCACATAATCGGAGTTTCAAACGTTTACGCTTCTTCTTCTTCTTCCTCCCTTTGCCCCTTTTACCAGTTTTCCAGGAGTTGCTCCAAAACTTTTAAGTCTATCTTCTTCCGTTTGTTTCTTCTCTGCCTCCTCTTCAACTTCTTTTTTTTTTCATAAATTACTCGTCCGCCTGTTTTCTTGAACGCAACTTGGCCAGCTTAGGCTCGAAACCGTTTGTTTTGAATCCCCGCTTAGCCACTTTTTTTTGTCGATTTCAATTTCCTCTTTTGGTTCTTTCATTAATAAATTCTGCGAGCTCTTCCTTTTCGCTTTGTTTCGTGGCTTTCATTACCACTAATTAGAGGGTTTTGGACGCCCGCGCCATTTTCTTTCTCGGTTCACCATCACGTCGGGTCGGCGTCGTTCCATTTGTCATCCCACTCTTTCTTCCTCTACTTCTGGGAACGGACGCATGAGACATAAAGGATTTTTCGAGAAGGATTTGCAACTCTATAAAGTGTGTGGTTTTTTTTTGCTGAGTTATGAAAGACTTGTGGCCGTTGTAATTTGGAATTGGGGAGTTTCTGAAGACCTTGAAAATCTCTTGCCCAAAATAAATGATACCTATTACTCCGACTGCGACGAAGAAAATCGAAATGGCGTTTCGTAATACTTGTTGCCAACCAGGCAAGTATGGCACGAGCGCGCGCGTTCGTGAGGAGATGCAGCAGCTCCCAGTGCAGTGGTGTAAAAGATGTGCAACAACTGCCGCAGCATTTGGCGATGCTGAAAATGTCAAATCGGTCATTAATCCCAAACAACAACCGCGTCCCTTTGTGCTGCAAGCGGAAACCGCGATTTAATTCCGCGCCCGACGGCAACGGTGCAACGGGCAATTTGAAACGAAAAAGTCCATCTTTCGTGCACGGTTTAATTAGTTTGTCGTACTTCGCGGGCCAGGGAGGGGGGGGGAGGGTTAAGGAAGACGTATTGCATTTTTTAATTTACTCAAAAATAGGCGGAACTTAAAGCAACACTGCAAAATAAAAGAGAATCGTTAAGTAAACCAGAAACTAAATATAACTTGAAGAACAGAAGTGTATGGGGCGCCTTCTTTTTTTACGATTCTACGCAAACCTTTCTTTTTTTTTTAAATTTATTTAATGCCGCCGCGTACATCGAGAACAAGCAACAAAAGCTTTTTTTCAGGCGCGAAGATAAAGGCGTGCGTTTATACTACTCACGTGTTGTTTGTATGTAATAAAGTACGAAAATAATTTATTGGCATCTGTGCATTCTTTCGCTGCTGCTTTTATAACGTGCCCTGTTGAAATCTACAATCTAGTACTAAATGGTCTTTTGTACGTACAAATAGTTAACGGAATTTAATCAGTTTTATTTATAATCCATAAAAACAAAATAAAATCTGTCTAAATTCAAATTGTTGAATAAAATATCCATTAGCAGCTTTAAGAAGGTTAATTATTCTACTTGTAATATATTTTTTTTTTGGCTAATTTAGAAAGAACATACGGAAATTGATCTATAATTGTAATTACTGACTGATTGAAAATAGGAATAAAAAAGAACGTTTCCTCTCCTCTTAGAAAGAAGGAGGAGGAACACAATGGCGTGTGAAATGTAGTGTAGGTAGTAATAATTTAATATCTTTGGCCATAGTAGCCTGAAGAAGATTTTATAATCGAAATCGGTCGTTAAATAAAAAGATTAAGAAAACAATGAGGAAGTACTTACTTTCACTCGCTTTTACGCCCACCAATAAAGTAATTTGTTTGTTATTAGTAAAACCCGGATCTTTAGGCAATTGCCTAAAATTTTATTTAAAAAAATTACTCTACGCAGAGCAGTAATAATAAACTGGTCATTTTTTATTTAGTCTGTACGTTTCAGAGTCCGAAGTTCAGTTAATTTAATTCACTAGTGTTCAGGTTGGAATTATTTTTTTTATGTAAAATACTAGTTTGTTTTTCACTGTTGACAAGCACGAGATGAAAAAAATGTTGCAAGTTTGCCATGTGACGCTAATTGTCCGCGCTGGCCACCTCTTGCGTGGTAGCTGATTGACGCAGCAGCATCATCGGTTACGAATGGTGAAATGTGCAAATTAAGTTCATCTCACGACCGGCTAACTCGCGGACTATGGCCCGGTCATACGTAATCCCAATACAAAAAGGTTTGAATTTTAACTCGAAAAGAAATAAAAACCACCAGCAATGCACACTTGTCTTTATTTATGTCATAAACGTCGTAAATATGTCTCGCGATGTGCGACGTGATGAACAGTCGTGTTACCAAACACCAAAGACGGCCAAGGTCGATTCACAACGACTCCATCAGATTTTTCAGAAAGGACACCACAAAGATCACTCTCAGTTAGAGGAACTCCGCTGAAACGTCCGGATAATAAATGGGGGAGGGGGAGAACCAAATAACAATAATGCCTGCCGTAAATTCGGCGGACAAGCTTGGAGAGGCCTAAAAGAAAGCCTGGGGACTCGCCGCAAACAATTAACAACCTGGCAATATACCCGTTTCCTTTTTCACTCCAAAACAAACTGATCACTGACGCGAATCACTAACTAGTCCGCGCTGAATCAGAACTTTCGTGATTGAAGGGGACACTGCAGACGGCGTTACTTGTCACTAACCAGTCAGTAACGCGTTAGTAATCTGTTGGAGATTACTGTAATGATAGTAGTAATATAATAACACAGATTCATCACTGCAATCATGATTGCACCTTCCATGACTACACGGAGGAAATAACCGATTTCGATCACTCCTGAGTAGGCCGCGTGTGCGGAACTGCGATAATGATCAGTTAGTAATTTCAATCACAAACCAGTTCAGTTCCTTTTCAGTAGCTCCGTGTGCACACGGCCTAACTCTCAATGCGGTCTGAATGTAAGGCGAGCAGTCACAAGGCTGGCGAAATTTCACATCGGGTCGGCGTTCGACGTGAACGGTTCGCGGGCGGGGGAGGGGTCCATTGGCCAATGACAAGCCTTTAATATATCCCACTTGGTTGTGTGGTGTTCTAAGCGTCACTTAACCGCCAAATTCAAATTTCTTTCCATTGTTGTCAATTTATTTCATTAATGATGAGTGCAGAATTACAATCTGTTACTTCTTGTCGTTGTCATATTACATAGTTCTAGAACTAGGTAGAAGACTATAGTCACGGTATACACATCAATCAGTATGGACCGTTTTAGGACTGGCTTGGGGTTTTCGTTGCTACAGTTTTTCTGCGTTCATGTCTGAAAACTGGCGGACCTTTCACAAACGAACGTGTGTGGCGCACCGGTGAATTCATCAACTGCTTTTAAATGGACGTTTTTTAATGGTGGGTTTATACAGCTAACTAACTAAGAGTTAACAGTTAAGCATTAAAACTAACAACTAATAACTTAAGCAATGTTACCTGTTTATACAGACATTTTATTTAACACTTACGCATGCGCAGTAATGCTACTGTAACGCGCCCCGCTAATTACTACTATTAATCAATACTTACGAGTAAACAGACAAATAATTTACATAAGTAAATAATAAATATGGGTCAACGGAATTCCAACTGAGATTTATGACCGAGGACGATCGGCCTGTCCTTTTGCCTGCGTGGCGCTCGTCTCCAACAGTTCCAACCCCCAGATGTTACTACTGGGTGAGTGACCGTACGGAATGCCCTGCGCTGAAGCTACTTTCGATATTATGTAGTTATGACACAATGATCGAATGTAGAGGACCTACGTTGTGGTTTCCCCGATTTTTTGTTTGGTGCGAGAGTACAATTAGCTTTAGCAAGGAAATAGGCGAGTTGATAATAAAACGCAACAATTAAAATTTAAGTAATTATTTATTGCAATAATTAATTTGATCGGGCAAAAAACTCCGTCTCTCCTCTTCTGACGAATCAGAGAAATTGAGCGTAAAAAACCCGGATGGTTTGAAATCAAATACAATTAATCAAAGAATTTACGATTTTCAGAAATACAGTGTGACTTTCGTAGTAGTTCTCAACTTCGAGTATCGGCGCGATCTAAATTCCTCCGATTCACACCGTTGGTGGTACAATGTTACACAGATGTTTTATTGGAGAGTTCTACTCCTGATTTATCAGTAATTAATTGAGTTCAAGTTCGAGTCTTAGTACAGCGTCTGTAACTCTGCTAGTATTCAAGCCTTGTTCGATTTAATAATAAACCAACGCACAAAGTGTCTCAATGGGACGACAGTGTACTTAATTAATGACTTAATCAGATGTTTTGGGGCGAAGTATGTGATTCCTGCCGCCTTCAGCGATCAATCTGCAGGGTAAATCAAAAGCAATCACCCGTTTTTCAAGGACTCCTTTTGGAGGTGATGGTAATTAACCTAATTAATGGACGCGTGCGGTGAGCCGATACTACTGCCGCTCCGCGCCCGAGCTTTATGTTATTTTGAGAGCGGCGCTTTTGCCCGTTGCCTTGCCTGTTAGGACTCTCTGTGTATAGCTCGTCCTCCGACGATTAAATAAAATAATTAAATAAAAAAGCGCAAGGTCCCATTGACTGCTTTATTGGCGCTACACTATGGGTGTTTTTGGCCTTTCAGTCTCAAGATAATCGTTTATCATTTACCTGCAAATTTCACAGCTACGACAACAAATACAGGTTGTGAAAACCTTGGTCAAGAAAATGGCCAGGAATGTATGGCAAATTATTGGTTTATGATTTGATTGAAAGAATTCCCCTTAGAGTGTGATGGTTTCTAAAGTACACTGTACGGAAAGTCCCAAGTAGATGGAAGGAATGGCAAATTAAACTATCGAACTCGGCCACTAATTACGAACGCTGACCAATCAGAGATTTTAAAATATGGAAACAGCCAATGAGTTTTAATACTCGCTTCAAATGTAAATAAAAATAGTTTGATTAAAGTTCTCTAAATGCAATGATAATAATGAACTTTACTGACTCTTTCGACACTAATTAATGCAATTTAAATTATTCTCGCTCTATTTATGCCACCAAAGATGTGATGGAGAAATACAAATAAATGCAAATATGCGTTAATCCGTGAACCACTCCCGCACTAATTACACTCCTTGTTTAATCACCCGCGACGCGCGCGACGACCGTGTGTTATTTTAATTGCTCTTTGTCACTGAACTTAATCGTGCCGGTGTAAATGATTTAACAAGCAACCGAGTTATATGTATGAGGATACAAATTTGAATAAGGACTACAAGCGCCTAAGAAAACTGCGGAATCAAACAAGCGATTCAATTCGTATCTTATAGCGCAGAAGGTAGTTTTACAAAGTAACACACAATTTCAAGTTGTACCTTCAATATTAAATAAGTATCACCGGAACTCAACTGTAAAGGTTGACGCGCGGACTACTGTGGGAGTGTTTATTACTATATCTCTTCAGTAAACAGAGTATAAGCGTAAATGTTATCTGCCTTCCTCCGCTTCCTTTTACTTAACACGAAAACAATTAAGCCCCGCCCTCGGACTTGCAGCGAAAATTCAAAATCACCTCAGCCAATCCCGTTCGTGGTATTTTTGATTCACATGCTGTCTTTGCAGATGTTAGAAAAATTAAGAGCACTCCACTACTCCATGGGGGTGTTTTGTTCATGTTTCACGAACATCTATAAATTTTACCTATTCAAGTGTGGAAATTGACGTTTTAAAAGGTCTGTTTTCGGACTGAGACAAGACAGACTGCAATTAAGCCTACCCCACAATGTAACGGGATATCCTCGTGCATTTGGCTCGCACGTTTTGCAGTTTTGACAAAGCAATCTATACATGAGAGTTTAGAAAAACAATTTGAAATGTCAAGATAGGTTGGTTTATGACTCTACCACTGCAAACGTCGTCAGTTTTCAAACACGAAACGGACAGCGAGACATGTTTCCAATTGCCTGCAATCTGGTCTTTGTGATCCAGGGCGAGTACTTGAAATTTAGAAAACATTCAAACCCATGTGGCGATGATCTATTTATTGTGCTCCTGGGTGGGCAGAAACATACGGCCCGTCGGTCCCGGTGGCGCCTCCGGTCAACGAATCAATGCTGCAAGTCCGAGAAACGAACATGTGTTTCATGAAATCAGACATGCAGCAATCGCGTTTTATTTTTAAAACAAATTATCGAAACATTTCACTACTTACCTTCAAGTTTTTTTACAAGTTTAATTTAATATATTCTCAGATCACAAAATATAAAACTCTTGATAAAATTACAGTGTTTTGACAATCAGGATGATTCCGCGACACGCACATTCTGTAATGTCGAGTTTTGAAGCATGCGCAATTCTATTTTTATTAACAACTTAACTGAAAAGTTCGAAAGTAGCCAACTTCTTAAACGTTAGTTACTAATGCTTAGTTATTAGTGAAGTTGTATAAACCCCTTCTGTTTACGTCCGTTGACAACCTTGTTTATTTTGACAACATGTTTATATTTTTCACTTCTGACGGACCTGTCGAACGACGGCGAAACGTTAAGTGCTTTGTGCGCTATTTAGTGTCCGGTTAATAGATTTTGTGATATAATTACTTAACGTTAGTTATTAGTGTGTAAACCCACCTTAATTCATCATTTTACGTGATAGGTGCGGAGTGATGAAAAAGATTGAACAGAAAACCATCTTTGTTAGATGATAATGGATTTATGTTGTGTAGAAAGCCTGAAGTTGTGTAAAACAACATGGCATTCTATGATTTACTTGCAATCATTTGATCCGGATTTTACCGTGCGACTTTTTCAACCTCTGACATCTAGTAGCAATAAAATGAACGCCCGCCAATAATGGCCATATTGGATGTGAAAACGGTAGTAAGAACATCAAAGGCGCCGACACGAGCTGACCCTACTGATTGATGAGTATATTGTGCTATAGTTCTATATGTATAATATTACAACGCTGTCTTCTACATTTGCAAGAAGTAATAAGATTGTAATGTTGCACCCGTCATTATTGAAACAACTCGACAAAAATGAAAAGAAATTTGAATTGGCGGTCGGTTTTCAGCGAATCGCAATGCACATTTAGCACATGTGCACTTTGGGTTGCACTAAAGTGCAGGATTACCCAAAAACTTTTTGCACAGTTTTTTACTTCATATCAACAAACCCAACGAGTCAAGAATAACTGGAGGGAGTCATGCTAACGGTAGTTTCTCGTCCAAACTGGTTACTAAATATGACCGCTGTATGTCATATGCGCACGCAAGTGTTTTGCAAAATTCTGGAACGTCCACAAAGCAACAGTTCATCATTGTAAACCCGCATTCATTTCGTTGTAAACCCCTGTTTTACTAAAATTAACTACGTAGCCGGCAGGCAGCCCGATTTGATCACGTGGGATACAATCAACTATGAAGACCCTGTATAACACAAAGGAGTAGTTATTTGTTTAAGCCACAGCTTTTACCATGTGGTGACGGATTTCTGCGGAGCAACGGCAATTCAGACTTAACACACCAAAAACTACATAGGTGTGGTAAACAACTTAAACCGGTTAAAATTTACGTCCAGAACGAGCGTTCATATATTTAGCCTAATTTTTCTCGTGCCTTTAATTTTACGTGCAACGAGTTTACGTCTTACCCACACACACACACACGCACGCACACACTCACACGTCTTAAAGATTCGTACATACCTACTAACAACCGGCTCTGTCAATGAACTCGAGATTATTTTCGTATCATTTCTTCGGTGTCGTAAGGCGATAGCCACTTTTAAGCTTCACATCAAAGTACCCACGTACATAAATATTTGTAATAACACCCATTAAGAATTTATCGGAATTAAAGAAAAAAATGGTCTGGCGTTCCTCTTCTTGCCATGAAAATTTAAGCTCCTGGGGGATTTCGAATTGGGGCGAAGAAGTTGGCTTTAATTTAATGAACCGTTATTATTACAATTAGCCGGAATGGTTGCGAAAAGCTCTCGACGACACGATACGGGCAATATATTAAGCGAGCGAACTGCATAATTACACATCCACCAATTGGGTATTGATTTATGCGGACTGGCCTTGGAGGTTCTTAAATGACATGGAAATTAGAAACGGTTTCATTATGCTGACGCCGTTCCTGTTGCTTTGAAGTGCGCGCTGTAAATAACCAAAAATAAACTCATGCCTGCATAATGTTATAGGTACTCCTCGCGTGCTAAGAATAGAGTTTTAAGTGCGTTTACCACATGAGTGGATGCAATTTCATAAAACTCATCTCTAATTTCATGGTGAGCATTTTAAAAGTAAGGGCCGTCGATTGGCGTTGATCTGGGCACTCGTTGAAGTCGGTTTTGTACCGGCGCGGCGTCAGGTATACTAAATAGTACATACTCTTGATGATGCCGAAAGGCCAAATGCTTGGCCCTGATAAGAACCTTTACTTGGCGAAGAGTCGGAGCGTCGGTTGGCGGTTACCTGGGCACTCGTTGAACTCTCGTGTGCCAAATAAACTCAAACCTATAGGTACTCCTCGCGTGCTAAGAATAGAGTCTTAAGAGCATTTACCACATGAGTGGATGCAATTTCATAAAACCTCTTTCCTTTTTCATCCGTAATTTCATGGTGGGTATTTTAAAAGTAAGGGCCGTCGACTGGCGTTGACTTGGGCACTCGTTGAAGTCGGATTTGTACCGGCGTTAGATATACTCTAAATAGTATATACTCTTGATGATGTCGAAAGGCGAAATGCTTGGCCCTGACATGAACCTTCCCTTAACGAAGAGTCGAAGCGTCGGCTGGCGATGACCTGGGCACTCGTTGAACTCTCGTCTAATCAATTTTGGAATTGACAATCGACGCATAAATATTTATATACGACTATCCATTTTGATTCGTTAATTACACTTCGTTTGACGCCTGGTAATTTTGCGCTATATCTTATTATTTATTATCATTTTTTTATTACTGCGGTTAACCACAGTCATAAGAGCAACAAATGACGTAGCGCAGCCTCGGTCACGGTTACACGGAAAGAGGTTTTTAATCGGTACCTGTCGTCAGCGTAAACAACACGCAATTTTTATTTACGGCTCGTACGGTGGCGGCAATTATTTATTATTAGGGTTTTTAATTATTTATGTGCGTTGTTGCAGATGTGCTAAGGAGACTTCGGCTTGGCCCACCTCATTCAAGACGCGATGACAACCATAGTCGAACTGGAAAGCTGGCTGATCTATCAGTGTATAGTCACGGAATGCAGTAACTGCCTCTGTAAGTACATTTTTTCTTAATTGGTTAAAATCTACGTCCTTTTTTTTGTTTCTTTGTTTTTATTTTCGTGAAAATACAAATTCGCTGCCTTGCCGTTTCTTGAACTTCGATATTTTAAACAAATCTGAGCCACAAACTTGGCTACGAAATGAAAAAAAAAATCAATTATTACCGGGTCGTATATACAGGGTAATTCACGGATGAAACCCTTGTCTAAGTGTGATAATTTGCGTAGCCCTCACGGTCGTTTGTGTTCTATTTAAGAAAAACTATTTTAAAAAATACCTAATTAAGAGTTTAGTTTTAGTTTAAGAGTTCCGCAAGGTTTCAGCCTAGGACCTCTTTTTTATCAAGGTCGAAGTATTATCTCTGGCGAAAGTCTCACCATCTCAAGGCCGTTATTATCTCCGGCAGGCATTTCGCCTTTCATGAGCTACTTAGTATTCCCGATGCCGGTACTGTGCCGACTTCGACGAGTGCCTGGATCACCGCTAGCCGACGGCTCCATCTGTGAACGTTTCATCAAGTAAATCCCCATTTATTTAATTGAAGTATTCCTACCTCACGTTCATAGTCGTGCTTGAATTGATTTTTTTTAAGGTCAAAGTACTTTGAAACTATCTCTGGCCAAAATATCACCATCTCAAGGCCGTTATTATCTCGGCCAAGCATTTCGCCATTCAGGAGCTACTTAGTATTTCTGATGCCGGTACTGTACCGATTTCAACGAGTGCCTAAGTCACCGACTGCCGACGGCTCCATCTGTGAACGTTTCATCAAGTACGTAAATCCCCGTTCATTTATATAATTGCCTCACATTCATAGCCGTGTTTGAATTGAATGTTTTTTTAAGTTGTGCAGGAAAGACTAATTTGGAAATGTAGATCATGAATGAGTTTTGCATGCATAGTTACTTATGTACGTCGAATGCTGACGGCGGTCTACTATTTAAAGAAAAATAATAAAGAAAACGTGCAGGGGATCTGCAATGAGTTTACGTGAAGTATTTAACGTACAGGTTATTATTAATCGATCAGGAAATTAAGTTCCTGCGCTTCCTCTAAATCACTCTAATAACCTGGCTTTCTGGAGCATCAAGTAACTGCTATACATAGTTAAACAACTTTCCGCTCGACGTGTTTATTAGGTGGAATATTAATTAAGTAAATATCGTGTCGCTGCGATGGTGTTGATTCTGAAAATATTTAACTCCCCAAATTACATAAACAGGACTGACCTTTGTCAATTTACTGAGAGCCGGAGTGATTCACTCGAGCACGGGAATAAATAAACACACAAACATATTCGGTTTATAAAGCGGACACAGTTAGCCCGAAAGCTCGCGAAGAAAAGGCAAGGCAGTGTGAGAATTTGTATTTTCAACTTCAAAAATATTTTTGTTTGTTTGTTTGTTAGTTTTTGCGTAAACTTACGCTCTTTTTTTTTGTTCGTTTTAGGAATTGTTTTGTTATTCTTTGTTGCCCTTTGACCTACCCTTTCAAATGTTGGAGTCAGGTATGTTTATTTTTTATTATTATTTAGATTTTTTTTATTACTAACTAGGTATTACTTGCGTAATTAATTATAATGATTATTAAATTAGATATTGCTTAATGTGCGTAAACATGTTTTTTTTTTAATTAACGTTGTTAGTTACTAGTCTATTTGAAATTTGAAAGTGCGTGCGTTTTATAATCAACGTTTCGCTGTGTGACTAATATGTCTGTCAAGTTTGTTTCTTCCTCCTTTCGCCTTGAAGCGATTCAGTCCAAAAACCGAGTGGACAATAATCCTGTCGTGATTTAATTTTTTTTAATTATTAAAACTCCAAAAGAAAGATGTAGAATTTTCTCTAATAAGAAATTAAGTGGTGCACGAAGGATTTTTAAAAATTTTGATTAAGGGCCGTTTTCATAATAGAACTTTAATATTAAAGCGACTTTAACCTATAAAAATACATTAGTTTCCCTATGCTTAAAGTGACTTTAAATTAAAGTCTCCTTTAGCACTATTATGAAAACGGCCCTAAGAGTTAAATGCTAAAGGCCCTTAGAAACAATCTAATAGAAAATGCTCATTGTGAACTTTAAAAACTGTTAAATTCACATTAAATATTTTTTTAATGGAAAATTCTATGCATTCTTTGGAAAATCTTTTTAAATTTCAATTCTGACACGCTCATATTTTAACATTTTCTAAATTCGCTGTTCTTTTTGTATTAAAAAAAAATACAAAGTGGAATTTTAAAATTATTAAATACTGTGTCAGTAATAAAATTAAAATGTAAATCAAAATTTGAAAAAAACAAGAAATAAAAACGAGGGGGAACGTAAAAACAAGAAAAAAGTACAGAGAGAACATCAATGATTAAAAATCACGTGATCCCTTAGTCGTCTACATTTCCCCTTACAAAAGCCATTACTGATAAAACGTAACGGGCCTTCAATCATTTTTGTTCTCTCCGTATTTTTTGGTTTTAGAAAACCTTCTGTTTCTTTTTGCTTTTATTTTCTATTTAATATCAGATATGCTTACATTTTAACAATTTCAAAAATCGCTCCTCTTTTGCGTTTAAAGGAGAGTAGTAAAGAACGAAAGAATTACTGACGCATCACATCTAACTGCATTGGTAGTAGCAACGTGAATAAAGATGATTTGATTTGATTTGAAAGGCGAGGGAACTTGAAAATAAATTTCGAAAAACGCAGTTCAAAAAAGTAAACAAAAAATTATAACGTGTTTTCTAAAGACAAAGAAAAAATAAAAACACTACAGTGGAGAAGCTGAGAAGCTTAATAATTGAGTTAAACGAAACTCAAATTTTCAAGATTTCTGACGCAATTTCAAGACTTTTCAGCTTCCCTGAGCTCAATTAAATTTAATTTATTAAGATATTCGATTAACTTAGTTTAACGAAAATTGAATTTCAAAAACTTCAGCTCAGTTTTAAGACTGTAAAGTAGTTAACATGCTCAGAAGCTTCACTCTAATCTGGTTCGATAACTCAGTAACTTCACTGAGCTCAATCAAATTCAAAATAACCAAAATATTTTAGCCGAGTTTCAAGTTTAAAAGCGGCAAAATGTCCGAAAGCTTAGTTGATTTCAATTCAATGAAAATCAAATTCCAAAGTAGTTGACAAACTTCACTGAGCACCTTTGACCAACTCAAAAATGGACTGAGCCCAATTAAATTTAAATTCCAAAGATTTCAATCAAGTCTAAAGCTTGGAAGCAGTGGAGAAGCCTATAAGGAGAGTTGAGTTCGATTAAACTCAAATTACAAGGACATTTATTCAGTTCAGTTTCGAGACTAAACTAGAAGACAACTCAAAAAACTTCACTGAGCTCAATCTAACTCAAATATCAAAATATTTTAGCCAAGTTCTAAGTTTAAAGGCAGTGGAATAACTAGAAAGCTTAGTCAATTTCAAATAGATTCAAAATTCAGTTTTGAGACTGTAAAACAGTTGATAGGCTCAGAAGCTTCACTTCACCAAAGCGCTCAAGTTCTGTAAACCCTTTGCAAACGAGAAAATTAACTAAGCTGGGTTAAACTCAAATTTACTTACAAATTCCAAAAATGTTAGCCAAGTTTCAAGCTTTGGACATAGTGGAGAGGTCAACAAGAAGGTCAATTGTGTTCAACTAAATTCAAATTATAAGGACTTTCGCTCAGTTCCGAGACTGTACAGCAATTGACAACTCAGAAACTTCACTGAGCTCAATCGAGTCCGAATCCCAAAATATTTTAGCCAAGTTTCAAGTTTAAAAGCAGTGAAAAACTAGAAGTCTTAGTTAATTTCAATGAAAATTGATTTTCAAAGACTTCAGTCCAGTTTGGAGACCATAAAAACAGAGCTTGAATCAAACTCGACTTTAGTACAAGTTCTGAAACACTGCGAAGTGGTTAAACAAGGATTTAGCCAAGTTTCAAGCAATAGAGAGCTTACAGTGTTTTCAATTCACTGCTTCAGGGTTCTCTCAGAGATTGTAATCTGGTTTCTCTAGAGCAACTCAAGAAATAACTAAGCCCAATTAAATTTAAATTCGTAAGATTTTAGCCAGGTTTCAAGCTTGGAAGTAGTGGAGAAGCCGAGATGGTTACTTGAGCTCAATTACAAAAATTATAACGCGTTTTCTAAAAACAAAGGAAAAATAAAAACAGTAAAATTCAGAGAGAACATCAATGATTGAAAATCACGTGATCTCTTAGTCATCTGCATTTCCCCTTACGTAAGCTATTACTGATAAAACCTACGGAGGAATGAGAGTCCACGTGTCCTTCAATCGTTTTTGTTTTCTCTGTACTTTTTGTTTTAAATTTTTCTTTCCTCTGTGCTCTTTTTTTTAACTTTTATTTTCTATTTCATACTAGGTAAACTTACGTTTTAACAATTTCAAAATTTCCTCCTCTTTTGCATTTAAAAGAGAGCAGTAAAGAACGAAAGAAAGGCAGAGAACTTGAAAGTAAATTTCGAAAAACGCACTTCAAAAAATCAAACGAAAAAGAACTGTAACGTGTTTTCTAGAAACAGAGGAAAAATAAAAACAAAAAAGTACAGAGAAAATGACAATAATTGAAAAGCACGTGATCTCTTGCCCCATTGCGTAAGCTATTACCGGATTACGGAGATTTCGGAGCGTTGCCATGGCTACGCAATGAACGGGCTCTTTTCATTGGTCCTCGTATTGCGTAACGATGGCAACGCTCCGAAATGTCCGAAGTCTGAATATTACTAATAAAACATACGGACGAATGAGAATCCACATGACCTTCAATCATTTCTAATCTCTCTGTATTTTTTGTTTTAAATTTTTTCCTTCCCTTGTGTTCTCGGGGGATTTCAAAATTCGCTCTTCTTTTGCATTTAAAAAAGAGTGCAGAGAGTAATCAACAAAAGAAAAATAAAGCAAAAGAAAAATAAAAACAGAAAAATTCGAATCGAATCGACAACGGTCGATGGTCTCTTAGGCGTTCGCCCTGATCTACTATACTGGGTGATCTATGACGTCGGGGAAAAACTTCACCGGTTGATTCCTATGAGTAATTCAAACAAAAAACTTCTAATGAACATATGTCCGATAATGCTTTTTAACGGAAGTGTAACCCTTCAAAGTTTATTACAAGTTGAATGTTTACAACTTCAAAACGATGTTATAAGATACTAATTTGTGTTTTCATAGGTAACAAATGAAATACGAAATAAGCCTACTGCTATTGCTTTGATTGATTGACGTTATATGTTATAAACTTTGAAGGGTTATACTTCCGTTAAAAAGCATTATCGGACACATGTTCATTAGAAGTTTCTTGTTTGAATTACTCATAGGAATCAACCGGTGAAGTTTTTCCCGGACGTCATAGATCACCCTGTATACCACGCGATCGAAAATAAATTGATTCTATTCTAAATCATTTTAATTACATACTGTGCTTTACTTCAAGTAAAACATTGCCATTGCTTGTAACAGGAACATTATCTGACTGCACAATTACATTATGCGTTTTTGGCGAGATAGTTGCCCCCACATACATTGGCCCTGCAGATATTATTATCGACTGCAGCAGTGAACAACAGCGCAAAGGCAAAGTTTATAAATCAAGCTTAATTCACTGTCAACAACAGACTCCGAACCGAACATACAACCCACCATACAACCGACATTCACATTTAAAGTGAGGTTATAATAACACTTTTCCCGCGTAAGTTCCAAGTATGGAGCTTGTGTAAATGGAGTGAGCTCGATTGACTCCACTCTCAAAACCAGAACTCTCTCAGAGTTAACACTATTCACTCCAACGTAATTACCCGAACGGCAATAGAGCGAATGGAGTCGATAGTGTCACTCGGAGTTACAAAGCCGAACGTAGCTTTCATCATTATGTGGGGGCCAGGTGGGGACCAACACGTTGCTTACGACCAACGAGAATAAACGTCAAGATGACAGACGTCGAGAAACGTCAAAATGACAAATGTTAGAAACGTCAAATTGACGGATCGAGAAACGTCAGATTGATAGACGTCAGGGAATGTCATATAGCCAAAGTCGTTATGAAAATATGACTTCATCATGTTGTGGGGGCCAGGTGGGGACCAACACGTTGCTTACGACCAACGAGAATAAACGTCAAGATGACAGACGTCGAGAGACGTCAAAATGACAAATGTTAGAAACGTCAAATTGACGGATCGAGAAACGTCAGATTGATAGACGTCAGGGAATGTCATATAGCTAAAGTCGTTACGAAAATATGTAGGATTTTTTCGCGACTAACCGTGTTAAGATATAGCGGTTATAAACGGTTAGTGCCCCACCTATCACCTATCAGAAATAACGGTTATCTATTACCGCGAAAACATATTTGAATTTCGTAAGTACTAAATTTGAATGATTCATAGCAAATGAAAATAAATTGATTTTGCAGTTGTGAACTGATCTTATATCTCACTGAAACTTATTTAGTAGAATTTATTACAATTGGGACATTAATGCATGAAACAAAAACAATATGATATATTTTTAATAAGTATTTTTTCGTATTCGAATAAAAGCATAATATATCCATACATGTCAATACAAAACCAAACACTTTTATAACCGCTTTTCGTTACACACGTCGAGAGCTGTGCTACTGATTCAATAACACGGTCACAAATGATGACGTTGCTCACATACGTCATAACACCTTCCCCTTGATAACCGCTGTCAAGAAAATGAAGCGGTAACAGTAACCGTTGCGTTCGTCAGTTCAACGGTTACTCGCGAAAAAATCCTAATGACTTCATGTTGTAAGGGGCAGGTGACAACAGCTGACAACAAACCTCAAGATGACAGACGTCGAGAAACGTTAAAATAACATCGTTAACTTAACGTTTAATAAGTGTTTTGTGCGCTATTTAGTGTCCGGTTAAAAGATTTTGTGATACAATTTTCATCGGACAAGAACCAACTTTAAAAATTTCACAAACGTCGAAAAACGTCAGATTAACAGACGTCAGGCAATGTCATATAGCCATAGTCGTTATGAAAATATGACTTCATCATGTTGTGGGGGCCAGGTGAGGGCTAACACGTTGCTTACCACCAACGTATCATATCGCGATGACAGATGACAACAAACGCCAAGATAATAGACGTCGAGAAACGTCAAAATGACAGATGTTAGGTACGTCAAATTAACAGAAGTCGAGAAACGTCAGATTGACAGACGCCAGGCAATGTCATACAGACAAATACGGGCGAAACGTCGCGTTGACATCAACGTAGCAAAGCAACGATTAGGCGTTTTCGAAAATTCGCTCCGAGTAGAAACGTGAGAGAGAACATTTAGAGCCTTAGTGAACGTAAGAGTGAGAAAAATAGCGCTCCGATCGAATTAACGAAATCGCCTGATGTCAATCGTCAAAATAAACAAAATATCTAAGAACACGCCCACAACAACAAAAATGTTGTGTTCTTGCGAAAAAGCCATTCGAAAAAAGAAAACAATTTGACAGATAACAGATGTTTAAAAATTGTGGTGCGTTCAGAAAAAAATACAGGGAGAGAGAGAGAGAGCGACGATAATTGAAAAGCACGATATTTCTTAGCCATCTGCGTTCCCCTTTATGTATGTTATTAGTGGAGCTCGGAATAACATTATTCTGACGTAACCACGTCATTTTTTTCTTTTACGTTATTAGTAATAACGTAAAAGAAAAAAATGACGTGAAAGATGAATAGGATTCTTTTATTTTTATTTTTCGTTTGTTTTTATTTTAAAATTTCATTGCGTTTTTCGAACTTCTTCTTCCTCTTCAATTTCGCGGCCTCTATTTCGTGCTTAAAGATTATAGAGAATAAACAACACTGACCTTAAATTTTCTATTATTATTGTTGTTGGCACATCATATGTATTTATTTAATTTCTTGTTATGAGAAGCACTTCATTATTATATTTTAATATAATATTATAAACAGCAGAGGACTAAGACTACCCCCTTGTTTGATCGTTACTAATTCTGAGCCGATTCTGTTCTTTTATAATGTTTATTGCCTGCTCAGAATCCTCGTTTCCTCTTTTCCCTTTTGCTTCTGTTTTGTTGTTGTAACGTCCAAACCAGTCTCAATTTTGTGCGGATTCTCTTTTTGTCATTTCTTTCTTCCACGTCACCGTCGTTCTACTCTTCCTGTTCTATAAATTTATTGCTTGTTCTCAATTCTTGCTTACTTCTTTCTGTTTCGCTTCTATTATATTGTTCTAACATCCAAACCAATCGCAATTCTCAGCTGATTTATTCTTTTATTTTGTCATTTCTTTTATCCACGTCACTCTAGTCTTCTTCTTCTTTTTCTATTTCGTTTCTACTTTATTGCTCCGACACCAAATGTTCAAACCATACCCAATTCCGAGCTGATTTCGCTTTGGTTTTCTCATACCTCTTTTCACAACGTTTTGGCCTTCTTCTCTTTCTTCGTCCTCTTATAAATTTATTGCTCATATCCAATCCTTGCTTCTTTTTTTCTCTTTTGCCTCTGTACTGTCCTACTAACATCTATATCTAAACCAATCCCAGTTCTGAGCTGTTTATTCATTTTTTTCCTTCGCGTCGCGTCGTTCTGGTCTTATAAATTTATTACTTATTCCCAATCCTCACTTCGCTTCTGTGTTATTTCTCTACTTCAGTTGTCCAATTCTGAGCTGATTTCCAAATCAATAGCTTCCTGAGCTGTTTTCTTTAGATTTTTTTAACTTATTGTCCAATGCAATCGCAATGGTTTCAAAATTTTTGCTGGTTCAATTTTTCCTTTTTACTTTTCATTTTACTAGCTTATGCCTGCTTCTATCTTTAATGTCCGAATTGTTAATGTTATGACTTTTGTTGACTTATCTTCCACATACTTTAGTTTTTCTCTTTTTGTAATTTCAGTGGTTGTCTTTAACCCTATATTGTAGTTGATCGATTCAACGTCAGGCTTGTTTGACATATCAGATTGTTCTTCCACATACTTCTGGTCTTCTTCTTACTGTTAGTTCATTAATTCTCCGCAATCCTTCTTCTTTTTGTTGCTCCAATATCAGATGTGTCTCCTGAACCGATTTCTTCCTTCTTTCGTTTTCCTCTTTTTGTTGCTCCAGTCTCAGATATTTAAACCATTAGCATCCCGAGTCAAATTCTCCTTTTTTTTAACTAACAATCATCATAATTTATTCCTGCGTCAACAGTTCTGCGAGTATGTACCTTTCTTTTTCTAATCGTATGTTCTAGTCTATGTTCACTTTTCATTTTTATATCGACGCTATGCAATTCACCTCGAACCTTTTCCATTTTGAGAAGACATTATTAAGTGTATAATTTATTTAGAAATTTCATAGTCAAGGAAAATTTTGAAAATCCAAGCGAGGAAAACGTGACGACAACAACATTAAGGGTGGTTTAGTTTTGAGCTCGACGCTGTTTTTAATTTATTCTAATGACTAAAGCACGGATCTATTTCTATATCATTTGTAGATCATCTTTTTAATCGATGGATGGAGCGATGACTTTACGTCATTAAACTCAACTCAACTGAACAGGAAGGAAAACGTGACGAAAACGACATGAAAGTTGGGAGTGTCACTCGGTTCAATTTTGAACCCGACGCTGTTTTTAATTTGTTGTAATGACTAAAGCACGGATCTAGATGCATTTTTAGGTCGTCTTTTCAGTCGATGGATGGAGTGATGAGCCGTGACCTAAAAAATGCGTGCTTTAGTAATGACTTTACGTTATTAACCCAACTCAACTCAACTGAACAAAAACAGAAAAATGTGTGGTGATACAACCGCTGTGTTTGTTAAAATTTTCTGGTTTACGTTCGAAGAAAGATATGCGCGAGACGTAATAGTAACTAATTACTCAGTCGTTAGTCACTCCGTAGTTATCACTTGTATTTGTAATCCGGAAGCTATATGTACATAATTTGCGCGCCGAACAAAGAGAGCCTCAAAAGCGTCGAGGACGCAAAGTGAAAGTTCGTTCATCGCGGATTCCTGGAAGCGACTTAATCAGAAGAATTAATTACCGGCGAGTTTTTCAAATTTGCAAGCGATCTGCGAGACGTGCCCATAAATCCACATTCGCATTGAGTCACTCATCAATTCCAAACTTATTGCAATAAATTAAGCAGCTTATGAATCATCGATCAATTTTAGTCACTCTATGAAACTATGTATACGTATACGTGTTAGTTGTTTCAGCAGGAGCAGGAATTATAAAAGAACGCGCTCCAGTAACTCGAATGATGAACGGCTCCAATTTAATTAACTTTGCTCGAAATTAAATTCAATTCGATTAATTTCATTGAATAAATTCACCATTACGTTCATTAACTCGGGATCGTGAATTACGACCGAATTAACGACTAACGACTTTGAAGGCGACAGGACTCTGATCAAAATAAAAAAAAGCGCCTTTTAGTATGTGGGGGGAGGGGGGAGGCACATGCTTACAGAAATGTTTTAACAATGGAAACCCAGAACTTCCTTCCGGTTTTGTAAGCGCTAGATATCTGTGGCGCGAATATGGTCTGTCCGCAATAAAAGCGAGCGGGCGACCTTGTTAGTTGACTTAATTGACCGTGACTCGTTTGAATTTCATTAGATAACATTGTGAATAGCTGAGGTTATTGTTTCAATGAATTTTTAAAAAACGAAATTGAGGTTTAAATGCACCTGGTGTCTTTGTTACACATTGCTTTCAGTTAAGAGCCTTAATATGCCCAGAATCAACTAAATAGAACTCGTATACAACGAGTAGGTACTATTTAGTTCCTTTTTACATTATACTTTTTTCGTCTAGAAACTTTGACAAGTTCAATACTAGAACTAACTTGAATAATGTAAATCAGAAAAAGTCATCCAAGTTTTCATATGTACTAGAAACGTCTAGAAACTTATTTCCAAACCAGTTTTCAACTTATTTTTCGTCAAAGTTTACAAACTAGACTTGCGCATAAAGTACACGTCGCAGTATTACCAACATCCTAAAAGATAAACATAACTGTGATTGAAAATATAACCTCGAAGTACCTCCGCAATAACCAGTCCTGACGCCAAATTCTAGGTTCCGTATTTTGTTTTTGCAAATAATAAATATGCAGAATTTTTGAAATTTTCTGAAATCTGGTTTGGTTTCTTTTATAAAAATTCATTTTTGAGCATTTAACTTCTCTTTAATTTTGTATGTTGGCAGTTTTGTTCCACGTTTAAATTTTCCCCACTGCGACGCCAGCGATCGGTTTATGAACTAATATTTAAAACAACCTTGAATTTAGATACTAGATTCTAGTATTCAAACTTGTTCAAGTTTCTACACGAAAAAGTATAATGTAAAACAGCCTTTTAGGGTTACGGAATAAAATATAGTACGCTCATCGATGTTAGTAGTATAGCTACGATCCAAGGTTACTAAAGAGACAATGTTGCCAGGTAACTTTCAACGTCACCACAACGTCACTCAGTAGGCCCATTTAAAGCATTTACACAAATAGATGGCCTACTGGATGACGCGTCACTCCACGAGTTACCAGGCAACCTCTCTCTTTAGTAACCTTGGCTACGATCGTTCTGGCCAGTGTTGCCAACCGCTTGGAGTGAAATATCGCTACAATTAGAAATAAAAGTCGCTAAATTGTCGCTATAATAAAAATAAAAAAAATATAAAATCAATCTTAGGATTTTTTTTAATTCCCGTTTTTTATAAATTGTTCGATTTTTGTTAGTTTTTTTTTTTTTAAGAGAAACTTTAGAAACTTTCCTCATCACTCAATAGATGGCGCTTCAAAACAACCTCTTTTTTTAAATTCTCGTTTCATTTTTGTTCGTTTTTTTTGTTAAGTTTGTATCAATGGAAATTTTAGTAATCGCTCAGTAGATGGCGCTTCAAATTCAACCTGAGGATTACTTTTTCTAAAAATTTTTGTTTTTTGTTCGTTCTTTTTTGTGAAGTTTGCATTAATGGAGATTTTCCCCATCGCTCAACAGATGGCGCTTCAAAATCAACTTTAGGACAGTTTCTTTTAATTCTCGTTTTTTCATAGATTGTTTCCCCAATGCTCAATAGATGTCGCCTCAAAATCAACCTGAGGATTGTCTTTTTTTAAATTTTCGTTTTTTTTTAAATAAATTATTCGTGTTATTTTATTTTTTGGTTAAATTTGTGTTAATGGAAACTTTCCCCATCGCTCAATAGATGGCGTTTCAAAATCAACCTGATTGTTTTTTTCTAAAAAATCTCGTTTTTATAAATTTTTGTTTTTTTTTTGTTATGTTCGTATTAATGGAAACCTTTCCCAACGCTCAATAGATGGCGCTTCAAAATCAACTTGAGGACAGTTTTTTTTTAATTCTCGTTTTTTCATAGATTGTTTCCCCAATGCTCAATAGATGTCGCCTCAAAATCAACCTGAGGATTGTCTTTTTTTAAATTTTCGTTTTTTTAAATAAATTATTCGTGTTATTTTATTTTTTGGTTAAATTTGTATTAACGGAAACTTTCCCCATCGCTCAATAGTTGGCGTTTCAAAATCAACCTGATTGTTTTTTTCTAAAAAATCTCGTTTTTATAAATTTTTGTTTTTTTTTTTGCTATGTTTGTATTAATGGAAACCTTCCCCAACGCTCAATAGATGGCGCTTCAAAATCAACTTGAGGACAGTTTTTTTTATTTCTTGTTTTTTCATAGATTGTTTCGCCAATGCTCAATAGATGTCGCTTCACAATCAACCTGAGAATTGTCTTTTTTTAAATAAATTATTCGTGTTATTTTATTTTTTGGTTAAATTTGTATTAATGGAAACTTTCCCCATCGCTCAATAGATGGCGTTTCAAAATCAACCTGATTGTTTTTTTTTTAATCTCGTTTTTATAAATTTTTGTTTTTTTTGTTATGTTCGTATTAATGGAAACCTTTCCCAACACTCAATAAATGGCGCTTCAAAATCAACTTGAGGACAATTTTTTTTAATTCTCGTTTTTTCGTAGATTGTTTCCCCAATGCTCAATAGATGTCGTCTCAAAATCAACCTGAGGATTGTCTTTTTTTAAATTTTCGTTTTTTTTAAATAAATTATTCGTGTTATTTTATTTTTTAGTTAAATTTGTATTAATGGAAACTTTCCCCATCGCTCAATAGATGGCGTTTCAAAATCAACCTGATTGTTTTTTTTTCTAAAAAATTTCGTTTTTATAAATTTTTTTTTTTTTTTTGTTATGTTCGTATTAATGGAAACCTTCCCCAACGCTCAATAGATGGCGCTTCAAAATCAACTTGAGGACAGTTTTTTTTAATTCTCATTTTTTCATAGATTGTTTCCCCAATGCTCAATAGATGTCGCCTCAAAATCAACCTGAGGATTGTCTTTTTTAAATTTTCGCTTTTTTTAAATAAATTATTCGTGTTATTTTATTTCTTGGTTAAATTTGTATTGATGGAAACTTTCCCCATCGCTCAATAGATTGCGTTTCAAAATCAACCTGATTGTTTTTTTTCTAAAAAATCTCGTTTTTATAAATTTTTGTTTTTTTTTGTTATATTCGTATTAATGGAAACCTTTCCCAACGCTCAATAGATGGCGCTTCAAAATCAACTTGAGGACAGTTTTTTTTTTAATTCTCGTTTTTTCATAGATTGTTTCCCCAATGCTCAATAGATGTCGCCTCAAAATCAACCCGAGGATTGTCTTTTTTTAAATTTTCGTTTTTTTTAAATAAATTATTCGTGTTATTTTATTTTTTGGTTAAATTTGTGTTAATGGAAACTTTCCCCATCGCTCAATAGATGGCGTTTCAAAATCAACCTGATTGTTTCTTTCTAAAAAATCTCGTTTATATAAATTTTTGTTTTTTTTTGTTATGTTCGTATTAATGGAAACCTTCCCCAACGCTCAATAGATGCCGCTTCAAAATCAACTTGAGGACAGTTTTTTTTAATTCTCGTTTTTTCATAGATTGTTTCCCCAATGCTCAATAGATGTCGCCTCAAAATCAACCTGAGGATTGTCTTTTTTTAAATTTTCGTTTTATTTTAAATAAATTATTCGTGTTATTTTATTTTTTGGTTAAATTTGTGTTAATGGAAACTTTCCCTATCGCTCAATAGATGGCGTTTCAAAATCAACCTGATTGTTTTTTTCTAAAAAATCTCGTTTTTATAAATTTTTGTTTTTTTTTCGTTATGTTTGTATTAATGGAAACCTTCAACCTCAACCTCAAAATCAACCCGAGGATTGTCTTTTTTTAAATTTTCGTTTTTTTTAAATAAATTATTCGTGTTATTTTATTTTTTGGTTAAATTTGTGTTAATGGAAACTTTCCCCATCGCTCAATAGATGGCGTTTCAAAATCAACCTGATTGTTTCTTTCTAAAAAATCTCGTTTTTATAAATTTTTGTTTTTTTTTGTTATGTTCGTATTAATGGAAACCTTCCCCAACGCTCAATAGATGCAGCTTCAAAATCAACTTGAGGACAGTTTTTTTTAATTCTCGTTTTTTCATAGATTGTTTCCCCAATGCTCAATAGATGTCGCCTCAAAATCAACCTGAGGATTGTCTTTTTTTAAATTTTCGTTTTATTTTAAATAAATTATTCGTGTTATTTTATTTTTTGGTTAAATTTGTGTTAATGGAAACTTTCCCTATCGCTCAATAGATGGCGTTTCAAAATCAACCTGATTGTTTTTTTCTAAAAAATCTCGTTTTTATAAATTTTTGTTTTTTTTTCGTTATGTTTGTATTAATGGAAACCTTCCCCAACGCTCAATAGATGGCGCTTCAAAATCAACTTGAGGACAGTTTTTTTTTTAATTCTCTTTTTTTCATAGATTGTTTCCCCAATGCTCAATAGATGTCGCCTCAAAATCAACCTGAGGATTGTCTTTTTTTTTAATTTTCGTTTTTTTTTTAATAAATTATTCGTGTTTTTTTATTTTTTGGTTAAATTTGTATTAATGGAAACTTTCCCCATCGCTCAGTAGATGGCGTTTCAAAATCAACCTGATTGTTTTTTTTTTCTAAAAAATCTCGTTTTTATAAATTTTTGTTTTTTTTTTGTTATGTTCGTATTAATGGAAACCTTCCCCAACGCTCAATAGATGGCGCTACAAAAGCAACCTGCAGATTGTTTTTCTCGTTTTTTTTTTTTAATTAACTAAATTGTTTCGGTAACAATCTTTTATTTGGAGGTTCCTTGTCACATATATTTCACTGTTGGTCAACAACAGATGGCGCTCCATACAGCTCAATTTCATATAAATATTTTTTGAGAAAATAATGGAAATCAGACTAAAAAAAATTGTTCTAGTCTGTTCTAAATTATTATTTTGGGTCACGTTTATTTTAATGGACGTTTTCGCCATCGCTCGATAGATGGCGCTTCAAAGTGTCATCACATCTGATTGTTCCTCTAGAGCTCTTTAGTTATGAAACATCCAATTTTTTATTTTCTCGATGTTTATCGTTTGTCAACGTTTTTTGATCACGTCCGTTATTTATAAACAAAATCTTTATAATACAATGTGTATACCATGAGATTCGTAAAAAGTCGCTGCTTTTGGTTCCTTTCGCAGCAGACGCCGCTACGGGCTTAAAAATGTCGCTATTGTAGCGATAAGTCGCTACGGTTGGCAACGCTGGTTCTGGATCACTTTCTTATGCAGAATTAACATTAAAGTGTTCAAAAGTGTATGTATGGTTGCCTATCAAGATTTTTGCTTACTGTTACTTATGAATTTCCACCACCTACCAGCTCTTAGCATAAGTCATGACAGGCAACCATACATACACATTTGACACGTAATGTTAATTCTACATAAGGAAGTGAGCCAGAACGTCCATAGTAAGGCTACTGCTGATGTTATCGCTGTCGCAGTAAAGTTGATTAGGTTCTTGGATGCCAAATCACACGGATTTCGAAGAATTGTTTATGGATAAGTAGTCAAGGTTTCGATGGAATCTCATTCTGGTAGTTGTTGGCTAGATAGTTTGGCCGGAGTTGTTATCTGACACTTGTATAGATGTACGTATACAATTGCAAGATAAATACAGTTCGTTTTCCCCTATATGCTGATGATCGATCGATAAGTCAAAGAACTTTTATGTAGCTATCTCCTTCTAACTTTAGTGAAACAGCCTTGCGGCTTTTGTCGTGTCACGTCATATCGCCGTATATTTTCTTAATCCAGCTTTATACGATCGGCATATACTCGTAGTAAAAAATGATCTGTACAGTTCATTCAATATATATAGTTGTCTCCTTCTAACTTTCGTGAAATGGCCTTGCTCTTTTGTCATATCATGTGATTCGTCGTATATTTTCTTAACTCAGATCTATACGATCCACATATATTATGTATAGTAAAAAAAATGATCTGTACGCACCACAGTATAAGAATCTACACAGCGTCACTCGGGTATAACTGTCACATTTGCCATTTTGTTTGATACCTATCGATTTACAAATTACATTACATTTCCATTTGGGTATCAAACAGTATGGCGGATATTTTTGACACTGACGCTACTGGGTAATTACTTATACTGTGTAGGTACATCTAGGGTTACCAACCGTAATCTTTAAAGAGTACTACAGGTATTCTTCTTCAGTACCAAATATGTACTTTTCTTAAATCCTCCACAAATGTACACTTTCACTAAACGTCCCAAACCCAGTGTATCCATAAAGTAAAGGGTATCGACAAGAATGACATTTAACTCGAAGGCACCATAATTAATGATCACCAGTGTTGCCAACCCATTGACAATGATTTTCCCCCATCTGAGGGTTAAAAATCCCCCAAACAATATAAATATTCCCCTAAAATTTATTTTTATTTACAAATCTGAAAGTGTGCCTATTATATTTATGAACCGTCAAAAAAATCCCATTTCAACATAAAAAATAGATAATTTGTTACCCTTATTCCATACGCAATTCCAGTTATTTTAGAAATTAATAATAATTACGTCGCGTAAAAGAAACAACTTTACAGTCCTACTATACTGCTGCGTTTATCGAACGTGGCGTCGTATTTCGTACGCAGTGCCGTGGAGTAATTTTTTAATCAATCATAAACTATTCGAGAGAATTTTTTAAACATTTCTCCCGTAATCTGTGACATCGATTCTCTTATGCCTTTTTTTTGTCGGAACGATTGTCATTCACCCTGTATGAAATTTTTGCTTCTAATATTTCATTGGCATTTCCTCATTCTTTCATTTTTATTGGTTGTTTGCCAAGTGTGGAACACACAAAGTGGACTCTTTAAAATAGATCAAACACTGCATCGGCCCCAAAACCGAATCCTGCGGCACTTTTCTCTCTGTCTCTCTCTCAGAAAAGATGAAATCTACGTTTTCCTTCAAGTCTACCTTGGATTTTCAACTTTTTGCCGCTTCATAAATGTTTCTAAACAAATTTAAAATGTGTACTGAATTATGTACAGTCGTGGATGGTTAAAGGATAACGCTCTGAAATTTTCTTAAGCATTTAAGCACGTTCTCTTTTAACTGACCACGACTGTACGTGTAATGAACAGGAAGAGACGCTAGTCGATATAAAAAAAAACTTGCTCCTATTCCCCTGCAGAATATAAATAACGTCACATAAAATAATTGCCAACCATAACAATTCCTGGAACGCTTGCGTGTAGATGCTTCAATAAATACTTGAGACGTTGTCCTCTCTCGAAGACATAACTCATTTTCAAGAGCGAGAAATGCCGTTTTCCGGAAGCACATTCACTCGAGATGCCATCAATTTTAAATGTTATAAATAATCACTGAAATTCAGGTTTGATAACTTTGCGTGGCGTGGTAGGAAAAAGTAAAGTTCAATTATGGCGTCGGAAGCTCCGACGTCGTGTGATTTACACACGGAAATGTGTTCGTATGAATAAATAAACAAATAAATAAACTTTGGGGCGACGCGCGTCGGAATCCTGACAAATACAGAGATTTGCCGCGAAAGGTTAAACAGGGTCGACCTCATCCAATTATATTTAATAAGCAGACGTGGGTATGGGTACGCCTTGGTATGGCACGATCTACCAAATGCACTAACGAAACGGTGGAGATTTATTTATTTACGAAGACGAAATGTACTTGTACATATAATTACGCAATTAATTTTCTTGGCGACAAACTCGCGTGTGCGAAAAGAAAAAGGGCTTCGCCGTCCTGATCATTATTCACGGATGTGAGATGTCATTTTTCTGTGCTGGGAAACGCAAAGCAGGCGCTGAAATATTATATCACCGACGTAACACGCTCTCAAAACGTTCCTCGTCTTTTAAATAAGTAATGTCGAACGTTGCTTGCGTGGAATCCATTATGGGAGAGTCCTTTTGCATGGGTACGTGCTGGGGAAAACTTATTCGAGATCATTTTGGAGCATTTACACCTTTAAGTTTAAACCAAGAACGTATGTATGTTCTTAACGAAAATTTTAAAAAAAGCGAAATCTCTCTATCCCTCAAATTTGTTTGAGAAAATTACCGAAGACCTTAAAGGAGCCTGTCTTCCTGATTGAAACAATGACGCAAAATAGAAATAGGAATGAACAAAATGAAACAAAACTGAAAGAAAAAGTAACTAATTGTAAGAAGAATTCATATAGCGTAAGGTTGGCTTTAGCCTATAGGGTGAGAGAAAAGTCGATTTCCCCCAAGAATTTTTGACGAATAATTGAGTTTTCTTATCTTTCACAATACAGTGTTTGTCCGAAATGAAGACTTGGGCTTTTTGATATGCCATTCGTTTAGGCGCCGATTCATAGATGGCAAAATATAACTGACTATTCTAAAGTCCCTGGATATATAAAGTACCGCAATTACCGCCTTTTTGAGTCGAACTAAACGCGCAAATTTAAAATTGAATGTAGCAGTTCATGTGATTTCAAATTTGACGCGCTTATTTTGATTCAGAATGACGGTAATTGCGGTATTTCATCTATCTAGGGACTTTAGACTATTATTCTAAAGTCCTTTATAGGAAGAGCAAAGTCATTAAGTTGGAGTCTAGAAGATTAATAAACATCCAATTAAATAAACTGCATCCATTTATAAACAGAGCAATTCGCTTTTGATGATTGGCTATTTATTCCTCCATTAATTTTCCTAGCTACCACATCATGTCTTTACTCTCTCTATGAAGGACTTCAAATTTTGGAACGATGTGGAAACTGAAAATCGGAAAAGCGACTTTTACCTCACCCTTTATGAGTAATGCTAATGTTTATATAGAAAGATTAATCACAGTAACAATTTTTTTACAATAAAAAAAATCTCGCGAGCGGCGTAAGCGAAACTTCATCTTCAGGTTTTCTCATTTTAGTCCAGGCATTCTTCATGCCATCGTCTTTCTTCTTCGCAAATCCCCTGATCGATCCCTCCTCATTTCACACTAAAAATGGATTTTCTTCGTCGCCTTTGCCATTCAAGCCTGGATGGTTAGGCGTCTTCATCCTTCACCCGTTGATTGGTCCTCTTCTGTCTTCCTCTCTTCATTCAACAATATGAAAATTGATCATCTGGAAACTGTTCCATTCATTGATCGATCCTTCCTTACTTGACATTGCTCTTCGTCGCCTAAAACACCTGTCTTTGTCGTTCCGTTCCGAACAGTTGGTTCCTCTTAATAGTTCAGTCTTTCTTCAATTCTTCGTGCAAATGAAATCTTCACCGAGGGGCCCGGGAGTGGACCTTTTGGGCCTCGGTTCTTTTGGTTCAAGCTTGAGGTGGTCATCCAATTTTTTTTTCTTTCAACTTATCGATCGATCCCTCCTTATTTCACATTGCCCTTCATCGCCTAAAATATGTATTCGTCTTTGTTGTTCCTTTCGCCTGAAACGTTCCATTCTGAGCCATTGGTACCTCTTCATCGTTCAGTTCTTTTCTTCCCCCTGTCCTTCATGAAAATTAATTTTTTTCATCACTCCAAAGTTTTTCGATTCACTGATCGACCTCTCCTTATTCGGCATTGCTCTTCATCGCCCATCATTCTGAACAGTTGGTTCCTCTTAATAGTTCAGTCTTTCGTCAATTCTTCGTGCAAATGAAATCTTCACCGAGGGGCCCGGGAGCGAGCCTTTTGGGCCTCGGTTCTTTTGGTTCAAGCTTGAGGTAGTCATCCAATTTTTTTTTCTTTCAACTTATCGATCGATCCCTCCTTATTTCACATTGCCCTTCATCGCCTAAAATATTCGCCTTTGTTGTTCCTTTCTGAACAGTTGAACTCTTCATCGCCTAAAACGTTCCATTCTGAGCCATCGTACCTCTTCATCGTTCAGTTCTTTTCTTCCTGTCCCTCATGAAAATTAATTTTTTTCATCACTCCGATTCACTTTCGATTCACTGATCGACCTCTCCATATTCGGCATTGCTCTTCATCGCCCATCATTCCGAACAGTTGGTTCCTGTTTATAGTTCGGGCGTTTCCTTTCTTCTGTCCTTCATGAAAATGAATTCTTTTCGTCGTTTAAAATGTTTTCGATTCACTGATCGATCCCTCCTTATATGACCTTGCCCTTCGTCGCCTAAAACATCTGTCTTTGTGGTTTCATTCTGAATAGTTTGCCTGTCTTCATCCTTCGCCCGTATTCTTTATTGTGCTCTTCTTTTAGCAACAGGAAATTAATCCTCTTCATCATCAGGAAACTTTTTAATCCACTAAATGAAGCTGCGCCTTTATACCGTTACACTCTGAACGATTACGACTTCTTCATCCTTCACCCCTTTTTCTTTCCTCCACTCTTCCTTTAGCAGCAAAAAGCTGAATCCGGAAACTTTTCAATTCACTGTTCATCTTCATTTCTTTGAACATCTGTCATGTCTTGGACGGATGGCACCTCTTCAGCCTTCGTCCTTTGGTTAGTCCTCTTCGTCATCCTGAAGCTTTTCGATCCACTGATCTTTGACATTCATATTTATCGCGTCTTTGTTATTTCACCCTGGACGATTGGGTCCTCTTTATCCTTCAACCGTGGATTAGTCTTCTTCTGCTCTTGTTTTAACAACAGGAAGGTGAATCCTGTTCATTTGAAATTAAAAGAATGAGTCATCTTCATTCCCTTGAACGTCTGTCACGTCTTTGTCGTTGCATCTTGGACGGATGGCACCTCTTCAGCCTTCGCCCTGTGATTATTCCTCTTCATCATCCTGAAGCTTCTCGATCCCCTGGCCTGTGATATTGAAGGAATAGATCCTCTTTATCGCCTAGATATTCCGTCTTTGTCGTTTCATCCTGGACGATTTGGCCCTCTTCATCTTTCACCCGTGGATTAGCCTTCTCCTGCTCTTGTTTTAACAACAGGAAAGTGAACCCTGTTCATCGTCCGAAAACGTTTCGAACCTTATATGATATTAAAAGAATAGTTCATCTTCAATGTCTTGAACGTCTGTCACGTCTTTGCCGTTCCATTTTAGACGGATGGCATCTCTTCAGCCTTCGCCCTTTGCTTAATCCTCTTCATCATCCGGAAGCTTTTCGATGCGCTGGTCTTTGATATTGAAGGAATAGATCCTCTTTATCGCCTAGATATTCCGTCGTTTCACCCCGGACGATTGGGTTCTCTTCATCCTTCATCACTCAATTGGTCCTCTTTCTTTATTGCACTCTTCTTTTGCCAACAGGAAAATGAATCCTCTTCATCATCTTGAAACTTTTCAAGTAACTGATCCTTATTTGAACTCCTCTGTCTTTATCGTTCCATCTTAAGAAGGTTGGATCGTTCTTCATCCGTTGATCGGTCCTTTTCTTTATTGCGCTCTTCTTTTGACAACAGGAAAGTGAATTCTCTTCATCGTCCGGAAACTTTTCGATGAACTAATCCTTATTTGCTACTGGAAGACCGCCTTGAAACTCCTGTGTCTTTATCGTTCCATCCTAAGAAGGTTGGATCCTCTTCATCCTTCGCCTTTTAATCTCATTACTTTTCTTTGGTTATCCACGTTAGGCCTAGGCGTAACAGGAGCGCCGCGTCATTCCAAATGACAGTTTGGCTTCAGCCCAGTTACCACTTTGAGGCGTTAAAGATGGTGTCCTATAGCGGCGGAATTGATGAACGTTCGAGTAACCAACATCAAGAAGGTGGGCCAAAATCGGCTTACAACAACGGGACACCATTAAGATCCGTCCACAGCTGTGACTCTGAGGGGAATCGTCAGGTCGCCTCCGGTTACCAAACTGAGGTAAATCGTCCGGAATGAGGGGAGGGGGTGGTGGACAGAAGACGGAATAAAAATAAAACCTAGATAAAAGGAAAACACGGATTACGAACCGACCGACACACAAAGTGACTCTAAAAACATACCTGTCGTAAATTCGACGGGCAAGCTTGGAAAGACCTAGGACTCGCAGCAACTGTTTTCCTCTTATGGCCCCACGTTAACTGCTGCGGCATGACCCTTCGACATTTCTTCACACAAGCGGCCCAGTCCTCTCACATCATACTATATCTCCCCTCTTTTCCCTTCGTATCCAGGATTTCCTCTGCCATCTTCGCCACTACCACCCAATTTTCTCTAGATTATCGTCTGCCCTATGACCTCTGTGGTCCTTCCTCTGCCTTCGTCCCATTGGTCACATTCGGAAAAGGTACGTTTCTCATTATCTACGCCAGCTTGATAATATTTGCACCTCGAAGATTCCACTTTCCTGATCCTACGTCGGTATTGTCCGAAGGACCCGTGATCCGCTAATAACTATGTTAGATGATAAGTCAGTTTCCTATGCTGTCTATCTAGCCACTCCCCAAGGTTAGGGATCAATGTCTTCGTCCACAGGGCTGTTTCGCATGCCTTCCACCGTTCTTTCCATGCAGCCACGGTCTCCTCCCTCCTTGCAGCTGAGTCTGTTCACATTTTGGTCGTTCCTTTGGCCCCATCGGGATCACTCTAGACAACACTAGCACTGCTTTCTTGATACCGTCCTGTATGCCGGACATACAAAGGTCCTTTGCCATCTCCCCAGCTGCTATCTGTACTTCGCCGTCTTACATGCCTGTGCCGTATAGAGGATAATAGATTCTGCAACCGACCCCAGTATTCTCCCTTTGGCTTCACGGCTACCATGGGTGCGTGGCATTAATCTACCAATTGCCTTTACTGTCCCTTGCGCCCTGCTTGTCACGTATTCGATGTGCTTCCCGAAAGATAGGAGCTTATCGAAAACCACGCCCAAGTACTTCACCGTTGTGTTTGGAACAATACTAGTGCCGTTTAGGATGAGACTTATCGGTCTTTACTTTTGCCTACCTGCTAGCATGATCACCTCCGTTTTTCCGGCGCTAATTCCAATCGATTGCCTTGTATCCAGTCTGCAATCTGCGGTAGGCAATGGTTGACGTTTTCCTCCAATTCGTCTTCTGTTCTTGCAGTGGCTACTATAGCCAAATCATCAGCAAAGACCAGCAGCTCTGCTCCCCTTGGTACGCTCACGTTCAGGACCCCATCATAGAGGATGTTCCAAAGCAGCGGCCCCAAGACGGAGCCCTGTGGTACACCACGCGATGTCTCAATTATTGTTCCCTCCTCGATTTCTATGGCCCTATCTCTTAGGTAACTGCCCATCATAGCCCTTAGGCACCGGCTGATGTTTCTCCTGCGTAGTTCCGCCTTTATTAACTCCCAACTGGCGGTATTAAAGGCGTTCCTCACATCCAGTGTTACTAGGAGGCAGAAGTTTCTTCCTCTCCGCTAGTTTCACCATTCTCTTCAGTGCCATTTCAGTCGATTTGCCCTTCCTGAAATCATATTGTCTGTCCGATAAGTCAACCTTTCTCTCATCCATTTCGCGTTTTAATCTCTCTGCGAGCAAGTGCTCAAGCAACTTCCCAAATGTATCTAACAAGCACTTGATTTCGTCCTACTTGTTCTTTTCTTGGCTTTTCGATAAGGACTATTAACAACCGGACATTATATCCGTTTTCTTTTTCACTCCAAAACAAACACCGCTTCATGAAAATTTACACGGAAGCGAGAATAACTCTCAATGCGGTCTGTTTGCCAAGCGAGCGGTCACAAGACTGAGACGGAATCCTCAATCGGGTCGGCGTGCGACACGAACGGTTCGTGGGTGGGGGAGAGGTCCATTATCCAATGACAAGCCGTTAATATACGAGTAATCCACTTTCAACATGGAACAGACTCAAAAGAAAAGGGGTCGTCCGGGGTTGTTTACCGTTCTAAGCGTCGTTTGTGAAATAGTCCAAGTTCCAAAGGTCAAACTGCGACGCCAAGATGCAGGGTGATCCGAAAGCTAGAAATCATTTGCAAGGAATTTTCTCATCGTAACACCTTCATTGTGGGCTGGCGCGTTAGATCCCCTTCATTCTTCGTGGCGTGGGCCAATCCTCTTCTTTCCTATTCACGAAGCCTTTGAACCTTCTTCTTCAATCCAATTCCTTCTGCGATAAGTAAACGAATCCCTTTCTTTCTTCAAGTATCGGATGGTTCTGTTCTTTCTTCTTCACGAAACTCTTGAGTCGAATTTTTTGTTGTGAAACCAACAAGACGCCAATGCAGTGCGTGCTTAGTTAGGCTATCGTAGATTTTCATTTCAACAGATGTGTTCGACCATACAAATTAATTTTCGTTTGTTGTTTAGATTAAGTCCCATTTCGGTTTAAATTTGTGTTTAAAAAAATTAAAATTAATTCGTTTTGTTCACCATCAAACTTACTGTTCGCGTGGGTTAAACGAAATAATAATAAAAGTCGAGTGCAAGTGATTAAAAAAAAAAAAAGGAGGAGCACGCCTAGATTTTCCTCGCAGCATTAAATCCATTAAGTCCTCAACCTCTCCGCAGACAAACGTGGCCAATTAAAAGATAATAAGGCAATTGAAACGTGCTCACTCGAACGGACGACGTCAGAAAAGCGACTTTAATCGCGCTAATTGATTGCTCGCCACAAATTCTATAACGAAAGTTTCCTTCCCCGTTCGTTTTTATCTGCAACTCGAAAACGCAGCCGTTCGTTGACTCGGCCCGATGTCGGTTTTAATTGCCCGGGAAGTATCGAATCGAACTTGAACTTCGGCCGGCGAAAAGGGCAACGTCTTTTCGGGGGCGTCTAGACGTCTCCGGGCGTCGCGTGCCACGGCACGAAAACTAGTAAGTGGAACTCGTTCTGAGCCATAATCGAAGAACGGGCATTTTATAAGTATAGATTAGGCGTTAACGATAAGTGACGTTCGCCGAGATAATTCCCGGATATTTTTGTTTGAGTTTTAAGTCAGTTGTGTTTGTTTCGATGAACGAGTCAGTGGGAAAAAATACGGCGATAGGAAAAGGTGAGGCAAATCGTTTCTTTTGGGCTAACACGTGGCCGATTCAAAGTGAAAAATACTTTGAGAGGTTCTTGCTATGTACGTACCTAAAAGGAAAGTAGTAATTATGGTAAAACATGTATTAATCTGGTAAATATTATAAAACGTCGAAGACGACGCAGACTTGATAAACTCAAGGAATGATTGGAACACAATCAAACGTAGGTATTTATTCAGGCACACCTGGACAAACCTCGTATCACGAAAAACAACCTATATTCATAGGTATAATGATGTCTAAAGAATTTATTATGATACAATCAGTTTATACTTTAAACTGTACTAGCATCATCATCCTCTTTGCATATTTTCAAGTGATTAAATGATTTTCTTCTTCCAAAATATGATCGTTGTTTAAATTCTTCTCTCTCTATGTGAACGTGTATTTACATAAACTTTTATAAAGGTCAAATGATAGGTGGTAAGGTGACGAGGCACTCGACGTAATTGTTAATACATAATGAAAAAGAAAAGGAGACGTAACGAAATTATTGCAAGTTGTAATCGCACTTTAAAGCGACATAAAACAACAGGAAGGAGTGAGTCGTATAATTAAATACGGTGTCATAATAAAATAAATAAATAAAAGCGAAGCGAATTATTGACGTAAATCGAAGGTCCTGAGATAGATCCTTGTGGAACTGCAAGCTAGGTTATTTCGAGGTAATTCTGAAGCCGATTTACCTACTTAAGGTACTCGACCATGGTTTGGTTTTGTTTTGGCAAACTGACATTACGTAGATAAATAACGTGTGTTCATATCTAGTTCAAATGAACACACGTTATATATTGTACAAATTGAAACAATTATAAGAGAAGCTGCCATTTTAAAATTTGTTATTATTGGAGATGTATGTACATGTTTTCTGTATGGATTCAAATTCTGCTTGGATTAGAATTTATTGCTCCGGGGGGATTCCCGGTGCAATTATGTGAAGCGGCTTACGTGCAGCTAAACCCTTAATCGGATTATTTTCTCTTCCAGTCATGACGGAAAGCGCATTTCGAGCGCGGGATATAGGCCTCCGCGCGCAGAAGAAAATCCTTTCCCGGATGGCGGGGAAGACCGTCGCGCGAGCTTTCATCGACGACACCACCGCCTCTTTACTGGACAACCTGTATCGTCTCGCCAAGCAATACGTAAGTGAAAACAAAATATATAATAATTATAATCTTACGAAAAAGTCTTTTGGTTTTCGACTTTCTCTGCGCAAAAAGTCGAAGTTGTCAAATCGATCGTCTTTCGTTTTGTTTTTCGTTCTTTCTTCGTATAAAGGAAATCGTCTCATTTTTGTTTTTCGCTTTTGGTATGCAGCAAGTAGTTGAAATTCGTCATGAAACGATTGTCTTTTGTTTCTTTTTAAGAAGGAGGAACCAGTCGAAATCAGGTCTTCGAACCGTTATTTTTTGTTTCGGTTTTCGTTCCGGTTCAATTAAAAAAATATATGAATTAAATCTTTGAAGAATTGGGCCCGATTTTACAATCGTCGGATAAGCATTATTCTTAGAATAACGTGACGTAGGTGTGACGTAGACATGGAGAAACATTAAAGGATATTCGGCGAACAATTATTCCGTCCTTTTTCTTTCATACTCCTGATGATGGCGTTTTAGCCGAAACTAGTCCGAGTTTCTTGTAAAAATTGTGTGCAGAATAAAATAAAATAAAATTCTGCAAAGATTTAATTTATATTAAATTGGCCCTACACTAAAAAAAATGAGTTTTCGTCAAGAAAAAATAAAAAAATATACAGTACGTCCCCGGATTGAGTTTACAAGAGAGAAAAAATAATTATTTTTAATTTTACAAAGAGTGCCAAAGGAAAAAATTTTGCTTCATTTTAAGCCAAAACTGCATTCGCGGAGCAACCACGCCTAAACGCGTGGGAATATCGAAAAAGTGTAAATACGAATTCGACTATGAATTTTGAGGCGCAACTTTCCTGGGAAATGGATTTTTCGATTTCCCCCCCGTTTTCGCGTAAATTTACGAAAACCGTTTTTTTTTTTTAAATTTGCGATTTTTGAGCGTTATTTTGATATTGCGGACGTAAGAAATTTTTCCGTGGAAAGCCGTTTATACCACGTCTAGAATGATCCTTTGGACGATTTTTGGGGGCGGTCGCCCGTCACTGTGGGGAGCCAGGGGGCGCGACGTCGGACTCTGCACCGATGTAAGCTATTTTTCAGGAATTTTTTTCGACCCTTAAACGTGATCCAATCGAGACGAGATTTTCCCTATAGGACGAGGAAAAATACCGAAAAATCCGAATCCGGGGTCCGTTTGGCGATCGGACGAGGGGGGGAAAAGTTTTTGTATGCGCGTTTTCGAAAAATACCATTTTTGAGGTTTCAAAAAATTCCACGACCCTTATTTACCGACCGAATCGAACCGAAATCGGAACGTAGACGCAAGACCGATACGTGCTTCTATGTCCGGACGCACGGCCCCGAGGCCGGTCCTGGATTTGAGCTGGGGCCCGAAAAGTGACGCGAAAACGAGGTCGTCTTACATTTTCGAATTTTTTTCAAAAACTCGAAGCCAGAATTTTTTATACTCTCTCGAGGGCAACGGCAGAATTCCGTGTACGTAACCCACCGGGTCCGGTATGGCCCTATATCACGGATCGGGAAATATGATTTTTTCAAAATCACCCATTTTTCACGCCTTCTTTCCGGAATTTTTTACGGTACCTGGGGGGGGGGTCGGAGCGAATCGAGCCCCACATGAAAATCACGCAGAAAGTCAAGAGGAACGCGATGCCGCCGCGCGCTTCGAGCTCCGGTCACCCGGAACGACGCTACGAGCCCGGAGTCCCGGAAAAAGTGGGACAAGTTTCGGGGGCCGCTCCCGCCACAATTACCGACGGATTCCGTCCGGGACACGTTTCCGCTTAACTCCTTCCTTCCTCTTACCATCCCCGTACGCAACTTCCCCCTCGGACCCATCCTAAGCCGGCGAAATGCGCTCGACCGGAACGATGCACCCAATGCATTTTAAATGGGGCTACGGGTACGTTTAAGGTTTTTTCGATCCTGACGGTGCCCCATTAACCCCAGGCGGCCGTTACCTTGCTTCCTCCCGAGTATTTTAAGGCCCCGCGCGTTCCGGTACGATGCACGGGGCCGGCTCGGCACGGTTTAGAATGCGGCTCCGGGTGAGTGACGCCCCGGAATTTTTTTCTACGCAACCGGAGCCGATATTGCCGAGGTGTTTCGTCGGGAGCAAAGCCGACTCCTTTCTCTATCCAACGCCACCCGTCTAGATCCGAAAGGACTATAAACAACCGAACGACGAATTTTTTAAATCGGGTTTTAGGTAATTGACTGGACACCTTCAAACCACGTATTGAGAACACTCTGTAGAATAAAACGGCCTTTACATTCGATGGTGCTGCGGCTTTCGTTTTCCAGGAAAAAATTCAAACAAGAGTCTATAAAAATTGTTTGGAAACCATTGATTTTCTTCTCTACCTTCCCATAAATTCCCAGATGGTTTATTGTTTTACAACAAGCAAATAACGCACGTTCAGTGTCTCAATAGACTTCGAAGTGTGCGGGTCAGTGCCAGGTCAGGGTCAGCTTACGCAAATAAGAAATTGTTGACATTGAACATTGCAATGAATGATACAATTTCTAATCGAGCAACAATTTCAGCTTCTTCATTCCCTCTGTTATTTACCTGCACACCTAAGTACTAATGAAGTTGAACAGCGCGAGTAACACGTTTCGATTATTGTTTTTGCGTTTTCCTAACTAAGTTACTTCTTTCGTTTATACATTTTAGAATTTTTTGCTACTTAATGGTGGAATGAATTAATATAAAGTCCCTAGATAGTATAAAGTACGGCAATAGGGAAGCCATTTTCTGGCCCATTATGCGCGGGAATTTTAAAATGAAAATTTTGGTTGATTTTCATGTCAACGGAAAATGAACGTAAATGTCAATTTTTTAGAGCCTTACTGCGCAAATCTGAGCATGTAAACTGTACCGTTTGTCGACTAGTAAAATTGTCCCATAATAAACTGTAATAACGTCCTTACAACCCTTTATCATGATTAACCATTGTAAATCGATAAAAATAAACAAAATCCAATAACCGTCACAAACCACAAATGAACAAACCAGGAGCACCACGGGGCACGGACGAGCACCTTCGAGTTTCGAGCAAGCACAAATATTTTACACATAACTCAAAACTGCAATATTTCCGTTACCTGCAAAAACTACTCCATGTTTTTTCTAACAAAATTGAAAATTTTAAGCAAAAGGGTTTTAATAATCATATCTTCAACGTCTTTAGATTAATACGGCTTATTTATTATGGTGTTTTTAATTTGATTTATTTCGTATTTCTAATTCCTTTTGGGAGCTGACATTTATCAACTGCCAAAAAATCTAAAACTTCTTCGTTTCCATGACAAATATTTGTTTATTCAACTCAAATACACAAGTCTGTTTGTGTCACGAGACACAGACGCCATGTTCTGGCTAGTTTTTAAAATTTGGTCCTAAACTGTGTATTGCCGTACTTTAGTAATCTAGGGACTTTAGAATTAATAGTTACGGTTGAGCCATCTGCCCAAATTTATTTGAACTAAAAATTGAATTCCAGCGCTGAAAAATTAAATTTAGGTGGCGCCATCTGTCCGTGATTACTCGTAATACAGATGTTCCGGCGTGAAAAAATTCAAAATTTGTTTGCGATTGAAAACTTATTACTTAAACGAAAACATGAGCTCTAATTCAAATACATAATAATATAAAAACAGTCAATTTCTTATTTTATCCAGTTTTCTATAGAAACAAAGATGTACGAGGTAGTTGAGCGTTGTTGTAATCCGATTGAGAATTAATTGGCAACAGCGCCATCTATGTGCAACTATCTAAATTTCAGGAGTTTACGGCGTGAAATTTAATTTTTCCTCCTGTATATTCTTGTAACTTTATCCAAAATTTTCTCAACTATTGCGCCCTCTGCCGGAATTTAATAAACTAAAAGTCGAATGCCAAATATAGATAATGTGGTAATTAAAATTGAAATTAGATTTTTCTGAACTGCTACGCCCCCCGTCGGAATTTACCTAAAGTAAAAATCGAGCGCCAAATTTCCTGAACTGCTTCGCCTCCTATCGAAACTAAAAATCGAGCGCTAAATATTTAAATAACGCAATAATTCGAAAGATGTTTTGTTGAAGATTAAATTTAAGTGTCACGTAGCGCCATCTATCCGCAGTTACGTTTAATATAAATGTTTAAAATTCAATTTTTCTGTACTACTTTCTCCTTTAATTAAAAAAACGAAAACAAAAAATGGTTCTTTTTCGTTGAAAATTAAATTTAAGTGTCAGGTGGCGCCATCTGTCCGCAGTAAAATATATGTATGTAAATTAATGCAAATGTTTGTAACTCAGTTTTGTCTATTACTATTACTATTATTAAAAGTTGAGCGCCAAAAATTTAAATAATGTAATAATTTTTTTAAAAATCTTGAAAATTAAATTTAAATCCGAGGTGACGCCATCTATCCGTAGTTACGTTTAATATATGTAAATGATTGAAATTCAATTTTTGTCAACTACTACGACCCCTATCGGAATGTACCTGAAGTAAAAATCTAGCGCCAAATTCAAATACTAATATATAAATTCGTTTAAAGAAATTTCTGTTGTAAATTAAATTTAAGTCAGCGGTAGCGCCATCTATCCGTAGCTACGTTTGAATGTTGAACATTAAATTTTTTAAGCCTGAGGTGGCGCCATCTGTCCGCAGTTACGCTTAATATAAATTGAGAACTTAAAAAAATTTTTAATTAGGTGGCGCCGTCTATCCGCAGTAAAATATGAATGTTTGAAATTCTATGTTTCTGAACTGCTACGCCCCCTATCGGAATTTACCTAAAGTAAAAATCGAGCGCCAAATTTCCTGAACTGTTTCGCCTCCTATCGAAACTAAAAGTCGAGCGTTAGAAATTTAAATAACGTAATAATTTGAAAGATCTTTTGCTGAAGATTAAGTTTAAGTGTCATGTGGCGCCATCTATCCGCAGTTACGTATGATATAAATGTTTGAAATTCAGTGTTTCTAAGGTACTAAATCAACACTCCGTACAGGTAACGCAATCCCATTCCTCTCGTGAGAGGATTGAGAAACAAAGATAACAAATATAATTGTCGCAAGTGCAATAAGGAAAACAACAGTTTTAGGGAATTCTGTTTACCGCCATGTCACTGGTTTCAATTTAAAAGTGTATTAGGTTATGTCTAGTTAGTTATTTACCAATCAAAAAGTTGTTATTTTGAGAAGTGAACAATGTTTCTTTTACGAAAAAGGCGGAATCATTAAATGTCATGCGATAAAAGTTTGGGATGCGATATTTAAACTCAATTTTCTTAACCACTGACAGTAACTTTGACAAACGTCACTTCAAATAATATTTCCAACTGTTTTTTATCCCTAAATGAGAGGAATGTGCGACAAGGATAGATATAAAAAAATGCTAAATGCGTTACCTCTATACGAAGTATAGTAAGTAAGTTTTTCTGAATTAATGCGCCCCCTATTGGAATTTACCTAAGCTAAAAATCGAGCGCCAAATTTAAATACGTAATATAATTTTTTTAAAAATTGCCTGAGGTGGCGTCATCTATCCGCAGATACGTTTAATATAAATGTTTCGAATTCACTTTTCCTGAACTATTACTCTCACTGTCGGAATTTTCCTGTACTGAAAATTGAGCCCCAAAGATTTATTATAAATGTCATGTAATATGTAATTAAAAAACAAACCTGTTGAAAATGAAATTTAAGTGCCACGTGGCGCCATCTACCCGCAGTTACATGCGTGTGATATAAATGTTTGAAGTTCAACTTTTCTGAATTAATGCGCAACCTATTGGGATTTACCTAAGCCAAAAATCGAGCGCCAAATTTAAATGTATAACGTAAGAAAAAAAATATTGTCTGAGGTGGCGCCATCTATCCGCAGTTACGTTCAATATAAATGTTTAAAATTCAAGTTTTCTGAGCTATTACGCCCCTGTCGGAATTTTCCTAAAGTAAAAATCGAGCATCAAAGATTTATAAATGTAATGCAACAATTAAAAAAAAAAAAGCCGAAAGCAGAAAAATATTTTAAATGCCAGAATGAAAGAAGCAACTAGGACAATGTTGCCGGTTGTACTTTTCACAAGGCAACATCGCCAGTGGTCTTTTAATTTGTGAACAGAGAATATCAGTATCTAATCCATCTTAAAACGTTCTCACCTCGGTTGCGTTTATATTTTTTCTTCTATTTTAATTTTTTTCATTTTATCATCGTCCCCTCTTCGACCTTTAAGATACCCTTATTTTCCAATTTTTTTTTCAATCATCTTTAAACTATTTTTATTTTTAGTGATTTCACTTGTATGTACCTTCTATTTTATTCTCGTCATATTTTAAATGTACACCTAACAGACTGTTCTTAATCATTAATAAGTCGATAATTTATTGTAACTAACAACTTCCAACAGGTTTTCTAGCTCAAGCGCCATCAATTTCTTTTGCATTACACTGAACAAATAAATAAATTTTCTATTTATCATCTCTTTACCACTTAAATGTTTTTTTTTTAAATAAATTATTTAATAAAGTCTATTTCCGAAATAAATTTGTAGGAAGCTCTCGTTAAGGTGTGAGAATGTAAAGGGTCGTAGTCCCTTCTGAACAACGCGCGCACCATCTTAAACGTGACCCAGTTCGGGGGCGAAATTAGGTCAGGCCGAAATTCGTTCCCCGCAGAACAGGAACGACCGCGGGGCAAGTGGGCAACACACCTTCAAGGATAACACGAGCCCATGATCGATACCTATCTGTAGGCAATCCCAATCCGGGTGACGAATGACGAGTATCGTCAGCTCGGCGCTTATATTGATTTTCGCGGCGCGTTCCCCCTGTTTTTCTTTTGGTAGCAATTTACCTAATAGTTTGCCCGGTAAATATTTGAGGGGCTCGTAAAAACCGCGACGGTAATCATTCTTCTTATCGCGCGCGCCAACCTTTTTTTTCTGCAAGGTATATCATGATTGACTTTGCTCTTGAACTCCAAAGTTACCTATTTGCTTTTAGGCCATCAGAGTTTTAAGAGAGGGGGGGGAAGGGAGCAGCCAATGAAACGTGATAGTATTTTTTTATTTATTTTAAATTATGTAGATAATAAAATAATCTATTCTTCCATCTTCTTTTGCAGTCCAACAATAAGAAGGAGGCAGAGAAGCTCGTAAAAAACATAATCAAAGTAGTAATAAAACTGGGAGTCCTTCACAGGAACGGTCTATTTTCTCAGGACGAGCTGAAGCAGGCGGAACGTTTCAAGACGAAATTCCGCATGGCCGGCATGGCCATCATCTCCTTCTACGAGGTGGACTTCAGCTACGACCGCAACTACCTGACGTCGGCCCTCAACGAGTCACACAAGTGCCTGCAGTTCATCGTGTCCAAACACCTCACGGACAAGTCCCTCTCCCGGATCGACAGTGTATTTAGCTTTTTCTCGAACGAAACGTTTTTAGACGCCATTTTTAAGACGGACTCCGAGTACAGAGACGTTCTGGGCAGGATCGTCACCGACCTGAACAAAGCCATCGAGAACGGGGATCTCTAGTGATGTGACTCTTGTGATGTACATTTATACAGACTAGGCTGTTTCGCATGAATTGTTTTGAGTTTTTTCAAAATGATACTTCTTTAGATGAGGTGACCAATAAGTGCGTTTTTTCATTGATTGCAACACTTGCCACTGCAATAATTGCTATTAGAAGTAATAACGAACAATGGTTTCTATCAAGTAACAAAAATGTACATCGAATGAATAACTTGGGCGGGGGGGCACTACCTCTTTCATATCAATACTAAAAAAAAATAACAAACACTTGCCATTTCACTCTTATAGTTTCGTAAGACGTGATTTTAACGCACGCGTCCAGGTTTAGAACGGACAATGTCTTATGAAATGTGTATTTTATACTGTTTTTTATATTTTGGTTCTTAGATGTAAAAGAAGCTCAAGAATCTGCGTCGTTTTTGAAATTCAAATCTAGGAATATTCTGTTTCGTTACGCGACAGTTGGTGACATTGGTTGGCGCTTAAATAAATTTCAAGCAAATGTCAATTTGGAGGTTACATTGGGTGCGTTCAGCCGAGGCAGCGATCGCTTTGAATGCATTGCCGACTTATAGCGCTGTAGCTTTGCTGTGACAGTGGTCGCCATTTTTCTCAGCAAAATTATTTGCGCTGCACATCCGCTTGATTATCTACTCAGCGAATGTGGTGATTTTGAAATCGCAAACAAAAGCCAAAAAGTGCGATTTTTTTCAATAGCCTTGGATACTGAAACTGCCGCATTGTATCCTGCGTTCAAATTAAGCAATTGCAAAATGTCTTGGTTGTTTTCTGCTAGTGGAAATATATCTATTACTGGATGAATTTCTATTACATCTTGCACAATCTCCAGAGTACTAAGCGATTAATGTTGTTCCATGTTAGAAAAATCACAAAAATACACACTTTTGTTTGTAAATACAGCCAGCAAACGATTCCGTTTCTGACGCTACATCTGTCAAACTGTCAGTTAGAGAGACTAGGTCGTTCAGCCGCTCACACCTGCTGTAACTTAACAAGAAGCAATTGCTGTCTCAGCGCTGTTCTGGCTGAACGCGCCCATTTATACTTTGACTTGCGAACTAATGTCAGTTTGGAGGTTATTTTTGTAATTTGAAATGTCAGCATGTGGTGTCGCCAACCTAATAAAACAAAATTTCGGATGCTTTTTAATGAGCTTCTTCTTGAAACTCGAATGTGAGTTTCGTAATGCGGTCGTTCAAGCACCAAAATAGAAAAAAAACTAATTTCTTAAATTGCTTTACCTCACTACAAAGCAAATGTTTATAAAAAGAAAGTTCCTCTAGAATTTATAATATGTTTTTATTTTTTATGTTTAAATTCTGCTCTCTTTGTTTGAAACAAATATTTAAAATTTAATCAAAGAAGAAAAGTAGAATCTTTAGGAAGATATCCAAAAATTAGAAATATTTTGGAAATTTCTTTTTCGTTTTTAATACATAGTAGCCAAAGGTGTCTCATGATTAGGGCTTTCTCCCTCTTCGTGCTAATCATCGATCTCTTAAGCAATAGATTCTTTAAACTTTTTCTCAAACAAATCATTTTTACACGTCATTTTTTTAAGCCATTTTTAAGACATATTCAGAGAGAAGAGACGTTTTCAGACGCCATTTTTAAGACAGATTCCGACTACAGACATATTCTAAGCGCAATTCTTAAGTTAGATTCCGAGTACAGATATTTTTAGACGATTCTCTTAAGGCATATTCCTAGTACAGAGCTACAGACAATCTTAGACGTCATTCTTAAGACAGATTCAGATTACAGAAACGTTTTAGGCGCGATTTTTAAGACAAATATCAACTACAGAGCTACAGAGACGTTTTTAGATGCGATTTTTAAGACAGATACCAACTACAGAGCTACAGAGACGTTTTTAGACACGATTTTTAAGACAGATACCAACTACAGAGCTACAGAGACGTTTTTAGACGGGATTTTTAAAACAAATATCAACTACAGAGCTACAGACACGTTTTTAGACGCGATTTTTAAGACAGATACCAACTACAGAGCTACAGAGACGTTTTTAGACGCGATTTTTAAGACAGATTCCAACTACAAAGCTACAGAAACGTTTTTAGGCGCGATTTTTAAGATAGATTTAACTCCTGAGCTGCAAAGCCGTTTTTGGACTTGATCGTAAGACATATTCCAACTACAGATACTTTATACGTCATTCTTAAGATAGATTCCGACTACAGAGACATTTTCAGACGCCATTTTAAGGTAGATTCGGACTATAGAAACGTTTGTAGACGCAATTTTTAAGACAGATTACAGCTACAGAGCTACAGAAACGTTTTAGACGCCATTTTTAGGACAGATTCCAACTACAGAGCTACAGAGTCGTCTTGAAGACGCAACTCTTAAAATAGATTCCGAGTTACAGAAGCCTTTGTCATTTTAGACGATATTCTTAAGACATGTTCCGAGTATAGAGCTAGAGAAAATCTTAGACGCCATTTTTAAGACAGATTCAGACTACAGAGACGTTTTTTGACGCGATTTTTAAGACAGATTACAACTACAGAGCTACAGAGATGTTTTTAGTCGCGATTCTCAAAATAGATTCCCAGTACAGAGCTACAGAGACGTTTTTAGTCGCAATTCTCAAAATAGATTCCGAGTACAGAGCCACAGAAGCATTTTCAGACGCCATTTTTAAGACATATTTCGACTATAATTATTTTTTAGACGCCATTTTTAAGACAAATTCTAACTATAGAGCCACAGAGACGTTTTTAGTCGCAATTCTTAAAGTAGAGCTACAAAAGCATTTTCGGACGCCATTTTTAAGACAGATTCCAACTACAGAGCTACAGAGACGTTTTTAGACGCAACTCTTAAAATAGATTCCGAGTTACAAAAGCATTTTCAATTGCCATTTTTAAGACAGATTCCGACTACAGATATTTTTAGATGATTTTCTTAAGACATGTTACGAGTACAGAGCTAGAGACAATCTTAGACGTCATTTTTAAGACAGATTCAGGCTACAGAGACGTTTTTAGACGCAATTTTCAAGGTAGATGTAACTACTGAGCTACAGAGCCGTTTTTGGACGTGATCTTAAGACATATTCCAACTACAGATATTTTATACGCCATTCTTAAGATAGATTCCGACTACAGAGACATTTTCAGACGCCATTTTTAAGACAGTTTCCGACTACAGAGACAATTTTAGATTCCTAGTACAGTATACAGAACTACAGAGACATTTTCAGACGCCATTTTTAAGACAGATTCTGCCTATAGCTATTTTTCAGACTCCATTTTTAAGACAAATTCCTAGTACAGAGTTACAAAGATGTTTTCAGACGCTATTTTTAAGACAGATTCCGTCTACAGAGACAATAAGACAAAGAGAATTTTCTATTAACAGCGAAGTTTACCGAATACTTTAAATGTTATTAAATTATGTAAGAAAATACAAGCCACATGAGTGCAGATGCTTACGTATTTAGTCTTAATTTATTTCGTTGTCCATTTGTTTCCCTTTAATTAATGTTTTGAATGTTGTTCCTAGTAAGTCTCACAGCTTTCTTAAATTATTACTTCACTAGAAAGTAAATTTTTTATTAAAAAAGTTTTACATTTTTTTTTTTAATTTTAAATTTTTATGCTCGTACATTTTATTCTACAGTTTATTCCAAATATTAAGTTCTGTTTTCTTTATTGAAACAAATATTTGAAAACTGATTTTTCTTTTTTTAATAAAGAAGTAAATGGTTCACTAAGAAAGCTACTATAAAATAAGAATATTTTTGAAACTCCTCTTTTTTTGTGAACAGTTTTTTATGCCTAAAATATTTATTAATAAAAAAAAATCTCAATGAGTTTAGAAGAATAACCAAAGTTTGAAAATATTTTAGAAACCTCTTTGATAGCCAATGATACCCAAGAGTGTCTCGTGATCAAGGACTTCTTTCTCTTCATCTTAACCGTCGGTTTTCTCAGCAATTAATTCTTTGAAAATTAAATTGGGGGATTTCTCTCAAACAGATCATTTTTGGACGTCATCTTTAAGACAGATTTCGAGCGCAAAGACCGTTTAGACGCCATTTTTAAGACAAATTTATGTGCATTGCAAACTAAAATGTCAGCACCTTTTTTTTTAAACAGACAAAATTGTTTAAGAATTCAAGGATTTTTTATTATACCAAGTATATCGGTACATACCTAATCAATTAAGAACAATGTGATTGTGCATTTATTTTGAATCTAGACTTTCCTTCACATTATTTTAGAAACCATTGCTCGCCCTTTAATAAATAATCACACAAGAATAAATTTATATCGCGAGGAAATGTTTAAAACCGATGTGATCGTAATACTCACCACACTTTTAAAAAACACAAACAAATCTCTATACTAATAAGCATATTTAACGACATATCTTATTATTTAGAGGTCTTAGGCAAAAAAAAATAAAATATTTTTACACCGATGATACATCTAAAAATGTAGATTAATCACAAAGCGCAAGCTTGTAATCTGCTTTCTATTTCGATCAGCCGAGTGTTTATTTCAACATCAAAGCAGGTTTACAAGTGCGCGGTAAATATTGGGAGTTTAGACAATAAAATTATCTGTCCTTTGTTAAAACGACAAATTGTGGAAAGCCAGTTGCTTGTATCAACATTCTCATTCGTAGCCAATCGAAATGAAATGTTGATGGTTGTGACTGGCTCAGGGGGAGGGGGGTGGTAGTTATAAGCGCTTTATATACTGTATGTACATACAAAAATACTCTGTGATTGTCTCTCCACATTAGTAGTGACACTGCGCCTTTTGTACAATAATGCGATTTGTTCATGCCCCCTTCTTGCGAAACTAATCCAAGTGTATTACACGAATTAGCACTGATACTAGTCATGCTGCATTGTTTTATGTATTGTCCACACTTTAATCAGTTGTATAGCAATATGTCATTCAATGTAATACTAACTCACCTTTTCGAGGGCACAATTTTATCATAGGCTGAAAACAATTAAATTTGATTACTTCTCGTCTATGCTCAGACTTGGAGGATCGTTCTGGAACGAATCCTCGAACACGTTATTAATTAATAATAATCTCAATCAAACGCTTACGCATTGAAACAAATCCTTCATATTTTGTCATAGATATTACGTAGTAAGTTATTTGTATTATATTGTGTAATAAATTGTATTGAATTAGTTTTGGTTTTATTTATTTATTTATTTAAAAAAAAAAGCTGACAAATGTCATGTTAGTTTTGATTTGATAGAAGTTTTAATTTGCAATTTTTGAATGGCGAAGAACGACCAGAAAACCAATAAAGACTATAATGCAAAATTATGCTTGCTGTAAGTACGACTTTATTAATGGGTGGATGGAATATACAAGGTATTGTTTTATAGAAATAATGCAATGGTAAAAGTAGATCCGACGCATCTTGACAGGAGCACGATGACACCCCTAGGAGTTCACCCCAGCGTTGTTGTTATAAGGCGCGAGCTATTTCACTTGCAACAATTAAACACCGAGGTACGTAATCACTTTTTTTTCTTAATATAATCGACGGTGTGAGTGTCTTTCAGGTACGGCAGCAAAAGCTGCGCACTCTTTACATGAACGATTTCCTGCAAGAAGATAAGGAACTGAGAGAAGTCGGGTTGGCATTTCACAACACGCAACAGTAAACCCCTATATTTTAATTACAAACAATTTTTTTTTTACCTATTATTTACATTAGTCTCTGAAACACGTATGTATATATGTATTTATGTACAATGCTGCGAAAAATCAAACTAAATCAATAAAAATATTTATTCGTAAGTTTGAAATTAACAAAAAGAAAAAAAAAGAGGAAAAAAAAAGAAGCAACATAATCTTTAAATAAAATAAAATATTACGGAAATATAGTACACACCTCTGAGATAAAATAAACAGATTTATTACCGAAAGTTTGTAATCGATGTCAAATTTCACATGTAGATCAAATCATGCCCGAACTATCCTGCTATATCCTAATAGAAGTTTTCAGCTCTTCGTCGTCCGTTGTTGTCTCTGTCGCTGCGTTTTTTATGTACATCGGACTCGTCGTGCCTTTCACGTACTCTTCCGTGACATGCACACCGGATATTCCAGAGCCGGGGATTTCAAACATCGGCTCCAACAACATTCCTTCCTAATACAATTAAAAAAAAAATGATTCCTTGATTAAACCAAGTTAAAGTCGCCTACCAAAATTGCTCGAAGACCCCTTGCACCCGTCTTCCTATCCATGGCCATCACCGCAATTGCATTCAGTGCTTCCGGTGTGAACGTGAGTTCGCACTGGTCCATTGCGAGCAGTCTCTGATACTGTGGTATTAAAGCGTTTCGTGGCTCGGTCAGTATACGGACTAACATGTTCTTATCGAGACTGTGGAACGGAACTAATACTGGAAATCTGCCCACGAATTCCTACAATTTCTTACTAGAGAAAGAAAAACCGGGGGGGAGGAGGGAGGCACTCACAGGTATCATTCCGAAATCGATCAGGTCCCTCGCTTGTACTTGCTTGAGCGCTTGGTCTCTCTCTCGGTTTTCTTCTTCCGCTGACAAGTCGGTCTGGTTGAAGGCCTGTTGAGATGCGGCTCTTCGGCCCTCGCTTCCTGTTGTCGGAGCACCAAATCCAAAGTACTGCATAAAAACAAATTTTGAGGATTAAACGGGAAGTCATAGCGTCGCATGATATACATTTGCGTTGTTCCTTCGTGCAATCAACCGGTCTAACCCGTTGTAAGCACCGCTTGCGACGAAGAGGATGTTCGTCGTGTCCACTTGGATGGTTTCTCCTCGCAGCTTGCGGGGGGAATTTCTTTCAGGTACGTTGACCACGGTTCCCTCCAGCATTTTCAACATCCCCTGCTGTACACCCTCACCTACAATTTTCAGTTTTTTTTATTAACTGATGTACATAATTGTTTGTTAACCCTTCCGTGACCGTACAGGGTAAATAATTTATAATAATTTCGTAATTTTTGTATTTACAGCAATGTCCTTTTATGTATGTTAACAAAGCATATTTGAGTCGTATAGATGCAAAACCCGCCAAGTCGCTTTTAACTGTTTCTGAGAAAATCAAGAAAATCCTTCAGAAAGCAACGTATAGTATTTATTAGGTAACTTGTAATGAAGCACCTTTTGTATAGTGCGTTTATTTTTAATGTAACTGAAAAATATTGGGAATAAAATTTCAAAATGCCTTGCAACACAAAAAAGAAACTTTAATTTAAAAGAAAGAACAAATTCGTGAACTTTTGTATTAATCTAGACCCTTAAATCAATGTCTATTCCAAGACCATCATTATTCTGGCAGCAAGCAACGTCGCCCTCATCTTCTATGCGCATTTGCATAGCTGCCGGTTCTTGATCAATTACTTCCTTATAGAACTTTAAATTTGGCAACACTCTGCATTCATCTCCATAATGTTTCCTTAACCAATTTGCGACGAATGCCGCTTTCTGAGGATCTACAGGTCTTCCTATTTGCATAATATCAGGAGTTGATATAATTACTGTTTTGCCACGTTTAATACATAATGCTTTTTGAAACTCCAATATCGCTTCTATAATTTATTTCGCCGCGTACTTTAATATTGTTATCCATCTTTTCCAAAATAAATCTTTTGGCATAGTTAAACTGAAAATGCCAATTTGTTGGCAGTAGTTACTTCCTTCCATTTATAAGCATCCCAGTCTTTTCCTGGAACTTGTATACTGGTCAATTCTATAATTATTTTATAATATTCTTCCGGATTTGTAATTGCGGGAATTTTTTTACTTTTCGTTTAATGAGCCCAAACACTCGACCGAGAGGCACATAAGAATGTCCGACCACGGGAAAAATAAATTCAATTTTAGAAATATGATTTAGAGCGACTCTACAAAGCCACGCAGCGAGCATACCTATAACAACGGAGTTTTTATTTTGCCCAGCGGACCCATCAGCAAAAAGATGAACAGTGGTAATTTCTTCAGAAAAGCCAAATTTTGAGAGAACATCGAAGAGGGCTGAGACCATAACGCTAGAGTTTTGTGGTAATTGCTGATCTGTCTACAAGTACGAAGTTACATTTTCAGGATTTAACTTAGTAGATGATGGCCTCTTTAGAACTGTAAAGTTATACAAATTGAATTGTAGTATCGGCTAGTTTGGGTAGTCCTAGATTTTTCTGACAATCAAATGAGAAACACTGAATTTTATTGCCTTCGGTTTTAAGGTACCGATAAAAAGCCTGTGCCTTTAAATTTGAGAAATGACAAGTCTTTTCACTACAAAATCTTTAATTATTTATTTTGGGGTATATAAATAAAACCTGTGCCTTCAGCTTATATTCCCCCTTTAGCCAGCATAAGTTCCTTTCTTACGTTTTGATTTGCTTCAGTCTTTAGCTTTCCATGCGCTTTTAGACAATCTGAGCACAATCAGAGGTGTTCCAAAGCCTATGTTGTATGACAACATAACTTCTAAAGAAACATTCTTTAACTCTTAGGCCCCTGTGACACCTTGCAAGATTTGATAACATTTTTGTTACAAAGTGAGGGAGATGAGCTACCACAGTGAATTCTGATTGGTTGAATTGGCACTTCTCGCTCACTTCGTAACAAATCTTGCACAAGAAATATCATAGTGTCACACGGGCCTTAGTTCCACTGACTCTTTGTACATTTTGTGCAATTTTCGGACAATCAGCTCAAGCTCATAAGGTTACTACTTTCTAACTACTGTTTTACTGTGACAGTAATGGGTTTCAGCACAAGCACAAGCCCGAACTTAATATTGCATCCTTGAACTTGATATTGCATCCTTCTTACTGTCATTCTTATGTTTTATTCTGTCACCTCCGCGACCTTCTTTTGGAAGAGTCCCTTTTGCCAAGAATCGCTTCATTACTCCCTGGACTCTGTCCTTTTTTATAATCAAGATACTCAAAAAAAAAATTACGATAAACTTTCGCCCCTTTTCCATTAGCTTTCCGAATGCTATATTTAATTGTAAGTGATTTTTTTCCTCTGGCAATATCTCTCATTCTGGATTTCTTTGGTTTGTCAGCAGTAAAATACTTATGTAGTATTGAATTTTGGTATAGTTTGTCCTTTTCTTTGTAAAATAGATTATGAAATACCTTTACATCGTACATTTTTAATCTTAGATTCCAAATAATTACGGTGTTTGCATTCTGGATTTTCTGGAAGGCTATCATGGGGGCAGATAGATCTGTTGAAAAATACAACGCACAATCGTCATGTTTACTAAAACTTTATAATGAAATAAATAAAATAAATTCTCTCGTATTTGTCTCTTATGGGTTTCTGACTGTTTTTGTTTTTTTTTTTGCTTTTATTTGACAGTGTTTTCTTCAATTTTATTTCAAATAACTCCTACATTTCACAAGATTAAACAAGTAATGACAATGTCATTAAACAAACTAAAAGTAGGTAAAACATCATTTGCATCTTTCACCAAAATGTCACATGATACTCTCCGATGCTTCTATTGGTTAAAATTGATTTGGCGGAATATGTACTTGAATGACTGGTTTAGAATTTAAACGTCAATTTAAACGCAAAAATAATAATGCATTTGGCGGGTTTTTTAAAGGATCATGTAGAAGAAGAAAATCATATTTCTAATAAAGTTGAAGCTGAAGAGGGTGATGAAAGTATAGACAGTGAAATCGTTTATAAATCAAGATCTAAATTTGAAGGGAAATCTACACCGTCTGCAACCGTCTAACACACAATATTGCGAACGCAAGAGTTGGTTTGTAAAATTGTAGGTAAGATGTATGTAAAGACCGAAGCTATTGTAGACATTTTCTTCAAAAATTAGCACAAGAAATTGCAATGTCAAATGTACAGCAGAGAAAATTAAATTGTAAACATTTTCATAAAGCAGTAAAATATGCTATTGAGTTGTTTTTGGAACAAAATGGCGAACAGTTATCCGTAAATGTTCCCGGACAACCAGAACATCATCCAACCGTAAACATTCCAGAACAACTACAAGAACACCCACTCGTAAACATTCCTCAAAATTCTGCAAGTTCAAGGTGCTCATTTTGTCCTAGAAAACATGATCGAAAGTCTAGAATTCGTGCCACACATGCGGAAAAACAATTTGCAATATCCACAGAAGAATTAAAAAATATTTTTGTCCTCAATGAGAAAAAGAACAGTTTCGTAAGAATCTCCATAAGATGTTAGTAACCAATACGTAATACAAAAGAAATTTAGGATTTGTAGAAAAAGAACAGTTTCGATTTTAAATCGACTAATTTAGAATTCATATAAATTGTTGTGTGGTACTTATTATACTTTATTCTCATGATACTATTTAAATAAATATAAAACGAGTAACATATCAAAAAATGAGAAAAAAAATGGGGTAACTGAGTTACCCCACATGATCTGTGAAGTATATTTCATTACCACGGTCACGGGAGGGTTAATTGGCAATTTAATAAAACGGCTGTGTAATGCCCCGTAATTTTGCTGTTAATTAAAGTAATCAAAGTTTAAAAAAAACTGACATGGCATAATTATACCTATAATTATAGGTAATTGTAACTATTGCTTTTTTACTTAGTTAATTAAATTACATAGTTAAATAAAGCTTTACACAAGCAACATATCTATTTAAGTAGTAAATATTTACTTTCGTTATGCGCGTGTACACACGAGTCAAACCAAGGGATATAAATAGTTTTTGGGAAAGAGCCCGAAAAAATTTTGGCCGCCGTGCCAAACTAATCTCACATACAAAAGCGTATCTTACCCCCAACATCCCTTAGCTGATGTATGCCGGGCACAGCACCGATTTTATCCACTTCATCTAGAAACACGATTCCGATCTGCGCCCTCTCCACACTGTACCCCGCATCCTGAAGAAGCTTGCCTATGACGCTTTCGATATCTTCACCGACGTATCCTGCCTGTGTTAACGTTGTGCAGTCGCATATGGCGAACGGCACGTCTAAACATTGAGCTATGGTTTGAGCCAGTAAGGTTTTACCTGCGCACAAATCGAGTCAGTCGGGGGACAAGCACACGGTCTTCATATTTACCTGACCCGGTAGGCCCTAATAGTAATATATTACTTTTCTCTAGTTTCAGATCATGCGATGTACGATCGAGGATCTCGGACCCGATGGCGGTCGAGGACCTGTTCGGGTTGTCGTTGGCCGAATTCTGAATTGTGAACCCCATCGTATTGCCGTGGCCCAGCCCTGTTATATGTAGGAGATCTGCACATGTTACACGTCACGTAAAAAATATTACATGTTCGTGGCTGAACGAGAACAAAAAAAAGCAGGATTTTACCTCTGTGTGTGAAGTTGTGATGAGGGCCTTGCTCCATCACAGCCATGTCTTGTCGCGAGGTGTTGTTCTGAGCCGGAGTATTATTGAAAATTCTTTTATAATGATTATACACAGCCACTGATAACACCTGCAATCAAATTTCGTATTTACAAAGTCAAAATTAAATTAACAAACTAAGTTAATTAGGCTGTGTGAAACAAAATTAAACTTTCTCTTTGATTTTGCAACATTGTTGTTTACCAAACCAGTTTACAGCTTAAAAATGACAGACGCAAGGCTTACCTTCTTTGCATGTTCCTGCCCGACCACATGCTTATTCAAATAATCGAATATTTTCTTCGGAGGCGGCGGGGGTTTCCTGAAGAACCCGCTCTTATTTTCAACCCCTTCCTTCTTCTTACTGTCAACCTCGCTCAACACCACGAAGAAGTGATGGCACTTCTCGCACTTAACGAATCTGGTTGAACTGACGAAGGTTTCGACGTGTGTGCAAGGATCACCGCACTTCGGACACGACAAGGTGTTTTTATTTTTGCCACCGCCACCACCGCCCGGCCCAGCCGTGCTGCTCCCGCCAGTGCTACCCGAAACGTCTTTCGGGGTGTGAGTGCCTTCGGTGGAATCCCCAGAGCCGGTCGTCTTCAACAATATGAAACCCGTCGACAGGCATTTAGGTGAAACCGCGAACGATTTGTTGTACGTCGCCGATAGGATCCCTAAAAGGCAACAGTTAAGGTCGTGCAAGTCACAAATTAGGTCAAAGTTAACAACTCGTGTTTAACATTCATTTCAGATTGGTTATTTCTAAACGTAAGTTCATTCTAATGTAAATTTTATTATCACTTATCACTAATATGGTCATAATTATTATAAAGATAAACACCTAATCGCAAGTCGTTACACATTCATTCTTATCATAATGATTGGCAACAAACGTATTTACGTGTAACTTAAATATAAAAATAAAAAGGCATTTACCATGTTGGAGCTTTGTACTTCGAACAGCAAAGACAAACTTCCCCGCTGTGGTCAGACTGCATCGCACGCCGCTCATTGTACTAGACGAGGTTTCGCTCTCGCGGCGATTTCTCCGCTGCACATACAAACGAACGAAAACAAATTCAATGAAAGTGAAAAAGGCGATGAATAAATTTTCGTTAATCCTTGATGGGATGTCAAGGTCTCGAGATCATGACGCAACAAAACGAACACAATACTTGGCTTACATAGAATAATTTACTAGGAACGTTACACTGATTTCACTATTATCACAGATTCATGCGTGCGAATTGATCACTTCGAATTTTGCTCTAATTTTAACCGCAATCGATTAATTTGTTCGCCACAACTGCGGACGATGTTTACTTCTATTTTTTGACAGTTCTTGCTTGACGTTTGGCATCACGTATTTCACACTGTGACGCCATCTATGAAACAATGATGTAAACTATAATTGCAAATACGCAAGATTTAAACATTTTAGAGCGAATTACGGGGCACTTACCTCCAATAAAAGAAAAATTGAAAGAAATTTGTTAATATTTTAGTATTTAATAGATTAACTTGCGCAACTGCAAATAATGAATAATCATATAGTACAGATTCCTGTAAACTAAAATTTTTCGTTGACAAGCAGCGCCACGTAATAAACAGAAAGTGATTATCGTTTAATTACTTTAATTAATTTTATTCAAATTACTTACCACTAATGCAATAAACCAGTGAATAAACTGAAGCTTAAAGTTAATTAAAAGTAAATAAACCGGGCCTAAATATTTTTAATCACGTGGCCAATACAGGGCCGTAGCCAGACTAAGGCCACTAAGGCCCAAATTCAGAAACCTCACTTAAGTGGAGAGAGCACTCCACTCACACTTTTTGAAATTCTGAAAAGCTTTCATCTTCATTTTAATGATTTTTTAAATTTCTATCGTAAATCACTGATGGTGATGGTTTGGAGCTACGGTTACTTTTTCCCCTAATTGTAGAGGCCGCTTTACAAGGTACTCCAACTTTCCCATTTATTTATGTATTATCTATGGCCATAATGTAGGGGAGGCTCAAGGTTGGCAGACTTTTTTATATATGTATGTCGTTAACTTGTTCACAAAATGTCGCCAAAAGACGCCAATTTTTTTCTAACTATAAATGTGAAATAAATAGTATACTCTTTTCCAAATGAATTCATCCGAGTCGGGGTGAAAATGAACCTTGTTAAAATATTTCTTAAGACTGCTGCTTTATCTTAGTGCTTTAATACATCTAGAAGGTAGTGTACTTACATATCGTAAGTTGTGAAAATAATGAAGAAAATAAAAACAAACAAAAATCAAAAATAAAATGAAAAAATGAAAAGCTAAAGTCAAATAGAAAATGTAAAGCAAAAGGCAAATAAAAGGTGCAAATGAAGTAACTAAAAATTAAAGCAAATTGAAAGGAAAAACAAAATTGAAGAAAAAAAATCAAAACTAAAACGGGAAGCAAGCATGATTTTTAATGTAACTATTTATCATTTAATCTCAGGTCAGGGCAGGCTTAAAAATTTCCAGAGCAGGCAAAGCCTTCCTTGGCGCCTCCTAGCTAAGGCCCTGGCATTCAATGGTAAATAATTGAAGCCAACATAACCTCTAAATTTGTTTACATTTCCCATTCACGACTTAATTGTCAAAGCGAGAGGTCTCTGTTAATCGCAAAATGGCTGATAAAAGGGTGAACAACATTGCAGTTGTGAAGCTTGATTGACGCATGTTTCCTGATGTTTTCAATGTTAAACCAATCCGTGAAATTTTGTTCACCCTTTCGATGGTACCAGCAGAGGTCGCCTATTTTGTTTGATTTCGCGAATAGGACCAATGGGGCGTACTGTCACAGAAGGAGGAATATTTCTAATTCCTTTCAATATGAAGACACTCAATTGTGAACTATTAGCATAAATAAAAAGCTCTTACCAAAAATCTGATTCTGTGAAATCCAATGTGTGATCTTAAATTATGTAAAAGCATTGAAAGGGAATGTGGATATGCGAGTTAACCAATTTCGATGTGTAAAACATATGCGACGCCACTGACTTATTTATATTTCAACAAACATTTATTTGCGGAACGAAACGGACCAACTTCTTGATAAATAATACCACAAATAACATAAGAATTAATCACGATGCAATTGAGCACATTAATTTTCAATCAAAACTATTAATTAATACAGAAAATAAACAATTCTTTCATTCCGACAGATCAGCTGTGCACGAATGCGTCCATGATATTCCTCTCGACCAATCAGACGCTGTGTCGCCTGTGTCTGATCAAAACAAAGTCACAGGTTATGTCGTATTCAATAAGGCCGAGTATTTCATACAGAGTTTAACTTTAAGCTTAGTTTTACTCCCATAGTAATAATTGTAAAGACAATTGTTCCCGTAGAAATAAAAGGAAGCTTAAACTCTGAATGAAATACTGTGCCTAAGTTGTTTGTGCCGCCCATAGCCACAGATAATAGATATACAATAGATCTCTCCAGATAGCAGTAGAGTAGATAGCCAATGACATAAGAACAAACAGACGCTCTAAAAATAGTAGTGACATCTCTTGAGTATTTAACAAAATTCGAAAACTGAACCATGGCCAACTCCATTAACATTCACTGACGTGTATGTATGGCCGTTTCAATTTGACTTTTAAAAATCTGACGGGTACTCCACTCAGCGCCTCTTGTGAGTTTTTAAATAATTGCAGTTGCCATTACGTTACTATCAGTAGTTCTGTAGTATCTTTAATAGAGAGCGCTGAGGGGAGTACTCCATGGCATGCTTTCTGGAACCGAATTTTAGGCGAATTGACACGGCCATACATAGGGCCAGTTGTACAAAGTAGGTTTAAACTGACGTTCAACTGAACCAGGTTCAATGTAAACAAATTCGCATAGGATCTTATTGACATATGGCAATTAATGCATTCATAAATAAAATTTGATGCGATTTTGTTCACTTTGAACCTGGTTCAGTTGAGCGTCAGTTTAAACCTACTTTGTACAACTGGCCCATACACGTCAGTGAATGTTAATGTTGCTGGCCATGACTGAACGTTTGTCACAAACCATTTGCCAATTTTGAAGCTTAATTGGCTTATTTACCGCCAGATGTCTCTTTTAATAACAGAGATATTTATAGCGTTTTCCACTGGCTGCACTAGTGCACACTCAGTGTATCTGCATCTCTTACTATTACAGTAGGTTCAAATGAGATGATAATATAACGAGTGCGCACTGGTACAGCCAGTGGAAAACGCCATTACAGAGAAATAAGTGTAAAGTGGGGCTAGTATGCGAAAATGTGACATACGTTTGTAATTTGCTGTTAGTTCTCCTTTTTAACTTTGCATTACACTACTTTAGTTAAAGAATTGGTTTACGTTATTTAAATTTACAGGTTTCGGTTCTCCACTCTACTATTGTAGCAGTAGCGCCATTTAGTGAGCCAATTCCTAATTAACAGTTTGACTTCTAGTTTAGAGCGTCACATATCGTATATGACATTCGCCATCTGGAAAGCTACTTTATCTGTGCTATAGCATTTCTATTTATCCGATTTCAGTGTTTAATTTAAACAGGATCCATTTTTTTCAATAATATAGTACAGATTCCTGTAAAAAAATTCGTTAACAAGCAGCGCCATGGAAAGTAATTATCACCTAATTGCTGTAATTAATTAATCAAAATATATTAAGGACCGGTTTATTAACTTTAACTTTCGATTTATTACCATAGTAACAATTATATAAATACTTGCCACTATGTACTCGTACTGCAATAAACTGAAGGTTAAGGTTAATTAGAAGTGAATAAATCGGACCTAAATATTATTAATCACGTAGCCAACACAATAGACAATAATTTCGATATTTTTCTTTTAACTTTGTCTCTGTTTCAAGCAGAATTAAATTTTTCTCCAATACATATTACAGATTCCTGTAAAAGAGAAATTCGTTCATACGCGGCGCCACGTAGTACACATAGTTAATGAAAAGTGATTACCAACTAATTGCACTAATTGATTAATTAAAATATACAAATTAGACGCTAAGAATTATGCAGTTAACACAATAGGTAATAATTTCGATTTCTTTTAACTTTGCTTCTTTGGTTAAAACAGGATTCAATTTTTTTTCCAACAATTAAACATTAAAACATATTTAAAACTTTATTCGAGTTTTTATTGAAGAAGGTAACAACAATAACATGCCTCAGATATACAATATTCAACAAAAACTTAATAACTTAATTATTTGGTATAATGAAAATCAATTAAAAACTTGTTTTGCGTTTTAACAAACGTCAGGGTGTAAATCTGTGAGCGTTCATCTTTTCAAACGATTAAACTACATTTAAAAGACTGTACAAAGTGGCAGGCGAATGCGCCTTAATAAATAAAAAAAAGAAAAAAAAGGACTAGTCCAATCACAATCATAATTTGACCTAATAATAAAAATGGACGCACAGATTTCACTTAATACTGCAGTTATAATTAGATTTCGTTTCGCTTATTCTGTAACCTTGTACTTCTACGGCTAAAACAAAGACCAAAATGCACAGCATATATTGTTAAAATAAATTAGGTATATTCTAGGTGAATTGGTATAACTCGAGGTAACTCTATCTAACTGCTCGGGCTTCACTTTGAAGCTTGTATCTTATTGCAGATTTCGGCTGTGAATTGGGAGCATTTCGCTGTGCCCCCCAGATCACCGGTCAGAAATTTACCGTCCTTAATCGTGTCGTAACATGCATTTTCGATGATTCTTGCGTGATCATTGAGGCCCATGTACTTTAACATCATTACGGCCGATAAAAGTAGAGCCGTTGGATTCGCTTTATCTTGACCGGCGATATCCGGCGCCGTTCCATGAACCTAAAATATGCAACAACGTTTTTTCTCTAAACAATGAAACGAATCATACGTCAGCAGATAAGGATTAAGTAAGCTCAAAGGTCAAGTCAATTATTTATATTTTCTTATTCGTTGAATGAAATTTATCAAATATTTTGAAATGCTAATGCAAATACTAATCAATACTTACAGATACGAAATTAAAATATGCAACAACGTTTTTTCTGTACATCTAAATGAATCATACGTCAGCAGATAAGAATTAAGATGGCTCAAAGGTCAAGTTGTTAAAAAAAAACTATTTATATTTTCTTATTCATTAATATTTATCAAACATTTTTAAATGTTAATGCAAGTATTAATGGATACTTACAGATTCGAATAGTGCTCCGTTTAAACCGATGTTACCGGATGGTGTTAGACCAAGACCTCCGACAAGTCCCGCACACATGTCCGACAATATATCACCGTATAAATTAGGCATGACCAACACGTCGTATTGTGTGGGATCTTGTACCATATTTAAGCAGACGGTATCCAAATATTTTTCTTCGAACTTAACTTCCGGGTACTTCTCGGCCATTTCGCGACAACACCTCAGGAACAAACCGTCCGACATTCTCCTGCAATAATATATTGAAATACATTGCATTAATGCCCTTTAGATATGATGATGATGTGTAGAGAATATTTACATGATGTTGGCCTTGTGCACCGCGGTTACTTTGCGCCTCTTATTTTCTTTGGTGTACTGAAATGCAAATTCCGCAACTCTTCGGGACGCATCCTCCGTAATCAGCTTTATACTCTGCACGACGCCTTCGACTATTTCGTGCTCGATGCCGGAGTATTCACCCTCGGTGTTCTCTCGTATGGTTACCACATCCACGTGATCGTATAACGTTTTGTAACTGGGGGGAGAATAAATTAAAAATGTCACGGTTACTCGTTAATGTGTGGCTGCGAAAAGTAAATGTTTGTACGGTTTCAAAGAGTGTTAGTGAGAATTGTAAATATTTACAATTTTATTTGAGGATGAATGAATATTAGAATTGTTTAAGATTTATTTTGATAGCCAGGAACACATAAATGCACGTCAAAAGTGAAGCCAACGGTTTAGATTTTGTTAAAATTTAAACAATTAATATTTGATGCAGTGTTGCCAACTTAGGGGATTTTCATTTCAAACTTCGCGCCTAAAATAATGTGGAATTACGCCACAAGAACCGTAAGAAGTACAATTAGATGAAACAACGAATGAAAATTTTAATCAATCATGAGGAATAATTTCTAATTTCGTGCCGAAAAAATCGTAGTACATGAAGATCTACATAGATGGCGCTCGCGCGACACAATTTCATTTTTTCATTTCCTTTAGTAATGTTTGTATACTTTCAACTTAGCGCCCAAAAAATTCTAATATGGACGTAGCGGTAGCGCACGACGAAAGAAAACTGAAACAAACGACAGTGAAGCACGGAGTGTAGCGAACGAGAAACGGGAGAACATCGAAGACATTAAATACGAAGAATAAATTCAAATTTCGCGCCAAAAAAATTCGTAGTACGTCAATATTTACATATACGCCGCTGACGCAACGCAATTTCATTTTTAATACGTAATTAAAATTGCACAAAAACATATTGTTTTGTTTAGATTTGGGAAATTAAAAAAAATTACCAATGTTTAATAGCTTTAATAATTTTTAGATATTTTAAATTTCGCGCCTAAAATACTGTGGCATTGCGCGACAAGGATAGTAAGAGGTACAAGAAGGTAGAATGAAAGAAAATCGATGATTTCAATCACGAGAAATAATTTCGAATTTCGCGCTGTAAAAATCGTAGTGTGACTAAATTTACGTAGATGGCGCTGGCGAAACACAATTTCATTTTTTAATACCTAATTAAAACAGCATAAAAACTTGTCTAGATTTAAGATATTTTTTAAATCGACGTTTTTAGTACCTTTCATAATTTCAAATTTCGCGCCCAAAAAATTGTAGCACGCAGGGGCGTGTTCGAAAACTCAGGGAGAAATTATACTATTATGGGAGTTATACCAACAGAGTGAATAAAGTGAAAAGCAAAATATACAAAATGATTTATATGAGAGAGAAAGAATATTATCCAAGGGTAATGCTCTGAGTTTTCGAACATGTCTCAGCAGTAGCGCATAACAAAAAAAATGAAATAGACGACAGAGTGAAACACGGACTATAATGAACAGGAGGCAAAAGATCAACGATTGTAAATGTATAGGAAGAAAAATTTCAAATTTCGCACCGAAAAAGTTGAAATGCGACAAAATCTACATAGATGGCGTTTTACTCAGGGGGGGGGGTACGCCATGGGAGAATGCAATTTACATTTGATGGAAGTTACCACTTTACAGTATGTCAGTTTCTACAATATGGCTATTTGTTGATATCGGTAACGAAAAAATAATTGCTGGATTTTGTGTTTGTATCTGAGTTGTAGTACGAATCTAGACTTCTTCCGCTCGATCTTTGCAGTTACGTCAGAAAGTTATAGACGCAAAATGACAAATTTATAAATTCTATCATTCGTTTCTCGAATTGGGAAAGTGTGATGTAACTCCAAAGATCGAGCGGAAGAACTGTATGTATTTATTCAGCAACTGATTAGTAATAACGTGCCTTTTTAAAAATGTCTCTCCCTAGTTGGCCGTGAATTGTTAGTTGTGAACCGGCCTCAATCGACCTGACGTATGAAATAGCATAATCCCACTTTTAAAGTAATAAAACGTTTATGTTATGAACGAACACTTGTTGAGTTCAGCAGTTCACGCGGTTCAAGCAGGCATTGAAAGTAGAATTACCGAATTCTGCAGTTTCCTTCAATAAGAAAAATGAGGTTATGATATTATGTCAATTTATTGTTTCAAACGAGGCTGGTTCTCAACTGACAATTCAATTCAATTGCTCACCAAAGTAACGATCGGTTTCATCATCGTCATCACATACACTACTTTGATGAATGCATGTTTTTGACGGTCCCGATTTATTCAGAACCTTCTATAATGGAAGAAACCTATAGACTTAAAAACTGAATGATCTTTAGGTTAGTTTCGGAATTTTTCGATGTTCAGTGGCGCAGCAAGCGTAATGTAGGTAAGTTCCTCTCAAGAATTTTTAGTCACAGATAGGATTCCCGTATCTAGAATAGAATTGACATCTCTAGGATCTTATTTAGTTAAATTTGGTGTAGTAAGTGTTTCACAAACAATGATGAACTGTTGGTTCGTGGACGTTCCAGAATTTTAAGAACGAGAATGCGCCTGTGGCCTACAGCGACCATATTTAGTGACCGGTTTGGACGAGAAACTACCGTTAGTATGACTCTCTCCTGTTATTCTTAACTCGTTGGTTTTACTTTATTTTACTGAACTATTGCCCTAACATCGATTGTTTTTTTGTTTTTATTTGTTTAATTATTTTAATAAATTTTTAAAATTTTGTTGATGTTTTCTTTGTTTTTTCAAATCCCCCCCATTTGCTAACTTGTGATACAAAATCGATTGCCTTTTGTTTTTATTATTACCTTTTTCTAATTTTATTATTTTGTTTTGTTCTTATTCTTTTAAAATTTTGTTTTTTAGAATTTATTACTAATTAACTGAATTGCGCTGTAAAATCGACCGTTTTTTGTTTGTTTTCTTTTTTTACCCTTCATGTATTTTTTAAATTTTTTTGTTTTTTTTATTATTTATTCCTGAATCTAGTAACTAATTAAGCGATTTTCTATGTTGAAATGGGTTTTTTTTGACAACTCTTAAATACAGGGAAATCATAAATTACTTCAAACCACGTGATCAATTTGAATTAGGTTTTGTTTTCTAGAAGTGGCAACACTGAGAAAAGTTTTCGACTGACCGCCTTGGTGCGCACCCAGAGTATCTTCATCTCGTGTTATTACAGGCGGTTAAAAGAAGATGCAAATACACTGAGTCCAACTGGTGCACGTTAACCAAGCATTCCCAGATGCTGATGTACAGGGTGTCCCATTTTCGATGGTATTCGAAACATTAATTGAGGTTATAACTCGGTTATTATGAACTTTTGATGCGATTTGATTAAAGAATCATGATCTACGTTAAAAGTAGAATAAAAAATACCTTTGTCATTTTTCGATACCTTTAAAAATAAAAAAATATGCGCTTGAAAATTTGATAAATTTTTCGTTTTTCAACTGTACCGCGAAAATGGCAAGGAACGGCAAATTTTTAAGTTGGCCATTCAAATTAGCATAAAAAGTTGACCCAATATTGCGTGCTCAGTTTCTTTCTATTTCCATTATTAACGAAGATACCTATAGAATACCATCGAAAATGGGACACCCTGTACATTACGACGCCTTCGTAAATCGCATCCTCGAACGATTTAACAACACACAGCACTGCATTGTTACCAACAGAGTACAACGTGTTGCCTAAACGGTGGGGTCACGTGGGTTGAAATCATTTGTGATTTCTCTGTATAAGATTTGTAAATAAAAATAAATTTTAGGGGAACATGTCTTTTATTTAGGAGATTTTTAAACCTCAGATGGGGGAAATCACTGTCAATGGGTTGGTAACTGGCATTGATTTGTGAGTCGACAAGTAAAAAATTGTCAATATTATAATAATAATTGTGTTAAACAAGAAATGGTTGTATGAGATATCATTTCAAATATTGCTTTAATTAGTATGACATTTGAATGAAAAAATTAGACTACTACACAGGACTATTTTTTTTTTTGGACCACTTGGTATAAAAACACTTGTGTCATACATCACACACTTGTCAATTTGATTTAAATTCTCAGGGCCGGTCTTTCCACCTCTGACAGATAACTACCATGGAAACAATTCATAAAAATCAATCAACCATTCATAAAAATCTAGTTATTCGCCGGATAACTTTAACTGGAAGATGGAAAGACCGGCCCTTAAATACATTACAACAATCAATTAGAATGTAGTTAATACGTACCCTTCTAAACTTCGACACGGCCTGACGTTAGCGTACAAGTTAAATTCCTTCCGAAGGGCGAGATTTAAAGACCGATGTCCTTTACCGACGGGTGTCATCAGGGGCCCCTTCAATCCGACTTTGTTCTTGTTTACAGAATCGATGGCGGCTTGTGGTATACCGAATTTGCCGTCTGGTCCCTTGAAACGTTTTTTTATTTGGACGTGTGCGAATTATTTTGGTTGAGTGTAACTTACCCTGACGGGTGTGACATCCACGCTCTCCCATTCGATTGGAACTTTGGCAGCTTCGAATATCTTCTGCACGGCAGCCGATATTTCAGGTCCAATCCCATCCCCCGGTATTAAAGTGCATTTTTTCACTTCGCCGCTGTAGAAACGGGCACCGGAAATCCGTGAGCTTGTCTGGAACGCAAAAAATTAATTGAGCATGTGATTCTATAACCTTAAAACGAGTTATGTAACTCGAGGGGGCCTACTTCGTTTTTTGAATCGGGGCCCCTAATTCCAAGAAGGTTTTTAATGATGTAATTTTTCGCGATGTGGTAAAGACTGTTAAAGCGATTATTCGCGGGAACGAGTTGCGAGCGCGACATTTTCACAACGTTCAACAAAACCCTTAAATTAAAACCAACCTGCTTATACGAGATTTACATAAATTAATACGAAATGATTACGTACCAGTTGTTTAATGAGTCTAGTAGCCATCATTAAGTGGATCTAATTTTATCATAGTACGAAGGCGAAATGATGATAATACAGCCAATTGCCCCGGAACCCGGAATAGATGTCAAATCATGTGACGGCAAAATCCCGCCAACGTTTGAACGGAACGTGGTGTCTGCACCGCTAGACAGGAACGATCAAAAGGTTTTTTTTATCTTCCGCCTTCATAATCCTCTCAACTCTGGTCGACGACGACGTGATAAATCAATTTACGCAAGTAAACTTTGCCCGCGTGTGTCAACGACACGAGGATCTCTCTGTTTATTCAGTAGTTTTTGTCACTTCGAAGCTCATTAGGAATTTTTAAAGCAAACACGTTGAGGTAGGTCGCCGTAGGAACCGAACAAAACCGGTTACGTTTTTTAATCTTAAGCACACAAACAGTTATCGAATATTAAAAAATTAATGCATACTCACGCGTTCGATGTTTAAACAACATATAATTACTTAAGATTACGCTTATTTATAATCAATTTAACAGATTTGAAAGTTAACTATTGAATGACAGGTGACGGCCATTTAGGGCAACTAAAAAGTGAAATGTGACGCTTCCCGCCATTTTCCGTCCAGAACCAATTAAAACGCTGTTTTTAACGGCGGGAAATCCTGTCAGCAAGTGATTGGTAGGACCTTTTCAAATTCGCGCGGCAACTCACTTTTGACTAATCAAAACTGTTAGTGAGTTTTCTGCAGGCTAGCCAACGTATACTTTTAAAATTCCGCGGCCAAATTATTTTTATCATATCCATCCTTTGTTTATTTTAATTTACGAATTAATTCAAATCAATGTAATTTTTAGTAAAGGGAATGTGTAATCCTATTTTAGTACCTACTAAAACATAAATATTGAAAACTAAATTAACTACATTAGACGGAAGCTATAAAATACACGTTATAAAAAGTGAACAAATAAAAATCAGATTTGAGTAGGCGGTGCAATGTCTGTGATTAACTGATTTATTAATTTAGGGTGGGTTTACAGAAAGCAAATCAAATATTTAATTTCGAATTAAACTAATCACGATTAAGTTGCCATAAGAATTACATTGCGAACTGTCAAATTAACAACGTCATTAAAATTTGATTGCAATTAAATTTTCTGTAAACCGGCCCGTAATATCACAGTATAAGTAATTAGCCAGTAGTGTCACTTAAACGTCAGTGTCAAGAAAAACGCCATTCTATTTGATACCCTTATGGAAATGCAATGTAATTTGCAGCTGGGTAGTTATCAAACAAAAGAGCAATTGTGACAGTTATACTCCAGTGACGCTACTGTGTGATTCTTATATTGTGGTAATACATTCATGGACTGTAAAGTTCATTGACTTTTTATTTAATCACAGATATACATTTTCTTTGCACCGACTACTCTAGTCTAATTTTTATTTGCTCACCGTTTACACATGTATAGGCATGAGCAAAAGAGTTTGGTAGTCAGTGTCATTTTTTCAGAGAGCAATAAGCCTTCTACTGTGAAATGGTCGTAAGTAGTAACTATTTGACACTAATTTTGTACTGTACAATGACATGTGTCATGTGTCAAATTTATCAAATTGATTAAAATCGCACACACAAGACGAGAATTTTTTTAAGAAATCTTATTTTAACTCAACATTATTAAATTACAGTCTACAAATATTTACACTCTACAAGAATGCGATCGAATGTGTTGATACTCTTTTGTTCTTTATGATTTACACAAGAACTTTTAGTCATATATAGACAGGGTTGCCAATGTGCGGATAATTACCCGAATTACGGGTAAGCAACCTTGCGGGTAAAAAAAATACGTGGGTAAAAATGGGTATTTTCAAGGAAAAAAAGCAGATTAATTTTTAAATTTTTGATTGACGACTTGTTAGTGATGATTCAGCTGTAATATTGGCAACAAAGAAATCACTAAAGCCGGAAGCCGACGAAAACTAAAGTAACTAAATAACAGCCAAATCCACATTGTCGATCAGTGGCTGCCAACTCTACCGATGATTAGGTAGATCTACTGATTTTGATTTTTTTTAAATTTTATCAATTTTCTTTATTTCTAGATCGTCCTTTGTTTTATTTTACGTCAAAAATTGCACAAATGTCAAATTTTAGAAAGTCGAAGTACAGTACATAGTTTTGTTTATTTAATGAAAATTGTTTTATTTTTGTTATTTTTTTAAATTTTATAAGTTTGTCGATCGTCTTTTGTTTTATTTTATGTCAAAAATTACACAAATTTCAAATCTTAATTTTAGAAAGTTTTGTTCATTTATTTACATATTTATTTTTTCGTTAAGTTTTTCGTAATTTTATAAATTTTTCTCGATCGTCTCTTGTTTTGCTTTTCATCAAAAAATGAGCAATTGTCAAACCTTAATTTTAGAAAGTTTTGTTTTTAAATGAGTTTTTTAATTTTTATTTTTTTTCTAATTTTATTTAATGAGATTTTTTATTTTTGTTATTTTTTTAGTTTATAAATTTGTCGATCGTCTTTTGTTTTATTTCTCGTCAAAAATTGCACAAATATCAAATCTTATTTTAGAAAATTTTGTTTATTTAATGAGAATTTTTTAATGTTTATAATTTTTTGTAATTTTATTTAATGAGTTTTTCATTTTTGTAATTTTTGCTAATTTTATTCAATGAGATTTTTTTAATTTTATAAATTTGTCGATCGTCTTTTATTAAATTTTACGCCAAAATTGCTTAAAGTTCAAATCTTAATTTTAGAAAGTTTTGTTTACCTATTTAATGAGAATATTTAAATTTTTATAATTTTTTGTAATTTTTATATATTTTTTGTAATTTTATAGAAAGTAGGAAGTATTGTTTATTTAATGAGAATTTTTTAATTTTAATTTTTTTGTAATTTTATTTAATGAGGTTTCTCTTATTTTTATTATTTTTTTCTAATTTTATTCAATGAGATTTTTTTATTTTAATTTTTTTTTAATTTTATAATATGTAATACATAATAATAATAATAATTTTATAAATTTTCTTTCTCGATCGTCTTTTGTTTTATTTAGCGTCAAAAATTGCAGAATAACTGTCAAATGTCTTAATTTTAGAAATTTGAACCCAGTTTTGTTTATTTAAAATTTTTTAAATTTTTTTTTGAAATGAATTTCAAAAATAAAAATCGCCTGAATAAAATCATGATTTTAATTAAGTGATTTAAATTAGCTCAACCGACATCTACCGGAATTTTTCACAACTATCTTACGAAGTGCTTCGCTTGGTCAGTTGGCACCACTGTTGCCGATTGCCGCCAATAGTCCCACATATACATAGATGATTTTAACGTGGAAAATCTGTTGTGCAACGTCCATGTATGTAAGGTAAGTCCAATAATATTAGGTATTTAAATAAAATAAATTTTGCACCATTTAATTCATTAATTTCAATTTTATTACTCAATGTGGGTAAGAGTGGATTTTTTTAAATTTGAAAAGGATAATCGGCTTAGATTGACAACACTGTATATAGAACTCCAGTGTATAGAATATAATTGACATTTCTCGAATGTTATTATAATGTATTAGTAAGTGTTTTATAAACAAAGATGATGTGTTGGTTTGTGGACGTTATGTGGGGTTATGAATTCATTACGCTGTAATGCAGCGTTGCAATGTAGCATATAAAAACCACGCTTGATTAATGGCGGCCGCTTCAAGGAAGCGCTGCAAGAAATCACTTCAAATGTACCTCGTTCAGGTTTACACTTTACTAAAGCACTGCGGTTACCTGAACGCGGACTATGACATACAGCTACCATATTTAGTGACCAGTTTGGACAAGAAACTACTGTTAGTATGACCCTCTCCTGTTATTCTTAACTCGTTGGTTTTACTTATTTGAAAATTATTTGTACAGTAGCGGACAATAAAATCCGGGCATACCATTTGTACAATGTAAACCTCACTCCAACATTTTCGACGTTTAACACATATAATACAAAATGTTACTAGTAATTCTGATATTTAATGTAAATTTTGACAGTAATATAACGTCAATGAAAGCCTGATTTACCAAATTTGTCTAAATACGAACGGCTTGTCAAATTCTTGCCCGGATTTTATTGTCCGCTGCTGTATCTTTGTTGTATCCCTCGAGCTCCAATGATGGCTGTGTTCAAAGCCGAAACTAGTCGGATTGGGAACTAATGTAACTAACTTTTTCAATAGTTAACCTCACATAAATTAATTAAAGGGATAGGTTAGTGTATTGATAATAATTAAATTAATGTGAAATAAACAATTACACGAATATTTAAGGCAGAACAATTTTTCCGCTGCCATCGAGAATCGTACTCGAGTCTTCCGGTTTCATGCCAGACGCTTTTAACCATTAAGGTAATGTGACACCGAGCTCGAGAATCGCTAATAGAAATTAGAACAAAGTTGTTGAAATGATAATGCCTTTAATGCACATTAATTTAATTATTATTAATACACTAACATATCCCTTTAATTAATTTATTAATGTTTGTCCTGCTTAAAGGCATTATCGTTTCAACAACTTTGTTCTAATTTCTATTAGACGATTCTCGAACTCGATGTCGCATTAGCTTAATGGTCTGACGTGAAACCGGAAGACTCGAGTTCGATTCTCGATTGCGGCGGAAACATTCTGCCTTAAATATTTGTGACTGTTAGGGTGGGTTTACAGAAAGCAAATCAAATATTTAATTTCGAATTAAACTAATCACGATTAGGTTGCCATAAGAATTACATTGCGAACTGTCAAATTAACAACGTCATCATTAAAATTTGATTGCAATTAAATTTTCTGTAAACTGACCCTTAGTGTCTATTTCACATTAATTTAATTAGTAACCTACATATTATACAGTGTGATTTTTACTGATTGAGTATGATTTGAATTTACCGCCACACTATATTGTTATTACGTTGCCAATATCCGGTTTTGTCACAAACCTTTGTCATTTTTCTTCTATGTGTAAGAATAGCAATGGTAAAATAAAGAGTAACTTAAGCAGCGCCTGCTCAAAAACCACATTCTAAAATTTAATACTGAACAATGAATATTTGTTTCATCGTTCGTAGCCATATTTGAAACGTGAAGTACACTGAAAACTGTCGCGCCAAATTCAAAGTGTCCTCAAACACACGTGCATATCCTCCAGCCTTCTTGAATAAATACATAAATAAATTCAATTTATAGCGGAAAGTTTTGAAGACTTATAATTGATAAATTAGGAAATTCATGAATAGTTTATTAATTAAGAAATAATTTTAATTGTTTTTAGAGAAACCGTTTTACTATCACTGATGGAAACAAAAACTGAAATACTTGTCTAAGATCAAAGTGAGAGAGAGAGAGGGGGGGGAGATGGGGGAGGAAAAAGAGAGAGAGATATTGCTGATAATAATTCATATGTTAACTTTGCTAAGTAAAATAAATAATAAAATAGAAAATGTGATTTAGTTCTTTAATGAAAATTAAAAATAGTGTTGAGTAAAGGTGGTTTTGGCTGAACCCCTTTGGCCCCTCACTTTACCCCCCTTCCCCCCGAAACAATGCAGTGCCTGCCACTGATTTTAAAGGTAACCGCAGTCGAGTCAGTTTTTTTAATTCTCTGTATTATTCGGTTTTCGAAAAATAATAAAAAAATTCATATTTTTTTAAATTTTCGCGTTTTGTTTAATAAGAAAAATACCCGGATTTTTTATCGCACTTATATTTTTTTGACATCCTTCGGAATTGAACGGTAACTTTTGCAAGCATGTAATATTAAGGTTGGCTCGAAAAATATTTTTTTAAATAAATTTTTGGATAAATATTTGTCCAAATGCATATTAGGGGAAATTAAGAATCCACCCTGAAAGAATCTTCAAGAAACAATATTATTTAAACAAAAGACTTCAATTGGCAAACCTTGACATTTCGAGTGTTCAACGAAATCTCACCTCGAGTCAGCCTTGGTAACAAAAGTACTGTCAAAATATAAAATTTAGGTTATGCGAAGGGACTGAATTCAGACAACTTATTTTAATATATTCTTTTAAAAACGAAACTATTACTTTTAAAGCGTTGGCCACTTCCGCCAACGAATGTGTGTCGCCCAACAACAGAAATTAACGACTATGTCCGCATGCGAACATTTTCATTTTTTGACATATGAGAAAATATGCAAGCTACGACATACGCCTTTTCTCCAAGGCTAACTGGAGGTGTTTTTTGTTGAACACTTATTATTTTTTTTATTATTCACCAATTTTTCGTGCTTATATATTAAGATAAACTATGGGGTTTTAGGTTCTTATTTTAATTTTTTTGGTAATGTAATGTATGTACATATATTCCGTCCATCCTGTGAAGAAGCTTTCGATCGCGAACGAAACGTAGAGAAAGTTACAAGTTTAAAGCTGCGTCCAGACTTGAACAGGAGAACAGAACAAACTGAACGTACGGTTCGTTCAGTAGAGAAAGTTACAAGTTTAAAGCTGCGTCCAGACTAGAACAGGAGAACAGAACAAACTGAACGAACCGTACGCGCAGAGCAGAATAGTCTGAACAAGTGCTCGTTGCGTTCGGCGTATTCGCCAAATTCTTTCTTTTTCTATTACATTGAAATGTATACATATTTCCTCTTAATTGCTCGGCGAAGAATAAACCCTTTAAACTGAGTCCAGACTTGAACAGAACGAACATAACAAACAGAACGTGCAGAGCAGAATTCGCCAAGTATGGACGTGTCTCCAAACCGAACCAAACGCGCCAAATGTTTTCCGAAGCTTGTCGGTAAATCGGAATTGCTTCGGAAAACATTTGGCTCGTTTGTTTCGGTTCACATTCGCGTCCACACTTGGCGAATTCTGCTCTGCGTGTTATGTTTGTTCTGTTCGTTCTATTCAAGACTGGACACAGTTTATAAAGATTTATTTTCGCCGAACAATTAAGAAGAGGACGGAAATATACATTTCAATGTAATAGAAAAGGAAAAAATTTGGCAAGTACGCCGAACGCAACGAGCACTTGTTCAGACTATTCTGCTCTGCGCGCACGGTTCGTTCAGTTTGTTCTGTTCGTTCTGTTCAAGTCTGGACGCAGCTTAAGACTGTCTGTGAAAATGTATTCTATTTAAAAAATATGTTTATGTACTAGAAAAATGTCTTTGGCCAAGAATCTTGCTTGGCAGAACCCCAAAATATTTTTATTATTTTAAAATATCGAAAGCCAAGTAAGCCGACAAAGAAAAAGTGGTCATACAATGTGTTGCACTCGAACACTCTGAGATTTTAAGAGTGCCCAAATTAAGTGCCTCTTCCAAACTCGATTTCGGCGCGTCGAAGTTTCGCCCCAAACGGAGACGACGACGTCAGCTGCAATTTTCCTCTCATTCGAACGCTGCGTTTCGTTATAATTAAATTCGAACCGTTTTGCATAGTTTATCGCATCGGTTAGATATCGATTGTGTTGCTGCATTTTAAAATATGTGGCATCGACGAGATTTTTTTTTTTTTTTTCGTTTGGGGCGGCGTTTTTTATATGCGTTCGACGAAGTCGAGTGCGTACTTCCACTCGTATTTAGTAGTTCAAAAGGCCAGTGCAAAATGGACAAAATGGAAATTTGTTTTTAGTTGCTGTATTTTTTTTTTTTATATTGTGACGGTTTTGAAATATTCTAGTTCCGTTTCCACACAATTTGCGAAAATTACATAACTTCGCGTCGCTAAAAGGAAGGGGGGCAGTAAATTTAATTTTAAACGACGAGCATTTTCAGGAACGCAAGGAAAAAAAATAAACTTCAGTACGTACTCCAAACGTGTATTTAATAAAGCTAAAAATATGCACGGGCTTACGCCGGGAAACGTACAGACGTAAATGTCAACCACACATGTCACCTTTGCGGAAAGAATACTACATGGTGATTCAGGGGTTGAAGTTACCCTAGAAACAACTGTGACCCGGCACATGGTCGGGGGTGAAATGAGATATTTGAAATTCCCCGAGGACTTCGGTCGGGCAAATTAAATTTCTAGATCTGCACGCCTGAAATAAAATAATTTATACAAATAGATGCAGTTTGGTGTGACGTTTTTGCTAATAAATTTAAATTTCACCTGTTTTTTTCTGCGGGGGTGCGGGAACTTTTATTTCTGCGTCTGCCGGAGTATGTTAATCGAAACTAAATTCTATAGAATTAAAAAATAATACCCGAATAAGTAAGTAAAAGCGCAAACTGTTAAACATTTAATTTACGTCTCACTAATTTGTTTAGTTATGTGTATTTATCTGCTTTTAGTGTATACTGTTACGGCGAATTACGTTAATTTAATTTACATTTACGCTTACGTTTCGTAAGAGTACTGACGATGAGTAATTTGACAAATAATTAATGTATACAACGAATTTATTAATTCTTTAATTTGCTAGTGTCGTGTTTGCCCGGGAATGTTTTAAATTCCATTTTGTTTGTACTGTTGCAACACTGAAACGTATAGGTGATAACTAAAGTCTCCAAAAAATAGTACCCAATGCAAAGGCCCTTTGATATACATAAAGGAATGAACGCCGATTGAACTACGAATTATTTTTCCAATATGGTGAGAATATACTAATCAACTTCGTCACATTTTATTTAGTTATTCTTTGTATTTTTGAGGATACGACATAATTTCAAAAATAAAGATTATACAAGCAAGAATAAAACATGTTATACTAATGTATCATATAGCCGTTATAGGCACTGGACCGACTGAGATTTAGATCAACAGGAGGAGTGAGTAATATATAATTGGGCGGATAAACGGACCTAAGATTTGGAGTCTTTAGTGATAACAAAAGATGATTACAGTCGTCTGACCAAAGTTGTCTATTTTTAAAATAACTGGAAAAGTTGAAAATTTTATTTTGAAGAGAGCATTTTCAAACCAAGCAGGTCAGTGGATGAATTGAGTTGGATGATCGTCTGATCTAGAGAAGCTTGCGCCCTCTCTGATTTGGGGCTAGTTACTCAGTGTCCCTGGACATTCCCCAAGGATTTCCTTTCGACGATTGCGCTCCACCTTCTCATAAACCTCCTTCTCCTAACGAACCTTAAGAAATTTTTAAAGCATGCTCATTTTTAGCCTAAATGATTAAGCTGGAATCGTTTTGGGGTCTTCGAAAGTAAACAGACTCTTTGAGCAGTTCGAACAAGACAGACTGTTCGAACAAGACAGAACAAGACAGGAACGGCAAGTAATTTCGAACTATTTTAAAACACACAGGAAATTAGTCAAACCTACCAAAAGAGAAAGAATATTGAAAGAGAATACGGAAGGTAATACATAGTAATTTGGATGAAATGCCGGGGCGGGGGCAGGGGGAGTGCATCAACACTAATAGAAAGGAAAAAGAGAGAGAATTGAAGAAAGGAATGGTTCTGTGTGCGTATTCGCATTTCTTTTTTATTGACACAACATGAACAACATATAAAAATTGAATGACAAATACTGAAAATAAATAATTGAGCAACAATGTACTCCTCGCTTTTGTTGTCTAGGAACTTGAAGGCCGATGTCACGGGCAGAGACAAATCTGATGAAAGAACTTCTTCACAACAACGTCTTGGTTCTTCAAATGTTTCCTATTTCTTTTCTTCAACAGCTGGCTCCGTCGACGTTGATGATTGCGTTTGTAATGTGAATGACAATGCCTGCACGAGAGATTATGTTGGTAACGGCGAATGCTCTTGACAATGGCCGCACAAGAGACTTGTGAGATTTCTTGACAATGACAGCACAAGAGATGATGTGGTAACGGCGAATGCTCTTGACAATGGCTGCACAAGAGACTCGCGAGATTTCTTGACAATGACTGCACAAGAGACACTGAGCTGGAATGGCTAACGTCCTCGTTTTTTTGTAGGGCTTTTTCTGTAGTGGGGATGCAATAAAGAATCTGGGTATTGTTGTCTTTTTAAAGAAAAATCTTAAGTGCTTCAACGCGAAAATTAAAAGAAAAAACGATAAAATAAATTTTACGAATTTTTCTATTAGTTTTTGAAAACTGATTACTAATTTTGGTAAGGTGGAACAAAATCGATCGGGGAGGGGGGGGGGTATGAAAAGGAAAGTGTAGACTCATCATGACATTAACATTTCTTGTTTTTTTTTGTTTTAAAAGTTTGAGGCGAACAAGAGACAGAGAAGAAGAAGAAATCGATAGTCTTTTGTTTATTTCCTTTTGTATCTCGCCTCTTTTTGTTTTTTTCTTGTCACTTCGAAAACAGAGAGGAGGAAGAAGAAGATTCGTTGTAAATCTATAGTCCATCGTCTTTCATTTTCTTTTTCTTTTTGTTCACGATCGCTCTCGTTTGTTTTTCGTTGCGTTTTTAAAAGTTCAAGACGACCGAAAGCTGGGAAGAAAAAGAAATCGAAGAAATTCGTCGTGAATTGATAGTGTTTTGCATTTACTCTTTTTATGAAAAAACAAAATTCCATGCGACATGTTTCTTTTTGTCTTTAAAAGTTCTAAACTTACAAGAGGCAGAGGAGAAGAAGAAGAAATCGATAGTTTTTTATTTGTTTGCTTTGTAACACGTATCCTCTTTGCTTTTTTTGCGTTTTTGAAAGATTGAAACGGCCAAAATCTCGTGAGTAACATCTTATTTGTTTTTTTTTAAGTTTGAAACAACCAAAGAGAGGAAGAAGAAAAAGAAATCGAAATTCCTTCTGGATCGATAGCCTTTCGTTTTTCTTTTTATGCAAAAAAGAGTCAAAATTCATCACGACATTGACATTCCTTGTCTTCTTCTTGCTTTTAAAAGATTTAAACGTAGTAGGCAATGTCATCATTCAATAGAGATTTTTTCTGTTTTCAAAAATATATACTTTGTTGGGTTATTTCTTACAATTAATACATAGAATGTCAACTTGGCTTCAGGGCAACGAAGTCGGAATAGAGTGGAGGAACGACTTCTAGTTACCACTTTCGTTCCCACGGAGTCTGCCCTCCTGCGGTTTCTGTCTCGATGACACAACAATCCACAATGGCCGACCAAAATCCGTTTACAACGTCGCCATCATACTTTTCAACAAGGGCATACCACAAAGACGATCCTACTCGCTGGAATTCCGTGAAATGTTGGTGGGAACCAATTGAGAGTATATTAAACAAAGAATAAAAGCGTAGATCGTCGCACGAGTACCGCTGAATAAAATCACACCTGCCGTAGATGCAACGGAACAGGCTTAGATAAGCCTCGAAGAAGGCTTCCGTTTTCTTTGTCGCAAGCAAAGTCACACCGAGCCCATTTACTTTTCACTTTCAAAACAATCCCGTTTAATGAAAAGTTGGCACAAATTGAGAGGAACTCTCCGTACGGTCTGTTTGCAGCCGAGTAGCCACATGGACTGAAACTACTGAGAGGAATCTCGATTCTTGAAGCATCGATTAACGTGAACGGTTCGCGGAAAAGGGGGGAGAGATCTATTGGCCAATGGCAGGTCTGTAATGCTTCCTACTCTTGAAATGGGCCAGTCTCATTTTAAAAGAATAGGGTCGTTCAGACTCGTATAACGTTTTAATGCGAGATTTTAGGACCAGTCCAAGTTACGAGGTTAAACTTTCGGCGTAGTTACACTTTCGTCAATATACAGGCTGACTTCGAAAGTTGGCAAATAAATTTAACCTGTAACAAGTTTAAAACGCATTTTTTTCGATCAAATATGCATTTCAATGGATAATGAACTAAATTACATGTATAAATTAATACCATCTTAGAAATAAGAAATTTATTGCAGAAATAAAAATTACAAAATTATAGAATATTGAAATGCAAGTAGATAGTAAACACAAGCCTTGATAAATCACAATAAGTAACTTGAAACTGAGAAAATAATAATAATTAAAATTAGCTATTTTTTATAAATAAATTATTTAGATTTTTTAAGATGTAAATATGTAGAATTAAGTTAGAATTGTAAATATTAGGATAATTAAAATAATCAATGTGTAAAGGAAACTGTAGGTAATAGCAAGAAGTTCGGAGACTAAACGAACGAGGGCGCTGTGTTAGTGATCGCGTGAGCCTACGACCTGACGCGCTATGAAACCACCGGGGGGCGGAATTCGAGTCGAGGGATCCAATGGAAATTTACCGGAGCATGGTAAAGAAACTTTGGCGAAGGTTTTGTGAAAAACCTAAGCTAACCCGCACGTCTTCTTCCGGAGTAATAATTAATTCGTTTCAAGTAATTGTTTAAAGTGGTGTGTTTTACGTTTTATTTTGCGACAATTTTTTTATTATTCACCCACACACGCACGCACACACACACTGACATTAGATAATTTTGAATGTGAAGGCTCGCGAGTGCCGTCTACATCCAAAATTTATCACAGAATAAATATACTCTACGAGCAAGAAATTGATCTATGAGGTACACTGCAAAATTCGTTATAAAAGAAGAGGCGACGAGAGAGAAAAAAAAACAACGAAGTAAGAAAACAATATAAAATAATAAGAAATCAGAAAATTTGCAAAATACCCTGAGAACAGAGCATTTAATTAACACACAAAATAAGGGCACAAGGCTCATTAACGTGGGAACCATATCACAGCATAAAATTGGCGCCCAACGTGGGACCATATTACAGCAATATGTAATCATCATTAAGAAATAAATATGTAATGTACCCTCAGCTATTTGATACAAAAAAAATATATATGTATGGACATTAACGTTCAACTAAATTGATACCCTTGTGATGTTGAGGGGTCATAAAATTTTCGTGTGATATCGATTTGTTGATCGTGGGTATACACGCATAATTTACAATTCGCTTGATAAACAATTACATTTTTCATTTCGACGAGCAAATTTTTTGAAAAAAAAAAAAAAATAGGACGATTGAAATCCCGTCGCAAATCCCGCGATGAAAGCGTTTCGCCGGCGCCGAACGGTGGGCGCGGGGGCGAGAGGGGGAATTCAATTTGTTATAAATTAAAATGCCGAATAGTTCAAACGGCAGAAATAACGCGAAATATATTGCTGATTAGTTTAATTGATTCGCGATAAAACGATAACGAATCCGCGCGCGTATATCCACACAAAAACAAACGCGGCCATTCAGCGATTTAGCGAATGAATTATGGGGCCGGGAAGTGTAATATCAATATGAAAGTACAAAGCGTTCTCATTGTGTCATCATATTGAATGCTGATTTTGGACGAGGGGGTGAGAGATCTCGTTCCGTATTTGCACTGGATCCGTCGGGGTCGGTCGGGAGTAAAAGGGCACCGCGATAATAGGCCACTAAGGGGGCACGCGTCAATGGCACTTGTGGTTTTATATATATGTATGTAAGTCGACGGATTATTACGTTTCTCGGTGATATTAATGTTAGGGGTTGATTGCGGCTTCCGTGTCTAAATTCGACCATAAAATCACTAATTTTGTTACACGCATTAACGGGGGCCACTGAATCATCGAGCATTAATTTACGGAATTGAAATGAACCATCGCAGAAGCTCTCCTCTCATTTTGTTGCAATAAAATAATACTTTCTCGCTCTCTCCCATAACTCTATAATTATACATTTTCTATTGGCAAAATAAACAACGTCGTATTAATTAATGACAGTCGTAACGAAATGCAAACTTTAATAAACAAAGAAACAAAAAATGAAAATAAGAGAATAATAAGTAGGTACTAAATTAAATTATGTTGGTGTAAACTATGTTCCAGATATTCTTCTGCCGAGTATGATTCTAAAGTTATTAACAGCTGATAGATTTCTGTACGGAAACTTGGGTGATTTTATCCGCGACGGTAGTTTATTATACAGTGTGTTATTGAAAGTTGTATAGATATTTTAACTGACTTTAAATATATGCTAAATACCTAAACTTCTCTTATACAAAAGTTACTGGTTTCAGAGATTTATTGTCGCCCGGGAGTCCGGTGCTGTAGCGGCGCTCCGGATGGTCAGATCTTCAAACGCGCGGCGGCATCGCGTTCCTCGTCATTTTCTGCCATACGATGACGTGCAGCTCAATTCAATCCGAACCCCCCCAGATACCGTATATGCATGCATCTTCTGAACTGCAAATACTTTCTGAGCATAAGAACTGCTTCCCCAGGTATATCATATACCATATCTTGCTAAAGAGCTAAAGCAAGCAAAGTAGATTATCCTCAACGCTGATGAATCTATGGAATTTCTTAGTGCCCGGATGGTGAAGCAAGGTTTGTTCAACTTTATTACCAAATCTTCAATTTCAATACGTTTGTCAAATTTCAATTCGGCATCTATGCTCAAACCAAGAAATTTTGCAATGTGATTAATAGTCAGCAAATCATCAGTGAGACGTGTGTTCTCAGGTGGATCATAACCGATTGGTCGATTGGTTCTGAATACTAAACAGGATGTTTTTGCGTTATTTAATCTAAGGTTATTCATTCCAAACCATTCCTTGAAAATTGGTAAAATCACATTTACAGTTGTCGACAGTTGCATGAAATCCTTCTCCCATACAAGTATGTATATTAGTGTCATCCGCATAGTTTATTATTTTCATATGCTTGTGTTGGCAATATTCAAAAAGGTCGTTTATATATAAAACAAAGAGTGTTGGGCCAAGTAAACTACCTTGTGGAACTCCCGCCTTGACTGTAGTTAGCGTAGTTGGAAAAAGTTTTAACACTGTTTGCAGTAATACGAGTTCTGTGCATTTCCTGGCATACCATAACATTCTAATTTGTCTAACATAGTTTATGGTCAACGCAGTCAAAGGCCTTAGATAGATCGGGAAACATTCCGCAAGGCATATCTCCTTTCTCCAAAGCTGCCGCAATCGTTGTTATGAAGTCGAAAATCGCAATTTCAGTTGACCTTCCAGTTATGAAACCATGTTGAGATGGGTTGAGCACAATGCATTTATTTTTGCAAAAATGGGAATCTGTAGTTCTCATAACTTGTATGATCTCCACTTTTGAAAATGGGAATTATTTCACTGGTTTTCAGTTCGTCAAGGAAGAATTTATGATGTACACCAAAGGTTCAACATTTTAACTGTATTAACTACTTCCTGCTGTGAGACTGGATGTAGGTACGTACATACTTTGGTCAATGTTACTAACATTATATGTAGTTAGAGCATTTGATAATTTGTTGGCTAACCTTTCAGCAGTAGGATTAAAAAACATATTAAACTCATCTACCAATTTCTCGGGGTCTGTGGTAGTCTGTCGTGCCTTAGTACTTATTAGATCATTTACGATATTCCAAATTGTTCTGATTTTATCGTCTGAGTTAAAAATCCTCTGGCTGATAGCACTCTTCTTACATTCATTCACTAAGACGGTGTATTCTTTCTTCGCTTTGAAATATTCCGCTTTAAATTCTTCACAATCTCGTGCCATGGTTTCTTGGCATGAACTATTAGAGGTTTATCAAAAAATTTACGCCCATTAAACTCGAGTTCTTAATTTTAACAATAGGAAATGCCTGATGCAAGAAGTAAAGGAAGGTTTCTATAAAAGAGTTCCATTGAGCATTCACATCATATTTATCCAAACTATATATAGATTGCCAAGACTCATTAGCTAGCATGTTATTCAGCTGAGACATGTTACTAAAACTAAATATCCGTTTGTATTTTGTGGGATCCTTTTTTGTCTGCATCGCCATTTCAAATTTAATTTTTTGAGCCGTGTGGTCAGAGATATGTGTTTGAATAAAATCACATTCCACAGGTCCAATATTTCGCTACCTTAGAATTATAAAGTTCTATGTTATACGTCAATCATGCATAACATAGAACATGTTCTGTATTTACAATTAGATTAAACTTTTGCTTAGCTTCAAGACAATTTACACAATTAACAGTGTCTACAGTCCATTTCTCTCTTAGATGTTCTCCAGAGCATTTCTTTATTCTTACAATCCTTGATCAAAAGTTCATATCTACATTTGAAACATCTTACAACATCTTACGATCGATCCTTTCTGACAATTTAAGTGGAAAATGTCAAAACTAATACGAATAAGGTAGTCAAGCAGTATAGACAGGGGATCGAGCGAACGCACATGCAAACAAGCTAAAATAGATGAGAAAAAGATCTAATTCCAAACTAAAGCCAAGCCTTAATTATGTAAAGAAACGAGAGAGGAAGAGTAGATAGAAAGGTGGATGAAAAAAGTAAATGAAAAAATAAATAGCAGAAGGTGGACTTTGAAAAGTGTTACGTATTGTAATAACACACTTTTCTGAAAGAACTTTATTACTTTTTCTTACAAGATTGTTTTCACTCTAAGCTAAAAACTGTATCCTTGGAGACGCTCGCTCTACTTGATACTTTATCTCCTCAATCTCTTACCAGACACAGCCCTTCTTTCCCTTCCTAAAACGGCACATAATCGCTTAAGTACTTTGGTCTTCTACGAACTCTATTTGAGCGACGATAACTTTCTAAATTTCTCGCTTCATCCATCAATTGATCAGTTGATTCTGTCGATGTCTCTTTAACTTTGAATTGTTTCTGAGCAAGGAGTATTTTGTGTCGTTTCAATTTCCAAGAATGTCCTTTGTTGATCTTTTAATTCAGGCGCCGATGTAGTTGTTTGTTCATTGTTTTGAGTTCCCTCAGCTGAAGGTTTTTCTATCCAAACTTCTTCAGTGTGTCTCTTCTTCAAATCTCCCTCGGGTGTTTCAACGATTAAATCCCTTGGACCTAATTGTTGTTGTACCACACCGGATATCCATTTTTTCTCCTTTTCCGTAATTCCGATACACTACAGGAGATCCTCTAAAACATTTTCAGGTGATGTTTTTCAAATGCCCTCTTCTCGATTCCCGCTAGAGATTTTCCTGTTGTTTCACACGGTGTTGTCCGTAAAGCTAAAAGTACCTATATTGTTTAGTTCAACATTCCAACCTCGTACAGGAAATTTTTTAAGTTGTTTCTTAACCATTCTCTCAGCCAAACCATTACTTGCTGGATGAAATGACGCTGTTTGTATGTATTTAATTCCTGATTCTTCCAAGTATTCTTTTACTTCCTTGGCAATAAATCCCGCACCATTATCAGATACGAAGGCATCCGGTATTCCATGTCTAGCGAAAACTTCTCGAAACTTTTCCATAACGGTCTTAGCTGCAGATGAACCTTTCGTGTCAATCACCTCCGGCTATTTTGAAAGTGCATCAACCATAATTAAAAAAGAAATGGCCCCGCGAAATCAACATGTTTCTCATTCTTCGGCCAAGGTATGATTTTACTTTTTGATGGCATGTTCCTCGTTTCGCGACATGTAGAACAGTTTTCAATCATTTCTTCAATTTCCTTGTCTATTCCTGGCCACCAAACGTAACTTCTCGCGCAATAGCCTTAGCTCGACTCATTCCCTGGTGAACCTCATGTTTTTACCTGTGGTTTTAGGTTCTTCGGAATCATGACACGATTACCCCACCAAACACATCCTTGATATACCGATAATCCATCTCTTCTAGCTTTAGCTGCAGTGAAAGACTGATAATTTGGTAATTCGTCTACAGTTGCATGTAATGTTGTTCTTGTGATGCTTGACATTTCCGAATCTTTGTCTGTCTCTATTTCCACGTTCTTCGCAATCATGGGTCCATTTCTTGGTGCTTCTTCCAATAATGAAATACCTACTGGATCTTGAAAATCTGCTTCTACAGATGGCAACGGTAATCGACCAGTTTCAACTCTACCTTGACCAAGCATTCTCCCAAAATGGTCAACTTCATTATGGATCAGCTTAAATAGCAAGAGCAGGAGCCGAGATACATCTGCGGTAAACTATTAAATACCGTAAGTAGGGTCTCATGAAGAAAACCTCTAGGAGGATAAACGCCATATTCTTTAAACCAAAGAAACTTAAGAAACCTGGGTTGCACTTGTTCTATGACATCTACATGACAGTTATGAATCGGATATCAGATTAGGGAAGCGTATTGGAGACGTGAAAGGATGAAAGCATTAAAGAGAGCAATGAGAGCGGAGGAGTTAGTAAAGTCACGTGAGTTCCTAATGATAAAACCCAAAAGCGATACGGACCTTGCAACAATATCATTGACATGGTGAATAAACAGAAAGCGCTTGTCAAGAAGAACACCGAAATCTTTAATAACAGTTGACCGTTTATTTGATAGTGAAACAAAAATTTGCACTTTTTACGCGAGAAAGAAATAGTTTTATATTTATCAACATTTAAAGGTAAATTGCCAAATATTTTAAATGTACAGGGCGTGTCTCAAAAAGGTGGACACAGTTTACAAATTATAAAACAGAAAAAAACGCAATAAAATTAGAAATAGACGTGAAGACGTTGAAGACACACTGAAAGTTAATACCTTTCGAGATAGAAGAAGCAAACAAGATAAATGAAGAAAAAGCAAACGTAAACACCGAAAAAAAGTTATATCAACTTGGAAAAATGACAAATGTACTCAAGATCAAAAAAGAAACTAAAGAAGTACCAAGCGTGGAAAGCAAGAGACTCAATGTACCTATAAAGACATTAGGAGTATGTAAAATTAAGTAACTAATATTTTGGTTTAACCAAGGGGGGAAGATACGGCAAGGAAGAATGCAACTACATTTGACGGAAGTTACCACTTTGCGGTAGGTCAGTTTCTCCAACATGCTGGTTTGTTGACATCCGTAAATCAATTTTGTGTATGTATCTGAGTGTAGAACGAGCTTTATTTAGTGATTACTGATTAATAGTATATACTATGAGAGATAATTACAATTAATTTTTCGATGATCAGTAGCGCAGCAACCGTAATGTAAATAAGTTCCTTCCAAGTACTTTTATGAAAGAACTCCAGTGTGTCTAGAATACAATTGACATTTCTAGGATCTCATTTTGTTAAATTTGGTGTAGTATGTGTATTATAAACAATGGTGAAGCGTGTGGTTTGTGGTCGTTCTGTAACTTACAGCGGTCATTTTTAGTGACCACATTGGACGAGAAACTAATGTTAGTATGACTCTCTCCTGATATTCTTAACTCGTTGGGTTTAATAAATTAATTGAATTTCGATATAAATAAAATTTGATGCATATATCTAAAGGCCGCTTTACAGTTCGCAATTATTTATTGCCGGCAACGAAAATTGCAGCGATTTGTATTGCACCCATGCGCGGTATTTGCATTTTGTATAAAAATACAACACTGCGCATGCGTGCAATACAAATCGCTGCAATTTTTATTGCCGGCAATAAATAATTGCGAACTCTAAAGCGGCCTTAATTTGTTCCGTCTTTATTTGTTCTCGCGATATTTTCGAGCGGAAAATAAATGCGGGTCTTATCACACCGATGGGTATTTTCATCAAATCGGAAATTGTTGTTAATTATTTGAACGGAAATCTATTAAGAGGTACACCATTGAGAAAGGGAGTTCAAGTCCTTTTGAAGAAGCAAGGCATCTTCACGGTTCTCAACAACACGAAATAATTTTGCGTCATCGGCGTACACTAGGATATTATTGCTATGATTGGTGAAGGACAAAGGAAGATCGTTTACGAAAAGTATAAAAAGAAGCGGCCCTGAGTTTGCACCTTGAGGAATGCCAGATGAAGCAGTGTATATACGAGAAGAGAAACCGTTATAGTATACTTGTTCTATTTGCCTATTCACAAGATACGATTGCAGCAGAAGTTCACTAAGACCGTAGGTAGTTAATTTAGAAATTAATAGTTTATGATCCACGCGAGCAAAAGCTTTGGCAACATCCGTATAAATAACGTCAGCTTGCTGGCCACAGTCAAGAGATTCACATGTAAATTGAGTTTAAATAGGAAAGTTTAAATAGTTTTGAAGGATTCTCATAAAAAAAGAATCTGGAATATATTAGGCCGATAAATAATAAGCATAATCTAAAGAAATTCAACTTTCAGCATTTTTTTTTCAATGAAAGATAATAAAAAAAACTAAATATTGCAAAGGAAAAGGATTAATAAATAATTCACTTTTCCTCATGGTCATTCACTTAAACCAAACGTTTAGTAAAACGCATCCTTCATAGTTTTGTCAGTGTTTCTAGAACTGCACGAAATTTAGTTGTTAAAATCGACATGCAATAATAATTTTTAAATCGAAATTTCAGTTCATTAAAACGTAATTATCGTTGTTAGTTAACAAATAGTGGTACATAATAAATTAGGGAAACATAATCCGATGTGAATACGCGTAGATAAAACAGACGTACGTACGTACACATTGCTGCAAGTGCTCCATCATATAAACGCGAACCACCCTCAAACAAGCTTTTAATGCAGCGCATACATTTTTCATTTCCTAGTTTCTTTGGTTTGGAAATATCATAGCCGCGGATGCAAATAGAGCGCAAGCGAGTTGACAATTGACAGATCCTTATTGTGTTCCAGCGAGGGGGTGGGACTCTAATGTAAAAATCGCCCCCCAAAGGGGTGGATGCCGCTGCGACTATATTGAAATCAGAGCGTGCGAGACTCGCTCACATTAACTCGGAGCTTTATGCGACGACGAGCTTTTTGGTCCGTCAGTGAGAGAGGGATGTTTTCGAGAGCGCACATTTCGAGCACTCCTCGTTGTCTGCCAATGCGTTTTGTTACAAGCATTTCATGCTCTACGCGTGGAAATTATTTAATTCGTTTTAAAGTAACCCCCACCCCCTCTTTTAAATAATTGATATTTTTTTTTTAATTAAGAAAAATTCGCTTCGCAAAGCCTGGCGACGCGACGCGGTGTTTCGCGTCGGTCGGTAAATATGGTCGCAATTTTTTTTTTTTATTAATTAGCCGGTGACGTCAGGGGATGCACCCCGCAATTAGAGAAGTGGGGAATAACCGATGAGGATGACTGTGGCGGCCGCGTTTGATAGACAGCGCGACACGAGTGCTTCGCGCAGATTGCCGGGATCATCTAGCAACACTCACCCTCCAGACACCGATACCACTAACCGCCCCTTGGCGCGCGGAGCGCCCCTTCCCGAGCGCGCTTTATCCGTCTTTACACAATGAACGACGCCACACGTAGAAACTGATAAGATTTTTTGATGCTGGGGGCGCATGTAAGCGGCTCGGCGGCGATAAAGCTTATCTCTATAAGTGGTGTTAAGTATTCATAACGTAATTCATCCCTTAATTATGTTATTTCATTCGTTCTTAAATTTTACCTTTTTTAATCAATGCAATGCAATGGTGTAATACAATCCTGAAAGGGGGTGTTAAACGAAGAATAGAAACGAGATTGATTAGGGTGCACGTAAAAAGTACGCGCAGAGCTTATCTGTAAGGGTTGTTCAAATTCAAAATAAATAATTAGACGTTTGCTTGTGTAGTCTATTTTGCATCACAGGAAATTTATTAAACGAACAACGAAAGGGTTTACCGTGAACAAAAACATAGAAATTTGTTGTTGCAAGGCGAGCATCTTCCGGATAGTTATCTCGGCCCTATTTGGGGCCTCATCAGCAGAAATTAAAATAATCAAGCGTATAATAATAAGAAAGCATTGTGAAAATGTAAAAGTAGGTGGAGAGTAGACGAGACGAGCATTATTAAAAAGAAAATAAATTCGAATGGAATGAAAAAGGGAAGAAGAAACCATAAGTTACTGTGAAAGGGCGGGGCGGGGGGGTAAATTTGATGTTATATTTACTCACATTATTTAACATATTATTGAATTGCACATTTTTTTTTGGGTACAAGTCGGCTGGATTGCATCCTCTGTATAGCTAATTGGGGACTCATCAGCAGAAGAGTAGGATAGCTATTTCGTCCCTATTTGGCGCCTCATCAGCAGAGATAGAAATAATAAAAATTTTGGAAAAAAGCGTTTTGGAAAAAGTAAAAGTGATGAAAAGTAGACGAGACGAGCATTATTAAATAGAAAATAAATTTGAAGGGAATGAAAAGGGGAAGAAGAAAACGTAAGTCACTGTGAGAGGGCGGGGGGAGGGGGCGTAATTTTGAAATTATGTTGACCTTTTGCAACACATTATTGAGTTGCAAAATGTTTTTGGCTGCACGTCGGCTGGATTGTATCCTCTGTTTCGGCTCTAATTGGGGCCTCATCAGCGGAAGAGGACCTCGAGAAGGCCATCGCAATTCCGACGATCAACATGGCTTGCGCGAATGTAGCGCGTAATTGCAAACGTACCTTATAGTCGCGACATCGCACGACTGGCTTCTGACTGCACAGTTATAGGTAGTCGTGCGATGTCGCGACTTTGCGATACTTTATTGAAGTTTAAATGAAAACTGAAAAATTAATTTAATAATTCTGGCATTCCAGCATTAACCCTTTAGTGACGGTTCTATGTAATTCATAATTTTTGGTTTCAAAATTTTACAATATATCATACCAAGTCACTTAGAACTCAAATCCACGATAACTGATTTTTACGACGTTTAGTTATTTTGGTAATGTTGGACACTCTTAGTACCTATAATTTTAATTCTAAAAAATATTTAGTTTTGTTTTTTTTAATTTTAAATTGATAATTTTATTCACAAAAAATATCGAAGAAAACTACATGTTCTGTTGGATCTTGAATAACTGATAACATGTTTCATCATGTCATAAAGTATTGACACCTTAGCTAGCATTTTTGGAATTTGTCAGTTCTCTGTTATCGGCAACATGGTAGTAATACTTTATGGATTTGAAAGATTCCCTACTCATTGTTTTAGAAAAAATTGGAACTTCCATGTCTTCAGCTGTCGACTAGGTCATTTTCTTTGGGAACACTATGATAGCCGCTGATCAAAAACATACCCAAGAATTCAGTAACCATAAAATTGTGCTGATTTTTATCTCTTTTGGCAAACAAGTTTGTTTCAAATCTCATACTTTGTTTTTCCAACGGGTTCTTCATCTACTTTTCCAGTTTCAGCTGTTGTCATGGTATTTTGAATTTTTTCCACAGACGTTTCTTTCTTTCGACAACATCTTCTTCATCCCATATCATCCTCACTGGAATCACTTTCGTGAATTCCTATTTGTCCAGACACTTCTCGAGATATAAAGTCCTCTTCAAATATGTCATCGTCTATCTCTTCTTCGTCACTGTCAATATCTTGGTTGCCAGCCTCAGGTGGTAAAAGCACAATGTCACGTAAATTTTGTGACGTGGATGCTTCTACAGCGTCTTCACTTGGGGGTCGTAGTTGGTTCAAATAACACCCATGATCGTCTGACCTTGCTTAGACCGATAACAAATAGTGCAAGGTGTGAATTGTTCAAAATTACATTCAGCAAAATACATGAATCACCGATTCAGGTATTTAGGTACCCGAAGTGTCCAACGTTCCCAAATTGGGAACATCAAATTGTTTCGCAACATGCCGAAAGGCGTTTTCGAATTTACTGAAACTGACTATTGCAAGATAAACTTTGAAGTATTTCCGATGTTGTGGTGTACAACAAATGTTGAATATGGTTCAAACGTAATGAAAATAGAGAAGAAGAAGAATTTTGAACATGTGCATCAAAATTGTCAATGTTTAAAAACGTATAACAAGTGAACAGGTCTAATTACACTCTTGAAAAAATATGTGCAGAAAAGTTTGAAGTTTTAGGGTATCACATGTCAAAAATATTTCAAAAATATGAATTATATATTTGTTAAAAAAAAAATAAATAAAAATGTTGTGAAATTTTGGGAACGTTGGACATTAAAGGGTTAATTTGTTTTCAATTTTAATTTCAAAAATGGAAAACAATTTATATTCATAAAGAAGGACAAATAAAATAAACTCAAAGAAAGCCACAGGCGAAAATCGAAGACCCTCGATTATTATTGGTCGGCAGTAAGGCCGAAGTGACGAATGAATCGGTCAGTGTGAAAAACGAAACATTGTTGATCAATGAAAAGGAAAATCGAGGACAAATTGTATCAAAAAATTAATTATGTAATTAATTATTGGTCAGACTGTTTTTAAATTCTATTTAAATGTCGACGTTTCGTTCTTCTGTTCATCTTCACTTTTTAACTAAAATTTTGGCTACAGTATACTGTAAGAAGAAGAATGTAAATTTGCATTGAAAATAAATGGCTACCCAGTAACCAATTATTTTATGTGTAAAATTACATAGAACTTACCTTCGAAATTTCACAAAGTAAATGGTAAAATCACATAACAGTGATGTAAATTTTACACAACTAATTATGTAAAATTATAGATGCCTATATGTCTCAGCATATTTTATACGCATTAAATATTACTGAAAAATTAGAATTTATAACGTTGGTATGAGATAGATTTATTTATGCTTGTATCACGTTACAATAGATTCAATAATTAAATACTTGAGGTTTTCGACTTCTTCAATCATCCATAGAGGCAGTGTTGCCAGCGCATTGGAATAACGTGACACTACATCTCACAGACAAAAAGTACTAGATTACAAAAATTGTCACTAGATGAGGTTTTAGACTTTTCATTATTTAAGGGGCGATCTTTGTTTGTAAACTTCTTGTTACCAAAATTAACATTAAATTAAACGGTAGATTTTATTTAACTAATATGTTTTCCATAAGAAATAAAAGTGGTTTTTAGTTTTACCATAAAATGGGTTGTCGTTGCAACGTGTAACAACTAACAACAAAATATTTAAAAACAAAACAATTATATGAAAATTTATTATTATCTATTTTATAAAGGAATCAATAAACGTAAAAACATAAATTCTGGTAAACATAAAACTACGTGCTTTCAAGGCTAAGAAAAAAAAATTGAAAATACTTGGTTTCATTCTTTGGTAATATAATTCACAATCTTTTAAAGAGTTTTTCACCTATTCACCGTTAATACGCCACTAGAAATACCTACGGGACCACTAGATAGTAATTTTATGCAAGAAAGCACTAGATTGGTACAATAGTACTAGCACTGGCAACAGTGCATAGAGCCTGTAGAGGTCCCCTAGGGAGCGCACTAGTGGAGTAAGGGAAAATTCGCTGTTGGTTTGGTGAATTTGATCCAAGGAAGGTTATATAACAATGACCTGTAATATGCTACGAGAGGCATCATTGGTGCGCCATCTACTGTGAGATTAGGTGAACTCTGTGTATACAGGAAGGATTTGTTACAAATTTTACATTTTCGAACGTAAATATACACCGTTTTAATAAATTTACAATATTCATTGTAATAATACATAAACATTTAAAAATTTAGAAGGGGCAACTGTTACTCGGAGGGGGTTGGAGGGGGAGATACAAAATTCTCCTAAAATAGTGTCATTTTTTAATTAAAAATCGACCTGTTTCAGGATTTTACATAAAAATCGTTTATTTCGTAGAAAATGAATTTATTCCATACTTTACGAACGCAGTGTATATAAAAATGGTATATTTACATAAAATTTTTACAGTGTAGCCAAAGTAGTAGTGGGGTTGTTATAACTGAAATCTGTGGCTAAATTAAAATATTAATTTATTTATTTGATTAAATTCCTCAGGCATCATTCATTCGGGAACTTTACTCAGGATGAATTATGTACATATTTCTTTTTTTTAATAACTATTGATCGGATAGATTTTAAAATCAATTTGAACGTCGACGTTTCGTTCTTCTAATCTTCTTAAAATATTAAAAGACGAGGATCGCACAGTTTCCAAAATTAGTTTAAATGTCGACATTTCGTTCTTTAGTGAAGAATTTCACTATTTTTACCCAAACTTTTGGCTGATGTGGCTAAATTAATGTATATGAAAAGAAATACTTTTTTCTTTTTTCAAACAACTTGTACTATGGTCCGACAGTTTTTAAAATCAAATTGAATGTCGACGTTTCGTTGTGCATCGGCAGCTCCTTCAGGATAATTGACTAATGAGTTCTTTTTTTAAAGATTTTATCAACAGCACTTTGATGAAGGGTTTGTAACGAAAGCTGATGAATAAATTAAAATAGTTAAAAGGATTTAGCAAGTATTCATTAATTAAGTAAAGACAAATGGGACTTAAAATTAATATTATTAATAAATTACGTAAAAAGTACTTACCCATCTAATAGTCAGAGTAGATCAAAAACAGATGCTTTTTCTTCAAATATTCCTATTTTGCTTTTTGATTTTCTGGCGTGCGAAGTATCTCATGATGAGACGAGCAAGATTCAAACGATATTATTATATATTTTTTTTTTGAGATGATCTTACTTCGAGATAACATAATCACTTAGACCGCGGGACGTTTCGTGATAAGTGATAAGCAATTTATTTTTACTTCGATGGCAATTTTTTATTACCCACCTCATCTTATCGATAACTGCGCAATACATTCGATCAAATAGGTTTTTTCTTGACGCCTGCGGAATTTATTTGACACCTCAACCCTCAACCTTTGAATTTAATACATATTTGGAAACGTTGCGCACTTGAATGATTTTGCTATGTACCTCTAGAATCTAGAAGGTAACAGAATTATTTTTTACGCGGTTATTCCATAATTCAAAACTTTTTTGTTGTAATTAAGATCGATTTTTGCAACTCAGTTTTTATTTAATAGCGATGTAATATGCAATCGATTGATATATCCCGCCAGAGAGGGGTTATCACTCCTATTTGGCAACAGTGCTTCTCCTAATCTTCGTCTTCTCGGGGCTTCACGCAACTCGCAGCCAACTTCTCACAACTAATCGCCATTGCCCTTTTTTTAAATTAATAGTATACTGATTTATAAGTTTAGAAAAGTGATAGTTTTCCATTGAGTGTAAATGTTTGAATTCGAGTGGACCAAATGTACACGCACATGGAAATTCACTTTTCTAACGTGTAGATCATGTTATTTTTTGTGTAGTTGACGAAAATAACGCTAAAATTATGAGAGTGTCGACGAATAATAATAATACATCAAGATATGTGAAGCATTTGTTGACATAGTAACAAAACATCAATCTGTGACATCAATCAATCAATCTTCGACCTCTGATACGTCAAAATGAATGAAAAAAAGTGTTGCTAACGGAAACGTGAAGAAAAGTGTTGCTAACAAGACAAGTCCCACTTTTCTTCACGACTTATGATTAAACATTGTGCCACTTTTCTGTCAACTACACGAAAAACTCCTTTACTGCGTTTTTGGTAATCAAATTATATTTATTTTTTAGAATTTTCATCTGTTTTAAATATCCTCAAATTTCTTAGTCTAAAGAGGTACGTGCTTTTCACCGGTGGGACTCCTGTCGTCAAGCACGCCCTTACAGTTTTCAATCCTTTCTAGGACGACCCTTGCGCCCTTATTCTTCAAATAATTTAATTTAATACTGAACAAAACAGGATGTTGTTATAAAGTGACTAATGATCAATCGATCAACATGAGAAACAAAACACTGTCGATCAATAAAAAAAAAATCGAGGGAAAAAACGAAAGTTACATAAAAAAAATCCCAGGCGAAAAACAAAAAACAAATAATAATAATAGGACAAAAATTTGTGTTGGTGCTTATTTTCAATTTAAATAATAATAATATTTATTCTTTGTATTAATAATACAATGAATCGTCATGTGAAATTAGAAGCAATACTAGACACTCGGTAATGTTAAATTTTCACTGTTACGGAAAAATTGTTTAGCACTAACTATTTGATCGTAGATACCATGTAAGTACATATGCTTCTAACTGCACTTTTTTGTAGAATGAAGATCCGCTTTGCTTCCGGTGAACCACCCCAAATAAAATACCGTACGAGAGCAGACTATGGAAATTTGCATAATACTAATACGTTGTTTTCACTGTTGGGTGTGAAGTGTTGGTATGCAGTTTTCGTGGACAGTAAATGGTGGATGATAACTTAAGTCTGAGGTATTCAATGTGCGTGTTCCATTGAAGATGCTTTCGAAATGCACTCCCAGAAATTTGGTGCTACTTTTTTGCTGGTTGAAAACATTAATTTATTGGTTTTTTCTGGATTTAATTTAAGTTTGTTAGCACCGAGCCAAGTTTCTGCGTCAATTAAAACTTGCTGTGTTCGTCTGCTTATCTCCTTTCGATCTATAAATACCTACACACTAGGAACGTTTTCTCATCCACATAGAGATAAGTTTCTGTTCCGTAAATGTTGTATGAAAGGTCATTAATATAAATGATAAATAATAGAGGCCCTAAAACGGATCCTTGTGGCACTCCGCATTTTAATATACGGGCAGATGTAAATTGCGGCGATGGTTGGGTCTTAGGGCCAGTTTCATAATCGAATTTAAAGGAGACTTTAAATTTAAAGTCACTTTCAGATGTCAAAACAAATATGAAAACACATTTGTTTACACATCTGAATGTGACTTTAATTTTAAAATCTCCTTTAAATTCCATTATGAAACTGACCCTTAATCCATTCCGCAGGTTTCTCCCCAAAATATTTATAGTAAATTGCGGCGGGTGGTCAAATAAATATTTCAGTCCTACTGTCCCTCTCAATCTCTTAGTTTAATGATTGTACACAAAAATATGAAAATTTCCTGAAATTAAATCAGAGAAGGGGTGGAGAAGTGAAATGGTGTTGTACATCAAAACGATGCACGGCAAAACTATATACGATTGGAGAGGGTTCCGAGCGAATATTGTCAAAAAAAGGATCTGGAGCATAATCACGAAGCTGATGCAAGGAAAATTCTCAAACAATTAGTGTTTCTTGCAAACGTAAGGCTACGGAAGACATTTCAATGAGACCTTTAAAAATACGTCGTGATATTTTAAAAACTGAACCAGTTTCAGCACAATTATCTTGTTGAAGATTCCTAGGAGATTGCTTCCATATCCTGCAATGCATTGACTCGTTTTTTTTTTAAACTGAACATAGGACTATTTACGTATGTTCAGAGGTATAAAAAACTCACGGTATATACCGTGAGTTTTTATGTTCAGAGGTATAAAAAACTCACGGTATATACCGTGAGTTTTTTTTAACTCTGAACATACAATGTAAATATTCCTGTGTTCAGTTTAATAAAAAAAACGAGTCAGTGCATTGCAAGGGTATACCAGTTACCCATGATGAAACAAAACTAGTTTCAGTAAAGTAATTTTAGGATTTATTTTATTAACAAAAACACTGTAATAAATGTTCGAAATGTTCTCCTTCACGTTTTAAACAATGTGCTAAGCAATTATCTTATACTTACAAAGATTTTCTTAAGATTTCGGGATATATGATCGGGATATATGATTTATGTATGTTAAGAGGTATAAAAAACTCACAGTATATACCGTGAGTTTTTTTTAACTCTGAGCATACAATGTAAATATTCCTATGTTCAGTTTAAAAAAAAAACGAGTTAGTGCATGGCAAGGATATACCAGTTACCCATGATGAAACAAAACTAGTTTCAGTAAAGTAATTTTAGGATTTATTTTATTAACAAAAACACTGTAATGAATGTTCGAAATGTTCTCCTTCACGTTTTAAACAATGTGCCAAAGCAATTATCTTATACTTACAAAGATTTTCTTAAGATTTCGGGATATATGATCGGGATATATAATTTATGTATGTTCAGAGCTATAAAAAACTCACGGTATATACCGTCAGTTTTTTTTATCTCTGAACATACAATGTAAATATTCCTATGTTCAGTTTAAAAAAAAAAACGAGTCAGTGCATTGCAAGGGTATACCAGTTACCCATTATGAAACAAAACTAGTTTCAATATAAAGTAATTTTAGGATTTATTTTATTAACAAAAACACTGTAATAAATGTTCGAAATGTTCTCCTTCACGTTTTAAACAATGTGCTAAGCAATTATCTTATACTTACAAAGATTTTCTTAAGATTTCGGGATATATGATCGGGATATATGATTTATGTGTTCAGAGGTATAGAAAACTCACGGTATATGCCGTGAGTTTTTTTTAACTCACGGTATATACCGTGAGTTTTTTTTGAGAGAGCCATTTAACTTGTTGATATCTTTGGTTAAGATAGGATTGTAAAAATTTTAACGGTGTAGCTCTGATTCCATAGTGACTTAACTTTTGAACGAGTTTCTCATGATCGACAGTGTCAAAAGCTTTGCTTAAATCGCAAAATGTTCCTTCCACTTCATTTCCACTATCAAATGCTGCTGTTTATTTTCAATGTAATCGTATTGACTCGATGTTAACAAGTTGTAATGTCTGAGAAAATGTATTAATCTTTCCTTTGTGACAACTTATAATTTTCTTTCGACTATAATTTTCGAGAATTGTGATGGGTCTGTAATTGTTACATGATTGTTTATCTCCTGTCTTGTGTATTGGTACGACTTTCCCATGTTCGAGGACGTCTGGAAAAAACCCTCTCTCATGCATGAATTTATGAGTTCCGTTAGTTGTTTAGCTATTTCATTAACACACAGCATTTTACGCTTACAGTTGAAAAGCCAAATATATCTGGAGTTGAACTATTTTTCAAGGCTTTGATGATTCTCGTTACTTCAATTTCATTTGTAGAGAATGAATTGATGTTTATTTGTAGTCCAGTGTTTACAAAATACTGATTCAATTCCTCAGCTGTCTCATTGTTGATTAATCTCCACATGGTTTTTTGCTCATTATTTGATTTTTCTATGTACTTGCTATTATACTCTGTTTTAGTTTTATCCATTGCAGATTTGTACTTCTTTCGAAAATCTTTATAAGCAGCTTCAGATTCTCTCTAAAATAAAAATGTGTTCACTTACGAAACATCTTGACCATCCAACGAATATTTTCATATCTTTCTCCCTTAGTTTTCTTAATATTTCTTCATTCATGCGGAACTTCAAAAATTGCACTAAACTTTTTCTTTACTACTTTTAAGACTATCGATTAATCGATCCAAGAAGGTCAAAGTGACTGATCAACGTGGGATCAAAATGATTTAAACTTTCGATGTTATTGAAAATAAAAAAGATTTTTTTTGTGTGGTTTTTCATTTTGAGCTTTTCTTTTAATCATCTGCACTTCCCACTTTATTACCTACGCATCACAAACAAAAGGGCAAGCGAGACGTAAGAAAGCAGGCAGCAACCCCCGCCGAATCTATCGTCAAATTCCGTCGAATCCTTTAATCCCCCGAAAAGGACACCTGTATCGGGCATATTTATTCTCACGCGGCTTTAACGCGGAGCTCACCTGTAGACAATGGAGACGCCGCCCCCGCGAGTGATAGCGCCCCACCTCGGTGATTATTATCACATTTAGCATCCCCTCTCATACAGTATAAGGCTGTCAACGCGCCAGCACGTGGCTGCGAGACATCACCAGTGTTTTGTGTTTTGATCTATGCTATGCATTGGGGGGTTGTTTGAAATTTTCGTCGACGTCGCTCGGTGGTGTCTTCGGAATAGTTGTGAATTTAAACTACATCAGATAAATTAGAGAGAGGTATGTGCTTTATTGTTGATGTGATGTGTATTTAAATTTTTTTTAAAAGTTGCAAAAGTAAAGGAAAATTTTTGAAATATTTCGCGCATACAATACTTTTTGTTATGAAGGATCAGTTTTTGGCCCTAAAGTAAAATAATCGTTACCTGCATCAATAATAAAATAAATTAATGATTTATTTGGGGCTGTACTATAATCAAGCGTCGAGGAACCCCCAACTGCCGTCGTTGCGGTCACCGTCGTCGTCGTCAGGGGGGTGCCTCGTTCCATTCGTTTCAACGGTAGTCACATGACCTGCACCCGTCGAAGAGGTCACACGCTCCATGTGACATATGCAACATTGTGTCACTTCCGGCAGTTGCTTGGCTTTGAACGCGGACAAGCCAAACACGCAGAGTTTCCTTTTTCCTTCTTCTAATTCGGGCGCGTTTTCGAAAGCCGCCGTGCACGAGAGATTAGTGCGCTATTTTTGGGCGGGCTTCCACCCCTGTCGGTTATTTTAAGTCGGATCTAATCGCCACGATTTTGTTTCGCCTGATATTAGAGTTTGTTCTAAATCAATTCGTTTCCTGAAACGGACGCTACTAACTGCATACAAAATAAATATGTGTCCCTTGAGAAACTGGAATATTAGTTTAAAACCCTTCAAATCAAAAGTAAAAACTTCATTAACCCTACTTAAATAAGGTGCGATTCATGAAGGTTTTAAAGCAAATTATTTGGTGTGAATGTATCTGTCGAATTATCTCAGATTTTTCACTAAATTCCACTTCTGCTGGACCAATAAACATTATTCGAATAACTTGAAATGTCCCTTTGAAAGTCTTTAAATTGCCCCTATTTGGTGGTTACGCGAAAATTTTCTAAATTGTTAAACTAGCGGTTTCATAGCGGCGCCGGTCGTGATAAAAGCGGAAATTCTCTGCGAAATTCTATGCTTCACGCTGTCTTAAGTCACGTTTTGAATTTCACCTAAACAACATAATATTTCCGTTTCGTTTTAAATGTAAACATTTGCTAAGATAGAGTTTGGACCGCGTTTCAATTCCTTGCATCGGAACTTTAATTTATTTTCTAATAAAAAACAAAATTATTTTGAATTATTTTCTTATACAGATTCCGGTTTCTTATAGTTCCTTAAATTGCCATGAAATAGTTCAATTAATTGAATACATTTAGTAGTAACAGTTGATTAATTTAATAAGGAATATACAGTCTGTTCAATTTGAAACGTTCACCATTGCTAACTTTTTTATTTTCAAAGATAGAAATTCGGTTAAATTAGCAAAGATTGTCTAATTTTCATGCTGATTCTGAATTTCTAATCAAGAAAACAATTGCACTGCTAGTTGTCAAAATGTTCGTGCAACTTATTTTTTTTTAAATAGCAATGTCATAATATTTGTAATTCATTCGGTAGAGATTGTCTTCCTCTTTACGGGGTTACCAAAATTTCTTAAGTCTGCTTGCAAAATAAGGAGGTAATTCAAGAAAACCAGTTTCATATAAGTAGGCCAAGTTTACCTCATTGCTTTTTAATTATTTTTTTCGTTTTTTTTTTTTAATAAACATTTCATAAATCAAATTATTTTCTCTTATTTATCTTCTGAGACAAAAATTTAATTACGTTGGACTTCTTTTAGTAGAATAATTTATTTTATAATAACAAAATCAAACTTGCATGTTGAAATTGCCGAATTTTTTTAAATTAATTAATTTTTTCCTTCAGGCAAAAATTGTGAATGTTGAGAATGTACTTAAAACTGTCTATCCTCTCCAACAACACTTCTGGATATTATTTGATGATCACAGTGATCACTAGACAGCGGATTTCTAGCCTTTATGCTTGTCGTGAGGGATAATAGCAACGCAAAACTTTTTATACTCTGCAACCAATTCAAAATTTGTTATTATTTGATGCATATTTTTTAATGCTTGTTTTGCTGCTATTTTGTCAGTTTTATGCATATTTAATATTATGCACATATTTACTCCTTTTTTACGGCTTTTCAAGTTTTAATTTTTTATTATTGTTTAAATTTTTTGATCTGTTATCGAAAAAAATAATACGTATTTGCCAATCGATCGATAATCAAAGAACTTTTATATAACTATCTTCTTCTAAAGCCTGGTCTATACGTAACGTTTTGTCGTCAGTCTTCCATGATCATGCCAGATTTGTCAAACATATCGCTACGTGTAGATGGCAAGTTGGACGTTTTGCATGAACTAAATGAGATTTGACAAACTCGCAAAAGACTGATGGGCTGGAGCTTTGTGTACAAGCAAGACGACAGATAAGTCTGTGCATGTAGACGTGCGTCAGTCAAATCGGTCAAACTTCGCTCACCCACCATTCTGCTCTCAGATGCAATTATCGTCACTAATAGTTCTTCCATCCATGTCGATTTCGGAACGACTGAGGGAAAGTTTGACGGAAAGTTTGAGCAGTGTAGCCGCACGATTTGTGTCAGTCTTGTTGATCAGTCTTTCCAGATCATGCAAGACTGACGACAAAACGTTACGTATAGACCAGGCTTTACTTTCGTGAAACAGACTTGCGAGTTTTGTCATGTCATGTCATTTCGTCGTAGATATTCTTAACTCAGATCTATACGATCATGTAACACGGAACTTTAGGTCTTTTTTTTAATAAAAATTTAATTTTATCGACTAGCAGAAAGTATTAATTCACTAGCGATGAAATTGCGAGTGAATTATTTTGCGGGAGTCGTTAATTAGATATTATCGTCATGTATAATTTTTTTTTCTAAAGAGAAAATAAGAAAAACCAATTACAAATTATTATTATTAAGCCCAGTTTTACAATCGTGAAATAAGGATAGAATAACTATTCGCCGAATGCTCTTAACCTTCTTCTATATCTACATCACGTTATTCTAAAAATAGTATTATATGTACTCAGTTTATCCGACGATTATAAAATCGGGCCTAAGTATACTTTAAAATCTCAGTATTTGTTTCTTTTTTTTTTTTTTCTATAATACCTGTCAGTGTCAAAGTTTTAGGGTTTCTGTTGGAAGCCTGCTTTTTTGTAATTTCCTAATTTTCATTATCAGATATCAACGTCAGGAACATTTGAAAGGTATTACAAAAAAAAAACGGACCGTAGGATGTTTAATTGTTTATGTTACGTTTTTATTTGTAAGTTATTTCTTTTATTTTTTGTTCTTGTTAACACATTATTTTATTAAATATAAATCATGTTATTCAAAATATGCAAGTGAATTTGATTTTAAAAAAATATTGCTTTGCCAACGTTGAGTCAGTTGGGTTTAATAACACAGTGCGACAGTAAAAATGCAAACTCAAATTTGGAGTGATTAAGAATGGTCCCTATTTATCAAAATTGTTTTTCCCCATCAAAATTAAGTTAAGCCTATTTTAAGCGATTTTCGAAGTTTTCTTCGAATGCCGCAGCTAAAACAGATCACGCCCCCAATTAGGTAAAATTTTCCGGAGAACACGATGGACCCCCTCCTAAACTACCCAGATTCATCAGAGAGTCCATTTTGGGGGAAACAACTCCAAAAAATTGCGAAAAATCCCAAAAATTGAGCTTTGAAGCAATCTGGGGAGCTCCAGAATGATTCCATTGTGTTCTCCGGAAAATTTTACGAAGATGTAGCTTACAAAAAGTAGTGAGTGTATTTACACTTAATTTACTACCTGAAATAAAGTTGAGTCCGTGAACAGATCTGACGCCAGTTTAATGTTACTTCAAAGGAGAAACAAAAGAATTGTTTTATTATTCTTTTTTTGAATATGTATTCATTTCATTTTTCTTAAACACATTTTTCGGGAAAAAATACTACTGCATTTTAAATTCCTTGTCGGGCACGTGATAATACCAATCAAGTGCAGTTCTAGTGGTACGAGAAACGATTTTGTTTTCTCCATGGGAGGACTTTTTATTGTCATTGATACCTCAGGTGGGTATTTTTTGGAAAAGCTCTTGAAGAGTACTATCGAAACTTGGAAAAATATGCGGGGGGTTACATTTAAAATAACAAAATGAATGTCATTTTCCGTTAAACCGGAAGTGATAGAAAAGTAGCAGTATGTGCGCTGAATGTCCACGATTAGGCTATTCTTAAAGGGTCCCACAGACTTCGTTCAATTCGCACGAATTGGACCGTGCGGACCAAATCGCGCGAAACAAGATCGTACCGTTTTTTTTCTCCACACACTACGAGTCCCCAAATAATTTCGAAACCCCTTTTTAGAAATGTTCGCTATTTTTGGAGTTGTTTTTCCCGAAATGGGGTATTCGGTAAATCTGGGGGGTGCGGGAGTGGGTCCATCGTCTTTCTCGGAAAATTTTACTAAGGTATGCACCCAACTGGTGACTTCTGTATTGCTGTAACTGCGGCATTTAAATTTTTAATAAAGCTTCGAAAACAGCTTGAAATAAGCTAATTTATATTTGATGTAGAAAAAAAAATGGACGTGCTGTGGTTTAACGACAAACATTTTCGATAAATTGGAAGCCTCCGCAATCACTCCAAATGGTCTGATTTGGGTTTGCAAATTAATTTTTTTTTGTAGCACTGTGTAATAAGAATTTTTGCTACATCCTAAATGAGAAGGTTCACCAAATTTCAACAACAATGACTGAAGGCTTGCATCTGAAATATTTCCGAAATGTTATCAATCTTTCATTCCGCAGTGGTTACTGACTATCTATGTATGAGGATATCAATAATAATTTCTACACAACGCAGTGCGGAAAATAAAAATTATTCTAGAGCGGCACATTCAATCATTGTTGATCACACTGTACTTCAACGAATAAGGCGGTGAATTATTTAACAATTTTCAATTTAATTTTTGTGTTTTTAATTCAATTTTCGTGTTTCAGAAATATTATTTCATTTAATGAGACATTTTAAACAGAGACAAACGTTATCAAATTCACCTATTTTTTTTTTGGCTTATATTAAAAGAAATAAATAAAGAAGCTTATGCCCCCAACGAATTAGTAATTTAATCATTAATTTCGAAACGTAGCGGGTGACATTTAAATAGTTTAATGCCTTTTCAAAATTGTTATTTGCAAAAAAAATGTAGTTTGATTTTTGTTAAATTTTTACTGCCTTTTGCGAACCCATCATTACCAATTTTTCAACGTTTCTCAATATTTTAAATGTACAGGGTGGGCTAAATTTTATTTAAAACTTTGATGCTCTACATATATCTCAAAAATTATTCGAATAAAATATCAAGTGTTTTATAATAAATGAAATTGTATGTTCTTGTCAAGTGCTTGCTTAAGGGTGTGAGGACAAAAAATGTGCACAAAGTTTCTATGCTTAGAAAATACTTGGGAGGTGACAATTTACATCTATAGCTATGCTTTTGTTTTGTTGAACAAATGACAATATTTGATTTGTTTTTTTTTGGGTGCCAATATAGAGGTGATGGAAAACTTGAAAGGAATTCAACATCGACAATTGATTGCCAAATTCTACTGCGTGATTTTTAAATTTTTTTATCAACTCTTGCCATGGAATTTGGACGGCATGTCGTAGCTTTACTATAAAACAGCATAAAGGAGTACAATGACGTACTTTTCACTTAAGCTAAAACATGCCGTCCAGATCTCAAGGCAAGAGTTGATAAAAAATTTTAAAAATCACTTGGTACAAACAATACAATAACTTTAAAAAATCCTATACTATCACTTTTATGCAATGAGTGTTCCTGAAAAGGCGACATATAACATCTGAAAGCGTGTACACTCAAACACAGCAGTGATGGAAATACAGGTTCTGGAAGGCCAGTAAAGAAAATGACTTCCAAGAAGAAAAAAGCTTGAAATGTTGAAAATGATATTATGCCTTAAGTCACGTGTCGAAGTTAGGTTTCCAATTCGAAGTTAAGTTTCCAAATCTATTTATTCTTTAATAATCGTTTAATAACATACATTATTACTGTAAAAAAGGCAAAGAAGTGGATTGTAAAGTTGTTTACAAGAGACATAAAAAATTTCAGCAAAAGTTGCAATGCAATTTCTTGTAAAGGCTATTCTCAAACTTAGATTTATCCATTTGGCAATTCTGTGAATGCCAAAACGTATGAAAATACGGTGTATAAGATCGAGATTAAACGAATTCATAGATAAGTATCCTTCTGTCGGAAAATACATATTTTGGACAGACATAGCAACTTTGCGTTAAGGTGGCCACACACGTAACTGCATGCTTGACAAGCATGCATGATCAATCTTTTGGTACAAGCACGCTTGAGCGTTTGTAGGATAATTTTGCACAAGTATTCTGATTAGCTTTTGCAAAATTATCCTACAAACGCTCAAGCGTGCTTGTACAAAGAGATTGATCATGCATGCTTGTCAAGCATGCAGTTACGTGTGTAGCCACCTTTACAGTGCTCATATTACAGCCGCTTTCCATTAATTACAAATTACGAAGTCAAGAAATGTTCTCAACTGCGTCCAAGTGAACGTTTTTGGAAGAATTTAAAAAGAGATACATACAGTAACGGCTAGAGGGATTCAAATTTGGATGAGCTGAAACAAAGAATTTGCCAGAAATTGCGGCAAATGTTACATTCAGTATTTATTAATTTAACGAGCTGTGCAAAAACAAAAATTCGCAAAGCCACTCGTTATGGTGCCGATTCTATAACTAAAAGTGTATTCTTTCACTTCAATATTATAAGTTGTATAATAATTCTTTAGTAATGAATTTGTTTCTTCTTAACATTTGTGCAAATTTTTTGTCCCCACACCCTTATATCTCAAATATTGAGTACTACAGAAAAAAGTAATTTGAAGCAATGCATTCTGCATGAAAAAGAAGTTTTTACAGAAATCCAAAATTGTCGTAAACAAAAACATTATAGAGGTTTTTAGAAATCGTAGAATTTTGAAAAACACCCTGTAGCTACTAAGCGGTACAAGATATCTTCACCATTAAAAAAGCCAAGGTCACTTTTTCTCTGCCACTTCTAAAAACAGGTATTTCCTATTAAAAGTGTCACCCTATACACATTTCTAAAGGGGGGGGATTGTTTTTTTTTTAATTAGAAAAGAAAATGGAAGTGGTAATTATTTTGTCACTTAAATACGTTAATTGCATTAATTTTTCTTATAGTTCGTTACAACTATGTAATACTTTTTAAATTACTTAAAAAACGTTTAAGTGTGTTGTCTCCTTTCAACAACACAGTTATTAAAAAGCTGATCGAAATTAACCTGTGCCCCCCCTAAAGTGAAGAAATAAAAGGACGCTTTATTTTATTTTTAAAACGTATACAGGCTGTCTCAAAAGTGGTGCCCATCCCTTACTTTATTAATTATTAGTTCCTATAGAGAATGAAATCGTTCCATTTAAAAGTTATTTAAGTTTTAAATAAAACAAATTTGGCAACAGTGTGTACGTTAGTGATGAGACTTTCACGGCCCGGGTTATAAAAAATGAGACATTGTAAGTACTTCCATAGTTGGCCGAAATTTTTTTTCTGCCCTAATCAAAGTTTGTGTCAAAAAAAAAATAATTTTAACAATTTTTCTATTTAACTTTGCACCGTTTTAAATGATTTCCACCGAATTTTTTTTGAAATATATTATAAATAAGTATCTGCACACGCAACTTCATAAGTACTCTTGCAACTTGAAAAATTAACCACATAGGAAAACTGTGTTTGTGATCGGTTAGTAGTATGAGACGTATAAAGGATGGACACTATTTTTGAGACACCCTGTATAATTAATCTTCTTTCTTTTGTTTTATCACGATTTTCTCATGACTTGACGCTAAAGAAAAAGCACGAACTTTTTACGTCCTTTTCCACGCGATTCACTTCAAATTCATTTAGATAGGCCCAGTTTCACAACTGTGGAATAAGGACGGAATAACTGTTCGCCGAATGTTCTCTAACGTTCCTTCATATCTACGTCACACCTACGTCACGTTATTCTAAGAGTAATGCTTATCCGACGATTGTACAGTCATGGTTTAACTTTAAACTTCGCTTTATTCCCAGGGCATCAATTGTAAAGACATTGTTTCCATAGAAATAAAACGAAGTTTAAAGTTAAACCGTGAATGTGTAATCGGGCCTTAGTAATTCATTACATACATAACTACATAACGATAGCGATTGTAATTGCTGTCATCGGGGTGCAAGAAAAATACAGTGTTGCAATAAATTGTTGCAGATAAACATGGGCATACGAGACGGGGGTTTAACTTACCAAAAAAAAGCTCGTCTTAAATTAATACGTGAAGAGAAATGGCTAAATTAAAAGCTGAATCAAAAGACTCAATTTCATTTCATTGCACCCACCCCCCTCTTCCAAGTCGATAACGTAGGTGAAGATGTAAGTTTGAATCTTCAAAGAAACTGATAAAAGAAATGCCTAAACTAAAAGCAAAATCAAAAAATGGTGTATAGCTCAATTTCATTTCATTGCAACCCGCCACCCCCCAAGCCAACAATATTTTTAAAATACGGCGCGATCAATCAGTCTAAAAAAAAACTACATACTTTCCAAGAAGGATTATGTCAAAATTGTCAATATTTAAGAACGAGTCACGTCAATTATACAACCTAAAGTTAGTTACTTACTTGAGGCAGCGTTGTTCCAAGCAGGAACTTTTTGTATACCAGGTTGGCAGCTCCAAGGGTACCAGATTTAAATATTTTAACAATGGAGTACCAAAGTACCAAGGCAGTTAGGAGAGTACCAAATTTGGTACCAAAGTATCAGTTTGAACAACACCGACTTGACGAATTCTGGGGAAATTTAATTAAATTCGTTTGCCTCAATTAATTTTTTGGCAGTTGCTGTACAAGGTCATTTGAAATCGGTCAGCTATTTTAAAGACTGCATATTTCGCAATTTAAAATAAATCTGATCTAATCTGACATTGTTAGAGGGCAACGTATTGTAGTAGGATCCTAAGTATAAATGAAAGTAGCGTCACAAACAGTCATTACTGACGGCGTTGTATGAGTAGGAAAGAAGGGAGGTCTAAGTATAGATCCTTGAGGAACTCCCTGAAAGTTTTAGTTTACTTTCGATTAGATTCTTTCAAATTACTGCTGCACGTGAAACAAATAAATAATTCTTTCGTTTTATTGTCAGCATTAAAAATTGACATAGTATAAGGAAGACCTCAAAAGAATGCTTCTGCTGCAAATATTTTCTGTTAAAAAGTCTTTGCATAGTCGGCATGTATTAAATTTTATTTTGTTACTCAAGTATTCTAGGCCTTTACTTATTTATTTTAAAAATGTATTTGGCCTAGCCGCCCCCATCCACGTTCCAACATCGTTTTCTGTTAAAGCAAAGAATTCCTTTTAGTATTTTCTTTAGCAAATATTTTCTGTTAGAGCTTAGAGCTATGTATAAGCTAAAATCAAAAGGTCACCTGCTTTTATTGTGATTTTACTTTTTTTAAAAACGCCCGCTTCCCTAAATGAAATCCTATTAACTTTTTCGTTATCTACATAGCACACCATATCGTTAGCTTTCCTTTTAAACGAATGTAGCAAATCGGCTTAAGCGGAGCCCTTTCGATGATACCCTCTTTCGGCTCGCAGTTTAATGGACAAGTTTCCTTTTTTTTTTCCTAAATACGTTGTAAGGCACGCGATCACTTTTGAATTCTCCCCCACCCCACCCCGGATTTTCATGTAGCGCGAAATCGAAAACTGAATGCAAACCCCGCGGTCGGCCCCGGGTTCTCTCTAATTAATTGGTATTAAAATGTGGTCGCGAAAATAGCGCAATTTTTGCGGAAACAGCCGATAATAGCCTTTGATGAAATGCAAGTCCGCCTCGTGCATATTGACACGTCGCTGCTGGGAGCTATCAAAAATGCAAATGAATAAGCGCGCTCCTTTTATGCACTACATGTGTTATTAATATTTTTTTTTTCCTGATGGTATCCGGTTTGAAATTTATTTCGCTGTAATTTAATCAGCCTGTGCGCACACGGGGGGAAGGTAATTAAAAACTGGCTTTTGACTGTTATTGCATTGATATAATTTATATCATCATTCATTTCGGACCTGGATTAAAATGATATTTTGTGGTCATGTTATGTCAGGTCTTCTAAAATATGGACGTGAACAAATTTGTGTGACCAAGCAAGTATTTTCTTTTGCAAGTAGCCGTTTGTGCCTGGCCTTCGCCTTTTTTCAAGTTTCTATGAAACGATCAGTATGTGACTTACCTACCTATTATAGTCTTGGAGGGGGGCTTCAAAATAATAATTGTAAGAACATACAAGGATGTATTAAATAATAAAGATACCAAGAGACGATTTGGACAAGAAATAAATGGAAACAGCGGATTGAAAAATCGATAATTTGAAGATTTACAGAAGAAGACGAAAGACTAATTTTGAATCAAGCATTTCTAGACAAAGAATAAAAGGTGAAATGACCTAAACGAATGAAGTTTTTAAAGAAAGTAAAACTTCATTTTCAAAAATAGAAGAAACGAAGTAAGCGAAGTTTCGAATTAGGCAAAACTTAATCGATTTGGATTAAAGCTAGAAGATCCCGACGTACAATGGGAGAAGAAAATGAAAGAGAAATGCATGAAGGGGCCTTTGGTTTCGGGATTTTTGATAGAAATGTTAAAAATAAAGGAAGAAGACGGAAAATTATCGAAGAAAGTAAAATTTAACGCAGGAATTCTTTTACAGAGAAGATGAAGAAACCAAAAGCCACAATTAAGGAAGATGGAAGCTTCCTGAAGCAAAGAAAATATAAATATTTGTTTAAAAACACAAAAATAAATAGAAGGAAGATGGCGAAGCATTCAGTTGAAGATTTCAGGCGAAATCTTAACGATTTGGATAGAACATCACAGTGAGAAAAACGTAATTGGAAAAGATGACTGAGTTTTAAATTTGTTTAGAGAAAAATGGAAGAAAGGAAAGCGAAAATCATGACGAGTTGAACACGGAATAAAAAGTGAAAGACGACTGAATAAGATGGAAAATTTTTAGGCAAAGTAATAGGTCTGTTCGTACAGCATTTTTGACTAGTTTGAAACTATCAAATATATTTGCCCATCGAATTAATCATCGCTTTCAAGAACTGCATTAAATGTGAAACTTGGATCGGCGCATGCTTCTGACAGTTTCGGACTAGTCAGAAGCCGCTGTACGAACAAAGCTAATATCTCTAGAAAAGATTGAAGAAACGAAAGAAGAAGATTTCCAATAGAAATCTTAGAGATTTCGACAATAAATCACTAAACGGATATAAAGGAAGAAGACGAAATTTTTTTGAAGAAAGTAAAACTTCTCAGAACATCTTCTACAGAGAAGATGAAGAAACTTAAAACTGCAATTAGGGAAGATTGAATTTTTTTGAAGAAAATAAAGTATAAATAATTGTTTGAAATAAAACGAAAGAAGGTTGACGGGCCATTCAGTTCCCTTGCTTCGTAACGTTTTCTTTTGCTATGTGCTTCCAATCTGTAAGGCCTTCACTTTTCTGTCCACTGTTTTTCGACCTACGTCTTCTGCTTTTCCTCTCCATTCAATCTTCTTCCTTGGTCTATCGCCCTCTAGGTTCTCTAACCACTCCAATCGGCAAGCTTAAACATGCTGTGTTATAGACCCTTCTCCTTCTCTTCGTTAATTCGTCTCTCCCATCCTACTTCTGTTTTTCTTCCTCCAAATACCCTTCTCAGCATCTTCCTCTCCCATACCCCCAGCCCCCAACTTTTCTTGCACTTTCTTACCCATGTTCCGCAGCTGAGAATGGATCCAAAAAACCTTCAGCTTTAATCTTCTGGAGATGTCCTTACATCTCAATATTTTGTTTAATCTTTCGCGCATCTGTTGCTTTTTGCTAAAGTTAAGTCAATTCCTGTTGTTTCATCGCTAAACACAACCCAAACGCATACAGTTTTCCGTTTCCTCAATACCAGATCATCGCAAATAAAAATTCTTTTTAATGTTTCTCTCCCTTTCCCTTTGATTTCCTGTACTGGCGTTACTTTCTGTTAATCTGGAGCCTTATTCCATCCGGTGCTTCTAATAACGGACGTGTTATGTCCTGTTAGTTCCTTTTTATCACGAGCGATTCATAAGAAGCTAGTTGATGCCTGGATCTCTTATTGTGTTTTCTTCTAATGTTATGTTAAACAAGACTGGGGCGAAGGGATCTCCTTGTCCGAGTCCTTTTCTTACTCCTCGGAAATGATCTGACGTACTTCATATGCTCATAGTTTCCTGTATCGTCATTTTGTCCAGATTTAGGATTAAACCAGTTGATTGGTGCTCTTGGACAGCCAGAATTTTTTTTATTAATTAGACACACGTTTAAATTATTCGCTTGAGTAGCTAAAGAATTAACCGATGTATCAGCAAATGTCGACCAATCATCACTGGCTAAATTTCGTAGAGAAATGTGGAAGCGATTTAATGAATTTTGTCGTATTCTTAAAATTCTTTGTATTATTTAACGCCAAGTCTAAAATTTGTGCCTTGTGATCGGAAAGACATGGGTCCACAATTAGAGTATTAAAAGATTCATGACCAAGATTGGTTATTATGTTGTCAGTACAAGAAGCAGTACATTGGGTAACCCTAGTATATTCGCAGATGGTTATTTTTAAATTATATGAAGCAAGCAAATTAGAAAAATCAGTTAAGTTTCGGTTTGGATTAATGAAATCAATATTAAAATCGCCGACTAAAATAATATGCTTGTATCTACAACAATAAGCGAGAAGGTTTTCTAGATTTCTAAAAAAATCAACAATAATACCTGAAGGGGGTCTGTATATACATACAATTACAATTACAATATTGTAATGATTCATCGACACCAGCCGGCGCCAAATTGTCTCTTGCGTCACTGCCGCCTAGTCGACGCGCCTTAGGCGACAGCCCAGAGAATTCTGACGGCGGAATAAACTAGAATAGACAGTTGGCCGCCTCCAGAATGTTCGAGATAAACAACCCCGGCTTATAAAACACGCGGCCGGTAAACGGAGATTCATTCAATGTTAGATAGTTCGATTAGAATGCAACGTGAGACAGTTCGAAATTAAAAGTGGCTTGTTAAACTTTCGCTCGGCTGTTGAAATAAATTACGTATAAGTCTGTAAATATATTATTGTTAAATGTTAGTGTTAAATTAGTTTGCTTGTAAATAAATTAGTTATTAACTATTTCGTGTTTTGTTTTAAAATAAAAATTAATGAACCTTTAAAATCGTTACAATATCAATTCACAGGCGCAAAATTCGGAATGCTTTTCTCGAGAGAATTGACGTGATTGCATTGAATTTCGTTTTTAGCGTCAAATCGTCTTGGTTTTGTCGCTGTAACAGTATTTTGGTAAATCACTTTAGTATGACTTAAATGTTGTTTAATGGTAACATCAATACGAAGACGTTATTAAGTTAGAAGCGAATAAAGCTAATAACTTGCGTTCGGTGAGTCGGTTCCAGGTGTTTGAACAGCCGGCATTCAAAACGAAATTGTCTTCGGCGCAAGATATTAACAATGAAGTCACTTTATTCTGAATCGCAATTTCGCCGAGGAGGAGAGGTAATGTTAAGCCGCTTATGAGCGCGGATCTGCAATATTTTCAGCAGGCGGTTCCTTAGCAATTAAACTCCCGGCTCATCCCGGCGGAGCTTTCGCTTTGAAGGCTCTCCGCACGTTAATACATCGGCATGCACTAAATACTCGTCAAACTTAATAATCTTTTGTACGCGAACCTTTTGTATAATTTGGCCGGATCCGCGGCGGGAACCTCCTGCCTGCCATTATGCGGCCGCCCGCGCCGCGGATGTATTGTACTCTTCCATCACAGACTGGTAATTGCAAAGAAATATTTTCATTCTAAATATTCGCCCGCGAAAAATTTATATTCATCCTCTGGTTTGTCACACTCACACGTACGACTTGGAATTAAAAACAACATTGGATTAGGAACGAATCGGAAACGTCAGAGATTATAAACATAGAAGAAAATGGGATTCGATTTTTGTTCTGCCACTAAAGTGAAGGCGCTCCTTATTACGTAATTGAGGTTTAAATACCCACCTACAGAAATTAGATTTCTGCGTTTCCTTCAATCCCGAATAGCGATTCGTCATCCGAAGCGGAATATGTCGACAGATGCAATAGCAAACAGTCATCAGTCAAAGTAATTACTTACTAACAATGTTTAATTAATTTCCTCGTAGGCTAGCGCGCTCCTTCGCAATTGTTGCGACGAATCTGACAGGTTTATATCTTACCTTAAACGCGGATGTCATCTTTGCTTAACACACCACAACATTATGAAATACCATGCGTTCAATTAAATTCCAAGTTAAAATGGGCTCCGATTGCAATGTTTTTATTTTTTTCTCCTAAATGTTTGTAGCACTGACAGTTGTCAAATTATTTTTACGTGCCTAAACATTTGACAATAAAATAAAAAATAAAACGAAAACGTGCGTCCTTTATTTGACTCAATAAAATTATTTTCTGCATTGAAAAGGCGTCATGCATGCAAAAGCACGTATCACTTAGGCGCTTACAAGAAAAGACACTCAGATTTGTGTTGGCCGTGTCTTCGGGCCGTAGTCCCATCCCAGTCGAGCTGTCGTCGTCGTCGTCGTCTCCAGATAAAAACCTTTTAAATCCCCAAATCTCGGTCTAAAATAATTCCGACGGAAGTGTTACTCAATTTGCATGGCGCGAGAAGAAGACGAAATTAGCGCGCGTTTTCTCGCTCCCGCATAATTCCGCCGTCACTCGTCGTCGCGGCGTTATTGACGCCGCACTTTAATTTGACGGATTGTCTTTGAATAAGAGAGCTGTGTAAACTTTTAATGCCCGGGAATAAAACCGAACTCCGCGCGGTCGGCCGCTCGTCGCATTGCCCGAATGCAAATTAGTTGATGTTTCGGAATTATTAGTGGTCCCATTGTTCGACGGAATTATCTTCTTTAGGGGGGGCTTAATTTAAATCAATTTAAATCCGCGTTTTCTTTTAGAAAACTCTTTTTTGATCTTGACGCTAACACCTTCCTGCATGCCGCAAGTTTGGGTATTTTTAATTGCTTTGCCTTTAGTTTCACTCATATACCATCAAAACTACGTCGCCTTCTTCGTCGGACGCATCTCTTTCGCCCGTCCTTTAAAACCATCTTCACGTGACGTCTTGTCCTCTGAAGTCTTCTCTTCAATAACTCCTCTCAAATCGTGAGATTTTTTTCTCTATATATGTAATTTTATGGCAATCTTTATCGAAACTTGATGCAGATGTAGTTCATACATTTTTGCTGTTGTTCAAAAGATGGCGCTGCTTTGTTTCAGAAAAGCGAGCACATGTATTTTTGGTTAAAATTTTAATTTGCAGTTGGGAAAATATTTATATGTAGAAGGGGCCTCTAGTGTGAAACTAGTGCGAAACACAAAATCAATCAGAGGTGTTGTTACCATTAAAATTTTTGTCATTTTTATAAAACTATTTCCTGTACATTGTCTATAGTATCTATGGTCGCAGTTATATTATTCAGGACCATATTGTCTATGGTTCTACCACGCTTGCTCTTTATAGTCGATTGTCTATGGTTCTGTTGTCTACAATCTTTTACCTTAGTTTATTATCTGCAGCATGTGGTCTGTTGTCTATAGTCTACAGTGTCTATATTACCTACCTATGGTTCTATTAGGTTGTTCGGAAAAAAATGTCGTATTATGTCTACAATTTTTTGATTCCAGAAAAGTTGGGTGATATCATCGTGGAATACAACTGCTAGAAGAAAGATGGCAAAAGGTCACTGATGCAAATGGTCATTATATAGTTTAATCAAAATTTATATACTTATGTATATAAACGTTTTGAATTAAAAAGAAAACGACATTTTTTCCGAACAACCTAATAGTTATATTATACAGGACCTGACCTGAGTCTATAGTATATTGTCCATGGTTCTACCACGCGTGGTCTTTATTTATAGTCGATTGTCTATAGTCTACAGTTTGTTGTCTTAGTTTATTATCTGCAGCATAAGGCCTGTTGTCTATGGTCAACAGTATGTTGCCTGTAATCGTGTAAATTTTTTTATGAAACTATTTCCTTCATTGCATTATCTATAGTTTCTATGGTTGTAGTTATATTATTCACGGCCTGTATCTATAGTAGCATATCGTCTGTAGTCTACAGTCTACGATATGTTATCTGTAATCGAGTAAATGTTTTCTTTTTATAAAACTGCTTCCTGTACATTATCCATAGTATGTTGTCTATAGTTCTCCTATGGGTTGTCTTTATTTATAGTTGGAGTCCGTTGTCTATAGTCTATACCTTACAATTAATTTATTATCTGCAGCGGATGGCCTATTGTCTATAGTCTACACTATATTGTCTGTAATCGTGTAAACGTTCTTTTTGCGAAACTTTTCCTTCCTATACATTATCTACAGTATCTATGGTTGTAGGTATATTATTCACGGCCTGCATCTATAGTATTCCATTGTCTACAGTCTGTTATCTTAGTTTATTGTCTATAGAATAGCGTCTATAGTCTACACCAGCGATGAGCGCGAGAGGAGAAATGATCCCCCACTACGCTAAGCAATAACCGACCGGGGTAGTCGACGGAGTCGGCTTCGTTCCACAAAATATGAAATTGTAGACGGCCTAATCGTTTCGATGCTATTCATATCGAATTAAGTCGAAAATTATTATAAATATTGTTTAAAGAAGGCTTGTTTTTCAATTTTAAATGGTCTCGAACTTGTACGACATTGTTAAACGCTAATAAACCAACATAAACTAACTCGCTCGGCGCTCTCTGTTTTTAATTTCGTTGATACGACTGAGTCAGTTACATGCCGGCGCTTGTTCGTCTGAAACATCGGAGTCGTCGCCAATAATTGAGGGTGGGGGTCGAGCTTTCGGCGAGCTCGCGCCTATCGCTGGTCTACACCATATTATCTGTAATCGAGTATTTTTTTTAAAATAAAACTATTTCCTGTACGTTATCTACAGTATGTTGTCTATGGTTCTCCCCTGCGTTGTCTTTATCTATAGTTGTCTTTGTATGGCTCCACTGTCTATAGTCTTTTACCTTACAATTAGTTTATTGTCTGTAGTGGATGGTCTGTTGCCTACATATATTATCTGTATTCGAGTAATTTTTTTTAAATAAAACTATTTCCTGTACGTTATCTATAGGATGTTGTCTATGGTTCTCCTCTGCATTGTCTTTATCTATAGTTGTCTTTGTATGGCTCCATTGTCTATAGTCTTTTACCTTACAATTAGTTTATTGTCTGTAGCGGATGGTCTGTTGCCTATAGTCTACAGTATATTATCTGTATTCGTGTAATTTTTTTAAAATAAAACTATTTCCTTCCTATACATTATCTACAGTCTCTATGGTTGCAGTTATATTATTCAGGGCCTGTATCTGTAGTATATTGTTTGTGGTTTGTATATTCACAGTCGATTGTATACGGTTCTATTGTCTACAGTCTGTTACTTTAGCTTATTATCTGTAGCATTGGGCCTGTTGTCTGTAGTCTGCAGTGTATTGTTTGTAGTAGATTGCATTTCATTTATTCTTTGCATTTTACTGTCGTTCGTTTGCCAAGTGTAAGGTAATCAAGTTTAGAAAAACAATAGTTTGTTTCTTTTCCGTAAATTGCTTCAGATTGCTTTTTTTAGTATACATCTGAAACGTGACTTTTTGACCAAATAGGTATCGTCTATAGGCTTTCGTTTTTCATTCGTTTTCTGTTCTGTTGTATATGATCTACTTCTTACAAATGTTGTTTGTAGTTTGTTGTTGGATAGTTAGTCTATTTCTACAGTACATTGTCCGCAGTCTATTGTTTTTTTCATCAACTTGCTACCGTTTATCTATTGTATTATAGTATGTGGCTTTAATTAATTAGCCGTGGTCTAACTGAATAATATATTGTCTACAGTCTATTGTTTATAGTTTACATTAACTAGACTCCGTCATAGACTGTCGCTTTCCATCCGCTTCCTGTTCTATAGTATACCTGTAGTCTACTTTAATTTTTTTGTTTTCTATTGTCTTTTTCTACAAATGTTGTTTATAATCTATTGTTGATAGATCAATTGTCTATTTCTGCAGGCTATTATTTTGTTTATCAGTTTGCTGTCCTTTTGCTATTTTAATTTATTGATAATATATTGACTACAGACTATTGTCTTTCGAAAATTTAAAAAGTAAATGCGTAAATCGATTCTTGGAAATTTATCGCAGAGAAATTTGTAATTTGAAAAAATTCTCATAGATGGCGTCACTGATTCAAAGTTTAAAATTAAAAATAAATAAATATGTCGGTTCGCAATTTAAGAAAATTCTCATAGTTGGTGCCTCTACCATTTATGTGCATTCGACAGAGGCGCACATAGACGGTGCCACTAATACAAAGTTTAAAATTAAAAATAAATAAAAATAAATCGGTTCTTAAGAATTTGACGCAAGGAATCAGTGTTGCCAGACGATGAAAATGTAAATCACCAGATTAGCTGACAAGAAATCACCAGTTACCATCCGAGAAGCACTAACTTTAATTTTCGTACTGATTGTAATTTATTTTAATTTTTGACATTATTATTGAAGCTTCAAAAATGTTGTTAAATATTTAGGTGCAATTTAAATTTACAGTTCAATTCATCAGTGCAATGTATGTAAAAAGAAAAAATAATTTGAAACGAATGATGACAAAACAAAGAATACAAAGTAATAAAAATACAAAGATCAAATTTAAAAAAGTAATAAAAACAAAAGACAATCGATTTTACAACACATTTTAATGGATTAATAAATTTAAAAAATAAATAAAAAGAACGAATAGAAAACAAAAAACTCTAAATGTTATTTTTATTATCGAAAGGATAATGAAAACGTCAAACAAGTTGTTCAAAATAACTAAAAATAAATTACTCAGGCGCGGTTATATGGGGGGTCGATCGAAGCGATCGCCCCCCCCCTCGCCCAACAAGTCAGCTTTCTTTATTGTCGCAAATTATGTAGTTTAAAAACAAATGATTTTTATCAAGTGTATTTTTACGATTGTATTTGTTTACAATTTTTTAATTTTAACGAAAACAAATCGCATCCCCCCCAAGAAACACTGCTAGGACCGCGCCTGAAATGAATTTATATAAAACAGTTTTGAATTTAGAAGATAAAAGTAAATAAAAGTTACTACATGTTATAATTTTTTTTAATAATCACCAGGTAATAGTTCAACAACAAAAATCACTAGATCTGGCAACACTGCAAAAAATTCTAACTCAACGACATCTTCATAGATGGTGCCACTAATACAAAGTTTAAAGTAATAACAAATCGATTCTTGGAAATTTGATGCAAGAAAGAAATGCAGTTTAAGAACATCACTAACTTTTGTGTGCGTTCGACAGAGGCGCACATAGATCCTCTCATAGATGGCGTCACTAATACAAAGTTTAAAATTAAAAATAAATCGGTCTTTAAAAATTTGCCGCAAAAAAATGAACATTTACGTAGATGGTGCCACTAGCACCAAGTTTAAAATTAATATTAATTAGAAATTTGACGCAAAACAATTCGTAGTTTAAGAAGAATTTCCTAGATGGTGCCACTAACTTTTATGTGCGATCGACAGAGGCACAAATAGATCTTGACCATTTTCAGTAAATTTAATTGAACGGAACTATCTTTTACTTTATTAAACAAATGGAAAAAAATATACAGGCTGTTTTTAAACTTCATGCAAAAAATGAAACCAGTGAAAGTTGACATTAAAAGTGATAGAATGAAGCAGTTTTTTTTTTGTATAAAAATTGATTAATAAATACAAAGTGGTCAAGAATCACTATTTAAGTTGGCAGTGCTGAATTTTATTTTTAATTGGTACAATTGGGGTAACTTCCATTTGTTAACGGCTTGACACTGACAGCCGTTACTTCACAAGTGTCATTTGACAGTTCAAATTCAAATTAAAACTCTAATTTTTATTCACACAACCTTGTCGTTGTTTAGGTTATGTCAAAGAAACCAACAAAACATACATATATCCGGTTGCAGGGTTGCAAAAAGCAGAATAGAAAAGTGCTCTTAATTGTATTGACAACTCAAACAGTTATTCTTGACCACTTTGTATTCGAGATAATAAATGTTTTCGGCGAACGATGAAACAGTTTGATAGTCCCTGGTTTATTTTTATTACGTAATTACGTAATCGGAGAAGTATGCTGGTGTGTCAGCATCGGCTGTTAAAGTGGGTCAGTTACTCAGTTCTCACGTGCACGTCGGTCGTCGCAGATAACAGTGTTGAAAACATGGCCGAATTTTCCAAGAGTGTTATTGTGGACATGATTTTAATTTACGGCGAATGTGGTCAAAATGCGTTGGCTGCAAGACGTTTGTACGCACAGCGTTACCGAGATCGCCCTTTGCCAAATAGCAGATCCTTTGTGTCAGTTGTGCAGTTTGTTGTTTGGCGAATTATTCGTGAGGAACAATTATACCCGTTCCATTTTCAAAGAGTGCAAGCTCTGATGCCCGCAAATTACCTCCAACGCATGCGATTTTGTCAGTGGTTACTCCGGAAACAGCATTATTCATGCAATTCGGGCAACGTTTCATTTTATTAGTTTTGACTTCCAATTGACTGAAAACAAAAAGAAAACAGGTCGACTTGTATTTTTTGGTTCTTCATTGCATTTTATCAGCGACGGCCGGTCCATCCGATTCAGCGGGGCACACGACATACGTACTTGCTAAAAGCTATTACACACAACGGCCTTGTCTGAAATTTACCTCCTCTTCACCAGCTGTCGTTTGACACACATGTCATAGATCACCCTGTATATTCTTTCTTTATAGTTTGAAATTTAATTTACTTCCTTGTTTCTTCCTCTTCGCTTTGTCTCTGCTTTAAAGTTGTCCTTTTCATTGTCTGAGCAAAAAAAAAATTCTGCTTTGTGAATGTGTGTGGTACAAAGAAGTTTTAAGCAGATTGCAAAAATTACTCATTGTGGCAAGCATGTACTACTAGTACGTATACGTAAATTGGAATGTGAAACCAGTTGCCCGCGGTGATGGTGCATCGCTATGGCGATGCTGATTGTTTTCATCCTCATTGTCTTGCGTCTGCTGGGCTTACAATGCCCGTCTCGACCATTGTTGGCATGCCCGATAGAAATATCGGGGCAGGCCGAGCCACCACGTATCACCTTGCAAAAGCTCCACTTCCGTGAACTTTGGACCGCATTGTTGTTCCCAGTTGATAACTGTGTAACTTGCGGGACTCGGGAAGCCACGTGCATTGTCCCGCAATACATCTGGGCTAATGAAACGTGCATTCAAATGCAAGTTTTCAATATTCGTCCGCCTCGTCGTTTATCTACCCACATCCGAGCGAAATTGAAACGCGCTCTCATTTTCCCCAAACGAGAGAAAAAAACACCACCCCTTTATAAATTAAGACGTTTCCTGAGACATCCGGCGCGCAGTATTGTGTAATAATCTCAAGGTATGAATTATTACTACCCCCCCCCACCGCCCTTTCCCCCATCAACCCTTTCCCCAGCTCACTACAAACACAAGATGATTTAATTAGGTTTCGACCAATCTGCAAATGGCTTAATTCCCCCATCTTAGATCATCCCGGAGCGGCGATCTTAATAATCACGTGCACGAAACGGACTTTAATGATTTACCGGAATCCTTACATAATGTACCTACTACCTACACCTCAGGCGGCAAACAATAGCACCATATTATCATTAATTAAATCGCCAATCACATCCCAATCAAATCGTGAAAATGCTTGAAAGTACTCCCGGACTCCCGGATCTCCCCCCGCCGGTGTTTCATTTGCATACCTTAATTGTTCGCCGGAGAAAGATAATTAATTCGGAAACGAATTAAATGATTAATAAGCAAAAGGAGAAAGAAGAAAAAAAGTTGCAAACTCGGCGGCGCGTCCGCGCAAACAAAAACAAAAGGCGGCGGCGGCGTGGCGAATTTATATCTGAAGTTTCTTAGATTTTAAATGATAAGTAATTATTTTAAAACCCCCGAGAAATAATACACGGAAGTTTCTCTCGAGTTCTTCGGAAGTATCTCCATTAATTATCATTTTTACCGCGCGAGATTAATTTCATTTTCCAACTGCCTTGCAGATGTCTTCGGCGAACGAGGAGCTCCAGCCCCAACCCAAGCCGAGGGCGTCCCCGTTGGACTTCAGGAACACCGACCTGGTTTCGAGGTTGCTCGCCGCTACGCCCCCTTACCTCTACAACATGCCCATCGTCCCCAACAGTTACTTCTTCAGCGAAATGCTGCGCTCCTTCGTGCAGGCCAAAACCGACAACAACGTCAGCAGCAGACTACCGGGGACGGTCCATCATCATCAAAGGCGGCCGAGGAAACGCTCCTGGACTCAAGCGAGGGCCGAGTATTACCAGCGCGACACCCCCAAGTCGCCACCGAAGCTCGACGACTCGCCCTACGACAGCAAAAGACTTGAGCGACCCTTAGAGTTGACCATGGGGGGAAAAGTCGGTCCAAACAATACCAGCAACAGCAACAGCACGAAAGTGATGAGTGAAAGTGACACCAAATTAATGTCGATGACCCAGTACGCCTTGGACAAACAAGAACTCCCCAGCTCCAGCCACACCCCCATAATGTTTCCGGCGGTGCCTCCTCAAAACCTAAATCAAGAATCAACCCACCCTAATCTAATGTTACCACCTCCCCCACCGATTTGGTACCCCCCGTTATACCCCCCACCTTACGGCTTCGATCCTCTACACTTCTTCATAGACTTAAGAGTGTCCGGTCACATCTACGATAGGAAGAACGACAAGGACAACAACGGGGCCCCCTCGCACACAACGACGCAGCCTGAGGAAACCCCCGACGCTCTCCACCACCCCGGCAAGTTCCCAAACGAATTGAACGACGTCTTCAAGCAATCCAGGCACATGTCCGCGTTCAGCGTTCCGATTCCGACGCCCCCCAAAAACATCCCCATGAACCTGAGCAACGGCAGCAAAGAGTGCGACACGAGGGAAAGGAAATTCGACGTCAAATCCATGGGGTTCGACACGGGCCGCAACCAAACCGGCACCAACTATATCATGAGCAACGTCGGGAGAATATACAAGGATTTGGGGGCGCGCAAAATCGGGGGGGAAAACGGCGAGGAGGAGAAGAGAGAGGAAACCGAGGAGGAAAAGGAGAAGCGCGTCAAGGACTTGAGGGCGTTGATCGGTTTGGAATTGGTGGTGGATTATATGAACCAGGCGAAGCCTGCCGGTGGTGGTGATTCCGAGGAAAGCCTGACGGATGTTGAGTCGACGGATAGTCCGTCTGTGGAGGTGGTCGCTTGCACTGAAGAACTCTAGCAAACTATTTCGTCTTAGCCTAGTTGCACTAGTCATTGTTAGGATTATTTAAATTAAATAAATAAATAAATAAATACACTTGATTAAATTGGCGACTACAAAAAAAAAGTCGGAGCTTCTTCTTTGGGAACTCAGATGTTTTCGTTTATCTGGATATAATGTGTAGTCATTTGCCACCACGGTTATGCAAATGAGTCTATTTCCCTTCTCCGCTCGACAAATTTTCGCAGCTTTTCAATTTTTCACTTTGTATATAACTTTTCGCGAAGTTCGTCCTGGGGGGAGAGTGAGGAAGGGGAGCGAGGCGATGGCATCAATAATAAGCTTTTGAATACTACAGTCGGCACTTGCTCGTTTTAAAATTGATTTAAGTATATTATTGCGATCCAGAAAAGTCTCCAGTTACTATGAGGTTTTCTTAAATTCAAATCGTTGTTGGGGGTTTGGTTCTAAATTAAAAAGCGTGGAAGAGAAACTATATAGAGAAGGGTTAGGAAAAAAGTCGGGCATAATCCCTTAACCGTGACGTGCAAATCTGCGTTAATATTTGCGGATAAAACATTGGCCCGGGTTCATGAATATTCAGGCTTAGCTGGAGTATATGTGAATATTTACACATTTTACATCATACTCTGCTGAAAAGCTCAGGCCACATGCATCGGATCCGCGTAACCTATGCTAACCGCCGCATTTGCATACGCTTTTAACAATGCCCCGGGCTTAATTTTAATGCGATTAAATTTGTACAGACGTAATGTGGACGACGGAGAGAGGATATTTGACTGGGATTTAACACCACCGAACGCAATACCCATCATCAAACTTACTTGCCTTTAACTAATTCCAGTCTAACCGCTCGAATTATTTTAGAACACTTTTAATTCGCTCAAATAATCGACGCTTCGCTGTAACTCTTCCAATCGTCGACACCGTAATTGAAAGTTGAAGTTTTCTTTTTTAGTCAATCGAGGATCAATGAAAATCGCTGCCTCCCTATTTTGTGGAACCTTTTAGATCAACTAAAGAAACGATTACGACCAAACCAGCGTAGAAAATGTGAAAAAAAAAAACAAAAAAAAAAGAAGAAGCTAAAATCTTTTGGATCGCTCGTGTAATCAACGTTTCGCTGCATTGATTGACAGTTTTCCAGGAGCTTTGGGAAAAAGTTATTTACTTCAGTTTACGACAAACAAAAAAAAATCTTAAGTTAATAATAAATTTATAATTAAAAAAGAGAAAAACAGTAAATAACTATAGAGGGTGATTTGTAGTCAAGCCCCTTATTTGTTGGAGTTGGAGTGACGCTTACGTACAGCCTAGGTAAAACTTTCTTAATTTACGAGGGGGCTTATAAATCACCGACGGCGCAAGGAAATGATACCCATTATTATATTGTCGGCTTGTCGACAGGAAAAATACGTTTTTGCTAAATTTATTTATGAGCTAATATTTAAAGCAAACAAGAGGAGTAAAGGAGGAGCTCGGAAATGATTAACTTCGGCAATAAAAGTAAGATTTATGTAAAAGTTTCTTCGCGGAGAGACGCTCCATAAATTCGCGCCGAAATATAAGATCTTTTATTGGATTTTATTAAAAGGAGACGTTTCGCGGATGTGCAAGGATGTCATCGTCGTCGCCGTCACGATTTCGCTTTATTTGTCGCCCACGAAATATTATATCCTGGACGTTCATACTCTTCAAATAAATCAACTAAATATTAAACTTACCTTAATTATAAAACAGATAACAACACAATTTGTTTTAGTAATGTATTTTATAAGATCAAATTCTTGAAGATTGAAAGAAATTAGTTTAGGTATACAAAAAAAATCATTTAAGAAACATTTTTAAACCTTGAATAATTTCAGCTTAATATTGTCACGTCGAAGGCGCCAGAAGCGTGCACAAAGAGTGGAAGTAATCAATACTTAGTTCCACAACTTGGTAAAATAAATTTTATTTGATTTTAGCAGTTAAACTATTTATATATTATGATCACCCTGTATCAACGAGTTCAATCAAGTTTCGATGAGTCAAAAACAAAATCAATCGGCTTTATGTCAGAATGAAAATGGGCTTCGAACTTGATTCATTTTAAAATCCCTAGATTAACAAAGTACCACCTTAGGTATATTAGCAATTTGGAGTCAAAATGGCGGCGTCATTACGATCAGCTTTTAGCGACGTTCCATGATTTCAATGTTAATTTTGACTTGGGACAAGTTGTTATATGTTCTCGTATAAAACTAAATCCAAAAATTTAAATTTAAATTTTATTGAAGCCATTTTGTATAAAATCAGATATAACGAACTGTTTTATGTCTTTCTGAAAATAAGATAATTGTTTTGGAATCGAACATTTTGAAACGTAATTACCTTAATTAAGGTGAACATGAACGTGAATGAAATTTGATAATTCCTTTACTTCAAAGTTTAAATTCTTTTACTTTCACCAATAGGACGTTTCCGCTCACTAGTATGGTGGGGAAAGAGCGTTCTGAATTCACGCTACATAAAATGGCGTCCGCTTACAAAGCTGCTCAAATGTAGCACAAGTAGCAAACGCATCCAGGGGTGCGTTCCGAATTAACGTCGGGCGTACAACTTTTTACCTCGCGCATCATTTTCCCATATAAAAATCATGCGCGAGGTAAAAAGTTGTACGTCTGACGTTAATTCGGAACGCACCTCAGAACTTACGCTAGGTAGCGGCTCACTGAGCAGCTGGATGACTGGATGCGCCCACTAAAGGGCCCCACACACCTCGTTCTTTTTCGACAGTTTTACCCGACGGGTAAAATTGCTGGAATGATGAACGAAACCGATTAAAATCCCTACACTTCGTTCTGTTCGAAGCTGTGTCACCAAGCAGCTTAGCGCAATGAACAAAACGTGTTTGTTGGCAGTGGCGGCCTAAAATCTGCCATTGCGCCTCTTTACCTCTAACCACACATGAAAGTGCAAAACACCGCCGACCCGTCTGCGCCGACACTACAAAAACACGTCGGTTCCTGTCCACACACCTCGTGTTTACCCGAACGGATGGCGTGAACCGATGAAAACATCCAAACCGATTGATGTTTTGACACGACGGGGAAACACGTCGGTTTATGTCCATACACCTCGGTTTTATCGTCCGTTCGTTCCAGCAATTTTACCCGTCGGATAAAACTGTCGAAAAAGAATGAAGAAGAAGAATGTTCTTTCTTGGTGACACGGCTTCGAACAGAACGAAGTGTAGGGATTTTAATCGGTTTCGTTCGTCGTTCCAGCAATTTTACCCGTCGAGTAAAACTGTCGAAAAAGAACGAGGTGTGTGGGGCCCTTAACGCTCTTATTCTGTGACTCATAATGATGTCATGAAACGACATATTTTAACGTAAGTGCTGATGATCAAAATATATCATTTAACGATTGTCGTTATGAGTTACAGAATAAGTGAATTAGTTGTAATTATTTTAACGTGCAATTGGATGTAATAATTAACATCTTCAGTACAGTCGACTCATTAATTACTGTGTAATATAAAAAAATAACGTTTTGTAAGAATTAGGACAGCAGCGCATTTAAAATTTCCCCCCCATAAAGTGGAGCCACAATGGCGGAAGTTCGCGGTACTTTAGGGATCATTCGGATTCGAGATAATTCGTGATTTCAATAATTTTAAATCTTTTCGTGACTTTGAGAAAATCGATTGAAAAAGGAAGCAAAAAGAAATCGTTTTCCAATTATTCGTGTTTCATTATAATACGCACTCGGCAAAAAGCTCAGGAACTCGTAACTTCCTTTTATTTTTTGTTTTTTTATTATTATTATTATTATTATTATTTATTTGAATACATTAACTTCTCTAATTAAAAATCACCACGACACGACAACACGACTGATCCTAAAACGAGGCCTACTGCATCCAATTCATATTTGACATTTTGAGCCTGGTTCCTTATATGGCGCCATCTATTGATGACTACGTGTAATGAAATTTGCTTTAAAAAAAAACGTTAAAAAACTTTCATCTTATCAGTTTGTTTCCAGTTGTTTCCCATTTTCAAGCAATCTTAGCCATTTTGTCTTTGAGTTTGGCGAATTTGGCGAATTTTATTTTTAAATTCCACACACAAAACACGTTTTGCCCATCTTCAAAAAGATGAAAAATCTCGTGACAACGCGGCAAGCAATACACTTGCCGCTGTGTCAATTTCGTTACGATATTCAGCCAAATGGAAAGAGGCCGCCACTTGAAGTACTCTTCACAGAAACAGTTCTTTCTGAGTACCGAGACAACTACATAAAAAGTGAGCAAATAAAAATCAGATTAGAGTAGGCGGCGTAAAGAAAATGTATGTCTGTGATTAACTGAATTAATTAATGTAATGCATTTATGGACTGTCAAATTTATTGACTTTTTATTTAATCACAGCCATGCATTTTTTTTACACCGACTACTCTAATCTGATTTTTATTTGCTCACAGGTTATAATCACTCTGGTTTCTCTTCAATGCAAATAAATCTTTCGCCATTTACTAAAAGAAGAAGAAGAAGAAGAAACAGCTGCTATCAGTGTTGCCAATGTATTGATTTTGATACTAGATCTGGTGACTTTCTGTTAAAATTTCAGACAAATTTTAGTAAGTTCAGACATGTCTGAAATTTAGTGATTTTATGACCGGCTTAGTAGTGACACATCTAGTAACTTTTTCATTTAATAATAACTGTATACCTAATTGTTTGTTGACGTAAAACAGTTGTAAATTTCTTTGGCAGTTGACTGTATTTTGTTTTTCTTGTGGAATTCAATGGGAGTTCGAACGCCTTTTGTTACCGCTGTTGATTTATTTATTAAAAGTTCTCTTAGGGCCAGTCTTTTAACTTCCTTGTAAACTCCCTTTTTACTAAAATGAACATTAAATTAGTTGCTATAGGCTATAGCAACGCGTATTCATGTGATTGAGATAGATGCACTCGTCTAGTTAATCCGAAAGAGATGCATAATGCTTGATAGGCAGCTAAATGATAGTTTTTTTTAGTTACAACTGTTACAAGTAGAGATGTGGGTTCAGAAATTTTCCAATTTGGAAATTTTCTAAAATGGAAATTTTCCAGAAACTTTCCAACCAATTTTTCCGGAAAATTTCCGACGAAAATTTAACGAATTTATTATTTGTTGTGCTTGCGCAGTTTAACATATGAAATGTGATGCCTAACCTAACTTCAAAAGATTATGCGCCCAAAATGCGGAAAAATACCTATACGTACAATTTATAAATTATAAGCGAACGCCAGAGCGTAAGTTTGGTTTGTGAATGCACATTATTTTGTAATTTCTGTCATTTTTTATATTACCGTTGTACATGAGTATTTGGTACTATTTTAATTAGCGTTTGTTCCTGAGTTTATAAAAAATATATTTTTTTAACAAATACGTTACTATAATTGATTCGGAAATTTTCTGGTAAATTACCGGAAAAGGTCATCGGAAAATTTCCATCTTTTTTATTTTTCCGGAAAAATTACATCTCTAGTTACAAGACAGATAAATTTACAAGTAACTTAAAAGGAAGTTAAAAGACCGGGCCTTAATATTCAAATCGTTCATCTTTTTTCTTTGTTTCTTGTTATCAACTCTAGCTTTTCTCTCGTAATTTTAACGGCCTTTTAATGCTGAGTCTAGTGTTGCCAAACCTAATACGCTTAACTTAAGTAGAATATTGGATATATTGGATACATTCGACAAAGTAGATGATTCTAGTGACATTCTAGTGATCATTCAAGCTAAATGTCTTTTGTTATCGTTGTTAATTTATTTTTAACGCAAAGGTGAAACCGAAAAGTTCTCTTTTATTCAAATCGTGGATCATTTTTTTGTTTCTTACATTTGTTAAACAACCGATCGTCTTTTGTTTATCTTTTTGACACAAACTATCAACTGTAGGTAATTTTAACGGCCTTTTAACAAGGTCAGTGTTGCCAAACCTAATACGCTTAAGTAGAATATTGAAATATTTGATATATTCGACAAAGTAGATGATTTTTCGGCATTTGTTTCTAGTGTAATTTTTAGTGAATTATTGTCTGCTTCTAGTGACATTCTAGTGATCATTTAAGCTAAATGTCTTTTGTTATCACTGTTAATTTATTTTTAACGCAAGGGTGTAAACGAAAAGTTTTCTTATATTCAAATCGCTGATTCTTTTATTTTGTTTCTTGCATTTGTTAAACATTTCGATCGTCTTTTGTTTATGCTTTTGACAAAAACTATCAACTCTAGCTTTCTTTCGTAATTTTAAAACGACCTTCAACGACCTGAGTCCAGTGTTGCCAAACTTAATACGCTTAAGTGTAGAATATTGAAATATTTTGATACGTACGACAAAGTGTTGATACATACGACAAAGTAAATGATTTTCGGTATTTGTTTCTAGTGTAATTTTCAGTAAAGGCTTGTGCACAATAAGAAAACGCGTGAAGTATGAAGTAATACGCGAAGAATTGAACACGTTTTATACATATAATGAAGTCGTTCACAATACAATTCTATTGTGAACGATTTCATTATAAAATTGTAGTTCACAATAGAATTGTAGTTCTATTGTAAACGACTTCATTATATAAAACGTGTTCAATTCTTCGCGTATTACTTCATACTTCACGCGTTTTCTCATTGTGCACAAGCCTTAAGTTATTGTCTGCTTCTATTCTAGTGACATTTCAGTGATTATTTAAGCTAAATGTTCAGACTTTTTGCGGAAGTTAATTGGCAACACTGGCAACGCATTGGCCGTGCCTAAAACAGAGCCCTTTACTTTAAGAGAGAGTAAAAATATGTGGAGTAGCAGTTTGGAAGATTGATGACGGAATAAATAGCTGGCCTGTGAAAGAAACCAAATGTTCAGACTTTTTGCGAAAGCTTATTGGCAACACACTGGCCGTGCCAGAGATAATGTGCCTAAAGTAGAGCCCTTTATAGAGAGAGTAAAGACATGTGAAATGGCAATTTAAAAGATTAATGTCAAAATAATCTGTTGGCCAGTGAAAGAAACTAAATTCCTTTATAAAAAGAGCAATTCGCTTTTAATTTGTTCCACCATTAATCATCCAAACTGTCACTTCATGTGGACAAAGTAAGGTTAAGGTAATAAATCAACACTCTGTTCAGATAACGCAATTCCATTCCTCTCGTGAGAACATTGAGAAACAAAGATAACAAATACAATTGTCGCAAGTGCAACAAGGAAGACAACAGACAACAGTTTTAGGAAATTCTGTTTGTCACAATGGCAATTGGCAATAGCTTAAAGTCAAAGATGTATTATTTAAAGCAAAGTGAAAGCAGCTCCGATACAGAACAAATTGAAACTTTGAAGGCAAGCTGCAGTTACTGACGATAACTTTGTTAAACGTCACTTCAAATCATAAAACTTTCGGCTGTATTTTTTTTATCCCTAGATGAGAATAATCTGCGACAAGGATAGACATAAAAAATCACTAATTGAGCTACCTGAATACGAAGTATGTTGATCTAATGCCTTAGGACAAAGTAAAGTCCCTAGACATATAAAGTACCGTAATTACCGCCTTTTTGAGTCAAGCTGAACGCGCAAATTTAAAACGGAATGGAACAGGTAATGTGATTTCAAATTTGGCGCCCTATTTTGACTCAAAATGGCGGAATCTAGGAACTTTAGGACAAAGCACGACCTACTGGATTTCACGAGACAGAGCTCTTACCGGCCTGGACAAAATTTTCTTTAACGCAAATTTTTCCCGCTTTGGCGCTAGTTACCCAAACAAGAAATATCATAAATAACGAAAGAAAAAACCACAAGGAAACTATATTTGAGCAAGAAACTGCAACTGTGCCCGACATAAATCGCGTAAATTTGACATTAATTGAAAATGGCGTTCCGGATTTAATTCGCTTCCTTTTTTTTGGGTAAGTGGCGCCAGCGGAGAAACACTTGAACTAATAAATTGCGCAGGCCGGACAAAGACAAGCAGTCTCGTGAAGCCTAGTAGGTCGTGAAATAAAGTAATTTAGAACGCCATCTCGTGATTGACGTCAGAAGCTTATTTTCTACATTTCATCCTAAAGTATTTCAAAACACAGCTTGTTTTTACTTTAAAATCGTCGATTTTTTTAACGATTATCACCGAGTTATTTTTCATGAGATTATAAGGAAAAATAATTACATAGTAAGTTTTCTTTTTAAGATGCATACTCTATCTCAACCATTCAACGCTGGTCTTCGACATGGCTTCTACTTTCTACACCAGATTTATTTCTTCCAGGCCAAAAGAAAGAAGCAGCCTCGTTTTCAATCACGAAAATTTTTATGTATTTATAAATAATTTATCAAATCAGTTTTTATCACCTTTTCTATAGGGAATTGAAATGTTGCAGGAAACATTATTTAATCGTTTATTTTTTTTATTGTAAAAGCAACAGCGATTATGTTTAATTTCATCGCAAAGATCAACTTGATAAAGTTGATTAATTTGTGCGTCCGTCCGTCCGTTGAAGGCCGAATAAATACATTGCGAAATGCAACGCCGATTTCGCAATGCTTACGCGTAGATCAAAATGTTTGATTGTATTGATTGTATCTTTTGGCATGGAAACGAGAAAGGGATGCTGATGCGTTCGCAGTTTCACACAATGCACACCCTACGACGTATACGAGTGCACACGCATGTATGATTCTGTAACACACGACGGACGTAACAACCTGTTACTTCCGGTACAACACCCAGGATCTTATTGCAGATAACGTTACGAGAAAGAATATTCGTGTCCCATCTTTATATTTCAAGCATCTCCCTCAAATACATTTTTTCTTATTATTGTTGCTTCATTTTAATTTGTTTCTTTTTTAAATCAGGATTCTGATTGTAAAGCAGTAAGTAGTAGTAGTTTACATTGATGTGATTCATTCAAGGTCGGATTCATTAGCAATTAATTTAACATGTAAACATCACTCCTGATGTATTTACCATTTCTATTCCAAACAGCTGATGCTGTTAACTCTTGTCGACCATAATTTAATTCAAGATTCGAAAAATCTCAAATGAAACAAACAATCGAAAACTTACATGTTTATTTGTTTACAAACGAGTACATCAACTTCTAAGTTCGAGATTACAAAATTCAGTCGATTTTTACTTACAATGACTTAAAAAGAAAACACTTAAACTAAATGAGAATATTTGACACAACTAAACGAGCTTCTTATTTGTTCTTATTCTGAAAAGAAAGCAGCAAACATATTAGTAACATATAATAAATAATTGATACGTCTTACTTGATACAATTTTCAGAATTTGTTACTGTGCTACGCAAAAATTAACTAAACTTGCAAGTTGTTGTTAATAGTTTAAACAAATGCCCTCTCTTAATTACAGACACTGTTATGAATACGAAAGAAGATGCAATTTAATTTAAAACTGTCAAAGTAAATGATGGAAAATTAAAATAAACAAACGAAATTACCTTTAATAATTTACAGAACTAAATCAGGAACAACTAAAGTACCTTATCCAATTTAATGTTTCTTATGCTTCTGAAAAACAAAACGAATCAACAAACCATCCACATTCAAATAAACGATGCGATTAATACTATTAGTACCCAACCGAATACTGACGTTAGCATAATTTAAGAGTGGCGCGACAAACCTTGTCTTTGTGCTTTTGTGTTTCGGAAGTAAGGGCGGCCACTTTCGAGCGTTCTTGCTCGAGCAGGACGTGAAGCCGCTCCACTTCATCGGTGAGCTCGTTCTTTACGTTGTTCAAGCGTTCCAGTTCCACCAGTACGTCTGCTTTTTCTTTCACTGCAAACCCAAAATCATAACGAATAATAAACACGGCGGCATACTGGTATTACTTTCTCCGTGTCCCAGGATCCCACACAACGTTTTATTCCTCGCCTTGACCGCAGCCATTTCGTTTCTTAATCTCTCCAGTTCTTCGCAGAGTTGAGCATTGTTTTCTCTTTCTTTTTCTAGTTTTTCCTACGAAAATGAAAATGGCACGTCGGCTACAGAAATAAAGGCTTCATAGTCAATTATACCTGATAGTGTGCGATAGTTATAACTTCCTCTATGTTGACCTCTCGCATTTTTCTATCTTCACTTCGTTTTTCTTTAGTTAATACGCCCTGAGCTTCCAAGTCGATTCTTTCGAAAAACGTCTCGTCTTTTTCCACCTTCTCTGACTTCGAGGCATCTTCGTCGGCTAAGCAAAAGTTTCACATAAGAAAAAATATCGCTTCTAAAGCCTTTTCAACGCCATTCATGTTTGTAAGCGCTAAGGTAATACAATGACTGGCCCCCTTGAACTCGACTTGACATTATTTGTTTGACTTAAATTAAAGTGCACTCGACGTCGACACTGAATGTTAAAAATGAAGAGTAAAGTGAAATTTTGAATTTCAGACGTCGCCATTGAATATTAAAAATGAAGAGTAAAATGATATTTTGAATTTCAATCAATCAACAGTTTAGGTGGTGACATCTTGTGACCAATTTTTAAGTTTTCAAGCTTGTCTTCTGTTGACGAGGCCCCAAATAGGTCTGAAACAGCTGCTCGAGGAATCCATTGCAATCGAAACGGACTTGCAACAAATTTCTAAATCCCTAACGTTACGATAATTTCTTACCTTTTCCGTTCAGTTCTTTCTCTTTGCTACCTAAAAACTGATCTAAACTCATCGTTTTATTCTTCTTTCTCTTGTCGGTCTTCTTATTGTTCTCCCCATCCTTATTGACCTTATCGTAAACATCCTTCTTCTCTTCGAAATCCAAAGTGGAGAGCAGTATCGCGCTTTGAAGATCCTGCTGGAAGTTTCCGTTCACGAACTCGTCGTCCTTCTCCTTCCACTCCTGCCACTGCTTATCGGACATCACCTTCGCCTTCTTGTCTTTCTTGTTGACCTAAAACAAGCGGTTGCATTACGTTTACGACAGGGCCGTCGAGAAAGCGCTTACGTTTTTATTTGCGAACGGTTTCTTGACGTTGCCGTTGGGTTTGTCCTGCTTCTTGGAGGCCGGCTTCTCCGGTGGTGGTTGTTGCTGTTGCTTCTTCTTCTCGGTCGTTTTCTTGGGCTGATGGAAATCATCGTCTTCGATTTTCAGGCAGGCGAACCTGGAGGGGACCGATATATTCATGATGTTGATGGATTGACTCTTTTTAACTCGCTTTAGGAATTAGATTAAATTTCTGCGTTGTTTATAATAGTCAATCACCTGTTCTAAGGTTAAGAAAAGAAGTCAATGTCAGGGCCGCCAACTTAAATTCGATGATTACTCGCACTCGCAGCTCACAGGATTGTTTACTCATATTTTAATGGCGTGTAATCACTTATGATTGGCGCAAATTAGAAATTATTAATAAACGAACGTGCGCATAGCACATTTTTCAAATGTGAATCACTTTCTGACCTTTTTAAGGAAGTGTTGTAGCGTTGTGGTATCAAATTCGGCAACCATGGGAGCTGGCAACGTTGATGAAATTGCGATGCGCATGCGCTTGTCAAGCAAAAAATCCTGCGGTGCATTGCCAAAAATATTTTTTGAAAGAGGCGAAATTTGAACGCGTTTCAAGAATCAAATTCGGGTAAGTACAGGTCCCCCGCGGGCTCTTTTTATGACCCACATACTTCAATGAACGTAGCTTGTCTTTTAACGATGATTTACGCATGCTACCAAAAAAAGAATGCGAGTTAGCCATCATTACGAGTATTACGACGTAAGTGCCGGTGCCGGGTTTAACTTGTGTGCTACGCATTAAGTAAATTCGATTTATAATAACTACGTTTCAGCGCCAGAAACTCGGGGCCTTCTGAATTTGCCGAAGTAATTTCGCCCCTGCGACGTTTCTCATCGCCACGTAATTTTTTTTTTTAATTGCAGGTAACAAAATGGCATCTCGCCTGGACCTTATCATTTATGGAGCGAGTGGGTTCACCGGTAAACACACCGTGCTGGAACTTGGTAAATTGAGCACAGCCGAAGGCTACAACATCACCTGGGGCGTCGCCGGTAGATCTGAGAGCAAGCTCAAGGACGTCCTCGAGGAGATCGGCAAGAAAAATGGCACGTTCAAACACCCTCACGCACACTTTAATAACTACTAATACAACTTTTAATTAATTTAGGTACCGATTATAGTAAAATCCCGATCATAATCGCCGATACAAATGATGAAGAGTCGTTGAAGAAAATGACCGCGCAAGCTCGCATAATCGTTAACACTGTGGGGCCCTACCGATTCTACGGGGAACCTGTGGTCAAGGCGTGCGTCGAGACGTCTACCAACTACGTCGACGTAAGTGGTGAGCCCCAATTCATAGAGGCAATGCAACTGAAGTATAACGAAGCGGCTGCAGAAAAAGGAATTTACATTATCACCACCTGTGGTTTCGATAGTATACCGTGTGATCTGGGCATCGTGTACTTGCAACAGAATTTCAACGGTAATTTATGCTTAAACAAACAAGCCGAATCTAAAATTGGACAATACTTTTAGGAGTTTTGAATTCTGTGGAGACTTACTTGGAAGGTAGAGAAGAAGGCGAGCCGACGCCAGGCGCCTCAATCAATTATGGCACTTGGGAATCTGCCGTGCACGGATTAGCCAACTGGAATGAATTACGAGAAATCCGTTCGAAGTTGTACCCAAATCGTCTGCCCAGTTTTAAGCCAAAGTTGCCTAAGAGGTTAAACTAAAGACCCCCTGCTCGTTAATAATTCGTTATTGCTTCTTTTAATTCTAGATTTTTCTTACACAAGAGCGAAGTCCTTAACAAATGGTCTTTCCCTTTCCTCGGCTCGGACCGTTCGGTCGCTCTGCGCAGCCAACGATTTTTCTACGAACACGACAAGCAGAGACCGGCCCAGGTGCAAACTTACGCGTGTCTTGATTCGCTCTTCAGCTTGTTGGTGCTCGCGATTTTTGGTGCAATATTCGTTTTGTTCACCAAGTTCGAATTTACAAAGAATTTACTGCTGAAGGTAGTAACATTTCGCTGGCGATGTTTCTCATAAATAGTCATTGATGTGTTCCTGTTCACAGCACCCCAAGTTATTCTCCGGCGGCTTCGTCTCGCACGAGGGACCATCCGAAGAGAAGCAAAAGAAGACCAAGTTTCAGATTACGCTTATCGGGCAAGGTTGGTCCGAGAAGCTTTCAGATGCCGACGATGAGTATTCCACCCCACCGAACAAGACTGTCAAGGCCAAAGTGTCCGGAGCGAATCCGGGGTATGGTGCTACTTGCATCGCCCTTGTGTTAAGCGCCATGACCATACTGAAGGAGAGTTCAAAGATGCCAAATAAGTAAGAATGCAGTCGAATTCTCTTTATTATAGACGTCAGAGGTCATGCCTAACCCAATTTTTAACATCTAATTTGACATTAATCTGCGGTTACACTTAAGCTTAATAACCAAATTACTCGTTATAAATTTGTTTTCTTTTCTATATTATCATATCACAAGTAAAAATTACACCAACACCAAATTAGTCAAAAATTAGACTTTGTCTTGATTCGCATTAAATTTCTGTTTCCAGTGGAGGGGTTCTTCCACCAGGCGCTGCTTTCGCCAAGACTTCTTTGATCGAGAACTTAAACAAGCACGGATTGCAGTTTGAAATCTTGTAGACTCTGGCCGAGCGTCGTTCTACTTAACTTTGTACTGATAATGCTGTGGCATTAATTCTATTAATAGGTGTATGCTTATTTTTTTTAACTTTTCTTACTTTTATAGGTTTAGATTAATGAGTATATTTTTTGTACCGTCGATATTTAACGTTGTTACTGAAAAGGGCTTACTTGTAATAAGAAAATGTGACATATTTACTGAAGATAACTTGGTATGTCCAACTGTTATTAAATAAAATGCTTACAACAATGCAGTCGTCTCTTTTTTGTGTTAGTTTAATTTTAATTTGTCACTACCTCAATGAATGAATTATGAAAGTTGCTAAATTAGGTCTTTTTAAAATAATATTCCCTTTCACTTCACGATAGTTTTTACGTTTTGAATACTTTATTGATTTTTAAAATTAATGTGTCGTAATTTTTAAAATTTTTGTGTCGTAATTTTATCTAATCAGACAGTAATGATTTATTTTTATCTGCGTTTTCCTTAAGAATTGAATGATGAGGCAATTTTGCTTTTTAAAAGGGCTAGTTTCATTCAGGTGCATCACAGTTTAACTAACTTTGTGTGAAAGAAAAATTATATTTTTTTCACATGTCGCAGGCCAGTAGGATCCAAAGAGTAATTAGTATAGTATAGTTAATCAAAAAATTGACTAGTCATTGTGAGTGTCTTATTTTGCTGCCCAGAGTAAGTGATTCATTTATCATCATCAATTTAAGACATTTCAATAGGTAATTATTTGTCAAGTGTTTCAAATTTTTTATGCTTTAAATTCTTCAGTAAGCTGCGCGTATTTTTTAAAACATTTTTAACTTTGAACTAAAATCGAGTTTTGATCAAGCTTGGTCGTTCCAATTCACCTGTGCAGTTGTATTTCATAATTATGCTGTAAAACAACATCATTGTTTGTACCTACCATAAGCTGCAGATATAATTTAGAAAGGTCCAGGCAAAGGCAAATATTCTTAGGAGCACTGGAAATACAAACTTGGACCTCGACATATTCACATAATTTAAAAAAAAATGCTTTGTCATGTTTAACAAATATTTAAACTAACAAGTTGTTTTCAGTTATTGTGTTAAAGCGTCTGAGTAAGTCGGTTATAATAATTTCTAACGAATTTTATATTGTTAAGTACATAGAGTAAGTAGGTACGTACCTCTATAAATTTATTTACAGTAGATGATTTTCACAGTAGCAATCGCCCTCGTGTCCCTCATCAGGGGGGAGAGCAAATTTTTACAACGTGCCAATAAAATTATGCTTTAAAACTACAGTAATTTAAATAAATGTCAGGATAAGGTTTTATTTTTTAAGTAAACATTCTAATACCCTAAATTTTTTACGTAAATAACAACTATAGCAAGGTCAAAATTTACCTAAGGCCAAATTAGAAAGTTGTTTCTTCCCACAATCAGATGATCAACTATAAGTCGATATTAATGCCGACTCATTTGGAGATGATAGAATCTGTGATTACATTTATTATTATTATACCTATGTATTTATTAAAACCATTTTTAAGTGGTTTTTAATGAAGAAAAATAAAACGCAGATACTTAATTCAATATTTTTAATATTCTGTTTAATAAAGAGTTAAGAAATGACTACCCGCCTGGACATCATTCTTTTTGGGGCCACAGGATTCACTGGTAAGCGCACGATAGAAGAGTTGCACAATTTATTGCGCGCTGAAGATTTGACTTTAACGTGGGCGATTGCCGGAAGGTCTGAAAAGAAACTTAAGGAGGTGCTCGAGGATGCCGGAAGAAATTGTGGTAAGTTCTAAGTTCTGTGAGTAAAAAAAATATATATGAAACAATACAAGGCTTTATTGCTGAATGTGAACGAAGCGAATGATCCTAATTTTTACCTAAAAATCAAACCATCGACTGAAGCAAATATATTATTATTTGTTCTTTCTTTTGTGATTTTACTTCACATTAACATCGTACGATCAACTCCTATTCATCGCCAAAACTATAAAAAATGTTCTTTTCATCAAAAACTTGATTTACATTTTTTTAAGTAGCGTGGGCTGCCTAAATTTAAGGGGCAATGAGTTTAAATGGACAGACACAGTGAATTTTGCAACAAGTTAAGAATTAACAGGAGAGAATCTATGGCAGTGGGAGAATGTAATTATGTACATTTGACGGAAGTTACCACTTTCCGGTAGGTCAGTAGTTTAATTGCCGGATTTTGTGTTTGTAACTGAGTTTAGAACGAATTGATGAATTTATTTAGCAACTGTGATTAGTAGAACGTATTTACAAACTATACATTGATGCGTTATTATAGACTTCAGTTAAAAAATGAATGACTTTTAGGTTAGTTTTGGAATTTTTCGATGATCAGTGGCGCAGCAAGCGTAATGTACAGTTCTTTCGCTCGATCTTTGCAGTTACGTCGGAAAATTATCGACTCAAAATGACAAATTTATAAATTCTATCATTGTTTTAACATACGTATTAGATAAGGATAAAACAATATGTTGATTTCGTTTCTCGAATCGGTAAAGTGTGACGTGACTGCAATGATCGAGCGGAAGAACAGTAAGTAAGTTCCTTCCAAGTACTTTTACGTTAGACCTCCAGTGTCTAGAATACAGTTGACGTTCCTTGCATCTTATTTAGTATGTGTATTATAAACAACAGTGAACTGTGTTGTTTGTGGTCGTTCGCTTGTGTGCGTTTATAGTTGTGTTCGTTATCCTGCACTGGTGTACACTTTTCTTACGAAATATGCTTTAATGAAGCCTAAAATTCTTGTTAATGTGTCAGTACGATTCATACTCATTCATACTGACATGTTACACTAGCATTGTTTAATTGAAATTTATCTCCGCCCACAATAATTTTATATCCGTAGATACATATTTCGGCAGCTAAGCTGCCATCTTCAGTACAATTTAAAAACCACTACATGAAATCTAACAGCTACCTACCTAGCTACCTACCTGCCTGATCATACTATCTATACTACTAATACTATCTAAAATTAACAAAATTAACTCTAAAAAAGGAGACTGTGGTTTAAGAAATAATTGAAAATTATCTTCGCCCACAATAATAATAGTCAAAACCAGTAGTCAACGGCCATATTTAATTACCAATTTGGACAAGAAACTGCTGTTAATACGACTCTCTCCTGCTTATTCTTTACTCGTTGGAATTTTGAGGAATGGCCAACTACAGCTTCATGTGCCGGATTTGACTCGTCGCGAATTTCAAAATTGATAACGTGAAAACCAGTCATGCTCAAAAGTTGTTTTGTGTTAGTTTAAAAAAAAATAATTTGAAGTTTATTTTATTTACTACCTCTTTCTCTTTCATATTTACAGTTGGTTCTTGTCCGATGAAATTTGTATCACAAAATCTTTTAAGCGGACACTAAATCGCGCACTATACACTTAACGTTTCGCAGTCGTTCGACAGCTTCGTCAGAAGTGAAAAATATGTTTTAAAAATGAAAGAGCAATTGAATTATAAAGTAAATAAAATAAACTTCAAATTATTGAATGAATGAAGCGAGTGATTCTAATTTTTATCTAAAAATTAAACCATTGACTTCTTAAGAGTTAGTTGTGCTTTTGTGTTTCAATTTCATATTAACAACGCACGACCAACCCTCGCTCATTGCCAAAACTATGAAACTCTTTCCGTTAAAAAGTTCAAATTACATTTCGTCTGTGGGCTGCCTAACTTTAAGGGGCCACGATTTAAAATAGCGCACCGTGCGAAATTGCAGCCTTAAAATACAATGCCACTGTCATGCGAAATAGAAAATATTGTTATATTTATTTTGCAGATTTTTCGGAAATAATTTCTTTAATTTTTTTTAATATTAATAAAAGTGTATCTGTCTAATTGTGTCTCCCTATTTCGTGGAGACTCCTCCAGTAGATAACTTACATCCAAAGCTACAAATTTCATTTGTAATTCACAATTCTTTTAGGAACCAACTTTAATAACATCCCCATAATAATCGCCGATGTGAGTGATGTAAATTCCCTGAAAACAATGACAGCCAAAGCTCGAGTCCTCATCAATACCGTCGGGCCCTATAGATTCTTCGGGGAACCCGTCGTTAAGGCCTGCATCGAAACGTCCACTAATTACATTGATGTAACCGCCGAAATTGTGTTTATTGAGTCGATGAGTTCCAAATACAACGAAATCGCAGAGCAGAAAGGGGTTTATGTCGTCAGTGCGTGCGGACTTGATTGTATACCGACCGACCTAGGGGTTGTGTTCTTGCAGCAAAACTTTGGGGGTAGATACCTAATTAATTAATTAATTTGTACGGCGAGCAGGAACAACCGAAATCATGCAAATACCATTTTCAGGGGTTTTAAATTCTGTAGAAGGGTACGTGAATTTTACGCTAGGTACAACCCCAGGTCCTGCTGGTAATTATGGAACATGGGCTTCAGCAGTGAACGAGTTTACTGATTTGAGACGAGCGGTCACAGGACATTTAAACAAATATGAGGAAAGCATTTCAAGTTTTAAGCCTGCGACATCCAGCAAGTAATAACTTTAAATAAGGTCATTACATAAAACTTTTTTCTTCCTCTCTTTTTAGGGGATTAGTACACAGGAGCATCGTAGATAATACTTGGGCAACTCCTTTATTCTCGGCCGATATTGTTGTTGTGGCTCGCACGCAAAAATTTTTCCACGAGCATTACCAACAAAGACCTATACACATGCAAAACTACGTGCGTTTTACTTCGTGTTGCAACTTGCTTTTATGTGCATTTTACTTACTAATGTTTGAGTTACTCGTGCGGTTTCAGTGCGGCCGAAATCTGCTCTTGAAGGTGGGTGGTTTTCTTCTGGGGTGTGCTTCGATATTATTATCCTGTTTCAGTACCCCTGTTACGAATCTATCACCTACCCGGTGTAGAACTCGTTCTTAATTTAGGATAAAATTAAAGATTGCCTTCTATAACTTTAAAAATGGACCGAAAATTAAACTTTGTGTCAGAAAAAACCCTTTTATTTACTATTATCTACTTACAACTGTTTTTTTAACTATAAATCATGTTAACATTGCATCAGATACAAGCATCGATTTCTAACATTCTCCCACCTAAGTCACGTGTAGTGACTTACATTTAAAAAGTCAATCTATCTGGGAGTTTCACTATCCGTCCGTATCTGGTAGTCGTGACGATCTTTTCGTCCCTAGTATGTATTTTCTTTTTCATTTCTTGTTTTTTCAGGAAACTGTCTTTCGCTGCATCTTTCACTCTATGTTCGGGTAATGCCACAGGAGGAGTCTCTAAACTCTTCACATCTTGTCTCTTGCATGTAATACACTTGTAAAGAACAGATTTGATAGTCCTTCTTCCACTAATTATCCAAAATCGCTCGCGCATCATGCTGAGTAAACCTTGCACACCAATGTGACAATTCTGGTTGTGACAATCATAAATAAGTCTTTCAACTACAGGATGTTTGGATGGTAATATCGCAGGATAACGAAACTGCTTCGAATCTTGACGTTCTGATATTTTAGTTTTAAGTCTTAAAATTCCATCTTCATCCACAAATGGACACAGTGAAGAAAGCTTCTTATCTTCACTTCTTTCAAAACATTCTTGCTGAATTGCTCTTATAACAATCTTTTCAGCTGCTTCCACTTCTTGCAGGTTGAGGTTGCCTCTAGTCTTTTCAGTATGATGAAGACAGTTGAAAACAAAGCGTTTCATCCAACCAACAAGGCGTAGAATTTGTCGGTACTTCGAAAAGTATCTGTAAAACCAAGAAAAATCTGGTTTACTATTTGTTAATAAAGAAGTTATACCTTTTCTCTTCTCTTCAGATACAGATGCTTCGTCGATTTCATAATTTTGCGTCAAACATTCTTCTTCATTTCTCAACAGCCAAGATGGACCCTCCCACCATTTAGATTCTAATAACTGTTTTGCAGAACATCCTCCAGCAGGAAGATCAGCTAGATTCAGATGACCCGGAACATGGTACCAATTGTCTTTATTAGTTAACTGCCGAATTTCTTGTATTCTATTCCATACAAAAGGTTTCCAATAATCTTCTCTTTTGATCCAGGATAACACTGTAGTAGAATCCGTCCAGCAGTATATAGATATGTCATCTTTTTCAACTTCAGATAAAAAACCTGTCAATAATCTAACACCAATTGTTGCTGCTAGTAACTCTAGTCGAGGAATGGATAATTTCTTTACAGGGCAAACTCTTGATTTAGCCTGTACTAATTGAACGCAAACATTTTCTTTTGTCACTGTCCTAAGATAAATTACTGCGGCGTAAGCATCTTGACTTGCGTCACAAAACACATGAACGCTCCATTTCTCCAGTTTTGCATCATTTTTTCTTAATAACCATCTGGGAATTTTCAGTTTTATTAATTCATTTATATTTTTCAACCAATGCAAAAACTGATTTTCAATGTCTTCTGTAACTTTAGCATCCCATCCTAATTTCAACATCCATGTTTTCTGAAGCAATAACTTCGGACAAATTAATACTGGACAAGTAAATCCAATGGGATCGAAAATACGATTAGCGGCTGACAAAATTACTCTTTTTGTGACATTGTCAAAACTGAAGTTTCTAAAATTTTCAAAATTAATTTCTATGGTATCTGTGCACCTATTCCATTTCAAGCCAAGCACAGAAGACAAATTATCATTTACACTTGCGTCATCATCTGAAAGAGTATACTCCCAACATCTTTGTCAGAATAAATCGCGAATACACTATTTAACTGATTTATTCAATAAAATACACATTGCATTGACATTTTGTTGGAGGAGCTAAAACATAACATCGCGCAAACATATCTTATTATAATTGTACATTCGCGCAACAACATAGTCATACATGTATCTAATTGGTTAGTAAATGGAGGGAATTACAAGTAAAGCAAACAAACACAATATGAATATTGAATATTCTCAACACTCTCCCGCAATGTTCATATTTTTATTTGTTTTAATCACGACACTTGGTTGAAGAGGTTTGTTCCGTCATAAACATCCCAATCAAGGTTTTCATAATTTTCAATTTGATTGAAGTCAAACTCTTCGTGAAAATGTCAGCTGCCTGCATATCCGTTGATATATATTTCACACAAATCTTGTTTTCACTAACTAAATGGCGAACATAATGATAACGTGTTTCAATATGCTTGGACCTCTCATGAAAACTAGGATTCCCGATGAACTTAATGGTACTCTGATTGTCAATGTGTAACGTAGGAATCAAGTCATTTGTGACACAAATTTCTTTCAACAGTCTGTCTAACCACACTAGTGATTTAGCAGCTTCACTTGCGGCCACATATTCTGCCTCCATAGAGGACAGAGCAACGCACCTCTGCATCTTACTTTTCCACATTACAGGTCCACCACAGAACTTCAACAATACACCACTTGTAGAGCGTCTTGTAGTCTTATCTCCAGCATGGTCGGCATCACTGAAGGCCTCTATTGCTGAATTCGTCGTCTTCTTAAATCTAATTCCATCGTTGATTGTTGCTTTCACATATCGAAGTATTCGTTTCACCAAGTTAAAATGCGCTTGTGTTGGTGCGTCTTGCACTCTTGAAGCAACGTTTACAGAAAATGCCAAGTCCGGTCGTGTTCCCAACATCAAATACATCAGGCTACCGATGAACTCACGATAACCATTAACATCTTCAGCTGAAGGCGATTCACCAGGCGTCCATCCTTGTTCAATTGGAAGCAATAGTGGTTTTGAATCAATCATCCCATATTTTTCTAATACTCGCCTTGCATATGGAGTTTGATTAATCTGGATGCAATCTTCCGATCTTTTGATTTGCAATCCAAGATAGTTATCAACTTCGCCGGTTGTTATTTCGAAACGATTTGCCAATTTATCGATAAATTCATCTATCAGTTTACTAGGACCCATAATTAGGCCATCATCCACATGAAATAAAAGAATCAAATTTTCATTGTAGAACATACAAGGATCAGCACTGCTTTCTTGTAAATTGCATTGTTCAAGATATTCAATTAGGCATTTGTACCAACACTTCGAGGCTTGCTTCAGGCCATATAAGCTCCGAACTAACTTGCATACACGATCCGTGCCATCAGTATAACCTTGGGGCTGCTTCATATAAATATCTTCTTCGAGCATTCCGTTGAGAAAAGCGGTTTTTACGTCAAATTGCTTCATACTCCAATCGCGTTGAACAACAACACCAAAAAGGGCTCTCATAGTCTCAAATCTGGCAACGGGACTGAAAGTGTCAGTGTAGTCGATCCCTGGTCTTTGACTAAAACCCCTAGCCACTAATCGCGCTTTATACCGGATTACTTCGTCGTCAGAATTTGTCTTTATGGTAAAAACCCATCGGTTATCAATAACTTTGGCTTTGGAAGGTAAGTCAACTAGTTTCCACGCATCACTCTTGTGCAATGAATCTATCTCGTCGTCCATCGCAGTTTTCCATTTCACAACATCGTCGGATTGAATAGCTTCCTCATAGTCCTTTGGAACTTCTCTAAGTAACATCATCCTTGGTTGATGATGCTGAACGTACCCATCTCTGTAACGCCTTGGCCTCTGGATTGCTTGCCCATTTCTTAAGATGTAAGGCTTTTCTTCTTTACCAACAAGATTCTGGTAATTTCCATTGTTGACAATATCTTCGTGGTGGTTTTCATTGGCATCTGCTTGATAAATGTCATCTTCATTGTTGTTGTCTTCAACATTTACAGCATCGTCATTTGGTTCTATTAGATATCCATTATCTTCAGGTGAAATATCCATCATTTTTGTGACATCTTTTCCTCACTGATTGTTGTGGAAATTCATCCTTAAATTTGAGATCTCTGCAGACATACACTAATTTCTTATCAGGAAAGTAGACCCGATAACCGCAGTCTGCATATCCAACTACAAATCCTCTAGTCGATTTGGCATCGAATTTCTTTTCGCTTTGGCGGTGGAATCCATGCGAAACATTGTGTTCCAAAATTCGTAAGTGATCAAAGCGACTTTCCTTTTTTAAGAATAATTCCATGGGACATTCCCTTTTGATTTTTGTTGGAGCAGTTCGATTCAAAGTGTAAGTTGCAGCAAGAATAGCTTCTCCCCATAATGATTTTGGTAAATGAGGAGCCGAATGAAGCCAAGAACGTGCCATCTCACAAAGGATTCTATTTTCTCGCTCCGCAACGCCATTTTGTTGCGGGTGTAAGGTACGGTCATCGAGTGTTTCAGTCCTGTCTTCTCTGCACAATTTCGCACATCTTCGTTATCGAATTCCTTTCCTCCATCAGTGTAATTCCTTCACTGTCACTTGTGCTTGTGTCTTCACCATCTCCAAAAGATTGCTAATTTTCTTTGACCTCATCTTTCTTCGTAACAGATAAGTCACTCTAAAGCTGGTAAAATCATCTTTAAATACAAAGGAAATATCTGTATCCATGTATATCATTTTCTTCCATTGGACCACAGACATCGGCAAAAATTAACTCTCCCGGTTTGGTGGATTTCTCAATTCTTTCACCAAAAGTAAGTCTGTGTGACTTTCCAAGAACGCATCCTTCGCAAAACTCGTGATCCATCTTGAAGTTAATTCCACGATCCGTTAAAAATCTTTGTACATGTTGTTTATTTTGATGTCCAAGTTTTTCATGCCAGTTTTGGAGAGTATCTCTTCTCTCAAAAATAGCACAGGACTTCTCAGGGAAGATAACCCTTACTACTAGACGAAAGAGATCGTTGGTTTTATTGGACACACCAATAGCCATTGGTGTATTTTCTCTACAGAATATCCACGTCATGCCATCGTTTTGAATAACTTGATCGATACCTTTTCGTCCAGCCTGTTTCACAGAAAACAAGTTGCACATCCCATCAGGACAGAACCAAACATCTTCAAAATATCGTTCAGTCCATTTTTGCCCATCAAAAACTTCGACATTAATTCGTCCACTACCAATTGCTTCAATTTGTACTCCATTCTTGGCACTATCCAGTTTCTTTGGTTTTTCAAACAATTCAAAAGAACTGTACCAGTCTCGCCGATTCGTGATATGATGTGTGGCACCACTGTCTATAAACCATTCATCACAATCCATTTTATTGATGTCAAGGTCAAAAGTAGAATACACAAAAATTTTCTTGTATGGGGTATCTTTCTTAATTTCCTTAGTCTCGTGTTGAATTTCTCTTGATGATTGCGAAAACATAGCAAAGTCTTTTGTTTTCATTTGATTTAGACATTCTGCAGATATGTGTCCTTTATTTTTGCACTTGAAACAAACTAAACCGGTTTTACATTCTTTAGATAAATGACCCATTTTTCCACAAGAAAAACACCTCGTATTGTTATCCTTTCGTGAAGTAGAAGTTTTCGTCATGTTGGTCATCGATAAATTTTTCTTCGGCTTTTGTTTAGTTTGAGCAGCATTTACCTTGATTTTTGATAACATTGCAGTTGCAGTATCTGTGTCGTCACGAGTCACCATTCGTAATTCATAATTTAGACACCGCTTTTGCAATTTAGACCAAGTTCGTTCGGCCTGTGGTAGGTCATGCCACGTCACATAAATGTAGTCAAAATCTTTAGGTAACGTTTGTAAAAGTCGAGCACATAAGTCACCTTCATCGATAGGCTTATTCAATAAAGACAATTTTGTCTGCACTTCGTCAAATTTTGCTAAATGACCTTGAACTCCTCCAGATGGTTCCCATTCAATATTATGAAATTTATGTCGTAAAAGGTCAATGTTTTCTTCCGATCGTGCTTCATAAATTTGATCCAGCTTATTCCAAATATCTTTTGCCGTCTCACATCCACCAACACGAAGTAGCGGTTTTGTGTCGAGAGATAAAATAATGCGCTTCTTTGCTTTTGCATTTAATTGCGTCCATGCTAACTGCACTTGAAAATTCTCAGCACTGTTATCTACTGGTTTCATAAATTGCCCGTCAACAACATTAAATGTTCCGTCACATTCTAAAATTGTTCGCATAACGATTCGCCATGTAGCCCAATTGTCCTCACCAGTTAACTTTTCAATTTGCTGCTTATCACTCATTTTGATTTTTCACACTTTAAACGTTTTAAACACTTCTAAAAGTTCTACGTCAAAACGTCCATAACCCCGAGGGTTCGTCGAATGAAAATGTTTATTAACCCGTCTAAATTTTTGCGCTTAAAATATCAATGCACGTCTAAAATCGTCAACCACGCTCTGCTACCATGTCAGAATAAATCGCGAATACACTATTTAACAGATTTATTCAATAAAATACACATTGCATTGACATTTTGTTGGAGGAGCTAAAACATAACATCGCGCAAACATATCTTATTATAATTGTACATTCGCGCAACAACATAGTCATACATGTATCTAATTGGTTAGTAAATGGAGGGAATTACAAGTAAAGCAAACAAACACAATATGAATATTGAATATTCTCAACAATCTTAAATCAAATTTTGCCTCTGCCAATATTTCCTGAGACTGCTCAATAAATTGTTGGAGTTCGTCTTTATCATTTACACTAGTGACGCAATTGTCAACATAAAAGCTTTTTTTTTACAGTTGGTTCTTGTCCGATGAAATTTGTATCACAAAATCTTCTAAGCGGACACTAAATCGCGCAACAATACACTTTACGTTTCGCAGTCGTTCGACTGCTTCGTCAGAAGCAGTCGAACGACTGCGAAACTGTAAGTGTATTGTTGCGCGATTAATGTCCGCTTAAAGACCTGGTAAAGCTTTCTTTAATTTTGCTAAAATATTATCCGAGTAGCGAGATTTTCTCATAACATTTTTTCAAATGGTAGTCAATTACTGCAATGAGTAAAAATGGGCTACAAGTTACCCCAAATACAACTCTAGCATGGCGGTAACATTTCATTTGACCATTTTTATCGTACCACAGAAATCGTAAAAAATCTCGTTCATTCTCATTTAAACTAATTTGCAAAAAAGCTTTTCTGATATCAGAAATCACGCCTACCTTATTAAGCCTGAATCGTAACAAAATTGAAGGCACCAGTTCTATCAAGTTTACTCCTTTCTCTAAGCAATCATTTAGTGAAGGACAATTCTTTTCTTTAGCTGATGCATCAAACACAGGCCGTAGTTTTGTGGTAGCGCTACTCAATTTAATTACATGACGATGCGGCAAATAGTGACCTTTTTCTTGTAAATTTTCAGTTGTCACTTCTTCGATGATACCCTCAGCCAACCACTCTGAGAAAACTTGATCATAATCTTCATAATAACCGTCCTTTTCTAATTTTTTCATTAGATTATCCAATCTTTTTTTCGACAAGTTAAAATTTCTTGACAAGATTGGATGATCTTCTGTCCATCGCATATGAACTTCATATCTACCTTCTTTGTTAATAGTTACGGTTTTCAAAAATGATTCACTACCTCAATTTCAATTTCTCTCTCGATTTTTTGTTCATTTGGGTCTGAAATTCCAAGTATATCCAGATTCCACAAATCAGATATTGAAAATTCTTTTTCAAATAAAGAAGTTACTATCATTGAAGACAACTTCGAAGATGTTGGAGTAACATTTGCGATTTTTCCCCATTAACGTCCAACCCTAATGTTGTCTCCAAAGCAACCAATCCGCATTTTAAAACATGCCGCCTACCAGTGAACAATTTTCCAGCAACATTCAGCACCAAACAAAACTTCAATTGGTCCTTGATCAGTGTCATTCACTTCAATGCCAAGTTCCTTCAGTTCAGCCATCCATGGTCATGCTTGACACATGTCACATTATGACATATAACAGACTGATCCAGTGCTTCAAAATTACATGTATATTTCTCATTAAGATTTTGTATTTTTATTCGATAACATGTATGACTTACTGTTTCTGAATGTGCACCTCCAAAAAGAGCATGTATGATTCTTTCTTGATGTAGTGGAACATAATTCATTTCAACAACAGCATTTTTGCTGATGTACGATCTCTGCGATCCTGTATCGATTATAGCTCGGACACATCGGGAATTTTTCTCTCCAATAAGGTTCACTACCAACGTTTGCAACAAAACTTCATTGTGAGTATTATTCGCTAAATTTTCTTCTGAAGTAGAATTCGATGTCAAAGGATTTTCAGAAACTCAGGTTTGATTCAGCATCCCTCAGACACATCAGTGTTGCATGTTTTCCTTTACATTTTCGGCACTCAAGTTTTGCAACACATCTGCATTTTTCTTGCTATGTGACCAAATTTCAAACACAAATGACAACAACCTTTCTTTGTCAAAAGTTCTTTCTTTTTCGCAAAGGCCATAATGCTGCTTCTTTGCAATCTTCAGTAGAATATTTCTTTCTTGCAGAAAATGCATCTTGGAGCATTCTTGAGTTCACCAAACCAGAAGCAGTAGCAATGTTATCTTCCTTGTAAACAAATTCTTTTTCTTCTGTTTAACATCAAATCCCGAAACTGCCAATGAAATTCTTTCTTCATTTTCGACTTCTTTCTTCAAAAATCCATGAGCTTATCAAGTCGACATTTCAAAAGAATTTTCTGATTCAAATTTGTACTTCTTTGCCATATTCGAAGAATTTCTTCAGTAAACTAGATTCGACAAGAGGATACAACATAGCTGCACATTTCTCGGAAGTAACTCCTAATGTTTCTAATGCTCTCAATTGAGACTCTACCTTATCAAATAAAGTGCTGAATTTCATCTTATTGTTCAAATTATTTAAAATCAGCTTCAAAAAGTTCTCTCACGTACACTTCTATAAGAACATCTTCTCTTCCAAAACGAGATTTTAAACTTTCAATTACCTTGGGATAATTGTCACTAGTAGCAGGGTAGCTTTCCACAAGTTGTCGAGCTCTGGACTTTGGTACTGTTGCTTGTACGAGATATTGAATTTATCTTCATTTTCTATTTGTTCGTCATCATTAATTCTTTTAAATTGATTCCAAAAAGGTAACCAGTCTATAACATCACCACCAAATTTCTTAAACTCAATCTTCGGGAGCTTAAGCATTCTTTTAGCATTAGTCGAATTATTTGAGCGATTACTAGAAACTTCAACAAGCGATTCTTTACTGGATAGCTTTTCTGCATCTACTTTAAGTCTATTAAATTTTCTCACTAAGTCATCGGCTTTTTCTACCTCGATTTGTAAATCTGTCTCGGAACAATTTTCATCTAATAAGATGTCTATCATCTCCTTGTGTAGTTCGTTGAGCATCTCCAATTTCTGGTCCATAAAACGAATATTTCCTTGAACTTCGCACACGTCAGGATCTATTTGTCTCAATGCCTTTTCTGTGGCCTCATAGATCTTCCAAAATGAGTTGCGATGAACTTCTAGGGCTTTCCTTAATCTTTCCATGTATGTATTCAGTAGGTAATCAGTAGGGAGTCTAGGAGTTAGACTAGCTTCTATCCTGTCACGGTCGCCAAAATGTTACGAATCTATCACCTACCCGGTGTAGAACTCGTTCTTAATTTAGGATAAAATTAAAGATTGCCTTCTATAACTTTAAAAATGGACCGAAAATTAAACTTTGTGTCAGAAAAAACCCTTTTATTTACTATTATCTACTTACAACTGTTTTTTTAACTATAAATCATGTTAACATTGCATCAGATACAAGCATCGATTTCTAACAACCCCAGATTCTTCTCGTACGGCCTCTTCGACCACGGCGGTCCATCCGAACAAAAACAAAAAGAAACGAAACTTGAAATCACCCTAATCGGAGAGGGTTGGTCGGAGAAACTGGCTGATGTTCAAGCGCCTCCGAATAAAATTGTCAAAGCTAGGATATCAGGGTATAATCCTGGCTATGGGATAACTTGCGTTGCAACGGTGTTGAGCGCCTTAATGATACTCACAGAGAAGTCGAAAATGCCTAAAAAGTGCGTCCAGGTATTTTAACTTTAAATAGGATTATTATTTGGGTTTTTTTTTGCAGCGGTGGTGTTCTATCAACGGGGGCGGCGTTCGCCAAGACTTCAATCATCGAGAAACTGAACAAGTACGGATTGAAATTTGAAATTTTTTGATCATTAAAGGATTCGGCCAGTGTTAGCCGCCCGCCATATCGTATTTGCGTTGACCTGTAGTGTTAAAACAATTTAATTTAAATGCGGGGGAGAGGGGTGAGAACTTAATAAAATATTCTGGTTTAATGATTTATTGCTATTCATTCTTATATCTTTAAAATTATTTATTTTTGACTACCTTGAAATACAAAAAGAAAACACGAAATACTTTAACTATTTATTCAGGATTTAAAGGAAATTTTTTATTTCTAATATAATTCACTGAAAAGTCTGCTCACTAATACTATCCATGCCTATGGAGATTTTCAGGTGAATAATATTGGGAATAAAAAATTTAATTTAAATCCTGAATGAATAGTTAAAGTATTTTGAATTTTTTATATTATCAGTTATCATTAAAGTCTCCAAAGGTCAAGCCCGAATGCATAGGCGCTTCGATGCCGCGTATGGCACCGATCGAATTACGGCGCTGCAAACATTATTTCTTCGATATAGCGAGAATATTTTGATCAACTTTATCACATTTTATTTTGTTATTTGCTGTATTTTTGACCATATGATATAATTTAAAAAAAAAAAAAAACGAAAACATTGTAAACCTCAATCGGTCGACTGGCTGTGTATCCAGTGCTGTTTACGGCTGCGTGATGCACAGATATAACGAGTTTTATTTAAACAAATGTTTTCGTTTTTTTTTTTAAAATGATATCATATGGTCAAAAATACAGCAAATAACAAAATAAAATGTGATAAAGTTGATCAAAATATTCTCGCTATATCGAGGAAATAATGTTTGCAGCGCCGTAATTCGATCGGTGCCATACGCGGCATCAAAGCGCCCATGCATTCGGGCTTGACCTTTGGAGACTTTGGTTATCATATACCAGAAAAATACTTTGTTGATGAAGAAGTGACAACATAAAATTTTTTTCTAACTTCCTTCTATGTTTTCAATTCTTCAGTAAGCTTTAAAGCGTTTCTAACTTTAATTACCTTTTAATTTGAACTAAACGTTGTTTGTGTTCGGAATGTCAATTTATTATTATTATTATTATTCCTACAACACACTATTATCTATCTTTTATAAACATTGCTTCATTAATACTAACAGTTTGTACCTGTCATAAGCTGCAAATATAATTCTGAATTCTACCAGGTACAAATAATCTTATGAGAGTTATAAATAGAAACTTGCACTTCGACATACATATTTATATAATTAAAAAATAATTGCTTAGTCATATTTAACAAGATGTTTATACAAACGAGTTGTTTTTGGTTACTGCGTTAAAAGCGTCTGAGTAAGTCAGTTATCTTTAATAATTTCTAACGACTTTTATATTATTGTTAAATAAAGTAAGTAGGTAAGTACGTATACCTCTATAAATTTACTTACATAAGATGATTTTCACAGTAGGAAACGCCCTCGTGCCCCACATCAGGGGGGAGAGCAAATTTTCATAACATTGCAATTATTAAATTATGCTCCAAAACTACAATAATTTAAATAAATGTAAGGATCGGGTTTTTATACTTATTTTTCAAGTAAACATTCCAATGTCCTAAATTTTTTACGTAAATAACAACTACAGCAAGGTCAAAATTTAAGACCAAATTAGAAAGTTGTTTCATCTCAGGCCACCAACTGTAAGTCAAGTCAATTATAAATTACAAATTTCATCGGACAAGAACCAACTGTAAACATAATTGAGATGTTAGAAATGATGATTTATTTTTTATTATCATTATTGTATGTATTTATTAAAACCATATTTTAAGTTAGAGTGTATCACATAAGTGAGAAGTGTGTTTTAAATTATATCTTAATTCAATTCTTTTATTAAACAAAAATAAAACAGGTAATTTAATATTTTAATATTCTATTTAATAAAGAGTTCAAGAATGACTTCCCGAGTGGACATCGTAATTTTTGGGGCCACAGGATTCACTGGTAAGCGCACGATAGAAGAGCTGCACAATTTATTGCGCGCTGAAGATTTGACTTTAACGTGGGCGGTTGCCGGAAGATCTGAAAAGAAACTTAAGGAGGTGCTGGAGGATGCTGGAAGAAAATGTGGTAAGTTCTAAGTTCTGTGAATCATAAAATAATATACCGCGTGTCCCAGAAATGCATATAAAGCTTCAGGTAAATCTATATTTCCTCATTCTAAAACCGCAAAAAACGGTTGCCAGGGTAGTGTACTTTTCTTGTACGAACCCTCCAAATAGAGCACTTTTAACAGAAAACTGCGAAGTAAACGGCTGAAAGCGGAACGGAAAATGTTATTAATCAGTAAGGAAGTCTTTATCATTAACCGAAAATAATTAAAACACACTTCACCCACCTGCGACTGCTTCTTGGGTTACTCCTAAAAACAGCAGGGCAGAGAACAGTAAAATAAATATTTAATTAAGGCGTTGCATTTTTATATTGTGTTCGACTGTTTAGCCCTTCTTCAATATTGTAATTTTAAAATAAAATTAATTAGATATTATTACTTTGATTACTATTTTTTGCTGTTAATTTCTTAAATTCTCCATGTTTCGTGGAGGTCCCTCGAGGTAGATAACTGCATCCAAAGCTAAGTATTTCTTTTGTGGCTCACAATTTCTTTTAGGAACGAACTTTGATAGCATCCCTATAATAATCGCCGATGTGAATGATGTAAATTCCTTGAAGGCAATGACGGCCCAAGCTCGAGTCCTCGTCAACACCGTCGGGCCCTATAGATTCTTCGGCGAGCCCGTCGTTAAGGTCTGCATCGAAACCTCCACCGACTACGTTGATATAACCGCCGAAGTCACGTTTATCCAGTCGATGAGCTCCAAATACAACGAAATTGCAGAGCAGAAAGGGGTTTATGTAATCAACGCGTGCGGACTCGATTGTGTCCCGGCCGACCTGGGGGTCGTGTTCTTGCAGCAAAATTTTCGGGGTAGATACTAGCATGTGCAAGGAACAACTCAAATTAAATAAATACCCAAATAAAATTTTCAGGGATTCTAAACTCAGTCGAAGGGTACGTTAAGTTTACTTTAGGTACAAGTCCAGGTCCTGCTGGTAATTACGGAACGTGGGCCTCAGCGGTGAACGAGTGGATTGATTTGAGGCGAGCGGTCCCAGAGCATTTAAAGAAGTACGAGGAAAGCATTTCAAATTTCAAGCCAACGACATCCAGCAAGTAATACATAATTTTATTATTAAAAGAAGTGACACTTTTTCTTCGCTTGTTTATAGGGGATTACTCCACAGGAGCATTATAGACAATACTTGGGCGACCCCTTTATTCTCGGGCGATGGTGTTGTTGCCGTCCGCACGCAAAAATTCTTCCACGAGCACTACCAACAAAGACCTATACATCTGCAAGGATACGCGTGTATTTCTTCGTCTTTCAATTTGTTTTTATGTGTAATTTATTTACTAATGTTTGAGTTACTCGTGCGGTTTCAGTGCGGTCGAAATTTGCTCTTGAAGGTGGGTGGTTTTCTTCTGGGGTGTGCCTCGATATTATTATCCTGTTTCAGTACCCCAAATTCTTCTCGTACGGCCTCTTCGACCACGGCGGTCCATCCGAACAAAAACAAAAAGAAACGAAACTTGGAATCACCCTAATCGGAGAGGGTTGGTCGGAAAAGCTGGCTGATGTTCAAGCGCCCCCGAATAAAATTGTCAAAGCTAGCATATCAGGGTATAATCCTGGCTATGGGATAACTTGCGTTGCAACAGTGTTGAGCGCTTTCATGTTACTCACAGAGAAGTCGAAAATGCCTAAAAAGTGCGTCGAGGTATTTTAACTTTAAATAGAATTATTATTTGGGCTCTTTTTTGCAGCGGTGGTGTTCTATCAACGGGGGCGGCGTTCGCCAAGACTTCAATCATCGAGAAACTGAACAAGTACGGATTGAAATTTGAAATTTTTTGAACATTAAAGGATTCGGCCAGTGTTAGCCGCCCACCATATCCTATTTGCGTTAACCTGTAGTGTTTAAACAGTTTAATTTAAATGGGGGGAGGGGTGAGAGCTTAAATAAAATATTTTGGTTTAGTGATTTATTGCTATATTCATTCCTATGTCTTTAAAATTATTTATTTCTGACTACCTTGAAATACAAAAAAAATACAAAACACTTTAACTATTTATTCAGGATTTAAATAAAAAAATTTATTCCTAATACATATAATTCAATGAAAAATCTGCGTACTAATACCATGCGTGTGGAGATTTTTTGGTGAATTATATTAGGAATAAAAAATGTAATTAAAATCCTGAATAAATAGTTAAAGCGTTTTACATTTTTTTTTATATTATCGGTTATATCACCAACGTTAGGCAGATGAGATTCCTGGGTTGTGCGCTAGCTCATTTCTCCATAAGCGTCGGACGTAAGAAATTGTTAAATTGAAACGAAATTTCGTATTTTCGATTTAAAAATTAAATAAATTAAACACTAAACGTTCTTTGCCATTGGAAATTATGCATGCGATTATTTGCTATTCCCGTCTCGAGTTCACGAGTTCAGTTACATGTGACGCTTTTGCCAGCGCGAACGGAATCTGATCGGCCTAACCGTGTAATTTATCAGCTTATCACATACCATATGCAGAAAAATACTTTGTTGATGAAGAAGAGACTTGAAAACGTCAGTTTGATTTCAACACAAAATTTTTTTCTAACTTTTTTCTGTTTTAAATTCTTCAGCAAGCTTTAAAACGTTTCTAACTTGAATTATCTTTTAATTATAACTAAACATTGTTCGTGTTCGGAATGTCAATTTTTAATTATTATTCCTACAGCGCACTATCTATCTTTTATAAACATTGCTTCATTAGTACTAATACGTTCATACATTCATGTATGTACCTGTCATAAGCTGCAAATATAATTCTGAATTCTACTACAAATAATCTTATGAAAATTATAAATACAAACTTGGACTTCATGTAATTAAAAAATAAATTGCTCTTATTTAACAAGATGTTTATACAAACGAGTTGCTTTTAGCTATTGCATTAAAAGCGTCTGAGTAAGGGAGGTTACACAATGGATTTGCATAAAACATAAGACATAAGCCGTAACAGTAATTCGACCTTATGTAAAGAAGTGCGCTGTAACACAATAGCTCCGTAACGAGAACAAAGCTGTTCGATCATCCTCATATATTTTATTTTATTATTTAAATTTATAATGTCAGCAGAATTTAATTATTTCTAGATCGTACACGTCGTTAGCGACAACAAATTATTTAATCTGTGCATGCCGTTCTGAAGATTTGAATTCTCACTTAAACACCTATTTTCAAGGAATCGTAGGATCAATTACAATAAACACAAACATCCCGATTTACCGTACCAGCCCGAACCAAACTTCGAACTACCTCTAATTTGGCCCTTCTAAAGGTGCAGATAGACATGCGAGAAAACTTGCGCGAGTTACTGTCCGACACTGATATAAATAGAGTTGCGAGTCGAGTAACTTACGCGAAATTTGTCGCAAGTAACTCGCGACATCAGTGTCAGACAGTAACTCGCGCAAGTTTTCTCGCATGTCTATCTGCACCTTTAGAACTCAGCAACTTAAATTTTACTGCCTTCGAGTCATTTCAAAGTTTCATCATTTATTCGGAATTCCTAACTATTGTATTCTTTGAATTCTGACCCACTCGAAGTTTGAAATAATATTTACATCCCTTTCCTATCAATGCCGACCAATCACGTCAACCACCCGCAAACTTGCGGACTCTCCCTCTACAAACCTTAGTAAAATAAAACACTTAACATCAGCATTTTTACCACGATTCAAGTCTAAAAATTTATCACAAAATACAATTAATAGCGCGGCGAGATTCAAACAATATTTCTTTATGCATTCAGTTGTAGGTTAGTTGTAATAATAGTGTCATTAAATTTATTGCTAAGTGATTCGTGTTATTATTTCTTCACTGCATATAAAAAATCGAGTAACGTTGATCGAAGATTTACAACATCAAAACCAGCAACTACAGTTCAAGACACCGTTACGCAACAAAAGCTTATGTGTTTCTTATGGCTTATGTGTTTGTGTTTTATGCAAATCCATTGCGTAACCGACTTAAGTCAGTTATAATAATATCTAACGACTTTTATATTATTGTTAAATAGAGTAAGTAGGTAAGTACTTATACCTCTATAAATTTACTCACAGTAGATGATTTTCACAGTACCAAACACCCTCGTGCCCCACATCAAGGGGGAGAGCAAATTTTCATAACATTGCAATAAAATTATGCTTCAAAACTACAATAATTTAAATAAATGTAAGGATTTGGTTTCTTTTCTTAAGTAAACTACGTTTTATGAAACTGGGCCATAGCCATTTATTTTGTTTCGGAAATTAATCTGTAGATGTCGTACATGGTCCTTTGGTCGATCGTATTGATCGATATTTCTTGATGATGTATGCGGAAATTGCATGTTATATCTTTGACGAGTTTCCGTCCTCTTCGATGATCGTGCGATTACTTGGGTGTGTGGTCGTAGACCATTGAGACGCGTGGTTTGCGTCTTCAAACTTTTGTGGTTTTGTTGAAGCTGGACGGCTTCGAGGTATTCCAGTTTGGCAAATATTTACGTCCGTAAGTTTCGTAGGCCCTACTGTGTCATTTTTGCCGTCTGTTTTTCCTCAACTGCTACCGTTTCCGCCCACAGATTTATCAAGTAGCCAGATTCCCTGTAGAGAAAGAGGAATTGATATTAATTTAAGAGTGAGATGATCAATACACCCATTTAAAAAGCATTGCATATCCTCAGTCACGTGACATAGACTTCTAGTGACATCCTTGTCGGATACATGAGCCAAAATTACTCACAGACATTCGCTATTTCACTCACATGCTGATATCAATTGAGAATGCAGGAAACATAAGGCACTGTTCATCTACCCTGTACCAGATCATTGTTTCCGCCCAAGCACGTATCCGAGCACGTGTTGCGTAAAGTTCTCGCTCAGAAAAACTAACAGAAGATTGTAAGTACCCTAGTTGTTTAGGAGAATATTTTCTAAGATTCCGTTTCTCTTTATGTAGAGTTTCTTTTTGACTCCCGAAATTGTGTTGAGTTACCGAAGCCGAAGATTTTCTCCTACCGCACGAGTTTTTATCGAAAATTTCTTGCTGTTTACGGCGTGTCTTTTGAAGATACTATCGAACAGGAGTTCCTTTTTTATTTGACGTGGTTGTGGTTGTTCCTGGAAACAAATCCAACTATAGCGGAGTCGTAAATGAAATTCAGGTCAAGCTATCGTCAGGATTGAGTAAGCAGCAATCATCATTATTACCGTATCGTATCGTATCGTATCGTACTGAGAAATGTATCGTATCGTATCGTATTGAGAAATTTATCGTATCGTACCGTATCGTGCCGTATCGTTTGGGAAATATTACCGTACCGTCTGGAATTAGTCTTTTGAATTTTATTTTGATTGTCGCCGATTTATTTAATTGTATATTGGGTCACTTTCGATTTAATTCAGCGCTTTTTATTGGGTCATTTAGCATAATTGCGTCAGATTATTTTTGTTTACTTAAGTTTACTGTACATCTGTTAATTCTATGTATATATTTTGTTGTGTGAATTACCATTTATGTTTAACAGTTTCACCAATTTTTTTATCAATTATATTACTTCTTCATTCTCAAACTTTTTTTAATTTTCTGCTGCGATTAAAGACAAATTTCTTAAAAATTAATTTGCGTAACCTAAAAATCTGTTTCGAGTTCATTAGCTTGGTTCCGGACTGTTTTAGTAATTACAGTTTGCATAACATACCGAATGTTTTTCGCATTATATTTTCCCCCAGATTATTTTGGTACTCACACCACAGCGCTCACAAAACCGTCAGTACCTATTGCCGGACCCTGTACTTGTCCAACTTCTTCATGAAGCGACTTCATGAATTAATTCATGGATAAATTGTCAATGTAAAACGGCCTTTAGAAATTGTGAATACATTTTTATTATCATCGTTATATGTATTTATTAAAACCATTTTTTAGTAGAGTATATCCCCACACAGCACAAGGATAGTCATTAGGTATCCAGTTCATGTAATTTATGGATATCTATGATATCTATTGGATGTCTAGAAATATCCTTTAGTTTTCTAATGGATATCTAAATGTCTAACGAATACGATACGGTCAGTGGATACGGTACTTAAAGTCCCCCATACACCTGCGATCAAATTGCGCAACAGAGGCTGTCGTGCAAACATTTGTGTAGTGTATGGTCTTGTTTGACGTGCTGTCCAACTATAGTTGCAGAAATTCAAAGTTGTTGCGTCGTGTATGAGCTTTGTGCGACACATTGTGCAATAACTGCAATTTCTTTTTACGCTTGTAAGTAGAAGGTAGTGTTTTTAAAACGGCCAATCTTATAAATAACAGAGAATTTTTGAGTGAATTTATTGATTTGTACAGTCAGTTGCCGGAAGCATGGAAAGTAAAGAGCGATGCATTCAGGAATAGACGGCATGTTTCCGTAGGTATACGACAAAAGCAACTGAAGTTTGCATGATATTGCGTATAGTGTATGGGTGACCTTGTTTGCACAACAACTTGTGCAACGTCAGTTTGCGCAATTTGTTCGCAGGTGTATGGGGGCCTTAAGACAATAAATTTAATTGCCTATGGATGTAAAAAAAATATGTGTTTTATTACAATTCATGGTTCCCTAATAAATATATTTATAATATTATAATAAATTCAATTTAAACAAAATATTGTCTCTACATCAATATGTACATATATCTAGAAGAAGTCTAATGTATATTCATTGTGTACTGAATACAAGACCTTGTGCATTGTGGACATTTGTACATCCAGTCATGTATATCTAAATGATATCTAATGTATATTTATCATGGTTTGGATATAATATGGATGTAATGTATATACAATGTATATGCAATGGACATTTTGTGCTGTGTGGGTCATAAAAGTGAGAAGTGTGTTTTAAGTTATATCTTAATTCAATTCTTTTAATAAACAAAAATAAAACAGATAGCTAAATATTTTTAATATTCTATTTAATAAAGAGTTCAAGAATGACTTCCCGACTGGACATCGTAATTTTTGGGGCCACAGGATTCACTGGTAAGCGCACGATAGAAGAGCTGCACAATTTATTGCGCGCTGAAGATTTGACTTTAACGTGGGCGATTGCCGGAAGGTCTGAAAAGAAACTTAAGGAGGTGCTCGAGGATGCCGGAAGAAATTGTGGTAAGTTCTAAGTTCTGTGAGTAAAAAAATATATGTGAAACAATACAAGGCTTTATTGTTGAATGTGAATGAAGCGAATGATCCTAATTTTTACCTAAAAATCAAACCATCGACTGAAGCAAATATATTATTATTTGTTCTTTCTTTTGTGATTCTACTTCACATTAACATCGTACGATCAACTCCTATTCATCGCCAAAACTATAAAAAATGTTCTTTTCATTAAAAACTTAATTTACATTTTTTTAAAGTAGAGTGGGCTGCCTAACTTTAAGGGGCAACGCGTTGAAATGGACATGGACACAGTGAATTTTGCAACGAGGTAAGAATTAACAGGAGGGAATCTACGGCAGTGGGAGAATGTAATTACATTTGTCGGAAGTTACCACTTTCCGGTTTACCTGATTTTGTGTTTGTAACAGAGTTTAGAACGAATTCATGGATTTATTTAGCAACTGCGATTAGTAGAACGTATTTACAAACTATACATTAATGCATTATTATAGACTTCAGTTAAAAAGTGAATGACTTTTAGGTTAGTTTTGGAATTTTTCGATGATCGGTGGCGCAGCAAGCGTAATGTAAGTAAGTTCCTTCCAAGTACTGTTACGTTAGACCTCCAGTGTTTAGAATACAGTTGACATTTCTCGCATCTTATTTAGTTAAATTTAACGAAGTATGTGTATTATAAACAACAGTGAACTGTGTTGTTTGTGGTCGTTCGGCGTTCCAGAATTTTATAAAACGCTAGTGTGCGTTTATATGCGTGTTCGTTATCCTGCACTGGAGTACACTTTTCTTACGAAATATTCTTTAATGAAGCCTAAAATTCTTGTTAATGTGTCAGTATGAATCATATTCATTCATACTGATATGTTACACAAGCATTTCGGGTTACATTAAGGCATATTTTGTGAAAGAGTATGCATTGGTGTACACCATTGCCGGATGACGAATAGACTTTACAACCAGAGTCCGACACGGAAATGTTACGCTTGCGCGATAGTCATTGCATCAAGACGATTAGCGGGTGCCAGCGGCCTCGTTGAAACTGCATTTATCATTTCGTTTTCGTCGTATGTGGTATTTTCGGCTTTTAGTATTCCATTTTATTTTTAGAGTACAGTTATCTTTTTGCAGAATTATCTTAACACTCAATTGAATTTCTTTTTAATGACACATTAATTTATTATTATTTATGTAAATCGTCCGTTTCTGTTCCTGATGCTGAAAGTCACGCTTATGGTTATGGCGGACTAATAACGCGCTCTGCGCTTGCCTAACGTTGACCTTGACATCACTCTGCTTGTCTCTACTTATAACATATAACGGCCATATTTAATTACCAATTTAGACAAGAAACTACTGTTGTTATGACTCTCTCCTGTTTATTCTTTACTCGTTGGAATTTTGAGCCAAATACAGCTTCATGTGCCGATGCCGTCAGGAATTTCAAAATTGATAACGTGAAAACCAGTCATGTTCAAAAGTTGTTTTTGTGTTAAATTATATAAAATTGTATAGAAATAAACTTCAAATTATTGAAAGAATGAAGCGAGTGATTCTAACTTTTATCTAAAAATCATAAAAATCACTTCTTAAGAGTTAGCTGTATCGCAAATACATATATCACTATTTGTTCTTCCTTTTGTGTTTCAATTTCATAATGACATCGTACGATCAACTCTCGCTCATTGCCAAAACTATGAAACCCTTTCCGCATTTTTTCTGTAGAGTGGGCTGCCTAACTTTAAGGGGCCACGAATTAAAATAGCGCACCGTGCAAAATTACATGTGAGCCGGTTTTTGAGAGAAAAAATTAGTTCAACGATTAATCGTGTATCAAACATAGCGTATATTGATATTGATACGTAATTTACTTTATGACAAAAACAACTTTTTCGAAAAACGTGTTCAGTCCGCCCCTACATTACAGTTTATACTTCAAAATGCTTTTTACTGCAAGTGATTTGATAGTCAAATAAGATCAGAAAACTAGAACACGTAGACCTTCAAAAACGTAGTGCAGTATGCCCTACTTAAAATAAAATGCCACTGTCATGCGAATTAGAAAATATTATATTTATTTTGTAGTTTTTTCGACAATAATTTCTTCATTTTTTTTTAATATTAATAAAAGTGTATCCGTATAATAATGTCTCCCTTTTTCGTGGAGACTCCTCCAGTAGCTAACTTACTTACATCCAAAGCTACGAATTCATTTGATTCATAATTCTTTTAGGAACCAACTTTAATAACATCCCCATAATAATCGCCGATGTGAGTGATGTAAATTCTCTGAAGACAATGACAGCCCAAGCTCGAGTCCTCATCAATACCGTCGGGCCCTATAGATTCTTCGGGGAACCCGTCGTTAGGGCCTGCATCGAAACGTCCACTAATTACATTGATGTGACCGCCGAAATTGTATTTATTGAGTCGATGAGTTCCAAATACAACGAAATCGCAGAGCAGAAAGGGGTTTATGTCGTCAGTGCGTGCGGACTTGATTGTATACCGACCGACCTAGGGGTTGTGTTCTTGCAGCAAAACTTTGGAGGTAGATACCTAATTAATTAATTTGTACGGCGAGCAGGAGCGACCGAAATCTTGCAAATAACATTTTCAGGGGTTTTAAATTCTGTTGAAGGGTACATCAATTTTACGCTAGGTACAAGCCCAGGTCCTGCTGGTAATTATGGAACGTGGGTTTCAGGAGTGAACGAGGTTACTGATTTGAGACGAGCGGTCACAGAACATTTAAACAAATATGAGGAAAGCATTTCAAGTTTTAAGCCTGCGACATCCAGCAAGTAATAACTTTAAAAAATGTCGTTACAGAAAACTTTTTTCTTCCTCTCTTTTTAGGGGATTAGTACACAGGAGCATCATAGATAATACTTGGGCAACTCCTTTATTCTCGGCCGATATTGTTGTTGTGGCTCGCACGCAAAAATTCTTCCACGAGCATTACCAACAAAGACCTATACACATGCAAAACTACGTGCGTTTTACTTCGTGTTGCAACTTGCTTTTATGTGCAATTTACTTACTAATGTTTGAGTTACTCGTGCGGTTTCAGTGCGGCCGAAATCTGCTCTTGAAGGTGGGTGGTTTTCTTCTGGGGTGTGCCTCCATATTATTATCCTGTTTCAGTACCCCAGATTCTTCTCGTACGGCCTCTTCGACCACGGCGGTCCATCCGAACAAAAACAAAAAGAAACGAAACTTGAAATCACCCTAATCGGAGAGGGTTGGTCGGAGAAACTGGCTGATGTTCAAATGCCCCCGAATAAAATTGTCAAAGCTAGGATATCAGGGTATAATCCTGGCTATGGGATAACTTGCGTTGCAACGGTGTTGAGCGCCTTAATGATACTCACAGAGAAGTCGAAAATGCCTAAAAAGTGCGTCGAGGTATTTTAACTTTAAATAGAATTATTATTTGCGCTTTTTTTGTAGCGGTGGTGTTCTATCAACGGGGGCGGCGTTCGCCAAGACTTCAATCATCGAAAAACTGAACAAGTACGGATTGAAATTTGAAATTTTTTGATCATTAAAGGATTCGGCCAGTGTTAGCCGCCCACCATATCGTATTTGCGTTGACCTGTAGTGTTAAAACAATTTAATTTAAATGGGGGGAGGGGGTGAGAACTTAATAAAATATTCTGGTTTAATGATTTATTGCTATTCATTCTTATATCTTTAAAATTATTTATTTCTGACTACCTTGAAATACAAAAAGAAAACACGAAATACTTTAACTATTTATTCAGGATTTAAATGAAATTTTTTATTTCTAATATAATTCACTGAAAAGTCTGCTTACTAATACTATCCATGCCTATGGAGATTTTCAGGTGAATAATATTGGGAATAAAAAATTTAATTTAAATCCTGAATGAATAGTTAAAGTATTTTGAATTTTTTATATTATCAGTTATCATTAAAGTCTCCAAAGGTCAAGCCCGAATGCATAGGCGCTTCGATGCCGCATATGGCACCGATCGAATTACGGCGCTGCAAACATTATTTCTTCGATATAGCGAGAATATTTTGATCAACTTTATCACATTTTATTTTGTTATTTGCTGTATTTTTGACCATGTGATATAATTAAAAAAAAAAAAACGTGTAAAAGGAGTAACAAGAGTGAACTTCATTCAGCAGAAATAAGTGCTCAGTCTCAACTCTTGGAGCGGGAACTGTTACTGATATGTTCTGCTGAATCTGCCCAATCCTAATACAGGGAAATAAATGATTTCAACCCACGTGACCCCGCCGTATAGGCAACACATTGTACTCTGTTGGTAACAATGGGCTGATTCAGCAGAACATATCAGTAACAGTTCCCGCTCCAACAGTTGAGACTGAGCACTCATTTCTGCTGAATGAAGTTCACTCTTCATAACATGTTTCAGTCAGGTAGCGGAGAAGTTACGCTACAAGAAATGGCGATCGCTCCAACTCATCAACTTGTGAGATGTCGCATTCAGCAGAAATTTGGTCAACAGTTGCACAACTTTCGGGTCTGCTGAATGCGCCCAATGCAGTGCTGTATGTTAAACAGGGTTACCAGTTCTCCTATTTTTTAGCAAAATCTCCTACCTTCTATGAAGCATTAGATGTAGGAGAGAATCTCCTATATTTTCAAGGAACAAATTTTCTTACTTTTGGACGTCATAAATTGTTGCGTTTTTCTTCCAAAAAGAAACCGTTTTTTTTTTAATTCTTAGTTAGGGGAATTTAAGTCATGATGCCATTTTATGTGGCTACACTGGTTGCAGACAGTGTTGTTTGTTTTCTATTGTTGCCTGCAATATGGCTGCATCCGCATCACATTCACATCGGTTGTTCGGTTAAAAACTGAAATTTTACTGTTTCGCTGTTGGGAGTATAAATGGATATGAATTGCATTAATCATGACGACAATAAGAAAACTGATGAAAGTGCCGATGACGAAAGCGGGAGCAGTAGCACCAATGAATGTAATAGTACTTCTTATTATAAATATATTATATAAATAAAATTTTTATTTCCTCATTTCCTTGCCTATATTCTCCTATTTTTTTAAATAGAGCTTCTATACTTTAGCTTTAAAGAGCTGGCAACCCTGATGTTAAATCGTTCGAAAATGTAATGCTTATGATTTGCGAAGGCATCGGAATTTACATCACCATGTGGGAATGCTTCGTTAAAGTGATTAAACACAACGGAACCTATACTCACGAAAGTCAGTGACAAATCCACGCTAATTTGAAACAGTAACCTCACTTTTTTCAGTGCTTCCACTTCTAGAAAACAAATCCTAATTCAAATTGGTCACGTGAGTTGGAGTAATTTATGATTTCCCTGTATTTTATGTTCAAACGTAAATTGCACAAGGAAAATAAGAAAGGAATTTTTTAGGGATGTGAGTGTAAATGTCTTTCGGACAAATGTCAAAAATGACAATTGTCTGGACAGGACAAATACTATTTGTCATCAAAGTGTCATGCACACTGTCCGTGACTTGTGAATCCGCATTAATTTTAAAAATGTCGTGCATTTGTTTACCTTTTCCCGCTAATTCTGTAACAACGTCAAATGTGACAAGATGCTGGCAAATGGTAGCCACAATTTGTGTGCAATAATATTTTTATAATATTTATTTTTCGAATTTTAATTCTGTTTGCTAAAAGTACAATATAGGAGCGGCATGTTTTTGAAAAAATTCTTTATTTGCAGTAAAAAATTCGAAGTTGATTTTCATTCATTATGAAATTTTAAATGTCATAAGTGTTAGGTGTCAGGACAGTGTCTGACATTTAAATTCGTGTCCTGTCCAAAAAATAAATGTCCGCACATTTTACAACCCTAGAATTTTTATATAGGGGCAACATCAAAACACAAGTTTTTTTCTTCAAATATTATTTGTAACCAGACTTCGAACATTTCGGAGCGTTGCCATGGTTACAAAATACGAGGACCAATGAAAAGTGCTCATTCATTGCGTTGCCATGACAATGCTCCGAAATTTCCGAAATCTGTTTATAACTTATTTAAAAATGCGTAGTCTTAACAAAAAAAAAGAGTTTAAACTGAGGTAAGATAAAGAAAATAATAATGCAATTGACTTACAAATTTATTTAAATTAAGATTGTGTTTATTTGGCCTTGTTAACGGTCTATTTTTGTTTATCTGCTTAATTGAAGTGGATACAGGTTTATTATTGCGTTGTAAAGCGACGTGACGTTCTCCGGTTCAACCTGACTCAATAATTCGGCCTCATTAGAACAGTAAAGTTTAATGCTTTGGTCTCTCGTAAGAAGATGTCGAGTCGTTTCAGCATCGTGATTTTTGGGGCAACCGGTTTCACCGGGAAACGCGTTATTTTGGAGCTAAACAAGCTGATAAAAGCGGAAGCACCTTCTCTAACTTGGGCTGTCGCCGGAAGGTCGGAGGGAAAACTCAAAGACGCCCTTGGAGAAGCCGGAAAAAAATCTGGTAAGTTACCTTCAATAAAGAAATGTTTACTACATATCTTTTATCGTAAGTGTGTTCCACTTATATTGAACGAACGATTAAAAAAAAAAATTCAAGGTCGCGGTGTGTTAAAGGTTAAAAATAAATGAATTGAAGAAACTGAAAATCACGGAGGGGCTGACACCTAGCGGAAGTTCTGCGAAGGGCCCTACAATAAGGAAATCTATAAAAACATTCAATTGAATAATTTATTTGTGGCGCTTCCACACGAATGAATATTCTTATGTTCGTGTTGTGTGAGTAGTGTACTTATGCCTATGCAAAGACTTCATCTAACTTAATAATAATAATGAATGAATGAATAATTAAGAGCGCCATCTCTTGGCTGCTAATTTTCGTCAATAGGACATAGGACCCATGGGTATATCGTGGGACCCACAAAATATTGAATAAGTAATGCTAGTCGATTTTTAATTCAAATCAACTTTACGGTTTACACAAATAAACATTAACACTTCTTTTTTTAATAACAATACAAATTATTACAACAATGATCTTCCACACGAAGCAAATACACATTTTCTTTCGTCTTCATTTTCTCATTAATTTTATGTTAATAAAAAAAAGTTAATACTTAATACTTACATGAGTGTCTCGCTTGATATTTTTAGGACATGATTTCAGCTCAATACCGATAATAACTGCCGATGTGAATGATGAATCCTCTCTAAAAGAAATGACCCGACAGGCCCAGGTCATCATCAACACCGTCGGGCCCTTCAGTTTATACGGGGAGCCCGTCGTTAGGGCTTGCGTTGAAACATCAACGAGTTACGTAGACGTAAGTGCCGAGCCCCAATACATAGAGTCGATGCATCAGAAGTACAACGAGAAAGCAGCGGAGAAAGGAATTTTTATAATAAGTGCGTGCGGAGTTGACTGCATTCCATGCGACTTGGGAGTCGCGTTCCTACAAAATAAATTCCAAGGTAACCACCGAACTCCAAAAAGAAGACCTCTTACACCTTTCAAATCTTAGGTGTTGTTAATACCGTCGAGGCCTACGGCGAGCTCATGCCTGGAGAGGGCCCTGGAGCAACCGGAAATTATGCCACTTGGGATTCCATGGTGCATACGACCCCTCATTTAAAAGAAGTGTACCAAACATACCCGAAATTATATCAGAAAGACTTACCTGATTTGAAACCAAAGTTACCCGAGAGGTAAAAGAAACAATTATGTAACAACACATCTTAATAACAGTGATTATTTTCAGGGGGTTACTACATAAAAGTCAGGTGGTAAATAAGTGGGCTTTTACTATGTTTGCCGCTGATGAATTCGTTGTGATGCGTTCGCAGAGATTCTTTTATGAACACGACAGGCGAAGGCCTGCCCCCGTTAAACTCTACGGTTGCATCAACTCGTTTTACGCCATGCTACAGCTCGTCAGGTTCGCAATCGTGTTTTTCTTATTCATTCAGTTCGAGTTCACACGCAACTTACTCCTCAAGGTACACTTTCACCTTTTTAATCGTCACATGCTTCACGCAGTGCCATTGCAGTACCCCAAATTCTTTTCGGGTGGTTTCTTTTCACGTGAAGGCCCCACCGAAGAGAAGCAGGAACAGACCAAGTTTCGAATGACTCTAGTCGGGAGCGGTTGGGCTGAGATACTGAGTGACCCCAACGATGAGTATACGACCCCACCGGACAAGACTGTGGTTGCAAGGGTGTCCGGGACGAATCCGGGGTACGGTTTTAGTAGCATCACGGTGGGTTTAAGTGCGATTACTATTCTGCAGGAGAAATCTAAAATGCCAGGGAGGTAAGTGCAGTAAGTTACCAAGCTTTTCGGGGGAAAGTGATTCGGGTGTTTTCAGCGGTGGAGTGCTTTCACCGGGCGCTGCGTTCGCTCGAACTTCCATAATCGAAAAGTTGTGCAAGCACGGAGTTAAATTTGAAATTGTTAAGTAAGTATCGCATCTAAATATTTTCAAACGATAGGTACTCCTTGTTAATTCAAAGTCATTAAAATCGACCAGTTTAATTCTCTTTAGTTAAATGCTTTTGTAATTATGTATTAATTACGTGAGACACGTTAGTTTTTGAGATATTTAATTTATATGAAAGTTATGCAGTGTAATTTTTTATATACTTTTAAATAAATGGTGAAAAACTCGTTTTTTAAAGTTTTAATTACTTTTGTTAATATAATATTGAAAAATACATTGATGTGAAGTTGATTCTACAAACACAAGTCAGTTAAAATCCCTGAACGATAGATCATTGAAAAGTAGAGGTCCCAAATTTGACCCTTGAGGCATTCCCGATGTAAAATTATTCTAAGTAACACATTCCGATCTTGCATCTGGAAACTACGGTGATGTTTATAATAAAATATTTTGAAACAATCAAGGAGAATAATGCTGGATAAGTAAAAAACGCCTTTAAATCTCAATGGGTGATTTTATTTTCTCAAGTAAAAAACTTCTCGTGTTTTGTGAGAACCAGTAAAATTAAAACAGGTAGGTAGAAAGTGACCTTTAATTTGTTGAAAAGCCAGGTTTATTACTTTTATAAAACAATTTTAATTAACATTCCACTATACATAATAAAGTCATTGATTATTATTGCATATTTTTATATAAATTGAAATTCCCGCCAAATCAGTTTTCTGGTGCTGCCCTCTATGTGCACACATCATAATTAAAATTTAAATTTAAAATATTTGATTTATGAAATAGGTATAACTAAATTCTGTGCACTTATACTTAATTACTGCATATTTAAAATGAATTCAATAAAAACAACTTAAATACGCAGCGTTTATTAAAAAACGCATTTTGAGGTTATGCGTTGAAATCACTGAATTTTTCTCGAAAGCTATCTCGTACATTTAAATAAATTAAAATTACGATCATAATAAATGGATTATATCGCTCAAAAGACGCTATTTATGATATTACTTAACATGGGTTCAAGGTTAATGTTTTAATGCAAGTCAGGATGAGATAAACTTATTCGTGAACGTGAAAGAAACCGCGCAAATGTCGCATCGCATTAGCATCGTCCTCTTCGGGGCAACCGGATTTACAGGTAAACGCACCATTCCGGAGCTAAACAGGTTGATCAAGCTCGAGGGGCCAAGCTTGACATGGGGCGTAGCTGGAAGATCACACGCGAAACTGAAGAACGTGCTTACGGAAGCAAGCCAGAAGTCTGGTGAGGTTTACTTAAAGTCCGCAGCTTTCAATTACAGTGCCGATATTTCAGGGGAAAATTATGATAACGTCCCGGTGATAACAGCCGATACAAACGATGAAAAATCCATGCGGGACATGACAGCGCAAGCCAACTTAATCATCAACGTAACTGGGCCCTATAGGTTTTACGGTGAGCCCGTTGTTAAAGCTTGCGTCGAAACCGGCACTCATTACATCGACATAACCGGGGAACCTCAGTTCATGGAGCTCGTCCAATTAAAATATCACAAAGCGGCCGTGGATAAGAAGATATACATTTTGAGCTCATGCGGGTTCGATAGCATTCCAGCTGATCTAGGCGTTGTCTTTTTACAAAAGCAATTCGACGGTAGGTAAGTAACGCCGGTGATTCATTCAGAAGTAAATTAAATTCTTGTAGGGACTTTAAATTCCGTCGAAACGTACATGGATGTTAACACGATAGGTGGGCCCATGCCCGGGGCCGGATTTAATTACGCCACTTGGGAATCCACGGTTTACGGGATAGCCAATTCGCACGAGCTCGGGGGGATTAGGAAGAAACTGTTTCCGAAGAGGCTGCCCAATTTAAAACCAAAATTAGCTCCTAGGTACACCGAGTATAAGTGAAATTCAGAGCTTACTTTTTTTTAAATTCCAGAGCCAAAGTGCATAAGAGTGAGATCATAAATAAATGGACGATGCCTTTCGTTGGGGCGGATCGATCTGTTATATTGCGCTCTCAGCGCTATTTCTACGAGAACGAAGCTCAAAGACCCATCCAAGTGCAATCGTATTTCGGAATCGATTCCTTTTACAACACCCTATTTTTCATTGCTTTGGGGAACGTGCTGTCCTTGTTCTGCAAATACGAGTATACAAGGAAGCTGCTCCTTGATGTGAGAGGGTTCAAAAATTAATTGACTGACGAGTGAGTCGTTTTGTTTTCGTAGTACCCGAGGTTCTTCACCAAAGGGCTCATGTCACGTGATGGTCCACCGGAGGAAAAGCAGCGCAGGACGGAGTGCAGCATTGTGTTGAACGGTGAGGGGTGGCAGGAGAAGTCGCCGGATCCAAATCATGAATTTAAAGCACCCCCTACGAAGAAGATTGTCGGTAAAGTTACTGGGATGAACCCTGCGTACGGAGCCACCTGCACTGCGTCTGTTTTATCTGCGATAACTGTTCTTACGGAAGCGGAGAAAATGCCTAATAAGTTAGTACTTATTTATTTATTTTTATTTTATTACAAGGGCCATTCTACAGTTAGTAGAGTAGATATTTACATAGAAAACTCATTATAATTCAAAAAAATTAATTAGTTACCCCAATAATTTATTTGTTCTTCTTTTTGTAGAGGGGGTGTGTATCCGCCGGGGGCAGCTTTTGCGAAGACATCTTTAATCGATAAGCTGCAGAAGCACGGGCTTAAATTCGAGATAGTTTCTAAATTATGACAGTTTCTGTTATTTTTATGTTTTTGTTGATTTTGTTGGTGTTTTGAATGTTGCTCAAAAATGAATTGCCATGCTCTAATTATATTGCTATGGTGTGTTCAGAAATGATTGAAAGGCGTTTGAATTTCCTGCTCGCTAGATTATTTTTAAAAGTTGGTACTAAGTACTGTGTTGTTACAGCTGAATTAAAAAAAAACGGGAAATGAAATTTTTCCAATTGTAATTTGGTTCTATTTGTCAATTAATTGTCTACTTGACAATACATGTATACCTTTCAAAAAATTAACCTGTTTACTTATAAAATGACGTACCGTCAAATAATTCTAACCTATTTCTAATAAATCCGTTTTCACACTATGAAAATATTGAAAAAAACGTGTCGATTTTTTTTTGAATTCAGCTGTATACCGTGGGCGTCACATGGGAAAATGTATTTTTTATTTTATTTTTTATACATGATTATGTGATTCTTTCTTGTTTACCAATGATAATTCGCGACCTAATTGTCAACACAAGAGGTCTCTGTTAATTGCAACTCTACAACAGGGTGAACAACATTGCAGTTGTGTTTGTTAAACATGAAAGTTTGATTGGTGCATATTTTCTGATGTTTTCAATACTAAACCAATCCGTGAAATGTTGTTCAGTCTCTCGAGGGTATCAATATTGACCACCAGAGGTCGCTTACTTTCTTTGATTTCGTGAATGCGAAAAACCTTTTCGAAAAGAAAATCAAAATGCAAGCAACGGCACGCAAACTCATTCAGTGTTGCCAACCAGTGTTGCCAGACGATGGAAATTTAAATTACCAGACTTGTTGACAAGAAAATCACCAATTACCAACCGAAAAGCACCAGTTTCAATTTTTGTGCTCATTGTAATTTATTTAAATTTTTGACATTATTATTGAAGCTTCAAAAATGATGTTAAATGTTTATGTACAAATTAAATTTACAGCGCAATTCAGTAGATTAATAATTTGAAACGAATGGTGACAAAACAAAGACTACGAAATAATAAAATCTGAATAAAAATAGTAAAATTTAAAAAAAATAATAAAAACAAAAGACAATCGATTTACAACACGATTTAATGGCCCAATAAATTAAAAATAAAAAGAACGATTAATAAGGATTTTAACTTGTTCAAAATAATTAAAAATATGTAAATAAATTTATACGAAACAGTTTAGAATTTATAAGATAAAAAAAATAAAAGTTACTAAAATGTTATAAAAGTTTTTCTTATTACATATTTAGATTTAGCGAAAAAGCACCAGAAAATCCCAATTTTTAAAAAATAATCACCAAATAATAATTTAACAACAAAAATCACTAGATCTGGTGATAAATCACCAAGGTTACTAAAGAGAGAAGGTTGCCTGGTAAGTCGTGGAGTGACGCGTCATTCAGTAGGCCATCTATTTGTGTATATGCATTAAATGGGCCTACTGAGTGACGTTGAAAGTTACCAGGCAACCTGTCTTTTTAGTAACCTTGATAAATCACCACCTCTAGCACAGTATAAGAATCACACAGTAGCGTCACTTGAGTATAACTGTCACATTTGCTCTTTTGTTTGATACCTACCCAGCTGTAAATTACATTGCATTTCCATAAGGGTATCAAACAGAATGGCCTCTTTTTTTGACACTGACGTTTAAGTGACGCTACTGGGTATTTACTTATACTGTGCCTCTAGCAACACTGCTGCCAACCTACCAAGCGTACATTTCGGAAGATAGTTGTGAAAAATTTCGATAGATGTCTCTGAATTTCGGTAATCACTAAAATGGTTTAAATAAAACAGGAAACGATATTTATTCATAAAATAAACAAAAATTTAAATTAGATTATAAAAAAGGGTACATTGTTATTGAACAAATGTAACGAAAACAAAATAAGGACAATTACTTGAGTTTAGTTTATTTAGCTCTTGTAGACACAAAATGTGTATAAGATCAGTCAAAATAGATTAAAATTTATAAGGTGCAATAACAAAGTTAAAAAACGTATAAAAACATAAAAAGTTGTTCGGAAAAAATATCGTTTTCTTTTTAATTCAGAATGTTTATAAACATAAGTATATACGTTTTGATTAAACTATATAATCACCATTTGCATCAGTGACCTTCTACCATCTTTCTGCTAGCAGTTGTATTCCACGATGATATCACCTAACTTTTCTGGAATCAAAAAATTCTAGACATAATACGACATCTTTTCCGAGCAACGGTTCAACCGATCTACGGTTCACTTTTTGTTATATTGTTACGATTTCGGGGTTCACAAATTGTAATCTTGTTTATTTAAAAACACTTTAATGTCTACGATCATTTAACACAATGAAAGCACAATAATATCGAGTTGTATACTTGTCTAACAAAATAACACTTCTCTAACTTAATCGTTATTAATTCGCTAGCTACTGTACACGTCGCTTTCTAAATAAAACTGATTTAAATATCCCGCTGCCTTGGGGTTACTCTATTCTAGAATAGCGGCGAAAAAAAGATAGAACATTCCAGCAAATTCTATTGACATTCGGTGCGAGTCTGAAATACACTAAAATCTTGTCTGCATCATAGGTGGCGCGACCAGTCTAAAAATAGAATTTCCTTCACGGAAAGTAACAATATGTCGATCGATCGATAAGTCAAAGAACTTTCGTGAAAAAGCCTTGCGGCTTTTGTCATGTCATATCATTTCGCCAAATATTTTCCAAACTCAGATCTAGACGATCGGCGTATAATAAAAAAATGAACTCTGTATAGAGTAGAGTAGTAAACAAGGATGATCAAAAGTATAGAATTTTTTTTCTTTAAATATGAATTTTATAAAAAATTAGTATGGGGGTTTTGTTTATAAATTTTCTTGTCAACATTTCACCCATGCAATTTTCACTTAACTACCAAAACAAAAGCGCAGCGACAATTTTTCTTTATGTTTTTATAGATATAATTGAAACATTAAATTTCCATAGAATTCGGTAAATTAAGATCAAAATCGGTAGATTTACCGAAAGATCGATAGAGTTGGCAGCACTGAACTCTTTATCACAGTATAAGTAACTACCCAGTAGCGTCACTTAAACGTCAGTGTCAAAAAAAGGCCATTCTGTTTGATATCCTAATGGAAGTACAATGTAATTTACAGCTGGGTAGGTATCAAACAAAAGAGCAAATGTGACAGTTATACTCGAGTGATGCTATTGTGTGATTCTTATACTGTGTCTTTATCGTAGTATAAGTAATTACCCAGTAGCGTCACTTAATCGTCAGTGTCAAAAAAAGCCGCCATACTGTTTGATACCCTTATGGAAATGTAATGTAATCGTCGACGGCTAATCAAGGTAGACTGGTAATGCCATTGCAAAATAGGACGGTTTGTTTGAAAGCAACATCAACAGATCTTGCGGTGGGTGGGAAAAGTGGGGTACTATTTACTCGTCCCTAGTGCACATAGGCGGCGTTCATTAAATGGAGATGAAAATCGAATATTACAAAAAATATACTTGTTAATTGAAATAATAGTAGATTATTCATTACGAAATAGAATTATTAATTTAATTAATCAGTTAATTATATTGAATTAATTCATTTAATACAAATACACGCAATAAAACTAGTATGTACGCCTATGTTGCAAATTAGTAGGTATCAAATAAAATGGCAAATGTGACAGTTGTACTCGAGTGTCGCTACTGTGTAGATTCTTATAAGCTGAGGAGGTCATTCTAATCGGGGTTCTAAGTTACAACTTGGCATGATCCTACTTCCGAGCATTATCGAGACTACACAACGTTGTATTCCTGTTACCAGCGAATATTGCCGAGATTGCAGCTTCTTACCAGCTGCTAAGGAGGTACGACCGTTGCTAGGTTGCAAATCCGTTTAGAATAACCCCCTGAGTTCGTTTTTCCTCGTGGTGCAGGGATGAATCAAAATTAGAGGGAGAGCGAAGCTGTTTTGACACATGTAAAAGTGAGATAAAAGTGCGAAAAGAGTAAGTAGACTGAACGGTGTTGAACAAACGAATTCAGCCATACTGTGTCAATATTCTCAGCAGGAACACCAACATTGTAAGGTTAAAATTATTAATAGGACAGCACGTTAAATTCAAACGCCCTTCAATCATTTCTGAACACACTAGCAATAAGAATAGTTCAAGTAATTCAATTACTTAATAATAAAGCGATATTTTGTTTAATGCAATGTCTTATTTATTACAATTATAAAACATAGTATGTCTAGAAAATACAAAGTGGTCGAGAATCACTATTTGAGTTGGCAGTTGGCATGCTAAATTTTATTTTTAAATGGTATAACTGGAATAACTTCCGGTTGTTGACGACAACAATTGTTGACAATTTGACACTGACAGCCGTTACTTTCCAAGCGTCATTTGACGATTCAAATTCAAATTAAAACGCTAATTCACATATTCAAAATTTACATAACCTACAATCTTGTCACCGTTCACGTTACATCAACAAAACATATCCGGTTGCAATGTTGCAAATAGTCGAATAAAAAAATGTTATGTTATTGTTGACCACTTTGTATATTTTTCATTAGATTAGATTTCTTCCTTCTTTTATCAGAGTTTGATTTGAATGAAATGGGGGGGGGGTTCTTTCAATTACTTCAAAAAACGTAGCAATCCAATGCAGTTGAAAGATCATATTTTTTTAATAGTGAACCCTTACGTTTTACAGTTTTTGCTGAATTTTCTCTTGCATGTTGTCAACACTGATACATACATGTCTTTTTACAAACCAATTCAAGTATAAATTTTCGCCCTCTTAAAACTCAACAGCAAGTAAAATGGGTTTAAAGATTTTAACGAGTTGCTAAATGCCACTGCAAGCTCTTCTTACTGCGCATGCGCGTAGGTCGCTGGAAACGTTTGAATCTGTTGGTTTGAAATCTGATTGGAATAAACCATATGTTAACTGAAGTGCAACTGCATTTGCGATGTCTTTGAAGAGTTTACAGGAAGAATTAAATGAAATGGAATTTAAAACTAAACTTGTGTTTGCAATAAATTTGATGTTAGAAGATGAAGATACCAAAAATTTTGCCAATTATGTACATATTTTAAAGCAAGCTATATGAATAATTTTAAACAATGGGCATATTGTTTTAGAAAATCAACAGGAATCAATACGAACATGAGACTTGAATCAATGCATAAAGTAATTAAATATTTTTACCTAAACCGTAAAAAAGTTAAAAGATTATACAAAGGGTTGCACACCATCTTAAAATACGTAAGAGACAAAAGTATCGAAAGACTTATAAAATTATTAAACAATTTAAGTAGCGACATCTTGCAATCGCTTTTTGACCTAACATCGCAGTAGGATTGACAAATTGAAGCTAGTTCGCCACATAATAAGTCATCCGATTTGCACACAATTTTTCTATAAAATTATTAGTGAAAGGAAAAAATACTATACAGGGTGTCCCAACAGTGTGTTCTCGGGCCATATCTCCATAACTACTGAAGATACAAAAAAATTTTCAACACAATTTCTTTTTTAATTTAAGAGATCTACAACACAAAATTATTTTCATCTACACAGAGTGAATTAAAACAGTGGTGCCGGACACAACTCTTTTATTTCAAATGGCATGCCCTATATACGAAACCAAATTTGTATTGCCCATAAGATTCTACACATTTTCTGTATACCATTGCCTATACCTAAACCTAACCGTTCTTGAGATATTTAACACTTTGTCTAAAAACTGCCATTTGCAGCCACTATTTTATTTATTCATATTTTGCGTTTACAACCGGTTATGCGCATGCGCAATCAAAGGGGCTTCCAGTGGCATTTAACATCTCGTGAAGATTTTAGGATAGGCAACCCATCAATCAAGACGGAAATAACTTCATACGCACTAAAAACACGCGCGTAGAATGGGTTGCCTGTTTTCTAATTTTAAGGGGTCACGGTTTAAAATGGGTATCCTGTATATTTTACATACAGGTTTTTTTTTTTTTTAATAAAGTGACGCATATTTTTTTATATACAGGGTTTTTTAAAAGTCGTGCACATTTTCAATTAAAACATTGAACGGCAAGATTTTTGAAAAAATACTTACACATCGACTTTTTTATTTAAAAAAAGATATATAGTATTAGAATAAATTTATTATTGATGATGTCAGAGCTTCAATACTATTTCATTGATGATAATTAATTAATTTAACAAATTTTGTTAACTCTTACTGATATTTGTTTCTATTTTAATGTGTATTTAATCGCATAATGATGTTATGATGGAATTTTACGTCGGTGCTTCTTACTAATTAATCAAAAGTTAAGTCAATTTGCAGGCCCAAATTATCGAAAACAACTTCTCCCAATCAGGACCAACCCATCACGAGTCACGAACTGATTACGACGAAATTCCAAAATGTGTGGAAGTTTATTTGCCCGAACTTCGGACGACCCACCTGGCAGCGGGAATGACGCGAAAAAAAAAGACCGCGGAAGCGGTCAGAGGAAGTACCTTTTGTGTATCACCCGCGCGCCAGGAAATCGTCATTTATTCAAAGAACGCTCAGTTTATTTCATCGGAAAATTACGCAATTCGGGTTTGGAATTCGAAAAATGTTTCACGTGCTCAAGCCCTGCCGTGAATTGTCGAAGAGCGATGTTTATAGTGACGTAAAAAAAATTCATTAATAAGTGCGAGCAAATTTTAATTAGCGAGTATGCTAGAATCAACACCGTTTTGATTAAGATGCATTCTGTTAGTTTAACACCCAGGTACAAGAAATTAATATTCAAAAGTCAACTTGATTGGTGATCTGATTTTAATTAATTTCTAATTAGGACCCCGGGTACATTGACGTAAGGATTTTTTTCATATTATAAGAGACTTTGGACCGTTTATGAATTAGATTAATGTAAACATGTTAAGAATATGCTAAACGCACTTTCTCATTCATTTTGATCCAGTCTGATTTAAATAAATTCTTTGTTTGTTATTGAATTGTTTTCAAGTGATACCGTTGATTGATTTATTGTGATGTCTTTCGTGAGACTCTGCATGCATGTGCATACTTAGAATAATTTATGTTATGCGTGAATTTTATTGTCTCCATATATCTAGACCAGATCACGGCCACTACGTCCGCAATAACGAAGAAAAAAAAATGCAACAAAGCAAGGAAAACATGAAAAATCTGTAATAAATTGATTGTTATTGAACTAGATTCGCTTCACGCACTTTATCCTCCGCGGACCTTGAGGCGAGTTAAGTAATTAATAAATAAATATCTTTGTCTCTCGTTGGTTTTGAATTAGCGAGTTTTAATTCGTAACGAGTTAATTGCCAGGATCAACAGTTTTCGCACATTGTTGTTTGATACCTGTCATGTGTCCGTCCGTCTTCTTGGCGATATAAAGTGTGCAATGTAAAAGCGTCGCGTCAGTCCCTGTCATGAAACGAATGTGACTTGTACGTGAATGAAATTGAAAAGGTGCTTTCCTAGTCGTCAAATTACGATGTCCCGATCTAGTCTTGTTGCAAATGTGTTATTAGTTTTATCGTTATTATTAATTCAAGGTATTTATTTACTTATTTAAATGCAAACACAATTTTCTTAAAATAGTTTTTTTTTTTTTTTAATTTCTTTTAATATTTTTGTTTTAATTATGTATAAACGAAAGGAATTCAGAAATCATTCTTATTAAAAATTAATTTTATATTTTATAAGATCAACAATTCTTCCAAATTGTTGATTAACATTTTAATTCTAATCTTAACAAACGACCTATAGAATTAAATATTTTTTTTTAATGTTTTCTTTTAGTTGCCTTCAGTTGGCATTTTTAATTTATTTTCTGCCAGTTTTATTTATTTATCGTTTTTATTAAACAAAGTGCTACATCATTTCCAATTATGTGTTAATTTTTGTAATTTATTATTGATATAAACCTAAAGCATTATTTTGTTTCCTTAATTATAAAAAATATTAGTCCTCTGAATTTACGAAGCGTTTTCTTTTTAATTTTATCTACTAAAGACAAGAGACAACATAGTTGTTAAAAAACGAAGCGGTTTTAATTTTTATTTTTTTTTGTTTTAAACAAATTTTCAAATTTTATTTGAACCAAATGTTTAAACTTTTCTAAATGCATATTTAATTTTTTATTTATCGATAGTCTCTTACATTAGTTATAAATGTAAAAATTATTTTTTTTCCATATTTTGAATATACAGGGTGTCCCAAAAATGTATGTAAAGCTTCAGGTAAACGTATTCCTCTATATTTAAAGTTGGTTCTTGTCCGGTTAAAAGATTTTGTGATACGTATTCCTCTATATTTCCTAAATCTAAAACTGCAAATAACATTTTCTTTTCTTGTACTCACCCTCCAGTAGCTGTTGTTTATTTACTTTGATTTATCACATCTGATTGTAATTATACAAAATTTGAAAAAATAAGTAAAAAACAATTCAAATGCCATTCGTTCCCAATAACTGATAAATAAATTTAAAAGATCTTAAATAAATCAATTAATAACAAAATTAGAGTGTCAAAAAGATAACACTTGTAACTGTAAAACTGCGAAGCTGTTAAAAGCAGCAAAATAAATATTTAATTTAGGCATTGTACTTGCAAATGGACATTAGAAATTTATTTAAACTACATACATAAGCGACGTTGCCAAGTTTAACAATTTTCTCTCGTTTCGAATCGAATTTTGACCTCGTATACTGAAACTAACAAACTTAGATAATTGATTTTGGTAATTTTGGGAACCCTAAGGATTGTTGAAAAGAGATGCCCGAAGCTTTATACACATTTCTGGGACACCTGTGTATATTTTTTAAATATCTTGCTTTTAAACTCGCAAACTGCTTATGATAGTTTAATTCCAATTAAAAGGCTAACGTGAAACTAACAATAAAACAATGTTGTAAATAATCATGTAGAAAAGAAATACCTGAAACTTTCTAAACATTTCTGGGACACCCTGTGTATATATTTTTAATATCATATATATAATTTTTAACCTCAAAATTTTGATTCTTTCAAACTATTAATGACATTTTAATTCTACTTAAAAGGTTAACATGAAACTAATAATAAAATACTGCTATCATAAATAATAATGATAATAAATAACTTTTACAATTTTGGAGCTCTAATAGATTGTGGAAAAGAAATGTCTGTATATGTTTTTTAAACATCTTGCTTTTAAGCTAAACATTTTTATTCTTTCAAATTACTAATGATTTTGTCATTCAAATTAAAAGGCTAACACGAAACTGACAATAAAATACATAATATTATGTATTTACAATTAGGTTACCCACCCCTAGTCTAAAGTCCTTCTATAAATCGAATTAGCTACAAGCATAAAGGCTGTTTTACATTATAACATTTTTTGGTACAAAGTGAGAGAGATAAGCTACCACAGTGAATTCTGATTGGTTGAATTGGTACTTCTCACTCACTTTGTATCAAATTTTAGATTAAAAATGTCATAGTGTAAAACGGCCATAAGAGACGTTGCCAAGTTTAACAATAATTTCTTTTTGTCTCGAATTTTGGCCTCGTATACTGAATCTGTCAAACTTAGAGAATTGATTTTTGCCAATTTGGGACCCCCTGTGGATTGTAGAAAAAAATGCCTGAAGCTTTATACATATTTTTGGGACACCCTATAGATATATTTTTTTAAATCTTCTAAAAATTTTGATTCTCGCAAACCGCTGACGATATTTTAATTCAAATTAAAAGGCTGACGTGAGAATAGTAATGAAATAATGTTATAATTAGTAATAATAAATAATTTCTTGCAATTTTGGAGTCCTCTCATGGATTTTGGAAAGCATATCGCTTGCTGAATGCAACAGTGACACAAATCAAAAAAATACATTGTGGAGAAACCGAGGAAAGAAAGTTTTAACGTTTTTGTTTTTAATAATACAGGTATATAGTCAAATTGGAATAAATATTAATCTGAACCATTATGATGTCTTTTAATCTGTCTCTTGATCGTTGAATGGTTTTTGGAAATAAGGAGACTTGTATGTTACACTTTACACCGAAATTATCAATAACAATTTGAGTTGTGCCGTTATTGCAATCAGCAAGCGATATACACATTTCTGGGACACCTGTATATACCTATATTCTTAATACATATATCTTGTTTTTAAGTTAAAAATTTTGATTCTTTCAAACTACTAACTACTAATGATATTTTTATTCAAATTAAAAGGCTATCATGGAAGTAATAATAAAATAATGTTATATATTATAATAATAACAATAATAAATAATTTTTGCAATTTTGAGGCCCCTATGGATTATGGAGATCATAGAAAAATGCTTGAAGCTTTTTATAAACTTCTGGGACACCCTGGATATATATTTTTTAATATCTTGCTATTAACCTAAAAATTTTGATTCTTTCAAACTATGTACAAACATTTTACTTCGCATCTTGTTTTTAAATTAGAAATTTCGATTGATTTACATGAAAGTAATAATAAAATAATATTATAATTATTAATAATAATAAATAATCTCTTACAATTTGGAGGCCTTCATGGATTGTAGAAAACAAATGCTTTATACACATTTCTGGGACACCTGTATTTATATTTTTATATATCTTGCTTTTAAACTTGATTCTTTCAAATTACTAATGATATTTTAATTCAAATTTTAATATATATTATATATTTTAATTCAAATTAAAAGGATAACATAGAACTACTAATAAAATAATGTAATAAATTATAATATGTAATAAATAACTTTTTGCAATTTTAAGTTTCTTATGGATTGTACAAAATAAGCTGTTTATGCATTTCTGGGACACCTTGAATATGTTTTTTTTTTAATATCTTGCTTTTAAACTAAAAATTTTTCAAAACTTGCTAGCATGAAACTAATAATACAGAGTGCTGTAAAAATGGCGAAACAACGCCATTCTGCACTATTCAGGGACACCCTGTGAGCATGGGAAAAATGTTAAAAAAATTCTACCTTACATTTATGTTTCTGTCAACTGATATTAAATAATACAAATTCAGTCAACGTAAATTCATAGATAACTAGATGCAATTACTTAATAATTAATAGCTTGGTTGCCAGATCATTTTTATGATAATGTTTGTGTAAAATATGTACTATTTATTGATTTTAAATAAAAATTATTGTTGAACATCATTTTATATATGTCTTTCACTATAAAGATTGTTGAAATATTCAGAATTGGTAAATAATAAAAATTTCAAATTCCAATCTTATAAGGAATCACAAGATTTTTAACATTTTTCCTATACTTCGAGGGTGTCTCTGAATATTGCAGAATGGCGTTGTTTGGCCATTTTTACAGCACCCAGTAAATGTCATAATTAATAATAATAATAAATAATTTTTTTGCAATTTTGAACCTTTTATGGATTGTAGAAAACAAATGCCTGAAGCTTATACAAATTTCTGGGAAAACACAAATCAAAAACTAACCTCACTTTTAATTCTTTACTTTACATCCTTTACATTGTCTACATTCTTTAGATTTTTACTGATTTTTTACATGAAACGTAAAGAAATATTTCTTTACGCGTAAATGCACATCTCTGGCCCGAAGCTTTATATACATTTTTAGGGCACCCTGTGTATACCTATACATATACAGCGTGTAATCGAATAAGTTTCACATATTAATACTGTAAGTTCTTCATGACATAAGGAATTGATTCTGCAAATATCATGAATGCGATTTTTCGGAATTTTTTTTGCTTGGTCTGAACGTAATAAAGAATCATAAATTAAGGGATGATAAGTTCGGCGCTTTTTGTTCCAATAATACTTTTAGAATGTGACCTTTATTGAATTAATTGTTACCTATTTTTTTTTTTTTACTTATTGTTAGATAGGATTCATGATTACTGTTTTATTTTTAATTAAGGAAATAAAATTATTATGTAAAAATTATTTTGTGAAAAATCTGCATATCAATTACTTAAATATTAATTTAAAAATCAGCTGGGAATCTCCGTATTCAAAGCCAGCGGTTCTCAAACGTTTTATGTAAAAACTAAACATATATTTTTCCGCAGTTATTATTGAATTTTTTTTCAAACGTATGTCGTAACTTCGCTTCTTTTCTTTTGTATTAGTTGTGGTTACAATATGTGAAACTTATTCGATTACACGCTGTATAATATCCTAATTTTAAACTCAAAATTTTGATTCTTACAAAATGATTCTTATTAAAAAGATAATATAAAAAGTAATAATATAATAATGATATAAATAACACAATCTGTCACTCACTAAAAATTATGTCATTTCCTATGTTGGTTGCAATTAGTGTTGCCAACATTTGACAGTCGTTTTTCCGTCACATTGAAACAAAAATTCCCTTTTATGCTTGTTTTTTTCCTCTAATTGCAATTTTTGTGCATTTTTGTCAAGATTTGCCTTAAATTTAAGTAATTTATGTCCGGTTGCACCAACTTTTTAAGCAGAGCTTAAATTTAAGTGGTGTTTAGACTATGCCATTATTTATAGATTTAACAAAATGTTAGTCACATTCTAATTGATACTTAAGTTGAAGTTTAAATGTCAATCAGAATGTACTTGACATTATACTGACCGTACGTAAATGTCACATTCTAAACATAACTTAAATTTAAGCTCTGCTTAAAAAGTTGGAGCAACCGGGCATTAGTCTTAAAAGAATTCCTTTTTTCTCAAGAAATTTCCCTTTTTGCAATTTTAAAGGCTAAATAGAAATTCCCATAAATCGCGAAAATTCCCACAAACTGGCAACACTTAAATTATTGTTTTAAATTATTGTTTTTAAGCTGAGGATGATCGCATAGCTATCAAAATACATGTTTTTTAGATTAAACAAAATAACAATTTCAGTATTAAAAATCTTTAAGCTTTTTAAAAACAATAAATTTCAAATTAAATGTTCGTATAAACGAGAGAATATTTTTCTTGTAATTCTTTTGTTGAAAGAAATGCAAGACGGCTAACTGTCTTAGGCCCAGTTTTACAATCGTGGAATAAGGACGGAATAACTGTTCGCCGAATATCCTTTAATGTTTAATGTTCCTCCATATCTACGTCACGTTATTCTAAGAATAATGCTTATCCGACGAGTGTAAGAGAAAACGATGGAGAAAGAAATGAATCTGAAAGTAATTGAAACACATCCGGTTTAGCAAAGCAACAAAATTCCGATTGGCTTAAGAAAGTTAAATGGTGAAGACACTTGAAAATAATAATTATAGAATATTAAAAAAATGACCTGAAAAATGTAAAGTGGTTATTTCCCCTATGCGTGTCGTTAATTATACGTGTGTCTTTGTTTCAACAAGTTCTTCATCGAGGTCAAATATAATTTAATTATAATCTAAAAAAAAACATTGGACGATTTTACATTTGGAAATTTCTAATTTTTTTCCTTTGATTCGCAAATCATCATCAAATCAGCGACCGTTGTTAAAAAAAAATACGTATCAAATTAGTTTTTAATTTCCGACGATAGCTGTAATTAAATGTCATTTTAGTAAAAGGAAATTCCTCGAATAAAGAGAAACCTGCTTTTAATTTGAAATAAAGCGCGCTGAATAATTAAAAAGACAGATACAATAAATAAATTTACGTCCGGACAATAAAAAAAAAACTTTACGAATCTAAATTGTATGTACGTAAATAAAAGTTCGTTCCAAAGAAAATTAAAAGTTGATAATGACTAATGACAGTAAAGACTAACTCGATTTAAAAGTAAAAACTGGGACATGATAATATATGTCGCAAGCAACTTGATAAATAGGGGAACTAAGAAGTTCCCCGGAAAACTGTTGCAACATTAAAACGGGAAGACGTGTCTTAACAAATTATTTATTATGTGCATTGCGACACAATTTTATTTTTGTTTAAAACACAGAGAATTACGTTTACTTTGGGGGGGGAGGAGGGAATCAAAAGTTAAATAAAAAATTACTGAGAGGAGAAAAATTGAAAGTGAATGAATACTAAGGCCGGATAAGCATTATTATTGGTATAACGTGACGTAGGTGTGACGTAGATATGGAGGAACATTAAAGGATATTTGGCGAACAGTTATTCCGTTCTTATTCCACGATTGTAAAACTGGGCCTAAGAGAATCAGAAAACAAATTTATTAATTTTTGAATTAACACACGATTTCATATACCTAAATAATTTTACAAAGCGTTTTAACGAAGCAATTCTTGCGAAAGTTGTTCCACGAACATTAAAAGCAATTAACAATAAAAGAGTTTATGTCCATTCAGTTCGCTGCATTAAATTTTTAATTATCTTGCAGCGGTTTCTTCATAAATTGTCTCTTTCCATGACTGTTACTAAAGAGTTGAAAAAAAAAATAATACATTTTCCTATTTAACTAATTAGCAGACTTGGGACATTTCGGAGCGTTACTACGCAATGAATGAATGATTGGTCCCCCTATTGCGTAACCATGGCAACGCTCCGAAATGTCCCAAGTCTGCTAATTAGAGAGAAGAATAATTTTTTAAGGACAAGAAACACCAGCTTTATTAATTTTTTTAATTACTTAATTAATTTTTGTCAACACTTTCTACTAATCCACAAATTGATGCTTTGCAGGTGTTTGGCTATTCTCACTTTCTGATTTTTATACTTAATCCTAATCATTGTTTCCAAAGGAATGAGATAGGTAACTTACGTAAATAAATTGGCCTTTTTTCTTTTTCCATCCATCCATAAATGTATTTGCTTTCACAACTTCGTGTTTCAAAATAATGAAGGCAATTAATTTATTTATGGCCGCGTGCACCGAACAAATTAACTCACAATCAGTTCAAGCGTCACTAGAATGTGACTTACACAATGTTCTGTAACTTCGAATGTCATGTTTTAAACGTCACTCAAACTTAAAAAGAGTTAGTTTGTTCGGTGCATACTGCCATTATGCAATGAAACTTTGAGTACACCTTAACACCGTCCTGTGCCGAAGTAAACAATTAATTCAAGTTAATAACAATTAAATTATTCAAAATATTAATCAATCAACTATTTAATAACGTTTCACTTCTTTACTGTGAAATTGTTGACGCGTTTTCTTTTTAATTTGAATCTGGAGCGGCTTTTTAAATAAAAATAAACGAATTTTAATAATAATTTGCCGTATAGTGGGAGAATCGAAAACCTTAAAAACCTTAAATGCAAGTCAACTTTATGTAATCGTTAATATTTCACTTTTTTCTTTCGTTTTAAATACTTTGTGTTGCGTGTTATAATTGTTATCAACACTTTTTTAAATTTTAACAAAAATAGTTGGAAGGTTAAGCAGACTTTCTCTGAATTACTCAGTTACTCAAGCGTAAATATTATTGTTATTATTATTTTTTTTAATAATTACTTCAGTGTCACGGAAAGAAAAACTTTTGCAAAACTAATTCCGTTACTTCATTTCCTTATTTTCTTCTATATGTATATTTTAATCTAACCCAAATTTATTATACAAACATACAGATTTAATCCATTCCCCCTCAAGAGGATCCCATGATTAGAAAAGGCGCTGATTTTATTATTTATTAATAAAAAAAAAGTTATAGTTTTGACGTAATATTAAATAAATCAACGTTATACGTACTTCCTACGTAATCGAATGTTGTCTTAAGTCTTAAATCAACTATTGAATAAGTGTGACGTGTAATTTAGTACTACGTATAGCTATACTTTATTTGCGGACGAGATTTACCCAAGAAATTACCGCAATTATAAAATCCCGCGATTAACATTAATAATCGCGGAATTTTTAATTTTTAAGCAACACCTATCTAATTTATTTTTATTTTATTTTCACAGGACGTGCCCAACACTTCGGCTACGAAGGAAACGAAGGTAATAAATACTCTTTCGCACTATCTTCACCAATATTGTTTTAATCTATTATCCCATTTCACGTGCAAATGGGAAAAGTCATCGAAATAAAACGCAGAATGCGAGAAAGTTATGTGCGCAATTAATTTGGTCGACCACGTCACTAGGGACAGTTTTTCTTTTTGTTGCGCGATAGTAATCTTTGTGAGGCACGCAAATCGTTATCCCAATGGGAACGACTAACATTGAATTTTTTTTTATAGTTCGCGGGTGACATTGAATTGATTGTGTAATCTTGATAGTTCGGTTTACACGGGCGCGGGCGTCTCAATTTATTTTAACACCACGTCACATGTGTAAACATTTAAATTAAAAAATTGTTATACGATAAGTCCATTGTTTGTATTGCACGTCGAAGTTTCCTGGAAACTGCATAATCGAATTTAGTTAAGTAAATTAATTTCGAAATTGCTATGGGAAGCGTAATCGTTAGTATTTAACCTTATTAAACATCGATTTTTAAAAAAAAATTGTTGATAAACTATCACGTACTTCCCCCGTATTAACACCAACGAGTTAAGAATAACAGGAGGGAGTCATACTAATAGTAGTTTTTTGTCCAAACTGGTCACTGCTTGTCATAAGTGTTTTACAAAAACACTGGAACATCCACAATTGTTTAAAACACATGTACTATTAAATTTAACTAAATAAGATTCGAGAAATGTCAATTGTACTATAGCAATTTATTTATTTACTAGACAATTTATGAATTGCTATCCAATTACGATTACTGTAACTTTTTCCTATTAAATTATAACTTAGTTTAATTTATTTATGTTTTTTATATCTTTCTTTGTAATTGTAAATTCTAAATACATGAAAGAACTTTTGTATATTAAACATTCTTTCATAACTTTTCAAATAAAAAAAGTTACAGCCATTATTCGATACTTTTGTTCCGCCGCCCTGTATGTAATACTAATTCACGATGACTTGATTAAAACTTGTCCGCCTTTACCTTTACAAAATTCATTAGGCGCTGATTTGTGTAAGTATAATCGACGGCGCTTATAAAGACGTTAATAAACATCGGACAATGAAAGCGTATTTGAGCGAACAAAGAAGTGTTAATTTTCGCGTTTTACGTTACGATACGATGAGACGACTGCGAGGAATCTATTATTAGATCTGACTGACGCAGATTTCCCTTCGAGAGACAAAAAGAGAATCCATGCGAATAGAAGGGAGCCCTATTTTCACGCAGAGGCAAAGAACTCTGGCGAAGGAGAAATCTGGAACACTTTAAGCGCTTAACGTTCACAAATCACGCCGATCTGGGCCTCATTTCGTGCGAGTTCTTGGGTGACTTCAATACGAGGTTAGACGACGAACCCCCCAATTTTTTTTTTCAAATCGTATCCTTAATTAGTCGTTAACGTACTTTCATGCCCGTTGCAAATCCATCGTCTTCTACACATAGTAAAATAAGCAAAAATAAAATAAATTCGCGTTTTGTAACAAAATATCATTATTAATGTAAGCTGCTGCCACTAAAGTAGGTCGATCCTATTTGTTTGCTATGTTTATAACGTCGATTTATTAATCGATATTAGACAATTCTATTAAGACGAGCAGCACGATGAATGGATAATGAGCTTACGCTTCTTCTTGACAAACTTGCGACAGAAAATAAACATAAACAATTATTACGTACATGCATGTTTTATGGTGATCGATATATTCGGCTTCCGTTCGTTATTAATTGAGCTATTTACTTAATTGTGTACGTTCTGTATCGTTTGACCTACTCACACGTTCGCAAGTACGGATGTGTTAAGTGGAGGTGTCGATTAATTCTATTTATTATTGATTTGCAAGGCGAAATGAAAATTTAGTGTAAATAAAATTTCTAGTGGCGAATAAATTTCGATTCACTGCTCTAGAGCACTCTCTTGTTTTATAATCTTGTGAAATAATAAGGGATGGAAACAAGTAACGATATAACTTTCTGTTTAAATCAGTAAAGGAATAGCGTTGCTACGGGAATTAAAAATATTATTAAATTAATTACGGGATGAGAATACGGGCCATTGTCTCACCTTTTATTTTGTTTAAGTTAACTCTAAAGCACTCGTAGCTGCGCCATCTGTTGAAATTTTTGTAAGTTACTGCAAAATTACAGGCGGGAAATTCAAATATGATTTAAAAAACCGATACTTTTTGTGTTAATAATACATAAATATTTTATCTTCTTTTATTCAGTTATTAATCATTCACTTAACTTGCAGTGGCGCCATCTGTTAATATTTCTTTGAGTTACAGGCGGGAAGTTCAAATATAATTTTTAAAAATCTTTTTTTTTTGTTAATTTATAAATATTTCCTGATCTTTTATTTTGTTTAAATTAATCGTCTACTTAACTCTGGAGCACTAGTAGGTGCGCCATCTGTTAATATTTCTCCGAGCTAGTGCAATAATGCAGGCGGGATATTTAAATATTATTTTAAAAAAAGTTTGTTTTTCTTGACAATTCATAAATTAATATTTTCTTATCTTTTGTTTGAAATAATTATTCACTTAACTTGCAATGGCGCCATCTGTCAATATTTCTTTAAGCAATAGGCCGGGAATTCAAATATGATTTTAAAAAATGGTCTTTCTTTAGAAATCTGTTGCAAAAATAGGCCGCGAGATGTCGCGACTTAAACTGTTGGTTTTTTTTTGTTAAGTATTTTTAAATATTTTCTCATTTTTGAGAAATTCACTTAATTTGTAGTGGCGCCATCTGTTAATACTTCTGTTAGTTACAGGCGCAAAATTCTTGTTTTTTTTTGACAATTCATAAACGTGTTCTCATCTTTTGTTTGAAATAGTCATTCACTTAACTTGTAGTGGCGCCATCTGTTAATACTTCTGTTAGTTACAGGCGCAAAATTCTTGTTTTTTTTTGGCAATTCATAAACGTGTTCTCATCTTTTGTTGGAAATAGTCATTCACTTAACTTGTAGTGGCGCCATCTGTTAATACTTCTGTTAGTTACAGGCGCACAATTCTTGTTTTTTTTTGGCAATTCATAAACGTGTTCTCATCTTTTGTTGGAAATAGTCATTCACTTAACTTGTAGTGCCGCCATCTGTTAATACTTCTGTTAGTTACAGGCGCAAAATTCTTGTTTTTCTTGGCAATTCATAAACGTGTTCTCATCTTTTGTTTGAAATACATAGTCATTGACTTAACTTCCAGTGGCGCCATCTGTTAATATTTCTTCGAGTTACAGGCAGGAAATTCTTGTTTTTCTTGGCAATTCATAAAATGTTTTCTCATCTTTTGTTGGAAATAGTCATGCACTTAACTTGTGGTGGCGGCATCTGTTAATATTTCTCTGAGACACTGCGATAAGGCGGAGAATTTAAATATGATTTGAATAAGTGAATTTAATTAAGTAAATTAATTTCGAAATTGCTATAGCGTAATCGTTGGCATTCAACCTTATTAAACATCGATTTTTTAAAAAATTTTGTTGATAAACTTTCACGTTCTTCCTCCGTATTAACACCAACGAGTTAAGAATAAGGGAGTCATACTAATAGTAGTTTCTTGTCCAAACTGGTCACTAAATATGGCCGCTGTATGTCATAAGCGTTTTACAAAATTCTGGAACATCCCCAATTGTTTATAAAACATGTACTACATTACATTTAACGAAATAAGATTCGAGAAATGTCAATTGTACTATAGCAATTAATTTTTTTACTAGACACTATTCCCTTAACTTCCAGTGGCGCCATCTGTTAATATTTCTTCGAGTTACAGGCAGGAAATTCTTGTTTTTCTTGGCAATTCATAAAATGTTTTCTCATCTTTTATTGGAAATAGTCATGCACTCAACTTGTGGTGGCACCATCTGTTAATTCTGTTAATATTTCTCTGAGACACTGCGATAAGGCGAAGAATTTAAATATGATTTGAAAAGATCGTTTCTCTTGTTGACGATTTATAAAATAATATCTCATCTCTTATTTTCTTTGAATTAATCGTCGACTTAACTTGCAGTGGCGCCATCTGTTAACATTTCTCCGAGTTACTGCAGGAAATTTACTTGAGAAAATATGTACCGTGCGATCCAATATTTTTTAGATAAGGCGAGGCTATGAAAAATGAAATCAGAGTCTTAGCTTGATTCAAGACCTTTAGTGTGACGTTTGCTTTCTGACTTCTGTCAAATCTGTTAGTCGTTTAAATTTCCCCGCGGCATTTGAAATTGGTCGTTATCACATTAAAGCTAAGAGTTAAAGCTAAGGCTCTGATTTTATTTTCATTTTCATCTAAAAAATATTGGATCGCACAGTATAAATTGTTAACAAAAAAAAGAGTTTATCTTGCGGTCGATTTTTGTCCTAAAATTGTGTGAGAAATGACGTGGAGCAATGAATCTAAAGCCCTCTAGCTAAGAGTTGGAGAATTATGGACTGACAACTACATTGTAACATTTATAATTACGAAATTGTTTACATGTTAATTTAATTTCATAATTATGGGAAAAAATATTTAAAACGCAAGTCAAAGTATAATTTCCACACAACTAATAATTAGGTAAACACCTTTTTTGTTTCATTGCACTTTGTGTTATCTATTATCATTGTTATGGACTAGTTTTTTTTAATATTCAGAAGGTTAAATTCATCACAATCATTTCAGTTATTCAGCCGTAAATGCATTTTTTTAAATAATTAAATTCAGTGTCACCGAGTCGAGAATCTGTTGCAAAATTAACTTCCGTTCTTTTCCTTACACAGTTTTTTTTCTACATATTTTATTGTTTTAATCGTTTTAAAATAACATTTAATTTTTAATTGTTTAAAATGTTCTTGTAAATTAAATTGTAAAATCGATATAAGTCAGTAGTTTGGGTTGAGACATCTTGGGGCCGACAGGTGGGTTTGATTGCAATGGAGTTCTCGAGCCACTCTTCTGCTGAAATAGCTATCCAGATGATACTCGAAGAATCTATTGCAATCAAAATCGACTTACAAGAACCTTTATAAATGATAAAAGTTGATGTATTGTTTTTTTCATTTAATTTTATTTTTTATCCTTGTTCTGCTAGCTACCTGAATGGCAACACATTGCAGAAGGGCAATTTAAGATATCCAGCACAGCCGGCTAACTCCTGGAGATAGGGAGGGGGGGGTCGTAAGGAATCCCAAAAGTACATACAAAGGCGAATAAAATAAAAATTCCCCAATACGGCACAATTGTCTTTATTCAAAAAAATATTTAAACACCATTTAAGATTGAAATCAAAAATCAAATATATCCTCGCGCCTCCAACGGCAGCTGTCGTCGTCAATGACCGTAGAGTATCTAATCCGATGGAGGACCAGTGTTGCCAATTCACTCTAAGCCGATTTCCCTTTTCAAATTAAAAAAAACCCGCTCTTACCGACATGGAGTAATGAAGTGACTCACTTATTTACTCGCATTCCCAAAACAGAAAATAATGGTACAAAATTTATTTTATTTAAATACCTACACACTTGGACGTTACACGACAGATTTTTTAGGTTAAAATCATATGCGGGACTGTGGGCGGCAATCGGCAACAGTCCTACCGGCTAAGCGACAAGCGTACATTTCGAGTAGTTGTAAACAATTTCGATAGATGTCTCTGAATTTCGGTAGATTTATTAAAATGGTTTAAATCGAGTTTGAGCTAATTTAAATTAAAATTGTTTAAAACCACTGATTTTATTCAAGCGATTTTTATTTTTGAAAATCATGATTAAAAAAAAATTTAAAAATTCTCATAAAATAAACAAAACTGGCTCCAAATTATTTTAAGACGTTTGACAGTTATTGTGCAATTTTTGACGCAAAATAAAACAAAAGACGATCGATAGATAAATAAAGAAAATTTATAAATTTAACAAGAATAACATAAAAATAAAAACGTAACAACAATTTAAAAAATCTCATTAAATAAACAAAACTTTCTAAAGAATTGACAGTTGCGCAATTCTTGACGTAAAATGAAACAAAAGACGATCGACAAATTTATAAAATTTAAAAAAATAACAAGTAAAAAAGTTCTCATTAAATAAACAAAACAAAAGACGATCGACAAATTCATAAGAATTTTTTTAAAATAACGAAAATTTTAAAAAATTCTCATGAAATAAAACTGGGTCAAATTATTTTAAAACGTTTGACAGTTTTTGTGCAATTCTTGACGCAAAATAAAACAAAAGACGATCGATAAATAAATAAAGAAAATTTATAAATTTAACAAGAATAACATAAAAATAAAAACATGTAACAAAAATTTTAAAAATCTCATTAAAGAAACAAAATTTTCTGGAATTAAGAATTGACAGTTGCACAATTCTTGACGTAAAATAAAACAAAAGATCGACAATTTTAAAAAAAGTTCTCATTAAATAAACCAAACTGGTTCGACTTTCTAAACTTCAGAATTAACAATTGTCCAATTTTTAAAAATTAAAATATTCTCATTAAATAAACAAAACTTTCTAAAATTAAGATTTGACAATTGTGTAGAGTTGGCAGCACTGATCGGCAATGCAGATTTGGCAGTTAGGTTACTTTAGTTTTTGCCGGCTTCCGGCTTTAGTGATTCCTTTGTTGCCAATAGCAAAGCTGCAACATCACTAACAAGACGTCAGTCAAAAATTTAAAAATTAATATTTCTTTTTCTTGAAAATACCCATTTTTACCCACGCCTTTCTTTTACCCGCAAGGTTGCTTAAATTACCCGTAATTCGGGTAATTGCCCGCACATTGGCAATCCTGTGGAGGACCACTGAAGCCAAGACCAAGGTTACTAAAGAGACGAGGTTGCCTGGTAACTTTCAACGTCACTACAACGTCACTCAGTAGGCCCATTTAATGCATTTACACAAATAGATGGCCTACTGGATGACACGTCACTCCACGAGTTACCAGGCAACCTTCTCTCTTTAGTAACCTTGAGCCAAGACGGGGTATCGCAATTCCCAGCGACCTCTCACGACACAAATTCCAACAGCGATTGGGTGAATTCAAGTCCGGACAGACAAGGGAGTAATGGCGGTAAATATATGACCGTTGTCGTACTGACCTTGCGACAACTTAAAGATGGAGGGGCCCCCGAAATCAACTCCAACGGTTTGGGTAGCTAAAAATGCGACGATCGTAGTAAACGTAGTAGGAGGAAGATAGAGTAACAAATTGCAAAGCAAAAAAAAACTAATCTCAAACTGCCGGGACTAGGCTTGGACAAGCATAAAACAATGCTTACAAATGCAGGGGTGACGATTTCTACTAATCCGGTAAACAAAGTACAACGAGCCACGAAGGACTGGCTAGCGGGCAAGCGTTTTCAAGATATCAAAAGGGGGGTCGATAGGAAAACAGAATTAACTCACTTCAGGAAAGAGGGAGGCGGCAACAATTCCGTATTGCGTAGTGGAATAACGGAACGTTCAAGTTATTTCGCCATACAGGGTGACTGATAATACTAAAACGACCTTAACGGGATTTTCACCTATAGGTCTCTTTCCCTTCGACAGTTAATTAAAAAATTTAAAAATGAATTTTGAATTAATTTCGAAAACGCCCTTTGTCTTGAGATCTTTTCTCCTCGTTTTAAAATGACGGTCTTAACTTGGAGCAACAGTCAAGAAGGGCGTTTGCAATTTACATCGGAAAACTAACTAATTACAGGGTGGTTTAAAATTTAGTGCCACTTGTAAGCTGCTTTTACAATTTTCTTTTATTGCTATTATTTTCCGGTGGGATGTTAAAAAAAAACAATTTTCTGTTGTTTCGTTTAATATCTTCTGGTTTTTTTTTAATGAATTGACAATTATTCAAACTTTTTTGCTTTATATCAGTTTTACAATTATGTATAGGTTATAACGTATCTTTTCTAAAATTTCTCCTCTTAGTTGACTGTGAATTGTTAGTTGTGAGCCAGCCTTGCTTGAAACTTAATAAATTGACGTATATCATAACCTCACTTTAGACACTTTTCTCTCTTTTGTTAGACACTTTCCTGTTAGCGTCTGAGTGGCCCTGAGCTATACCGGGGTAGCTCTAAGTTACTCCAGAGTACGTCAGAGCTACTTCGGCGCTAACGTGGAAAGCACCTATGGTTTGGATTGCTTTTATTAGTTTAAAAGTAGGGTTATGGTATTTCATACGTCAGGTCGATTGAGGTTGGTTCACAACTAACAATTCACGGCGAACTACGAGGAGAAATTTTTAAAAAGGCACGTAAGGTACTTTGTTGAAGAATTTATTTTGTTTTGGATATAATTTGTCGTATTTCATTGCTATTTACATCAATTTTCTTTTGTTTTGTTTTTTTGTTAAGTTGTTTTTTGCGATTTTCTTTTATTTCTAATATTCTCCGGTGGAACGTTTAAAAAAAAGACAAACATTTTTCCGTTGTTTTGTTTAATATCTTCTACTTTTATTTTTTTGAATTATTAACAATTTGTTCAAACTTTTTTTTAATGTCACTTTTACAACAAAATTTTGTGGAAGAATCGTCGATACTTTTCGTTTTGTTTTGTACATAATTTGTCGCATTTTAAGAAGTAAAAGCAGTCCATGTACAGGATGTCCCAAATTTTAATTAAATCAAAAACTTAATCTGAACTCAAACCTCTTCTGCAGCCCAAAATATTTTTTAAATTAAATTGTAGACGACTAAGTAAACACCATGCACAAAGACAAAAATTATTTACAAGACGAAAGCCAGACGTACCCGAAAACGATGTACAGGGTGCGTCAAAGCAAGACTCGAAAACGATGGAGTTACGAATCGGTAAAATGAAAGCGAACTTTTATACAGGGTGATTTACTCGATCACAAACTTCAGCTCATAATTTTTGCGGTCGTTTTAAGTAAAAAGACTCCATGTACAGGATGTCCCAAATTGGATGGGTATGGTATGCTATAGGTACAGTTTTACAGTTTTTTCTTTTTCAACTAATTCCCCAAGCTCAGAGCTTGTGGAGAAGTGGTGTTGGCAGCTGCGACCGACTTAGATGTCAATTTCTCCTTCGGCATTCGCCTTACAAACGCAGAAAACCCAAGTTAAGTTAATAATTTCTTTTTATCTATGGTGGTTGCCCAACGGGGTCCTAAGTCATAGACTTGTCAGGAGTTCCATAATGTCAGGAGTTTCATAATGAAGTTAATAATGAATTTAACAATACACTTAATAACGAATTTAATAATGAAGTTAATAATGAATTTAATAATGAAGTTAAGTTAATAATCCAAACAGAAGAAAACTAAACAAGCATTATTGGGTCAACTTATCAAGCTGGTTTTAATAAGTCGAAATCAGGCACCTAGAACTAAAATAGTTAAATTAGTTGAGTCCACTTGCAACAGTGGAATTGGGTTTCCCCCAGGCGAATGTACAAAGAGAAACAACAGTCGTAAGTCGGTCGCAGTCATAGCCGATAGGTCTTAGTAACATCCCCGATCAATTTTAAGCAGCTTTGAAGCATACGATTGGATGTTAAAATAAAAGAAAAACCGTTTTACAGAAAATTTAAACTGAGATGATTTTGAACGAATAATTAAAGGAGGCGGCGGAAAAATAGGAAATTTGAAATCGCAGAAGGCGTTCAAGACACTCCTATTTATATCAATTTACTATTTATATCAATTTTCTTTTTTTTTGTACATAACAATAGGTAACAAAATTTGATCAAGTTCGTGTTTATTTTACAACTATAAAGTAACAGGTACTAGTCTGTGACATCACCTGAACACCGAGTAGTAAGTAATTAGCAGCCGGCAATCGTTTTAAAATTACGATTACGTGAATCTAATATAAATAAACGATTCACGCAATGTGTTCTAATAATAATCAAACTTACGTGCGTGAAATGAACCGCAATGAACCGTTTTATTTTAAACAATTTAAAAAAAGTTCACCGATTCAGTTGGTTCATTGACTTTTATTCTTTTCTTTCCAGGGCCTATATATTGGGGTGAAAAATACCAGCAGTGCGTGGGGAAGCACCAGAGCCCCATCAACATCGAGGAACACAACGTCGAAGTAGTGAACCTCTTCCCCATAGCCTACCGAAATTTCGAAAAGAAACCCAAATCGGCACTCCTCCAAAACAACGGACATACTGGTAATTAACAAAAAAGAAAAAATGGCCCGCCGTTTCGGAATACATCATTTGAAATAATTTTCAGTTGTGCTTACGCTTGAAACCGATTTCAAACCGACGGTCACCGGAGGACCTTTGATTGGAAACTACGAGTTTGCACAGCTTCACTTTCACTGGGGTTCGCACGACTCGGAGGGCTCGGAAACCACCATAAATAACAGCAGGTAATCACCCTTTGATTCGTCTACCTTCGAGGTACTTAACTGTCGTTGCGTTTTCAGTTATCCCATGGAACTGCACATAGTGTTCTTTAGTTCTTCGTATGGGACGTTTCAAGAGGCAACCGAGCATCCTGATGGGTTAAATGTCTTATCGTTTTTAATTACTGTAAGTAAACGAAAACGAAACGAATTGAAAACTCATCGCTTGAAATACGAGGTGTGACCAAGAAGAAACGGAAATCGTTAATTCTTTTGAATTTGAATATTTTTTTTTGTACTTTATATGTCAATTATTATTAATTGCGATTCTGTTGATAGTTGTGCGGTGGAAAAAAGCGGAATGTATTCTCGTTTTTTTTTTAAACACACCTCGTTCATGTCATGCAAATTGTTATTATTGTATCTTCAACTTCAAAACAAAATTATTCTAATTACTGTTCAGACAATGATATTAAACTGCTGTGGGAATCCTACTTTCGTAGATCACAATACCTACAATAATTTGTATAATTGGGCGGATATCAACTGAATTATTGTGAGATAAAAACATTCCATTGTGCAGGATGTAAATAAGGCCAATGGACATTTTTTTCCTTTTTGTTTTGTATATGCCACACCATAATATGCAGAACGATTTCAAAATTCAAAAGTCGCTGATAAGCAACTGGAATGATTATTAAAAATGCAATTAATGTTGTTTTAGAAATCATCCGAACCAAATAAGAATTATGACCGCTTAGTAGAAGCCCTGTCCAAAGTCACCAAGGTAGATTCCAGCGCAAAAATCGACGACGTCCCCCCTCTTGAAGACCTCCTCGTCAGCAACAGAAGCGTCTACTTCACCTACGGCGGTTCGCTTACGACACCCCCTTGCTCAGAAGTGGTCACGTGGATCGAATACAAACACACCATCCCTCTCTCCCATGAGCAGGTACTGACCTGTCATATTTCCAAAAAAAAAATCTTTTTTAATTTTTCGTTTTTTAGATTCAAGTTTTTCGACAAATAGAATCGGAACATGGAAGGCTCTCGCATAATTTCAGGCCCACCCAGCCGCTCTACGGGAGAGTTATAAGGATGAACAGGGACGTCGACCTTGAAACCCACCGATATCAAATAATACCGGAACAGAGTCAGAACACGTCGGCGAATTTGAGGCCGCGGCTTTTGTTGTTTGTTGTTGTTTTGTTCGCTTCTGTGTTTCTTGCCGAAAATCAATAAAGGCGTTAGGGGAATTACAAGCTGCTCATGTTATTTAATACCGACGGAGAAAATCTTTCCTAAAGTAATTTATTATGTGTTTTATTAATAAAAGTCACGATTGTCTTGAAAAATTCTCGCTTGTCAAAAACTTCAAAAATTGGAGAAAGAAAGAACTTTTGGAAAAGAGAAGGGGCTGAAGTTTCAGACGTTTTCAAATCTAGGAATATCACATGGATTTTTATTCTTTATTTACCCAAGAGTTCTTTTAAATCAAGTTACTTTTGAGATACAATTTCATTACTTTTAAAATATTTCCGTCCCCGGTGGCGACATCTACATTTGAACAGCCGAAAGTCGAAAAATTAATGAACGCGAAACAAAATTTTCGTACAAACCTAGAATTGTATTAGGATCACATGAGTGCGAAGAGGTGTCAGATGGTACGTAGCAGTTTCCCGCCAAAATAAATACACGAGGATGAAACGAAATTATTTTTTAAAATATTTCCGTCCCCGGTGGCGACATCTACATTTGAATAGCCGAAAGTCGAAAAATAATTATACGCGTAGCGAGATTTTCGTACAAAACAGGAATTGTATTAGGATCACATGAGTGCGATGAGATGTCAGATGGTACGCAGCAGTTTCCCGCCAAAATAAATACACGAAGATGAAACTAAATTTTTTTTTAAACATTTCTGTCCCCTGTGGCGACATCTACATTTGAATAGCCGAAAGTCGAAAAATAATTATACGCGAAACGAAATTTTCGTACAAAACAGGAATTGTATTAGGATCACATGAGTGCGATGAGATGTCAGATGGTACGTAGCAGTTTCCCGCCAAAATAAATACACGAAGATGAAACTAAATTTTTTATATAAACATATCCGACCCCTGTGGCGACATCTACATTTGAATAGCCGAAAGTCGAAAAATAATTATACGCGAAACGAAATTTTCGTACAAAACAGGAATTGTATTAGGATCACATGAGTGCGATGAGATGTCAGATGGTACGTAGCAGTTTCCCGCCAAAATAAATACACGAAGATGAAACGAAAATATTTTTTAAAATATTTCCGTACCCGGTGGCGACATCTACATTTGAATAGCCCAAAGTCGAAAAATAATTATGCGCGAAACGAAATTTTCGTACAAAACTGGAATTGTATTAGGATCACATGAGTGCGATGAGATGTCAGATGGTACGTAGCAGTTTCCCGCCAAAATAAATACACGAGGATGAAACGAATTTATTTTTTTAAATATTTCCGTCCCCGGTGGCGACATCTACACATGAGTAGCAGAAAGTCGAAAGATAATTATGCGCGAAACGAAATTTTCGTACAAAACTAGAATTGTATTAGGATCACATGAGTGCGATGAGATGTCAGATGGTACGTAGCAGTTTCCCGCCAAAATAAATACACGAAGATGAAACGAAATTATTTTTTAAAATATTTCCGTACCCGGTGGCGACATGTACATTTGAATAGCCGAAAGTCGAAAGATAAATATACGCGAAGCGAAATTTTCGTACAAAACAGGAATTGTATTAGGATCACATGAGTGCGATGAGGTGCCAGATGGTACGTAGCAGCTTCCCGCCAAAATAAATACACGAAGATGGAACGAAATTATTTTTTAAAATATTTCCGTCCCCGGTGGCGACATCTACATTTGAATAGCCGAAAGTCGAAAGATAATTATACGCGAAGCGAAATTTTCATACAAAACAGGAATTGTATTAGGATCACATGAGTGCGATAAGATGTCAGATGGTACGTAGCAGTTTCCCGCCAAAATAAATACACGAAGATGAAACGAAATTATTTTTTAAAATATTTCCGTACCCGGTGGCGACATCTACATTTGAATAGCCGAAAGTCGAAAGATAAATATACGCGAAGCGAAATTTTCGTACAAAACAGGAATTGTATTAGGATCACATGAGTGCGATGAGGTGCCAGATGGTACGTAGCAGCTTCCCGCCAAAATAAATACACGAAGATGGAACGAAATTATTTTTTAAAATATTTCCGTCCCCGGTGGCGACGTCTACATTTGAATAGCCGAAAGTCGAAAGATAATTATACGCGAAGCGAAATTTTCGTACAAAACAGGAATTGTATTAGGATCACATGAGTGCGATGAGATGTCAGATGGTACGTAGCAGTTTCCCGCCAAAATAAATACACGAAGATGAAACGAAATTATTTTTTAAAATATTTCCGTACCCGGTGGCGACATCTACATTTGAATAGCCGAAAGTCGAAAGATAAATATACGCGAAGCGAAGTTTTCGTACAAAACAGGAATTGTATTAGGATCACATGAGTGCGATGAGATGTCAGATGGTACGTAGCAGTTTCCCGCCAAAATAAATACTCGAAGATGAAACGAAATTATTTTTTAAAATATTTCCGTACCCGGTGGCGACATCTACATTTGAATAGCCGAAAGTCGAAAGATAAATATACGCGAAGCGAAATTTTCGTACAAAACAGGAATTGTATTAGGATCACATGAGTGCGATGAGATGTCAGATGGTACGTAGCAGTTTCCCGCCAAAATAAATACACGAAGATGAAACGAAATTATTTTTTAAAATATTTCCGTACCCGGTGGCGACATCTACATTTGAATAGCCGAAAGTCGAAAGATAAATATACGCGAAGCGAAATTTTCGTACAAAACAGGAATTCTATTAGGATCACATGAGTGCGATGAGGTGCCAGATGGTACGTAGCAGCTTCCCGCCAAAATAAATACACGAAGATTAAACGAAATTATTTTTTAAAATATTTCCGTCCCCGGTGGCGACATCTACATTTGAATAGCCGAAAGTCGAAAGATAATTATACGCGAAGCGAAATTTTCGTACAAAACAGGAATTGTATTAGGATCACATGAGTGCGATGAGATGTCAGATGGTACGTAGCAGTTTCCCGCCAAAATAAATACACGAAGATGAAACGAAATTATTTTTTTCTTAAATATTTCCGTCTCCGGTGGCGACACCTACATTTGAATAGCCGAAAGTCGAAAAATAATTATACGCGTAGCGAGATTTTCGTACAAAACAGGAATTGTATTAGGATCACAGGAGTGCGATGAGATGTCAGATGGTACGCAGCAGTTTCCCGCCAAAATAAATACACGAAGATGAAACTAAATTTTTTTTTAAACATTTCCGTCCCCTGTGGCGACATCTACATTTGAATAGCCGAAAGTCGAAAAATAATTATACGCGAAACGAAATTTTCGTACAAAACAGGAATTGTATTAGGATCACATGAGTGCGATGAGATGTCAGATGGTACGTAGCAGTTTCCCGCCAAAATAAATACACGAAGATGAAACTAAATTTTTTTTTTAAACATTTCCGTACCCTGTGGCGACATCTACATTTGAATAGCCGAAAGTCGAAAAATAATTATACGCGAAACGAAATTTTCGTACAAAACAGGAATTGTATTAGGATCACATGAGTGCGATGAGATGTCAGATGGTACGTAGCAGTTTCCCGCCAAAATAAATACACGAAGATGAAACTAAATTTTTTTTTTAAACATTTCCGTCCCCTGTGGCGACATCTACATTTGAATAGCCGAAAGTCGAAAGATAAATATACGCGAAGCGAAATTTTCGTACAAAACAGGAATTGTATTAGGATCACATGAGTGCGGTGAGGTGTCAGATGGTACGTAGCAGTTTCCCGCCAAAATAAATACACGAAGATGAAACGAAATTATTTTTTAAAATATTTCCGTCCCCGGTGGCGACATCTACACATGAGTAGCCGAAAGTCGAAAAATAATTACACGCGAAACGAAATTTTCGTACAAAACTGGAATTGTATTAGGATCACATGAGTGCGATGAGATGTCAGATGGTACGTAGCAGTTTCCCGCCAAAATAAATACACGAAGATGAAACGAAAATATTTTTAAAAATATTTCCGTACCCGGTGGCGACATCTACATTTGAATAGCCGAAAGTCGAAAGATAAATATACGCGAAGCGAAATTTTCGTACAAAACAGGAATTGTATTAGGATCACATGAGTGCGATGAGATGTCAGATGGTACGTAGCAGTTTCCCGCCAAAATAAATACACGAAGATGAAACGAATTTATTTTTTAATATATTTCCGTACCCGGTGGCGACATCTACATTTGAATAGCCGAAAGTCGAAAGATAATTATACGCGAAGCGAAATTTTCGTACAAAACAGGAATTGTATTAGGATCACATGAGTGCGATGAGGTGCCAGATGGTACGTAGCAGCTTCCCGCCAAAATAAATACACGAAGATGGAACGAAATTATTTTTTAAAATATTTCCGTTCCCGGTGGCGACATCTACATTTGAATAGCCGAAAGTCGAAAGATAATTATACGCGAAGCGAAATTTTCATACAAAACAGGAATTGTATTAGGATCACATGAGTGCGATGAGATGTCAGATGGTACGTAGCAGTTTCCCGCCAAAATAAATACACGAAGATGAAACGAAATTATTTTTTAAAATATTTCCGTACCCGGTGGCGACATCTACATTTGAATAGCCGAAAGTCGAAAGATAAATATACGCGAAGCGAAATTTTCGTACAAAACAGGAATTGTATTAGGATCACATGAGTGCGATGAGGTGCCAGATGGTACGTAGCAGCTTCCCGCCAAAATAAATACACGAAGATGGAACGAAATTATTTTTTAAAATATTTCCTTCCCCGGTGGCGACATCTACATTTGAATAGCCGAAAGTCGAAAGATAATTATACGCGAAGCGAAATTTTCGTACAAAACAGGAATTGTATTAGGATCACATGAGTGCGATGAGGTGCCAGATGGTACGTAGCAGCTTCCCGCCAAAATAAATACACGAAGATGGAACGAAATTATTTTTTAAAATATTTCCGTACCCGGTGGCGACATCTACATTTGAATAGCCGAAAGTCGAAAGATAAATATACGCGAAGCGAAATTTTCGTACAAAACAGGAATTGTATTAGGATCACATGAGTGCGATGAGATGTCAGATGGTACGTAGCAGTTTCCCGCCAAAATAAATACACGAAGATGAAACGAAATTATTTTTTTCTTAAATATTTCCGTCTCCGGTGGCGACATCTATATTTGAATAGCCGAAAGTCGAGAGATAATTATACGCGAAGCGAAATTCTCGTACAAAACAGGAATTGTATTAGGATCACATGAGTGCGATGAGATGTCAGATGGTACGTAGCAGTTTCCCGCCAAAATAAATACACGAAGATGAAACTAAATTTTTTTTTTAAACATTTCCGTCCCCTGTGGCGACATCTACATTTGAATAGCCGAAAGTCGAAAAATAATTATACGCGAAACGAAATTTTCGTACAAAACAGGAATTGTATTAGGATCACATGAGTGCGATGAGGTGCCAGATGGTACGTAGCAGCTTCCCGCCAAAATAAATACACGAAGATGAAACGAAATTATTTTTTAAAATATTTCCGTACCCGGTGGCGACATCTACATTTGAATAGCCGAAAGTCGAAAGATAATTATACGCGAAGCGAAATTTTCGTACAAAACAGGAATTGTAATAGGATCACATGAGTGCGATGAGATGTCAGATGGTACGTAGCAGTTTCTCGCCAAAATAAATACACGAAGATGAAACGAAATTATTTTTTAAAATATTTCCGTACCCGGTGGCGACATCTACATTTGAATAGCCGAAAGTCGAAAGATAATTATACGCGAAGCGAAATTTTCGTACAAAACAGGAATTCTATTAGGATCACATGAGTGCGATGAGATGTCAGATGGTACGTAGCAGTTTCCCGCCAAAATAAATACACGAAGATGAAACTAAATTTTTTTTTTAAACATTTCCGTCCCCTGTGGCGACATCTACATTTGAATAGCCGAAAGTCGAAAAATAATTATACGCGAAACGAAATTTTCGTACAAAACAGGAATTGTATTAGGATCACATGAGTGCGATGAGATGTCAGATGGTACGTAGCAGTTTCCCGCCAAAATAAATACACGAAGATGAAACTAAATTTTTTTTTTAAACATTTCCGTCCCCTGTGGCGACATCTACATTTGAATAGCCGAAAGTCGAAAAATAATTATACGCGAAACGAAATTTTCGTACAAAACAGGAATTGTATTAGGATCACATGAGTGCGATGAGGTGCCAGATGGTACGTAGCAGCTTCCCGCCAAAATAAATACACGAAGATGAAACGAAATTATTTTTTAAAATATTTCCGTACCCGGTGGCGACATCTACATTTGAATAGCCGAAAGTCGAAAGATAAATATACGCGAAGCGAAATTTTCGTACAAAACAGGAATTCTATTAGGATCACATGAGTGCGATGAGGTGCCAGATGGTACGTAGCAGCTTCCCGCCAAAATAAATACACGAAGATTAAACGAAATTATTTTTTAAAATATTTCCGTCCCCGGTGGCGACATCTACATTTGAATAGCCGAAAGTCGAAAGATAATTATACGCGAAGCGAAATTTTCGTACAAAACAGGAATTGTATTAGGATCACATGAGTGCGATGAGATGTCAGATGGTACGTAGCAGTTTCCCGCCAAAATAAATACACGAAGATGAAACGAAATTATTTTTTTCTTAAATATTTCCGTCTCCGGTGGCGACACCTACATTTGAATAGCCGAAAGTCGAAAAATAATTATACGCGTAGCGAGATTTTCGTACAAAACAGGAATTGTATTAGGATCACATGAGTGCGATGAGATGTCAGATGGTACGCAGCAGTTTCCCGCCAAAATAAATACACGAAGATGAAACTAAATTTTTTTTTAAACATTTCCGTCCCCTGTGGCGACATCTACATTTGAATAGCCGAAAGTCGAAAAATAATTATACGCGAAACGAAATTTTCGTACAAAACAGGAATTGTATTAGGATCACATGAGTGCGATGAGATGTCAGATGGTACGTAGCAGTTTCCCGCCAAAATAAATACACGAAGATGAAACTAAATTTTTTTTTTAAACATTTCCGTCCCCTGTGGCGACATCTACATTTGAATAGCCGAAAGTCGAAAAATAATTATACGCGAAACGAAATTTTCGTACAAAACAGGAATTGTATTAGGATCACATGAGTGCGATGAGATGTCAGATGGTACGTAGCAGTTTCCCGCCAAAATAAATACACGAAGATGAAACTAAATTTTTTTTTTAAACATTTCCGTCCCCTGTGGCGACATCTACATTTGAATAGCCGAAAGTCGAAAGATAAATATACGCGAAGCGAAATTTTCGTACAAAACAGGAATTGTATTAGGATCACATGAGTGCGATGAGATGTCAGATGGTACGTAGCAGTTTCCCGCCAAAATAAATACTCGAAGATGAAACGAAATTATTTTTTAAAATATTTCCGTACCCGGTGGCGACATCTACATTTGAATAGCCGAAAGTCGAAAGATAAATATACGCGAAGCGAAATTTTCGTACAAAACAGGAATTGTATTAGGATCACATGAGTGCGATGAGATGTCAGATGGTACGTAGCAGTTTCCCGCCAAAATAAATACACGAAGATGAAACGAAATTATTTTTTAAAATATTTCCGTACCCGGTGGCGACATCTACATTTGAATAGCCGAAAGTCGAAAGATAAATATACGCGAAGCGAAATTTTCGTACAAAACAGGAATTGTATTAGGATCACATGAGTGCGATGAGATGTCAGATGGTACGTAGCAGTTTCCCGCCAAAATAAATACACGAAGATGAAACGAAATTATTTTTTAAAATATTTCCGTACCCGGTGGCGACATCTACATTTGAATAGCCGAAAGTCGAAAGATAATTATACGCGAAGCGAAATTTTCGTACAAAACAGGAATTGTATTAGGATCACATGAGTGCGATGAGGTGCCAGATGGTACGTAGCAGCTTCCCGCCAAAATAAATACACGAAGATGGAACGAAATTATTTTTTAAAATATTTCCGTCCCCGGTGGCGACATCTACATTTGAATAGCCGAAAGTCGAAAGATAATTATACGCGAAGCGAAATTTTCATACAAAACAGGAATTGTATTAGGATCACATGAGTGCGATGAGATGTCAGATGGTACGTAGCAGTTTCCCGCCAAAATAAATACACGAAGATGAAACGAAATTATTTTTTAAAATATTTCCGTACCCGGTGGCGACATCTACATTTGAATAGCCGAAAGTCGAAAGATAAATATACGCGAAGCGAAATTTTCGTACAAAACAGGAATTGTATTAGGATCACATGAGTGCGATGAGGTGCCAGATGGTACGTAGCAGCTTCCCGCCAAAATAAATACACGAAGATGGAACGAAATTATTTTTTAAAATATTTCCTTCCCCGGTGGCGACATCTACATTTGAATAGCCGAAAGTCGAAAGATAATTATACGCGAAGCGAAATTTTCGTACAAAACAGGAATTGTATTAGGATCACATGAGTGCGATGAGGTGCCAGATGGTACGTAGCAGCTTCCCGCCAAAATAAATACACGAAGATGGAACGAAATTATTTTTTAAAATATTTCCGTACCCGGTGGCGACATCTACATTTGAATAGCCGAAAGTCGAAAGATAAATATACGCGAAGCGAAATTTTCGTACAAAACAGGAATTGTATTAGGATCACATGAGTGCGATGAGATGTCAGATGGTACGTAGCAGTTTCCCGCCAAAATAAATACACGAAGATGAAACGAAATTATTTTTTTCTTAAATATTTCCGTCTCCGGTGGCGACATCTATATTTGAATAGCCGAAAGTCGAGAGATAATTATACGCGAAGCGAAATTCTCGTACAAAACAGGAATTGTATTAGGATCACATGAGTGCGATGAGATGTCAGATGGTACGTAGCAGTTTCCCGCCAAAATAAATACACGAAGATGAAACGAAATTATTTTTTAAAATATTTCCGTACCCAGTGGCGACATCTACATTTGAATAGCCGAAAGTCGAAAGATAATTATACGCGAAGCGAAATTTTCGTACAAAACAGGAATTGTAATAGGATCACATGAGTGCGATGAGATGTCAGATGGTACGTAGCAGTTTCCCGCCAAAATAAATACACGAAGATGAAACGAAATTATTTTTTAAAATATTTCCGTACCCGGTGGCGACATCTACATTTGAATAGCCGAAAGTCGAAAGATAATTATACGCGAAGCGAAATTTTCGTACAAAACAGGAATTGTATTAGGATCACATGAGTGCGATGAGGTGCCAGATGGTACGTAGCAGCTTCCCGCCAAAATAAATACACGAAGATGGAACGAAATTATTTTTTAAAATATTTCCGTCCCCGGTGGCGACATCTACATTTGAATAGCCGAAAGTCGAAAGATAATTATACGCGAAGCGAAATTTTCGTACAAAACAGGAATTGTATTAGGATCACATGAGTGCGATGAGGTGCCAGATGGTACGTAGCAGCTTCCCGCCAAAATAAATACACGAAGATGGAACGAAATTATTTTTTAAAATATTTCCGTCCCCGGTGGCGACATCTACATTTGAATAGCCGAAAGTCGAAAGATAAATATACGCGAAGCGAAATTTTCGTACAAAACAGGAATTGTATTAGGATCACATGAGTGCGATGAGATGTCAGATGGTACGTAGCAGTTTCCCGCCAAAATAAATACACGAAGATGAAACGAAATTATTTTTTTCTTAAATATTTCCGTCTCCGGTGGCGACATCTATATTTGAATAGCCGAAAGTCGAGAGATAATTATACGCGAAGCGAAATTCTCGTACAAAACAGGAATTGTATTAGGATCACATGAGTGCGATGAGATGTCAGATGGTACGTAGCAGTTTCCCGCCAAAATAAATACACGAAGATGAAACGAAATTATTTTTTAAAATATTTCCGTACCCAGTGGCGACATCTACATTTGAATAGCCGAAAGTCGAAAGATAATTATACGCGAAGCGAAATTTTCGTACAAAACAGGAATTGTAATAGGATCACATGAGTGCGATGAGATGTCAGATGGTACGTAGCAGTTTCCCGCCAAAATAAATACACGAAGATGAAACGAAATTATTTTTTAAAATATTTCCGTACCCGGTGGCGACATCTACATTTGAATAGCCCAAAGTCGAAAAATAATTATGCGCGAAACGAAATTTTCGTACAAAACTGGAATTGTATTAGGATCACATGAGTGCGATGAGATGTCAGATGGTACGTAGCAGTTTCCCGCCAAAATAAATACACGAAGATGAAACGAAAATATTTTTTAAAATATTTCCGTACCCGGTGGCGACATCTACATTTGAATAGCCCAAAGTCGAAAAATAATTATGCGCGAAACGAAATTTTCGTACAAAACAGGAATTGTATTAGGATCACATGAGTGCGATGAGATGTCAGATGGTACGTAGCAGTTTCCCGCCAAAATAAAAACACGAAGATGATACGAAATTATTTTTCAAAGTACAAAGTGGTCAAGAATCACTGTTTGAGTTGGCAATGCTGAGTTTGATTTTTAAATGGTACAACTGGAATAACTTCCGGCTGTTGACGGCTTGACACTGACACCTGACAGACGTTACTTCACAAACGTCGTTTGACATCTCAAATTCAAATTAAAACGCTAATTTTTATTCACATAACCTAAAATCTTGTTGCTGTTCATGTCAACAAAACATATATCCGGTTGCAGATAGCCGAATAAAACAATACTCTTGCCAACTCAAACAGTCATTCTTGACCACTTTGTATTTCCGTCTCCGGTAGCGTCATCTACACATGAGAATGAAACTGTCTATTACAGAATCCTGTAATTATAATTCCTATACTTTATTTATTTGTAATTACGTGCTTTTACTAAGTGTATTCTGATGGTAACTTTGAATTCTTGTCTTTTATTATTTTCTTTGCCCTGCAGTTCGTTTAAATCAAATAATTTTTGAAGTAACAATTTCACTCTCGCACCCTTTACAGAAACCTGTAATTAAAATTCCTGCACTTTATTGATTTATTTAATTATTTTCTTTGCCCTACAGTTCTTTTGAATCAAATTGTATTTGAAGTTGTACTTCACTCACGCATGAAGTCAGCGAGTAAAGAATAAACAGGAGAGAGTCATACCAACTTTAGTTTTTTGTCCAAAGTAGTAACCAAATATGGCCACTGTAAGCCATACTTACACACAAGCCTTACAAACCACGCAGTTCACCTTTATTTGTAGGTCCGTTCCATTCGTCAGGATTTCGAGTTCTGAACCGTTTAAAATCTTACTGAGCATGAGCAGTGCACAAAATTGGATATAAATTTCATACTGCGCGTGATTTGAACGGTTCAGAACTTGAAATTCTGTCAAATGGACCAGATCTTATAATATACTTACTACACTAAATTTAACGAAATACGCTTGCTCCGCCACTAATCAGCAAAAAATTCCAAGAGTAACCTAAGTCATTCGCTTTTTAACTGAAGTCTATAGTAACTTATTAATGTGCCGTTTGTATATACCACTACTCGTAGTTGCTAAATAAACTCATAAATTTGTTCTACACTCAAATACAAACACAAAATCCGACAATTAATTTTCCGCAACGGATGTCAACACACGGCCATATTCCAGAAACTGGCCTAGCGCAACGTAGTAGCTTCCATCAAATGTAAAGTACATTAACTTTTGTAATGAGTAGCTAAAGCTACACAATTAGTAACTTTTATCGTTGAAACGTGACTTCTTTTAGTTCCTGTATCTCGTAACTGGGACTTTTATTTTTAGGTTATGTTGGTTTCAATTTTGTGCTGTTATTTTATATCTTTGGCTATCTTCTCCATGCTTTTCCAACATGAGCGTGGTTCTTCGTTTGTTTCGTAACGGATTGCAGATAATTTTTGTAAATTTGCTTTTTGCAATTGACGACGAGCGATAATTTGATTGGCAAAACTTTAAATGCAATACCAATCGCTTTTGTAAGACAACATAAGAACTAAAAGGTCACAATTAGTTACCCGTTACAAAAGTGAATGGAGAATAATTGAAGACATTTTCGGCAATTACGCAAACACAATTTTCCTCAATTCCAGTGGGCATTTCAAATAGTTTTTAATGGTACATCATATCCTTTGCATATTGACTTCTCTGTTTGGCGCTAAATTTTCCGATCATTTTCAGCTTCTAGACGAAGAAAGATACGTATTGATGTCAGGACGCTTGTATGCTAAACAAAGTAAACTGACTTGCAATCAATTGAGGATTTCTTCATACATGTTAACCCACAGTTGATGCCGTATCTCTTTATCTAGTTTTAAATATCTTTGATTTTGGTTCTTTTAGATCAAGTCATTCTTGAAGCGACAATTTCAAGAGGACCACTTACGTATGAAGTGATATGAATCTATCTATAATCCATCTATAATCTATCTATTACAGAATCCTGTAATTAAAATTCCTGTGCTTTACATATTATTTGTTTAATTATAATCAATCACGTGCTTTCGCTAAATGTCGGAAACATTGAATTCTTGTTTATTATTAATTAAAATTCCGACGAGGTCTCAGTTTATTTTTAGAAACAAACCTCCCAAAGTAAAAATAATTTAATAGCGATCTTTCGATCTTATCGTTCCACTATTAACTGAAGTACCATCGATAAGGGTATTAGTAAATTTGTTTGTATTTTGGACTGAAGTGTGTAGAAAATGGATCGGAGAATCTAATCTAAAATGCAAAATGAATCATTTTGATTTATCAAGAAATACTACAAAACGAAAAAGATCCAACTAATTTCACAAGGTTATTTCCCAATTCAGAAAGTTGTAGTTGTCATTTGCAAATTAATTTAAACAAACTGACTTCTTATACACACAAGAAAAAGGAAGAGGAATTTTCAAATTTAATCATTTCAGTAAGGTTTCAGATTCCATCAAACGCAAGAGAAATTTTTTTGCTATTAGCAACCCCCTTTGGAAAATTAAGCAATTCTAGACTTCAGTTTTAATTTTTTCCATTCGATTTTATCAACTTATTTTGAATTCGGCAACTTAGATATAGATATCATTAAATCATAAAACAAAATTTAATTTCGTTTAACAACGGAAAAATCTAAAAGATAAAAATCAAGTCATAGATAGATTTGATACTCCTATTATTTTGCAGTTATATTTTATCTCTAACGCAAAAATATAAAGCGTCGATATACGAGGGTTGCACTGAAAGTAATTGCTGTGATCGACGTCATAACATGTACAGTTACGGACAGAAAATTTCGGATGTCACTGTCATTCCACTGAGGTAAAAGTTAAAAAATTCCTATATGTATACGTCAGATGAATGACAGTGACATCCGAAATACTATAATAACTGTATTGACGAATCTTATACACAATGTGTCAAAAGGAGAAATAAAGACTTGAATTAAAAAAAATATATTTATTTATGAGTGTTATATTTTTCTGCACTATACAAATACATAGTTCTTAAGATAATGACATACTCGCGTTATTATCTGAAATACTTGGACGGTTTTGTCACCTAAGATATAAACATTTTTAGCGAATTCAAAACGACTTTTGATAAAGCAGAACTGCGAATCGTTTCATCATTTCTTAAAAAAGTGCTTTAATTGATTGTAAATTTTGCCATTACATCGCACAACTGCAATAAAATAATATTAAGTCAATTGTATTGACACATAATTAATTCATTCCACTTGACTCTATTACAAGTATTCTTCTCCACATACGCGCCAACTGATAGATAACGAAGGGGCAGTGCATGCGCTGGCACAAAGCAAATAATTTAGTTAGTACCTGATATGTCGCATTATAGAACACTTATAGAACTCAGTCAGTAATGGTCAGTTACTGCTTTAAACTGCCGTTCGTTGCAAGGATGTGCCAAAGAAATTTCGAATGTAAAGGCTTTGCTGCATGCCTCTTGCTGATGTTTAGTTCTGGTAAATATTTTATTTCTTGATTTTTTTACACATTGTGTATGTGCAAATAACATCACTTAATTTCTTCCATAGAAAAAGGAAATTTAAAATTTGTGTTTCTTATCCTAAATTTGTTTTATTTATTTATTTTTTTTTAATTTGTTGCCTGTTTATTTTTGCTGTTACAACCAAAGCCAGACACATACACAAACAGTTGTCTGAGATATAAACCAAAATAGGACATTTTCAGTAAATTCCAAAAAAAATAAAATAGTTTTTTAAGCTAGAGTTATTTTTTTATTATATGCCGATCGATCGATGGAACTATCTCCTTCTAACTTACGTGAAACAGCCTTGCTGCTTTTGGCATGTCCTTTCTTCTCATTTTGGGCATATAATAAAAAATGGCCTGTACATGGAATTTTTTTCTCAGATTTAATTTGATTCATGACAGTTTTCTCTTATTTTACTTAAATTAAAAAAAAAAACATTTCTTATTTTCTGCAGAGTCTAAAAGGCAGTGCCTGTGCAACTTGTTCATAGTCCAAATTAAAAAAAAAATTAATCGATAACCCCGGAACGCATTTCGCCTCCATTCCGAGCAAATGTTTGCATTAGAATTAATTAAAACCGTCTTCCACTGACTGAGACAAATTGCATTTCGGGCCCCAAAACAGCGACGATAAATTAATCGCTGACTTTCGAAATTAATTTATCGCGAAACGATCGATTTACTCTCGCATAAATAAACACTTTTGAGTACATATTTTGAAGACCTCGCTGATCTAATAGCAACAAGTTTGCAGTTTTTATCAAAAAAAAAAGGGGGGCCAATCGACGCAATAATTTTGTTTTGCTATAATTACGGTTAATCGATGTGATATCAGTGAATCACTTCAACTTAATAACTGCAACTAAAAAGATTTGTTTACTTTCAGATGTAAAGTTTTTCGCAAAATGCAAGCGCATAGTATTTATGTGTCTATTATGTTACATGCACACACGCGTATTATGTAATGCATTAAGTATTTTATTTCGCCCTTGAAAAAGCGGATCATTTCAATTTGATTCGTTCGGGGGCTTTCCTAATATAGCATCCGACTTTGATTGATTTTTCTTGTGCAGGTGCCGCCCAGGATTTTGGTTACATCGGAGACGAGGGTAATTTTTTTTTTTAATTAAATACGGACCGAATAATCTGAAGCTTTTTGGCGCCCCCATGCGAGAAGTGTATCAGCGCCCCAGATTATTCTTTTTATTTGAATTTAATTTTTTTCCCGGATTCATTGAAATGATTTATTATTTTCATGAAAAATTATAATACAGGAGTAGAGTAGCTATGGGAGTTCGAGGTTTTACTTTGATGTATCAAACTTGCATGTATGGTTGCCTACCATCACTTTGGTAAGCGTTTCGTAAGGTCCCCGTCGATGTGTGCAGAAGTTGCCTATGTGCAGAGGCGCAGGAACGTCGTGTGTAGAACTTGTCTATGTGTAAGGCGCAGGAATCAATTTTTTTTTCGATTGAAAACAAGTTTTACTGAGGTTCGAACTCGGGACCCGTCGTTTACTAGTCGTCCATCTAAATAACGGCTGTGAAGCCAGTTGAGCACGTATGTTCGAAAGGTAGTAAAAAATAAATAAAGTACGTAACCGTTCGATGGGTGCACGCGTTTCATATCATTACAGAATCTATGAACAAGGGAAAAATACAAATTTATAAAAAATAAGCATAAAATTTAAAGTTTTCTCCTGTATTAAATATATTCATACGAAAAATAATAGTTTTCCTATAGTTATTAATTTTAAAAAAATTATTGTATAAAATATGACGATGACGAAATATTTAATTAATACAAAATCAGTACTTCCGGTTCTTATTTCGTTATTTCTAATGGACCACCCCATATACATACTATTACATTTTAGGATTCCACCTACATCCAGGCTAAAATGTACTGTCTTGAAGATCGAAAGATCCAAGATCCCGTCAAAAACAACCTAAATATTTGATGAGGAGAGGATTCTCTGAGACTTCATAAAGTACTTTTAACTTGTGTGTAAAATTGACGATCAATTATTTTACAATTGATTTTTTTACCAAAATAAAAAATGATTCAAAAGAATGCAATTGACAGAAGAAAAAAGATTGATCGTCAATTGTTTCTTTTTTATTATTGTTAATGAAATTTGAAACGAAGTGAGTCACGTCAATAAAAGAAACGTCATCGACAGAAAAATTTCTACCGAAATGAAAAGACATTCAAAAGTATGTAACTACTAACAAGCGTGCGTGAGGCGCGGTCATACGGGGGGGGGGGGGGTCGATCGAAGCGATCGTCCCCCCCAACAATCCATTTTTTCCGAATCATACGGAACCCACATAAAAAAATTTTTTATTGTTGCAAGTTACATAGTTTAAAAACAAATTATTTTTTTGAAGTGTATTCTTACGATTGTATTTGTCTACAATTTTTTTTAACCCTAACGAAAGCAAATCGCCCCCGCCCCCCCAAGAAGCACCACTAGGATCGCGCCTTGTGTGCGCGTAACCTTAATGCAACAAGGCAGAGTTAGGCTAGATGCACACGGGCAATTTTCTGTTGCATGATGATTTGGCCACAAGAAAGGAACCGGAAGTTCCGTAAAATGAAAGCGCATGAGTGCAGGGTATTTATAAATTAAACAACCGATTCATAAATTAGTTGATTAATGTTTGTTTAATTACAAATAACATCAATCGCATTTTACAATATCGAGTTTAAGTGGTCGCAATTAACTCTTGTTACGATTAAATTTAATCGTAACTAATTTAACTGTCAATTCCAAATAAATGCACATTTTCAATGGCAAATATTAAGAAAAAATATTCTTGGTTCATGTTTAACGTGATATTGTTTGAATTGATGTTTACTGGATCGTAATTGATGAAAAATATTAGGAGTAGAAATTATTTTTATCTCTACATATACATACAATTATCTTAGTCTATCAAAACACTACAGCAATTAAATTATATTATCACGCAATATAACTATACTGGGTGCTCATTTTAAATCGTTGACTCTTAAGACTTGATTATATTATAATTATTATTGTAATAAGGCAACCCATCAATCAAATCAGAAATCACATTGTGTTTTCGCAAAGCCCTAAAAGCGCGGGAGTAGAATGGGTTGCCTATTTTCGATTTTTAAGGCGTTACGTTTTAAAATGAGTACCTTTATGTGCTGTGATTATGTGACTCAGTTTGCTATACGAATCACTATAGGTCTGTTCCTGCAACGTTCTGGACTAGTTTGAAACTGTCGCCCATCGAATTAATCACCGCTTTCAAGAACTGCCTTAAATGTGAAACTTTGATCGGCGCATGCTTCTGACGGTTTCGAACCAGTCAAGGGCTGTTGCAGGAACAGACCTTATAACTTTTTTATTTGTTTTTAGGAAAGTGACATTTTGGTGTAGATAATATAGGGCTACCAATAATTTATTTGACAGTATGAAACAATACGTACAGTTGCGGACAGAAAATTTCGGATGTCACTGTCACTCATCTGACGTATACATATAGGAATTTCTTAACTCTTACGTCAGTGAAATGACAGTGACATCCGAAATTTTCTGTCCGCAACTGTACCACTTCCGGTTTAAGCGGAAATGGTTTGAAGAATGCCAAACTGAATTATTATTTATTTATTTTTATAATTTTAGTATGATTAGGTGGTTGTTAGATTTCATGAAGTACTTTTAACTTGTTAGTGTGTGTATTGAAGATGGTAGCGTTGCTGCCGAAATACGTATCTATGGATATAAAATAATTGTAGGCAGAGATTACTTTTTAATTATCTGAATATCCCTGTAAGTATAATTTTGCGACGCATCGCTTGCTTACCGTGTGTTGAGCCGGCACTGCGAATAATAGAGTTTAATTTAAAATCGATTACCAAATTGCTTTCAATTTGGATTTTTCTATTTAAAACTATCATTAGCTAATTACATTAAGGTCGTAACTAACTATCTTTCCGATATTTTTCCCTGCAAGGTCAGATGAAACTTTTTTCTTTGTTCAATTGGATCAAGAATAATAATTTTCTTGTGCCTCTTTACCGAGGATGATAGCGTAGCTGTCGAAATATGTATTTATTTAATTTATTCAAATCTATAGTCTATGCCCATCGCCTTCAGTATAAAAACGACTTTCTGAATTTTTGGGGATTTAACTTCATTCAAATTTCAGTCCCATTGTCTGCCTGGGAGTGATTGCACAGCTGTCGAAATACGTAAAAAAAAACAAATTGATTAATAGCATCTGTTTTTCTTCAAGAATATTACAAAACCCACTTGGCTCAGCAAGATTCATTTTTTATTAAACTAATTCCTATTAATGATTACAGGAAGATGAGTTTGCATGCGGTTCCGAAATGTGCAACGTATGCAACGTATAAAATTGCAACTTAACAAGACAATGCATGCCAGAGTCACGGAACAAGGACGCTTTTAATTGGTCAGACATCGGACAATAATTATTTTTTCATTTAACCAGAGAACATTAGTTGTTACTGTCACCGCAATCGTTACTCATAATTTCTTTTGAATATGAAATTTATATTGTTGATATCTTAAGGCCCACACAATATTTTTATAAAAGAAATTAATTCCCTTGAGGAAATTAGCAAGAAATAATTAATTAATTTTTCTCTTGAATTAGAATGGCTGTGGCTCAAATATTATAATAATTATTATCAATTATGGAATGTTAAAGTCTCTGTTTGATTTAACTTAAAAAAAAAACTGCCACTCTTGAAGTACAACAACAAAAAGTATTCTGAAATTTATGTTTAAAATAGAAAGCACTAAAACAAGTTGTTTTTTTTATTATAAGGTCCCGACTACTGGCCCCAAAAATTCCAACACTGTGGGGGCAAACATCAAAGTCCAATTAACATCTTAGAAAGCGCAGTCTTTGAAGTGACCAACCTGCCACCATTGGTGTTTGCAAATTTCGACAAGGCGCCAGAGTCCATGACTATTGAAAACAATGGCAATACAAGTAAGCTATTTCATTAACCCCCCCCCCCCCAACAAATTGCTGTTTAAATTTTTTGTAGTCATCTGCAAGTTAACAGGCGCATACCCCCCCGAAATAGCAGGCGGACCCTTGGTGGGGACCTACCAACTGGCTCAATTTCATTTCCACTGGGGGGAACACGACTGGGAAGGTTCCGAAAACAGAATCAACAACTCCAGGTAATTTTATTCATTAAAAAAAATGTTGATTATAACTTTGAGCTTCAGTTATCCCCTGGAGTTGCACTTAGTCCTCTTTAACACTGCGTACGGAACCGCCGACGATGCAATGGTTCACCCCGACGGATTGACGGTGCTTTCTTTCTTATACTCCGTAAGTTTCTTTGAGATTTATTGTTACCATCGAGGAAACTGAACTCTTGTTGAAGCGAGTGGAAACCAGAAACAGCAACTACGATCCGTTAATCAACGCATTATCATTAGTGTCGGAGGTGTGGTACAACGCAACCATAGTGCAGCCGCCTTCGCTGATGGAATTCCTGAACGAAGACCGCTCGGTCTATTTTACATTCGGGGGATCCCTTACGACGCCTCCTTGCTCGGAAATTGTAACGTGGATAGTGTTTCAAGACACAATCCCACTGTCTCACTCTCAGGTAATAGACGTAGGTATGAGCGAGGCAACAGATTTAAAAAAGAGAAATTTCAGCTGCGATTATTCCGGGAACTAAACGGATGGCAGGGCAAACTGACACGTAATTATCGTAACGTGCAGCCGTTGAATGGTAGGATTATTCGAATGAGCACGTCTAATACGACAACAAACAAGTCACAACTGTTATGTTTAACTTTAATTACCATACTAGCGTGCACGTGGATAAAAGCTTTTAGTTCGTAATGGAGAAATTATGCTGTGATAAAGTCAAGCAATTTAACTCTGACCTGGTGATTTGTGATATTTTTGAAAACTGTTTTCAATGAATTTGTTGTGAATAAAACTCGTTTACATCATAATTAGTTGAGTCTTAATTGCAAATAAGTAAATTTATTTTGAGGAGTGTGATTCAAACTCAGCATTAACTATAGTCGCCAGATTTTCTTCTCTTTGTTTCAAGCGTTCCCTGATAAGTTCCGCGATGGCCTTCTGCGTCCGCCTCTCGAGTTTCTCCAGTTTCTTGGCCACGTCCCTCTTCAAATCCCAGTCGGGTTTGCGGGGCGCTAAATTCGTAATGTCTAGTTCATCGATGACCACTTTCGTGTTAGCCGATTCCAGCTGGTCTTTGATTTGGGCTTCCACGTCGTTCAGCTTCGGCTCGGGCAGCGCGTTCTTGTGTAAGTCCTCGTCTTGTGGCTTGTAACTCCGGAACTTTGGCCTGCAATATAAAAGGTGAATCAGGTTTGTAAATGTAAAGTTACTTGCTTACTTGGGCAGTCCTCCTTCGCTCTCTTTGCTTGTGTGGTCGTTGTTCACACCTCCTGCCTTCTTTCTTCGGAGGGCTTTTAATTTTTCCTTTCTTTGCTGGGCCTTTTCTTCTAAAGCACACGAGTCCGCAGACTCCATTTTTATTACCATAGTTTTTAATAGGGGACAAATATATAAAAATTCGTCTTTGAAAGTAGTTCTACCACCTAACCTCTAAATGTAAACTGATGTCAACATCCGCGCCATCTATGAGCAAATATTGACAGATGATTGTGTAAACGAACCGAAACTGCAATTTTTGATTTACATTAATTTTCTAAGGGTGGGTTTACAGAGAGTAAATCAAATATTTAATTTCGATTTAAACTAATCACGATTAAGTTGCTATAAGAATTACATTACAAACTAACAAATTAACAACGTAATTAAAATTTGATTGCAATTAAATTTTCTGTAAACTGGCCCTAAATATTTAAACAAATCTTTTAGTCTTAAAATAGAGTTTTCTTTGTTGTTTCCCCTGGTAATGAAATATATCCCTTTTTGAGTAAAACTAAGTCATATTGTCTGTCAATGGTATAAACTGTACTACTTTTAGGCTGCTTTTATTAATTGTTTAATCGATTTTTTTCCTATTATGAAATATTCAAATCTATTACAATTTCCAAAAGCCATTTAATATACTTATAAATGTGTTGCTGGCAGCACTGAGTATAAGCCCCATTTATTTTTCTTATAAAATTTTCCGCAGTAAGCCAGAGCTATCATCACCTGTATACATTTACTTACATGGAAATGATTTAAAACCTAATTAATAATTATTGAAATCACAACGAATACTTTCCAGTCTTTTTCTGATGAATTTTGGAAGATTTAAAAACAACTCTTCCCAATGTAAAAACGTGCGAGAAAAAATACCCGATTAGAGCTCCTATACAACACGGAATGGGCCACTTCTGCCATTCTCTGTCCCAATCCAATGGAATGACAAACGCGCCCATCCAAGCACCGACCAGTGTAAACTGAACATTCTGTAAAATAACCTCGGAGATCAAATCACCGCGAAACCCGGTCAAATCGCCGAACATGTTCAACGTCGTCTCGCCACCCAAGTTAAAACACGCAGGGACGATAGTCAAAACGGACATGAGGCAAGAAAACATAAGAGTCTGTTCTTGGTCTTCAAAGACCGGAGCTCCGAATAATACTGACACGAAGTAATAAATAAAAATCACAGCGAATACGATTAACACACTTTTCGTTGCACTCTTGAGTCTGGTCCTTGATCTTTTCTCGACTCTATCACGTACGGGGGCGCTTCGCTTAACGTACGTCACGCCGAGCTTGGCGCATTCCGCTAGGGTTAGACCCAAGGGCAAGTGGTAACAACTAAACCTTCCAATGTTATACAAACTATTGAAGTACACTAATAAGACGAAGGTTGCAGGAATGTACAAGCACGTTACAAAGCAGTAAATGGTTATTATTCGTAATAGGTTATCATCTTCCGCCTTCATCTCACAATTTTCTGTAAATACATAGAAAAATTAAATTAATTTAATATATTTTACGTAGAAAGGTTTAACTTACAAAATGTATTATCTATTTTTGCATTGCTAATAAAATATTTAAATATTTGTTTGACGTTTAGGTTAAGCGTGGTAATAAATGTTGCCAACTTTGAAATATTGAAATCACCAACTTGCGCTTTGCGGCTCTTTTTGATTAATTTATCAATAATGAGATTGAATTACTTGTGGACTATGGAAATTAAATAAATGTATATAATTTTAGATTGTTGTGATTAAATTATTATTTCTTTTTGTAAATTATGACGTCTCTGTTCTTTCAGGCGGGGGCCAATCAGAACACGCCGGGGTGCGCATGCGCCGGTAAAGTAGGTCGCAAAATTCAATATTTCTGCTTCCACTTTGTTTGCTTTAAATGTCAAACAATCATATCAAAATAATTTCAAAAAAGGGAGATGAAAAGAATCGTTTTCGGCGCTAAACCACCAAGGAAGGCGAAGCACTGAACCACATATCACCATGAAACTGACGAAAAATCGGTACAAAGTGATCTTCACCCTACAAACGTTTCTGCTGCTCGCAGACCTTAGTATTAATGCATTTTCCATTCTAGTCAGAAGGCACAATGCTGTTATGCTTATTATGTTCATGTAAGTATCCTTAAACAGAGGTGATTTTTTTAAATCTAGAAGTTTCATCGTTTCAGACTTCAAGACGTATGCATAATTCTGGCACTATCGGCGTTACTGCTAACATTTTTTTCCACTTATGTGTTTCAGGCAAGTATATTTTAGAATCCTTAGGAAACTAGAATAAATTGAGATGTATAATGGTAGGTCATTCAAGTTACTTAAGTACATGCTCGAAATTTATGTTTAGTTGAATTCAATGCAGTCTTTTCTTCGTCAAAGAATCAATTCCTATTTAGATACAGTTCCTTGATTAGGCTCTCGAGTGTGCTTTCTATTGTCCTGCGGAAAGGAAGTATTTGCAAAGTGATCATTATGTTCTCTACTACAGACTCACAGCAATGTGAGTTTGTAATCCTAAGAACATTTAAAACAGATTGAATTTTTGAGGACTGCTTATTTGAATGGCCCTGTGTAACACTTGACAAATTAATATTTTAGGCTGGTCTGGTGGAGTTACTATACGACAAGTTCCGCTTCACAATCCTCATATGTGTCATGTACTTCATCCTAACAACAGTTGTATATATTTGGACGTTATCGGTACGATGGAAGGAACCCCTGAAACATAACTGGTCTACTGGCTTATATATTATGTATATAATTCACAGATTCAGTACGTATTTGGCGGGGGCCCCAATAGTATCTATTAAAACAGGAGTTTCTTACAGTGGCACCAATTTACTACTACTTTTACAAAAGAGCCTGTCTTCGGGTTAGTGACCCGAGATTCTGTGAAGACATCGAATGGGAACAGAGACCGACTCAGACCACGCACTTGAACGGAACGGCAAAATAATCCGCATAGATGATCGGGCTTCAAACTGACATATCTCTAATAATCTGAATACATTCGAAGTAACTACATAAGACTGTTCGAATCGTAGCGTTAAGTTATTTTCATTTGAACGATGGTAGGATAGTGAAAAGGTAATCGATATTTTGTTGCGTAACATTGAGTTTAGATTCGAAAAGGAAATAATTTAGGCACAACCCCTACATACATTATTATTATTATTATTATTATTACTACTATTAACTTTAACAAGTTTTGAAAGTAATTATATCTTTTTTCTTGTGTAATGTTACAGAAATGAAATTAATTCCTATAATTTATAACAGTGACAGTCTCAGTATAATACGATTACAAACGCAAGGAAAAACATTGTTGAAATCTCTTATGTAATTATTGTGTTGTTAAAATACAGGTTACTAAGAAGTTTGGAATTTTATTTTTGCAAAAAGTCATACGTGTGAGAGAAGTCGGTTCACTTTAGTACACTTAACTTTGCCTTACGTAATAAAAATGTACATATTTACAACTTAAATCGATTATATACATATCTACAAAACTATATGCGTGTGTAGTTTCAAAATGCGTTTCACTCTCCGTGCAACTTGTCGAGGAAAACATCCACGTCGAGTTTGCTTAAAAGTTCTTGACAGTTCGGCAATTTATTGCTGTTTATTTTTTGATTGTTTGCACTGAAATTAAAAATACTCTTCACATTCGTCATTAATTTATGTTGTTATCTTACCTGGGATCTTCAGTATTTTCTGATCTCTGACTCCCACAGATAGCGTAAGTCATCAGCTCGTCGTTTATACTTTCAGCCGTTGTCATATTACCATCTACAACACTCTCACTGATTTCCACAATAGTTCTAGTTTCCTTGGGTGGTGGCCCTTCCAACTCATCAACCCCTACTTTTTCATCAATTACTTCGGTGCTATTCTTTGTTGACGTACTCACTTTGGCAGTAAGATTACAGCTCGAATTCTTTACTGCAGATTTTTTTTGTTTGGTTTGCGAAGCATCTTTAACTTTCTTTTCTTTGTCAGCAGATTTAACTTTGCCTTTATCCGTTAAGAGCAGCATCTTCTGATCTAGAGATTTACTTCTCGATTGTCTGGGTGCCCCAGCGGTGCTCTGTGTTTGTTGGTCGTCAGATTTTCTTCTTCCTGAAGGAGTACGAGGCGTCTTCTTGTACTTCACCAGCTTCATTTCGTACCTCCCGGACATCTGCGGTTCGTACAAATTATCCAGCGGTGAGACACTCGACAAGTCGCTTTTCATATTTTTCTTTGAAACGCTGTTCTTGGCGTGTATCGTCACGCAATCCAGGATCTTAACCCTCGGCTCGGTGCTTTTACCATCGAGCCCCTCCGGAATGTCTAGGATGAAAGTGAACGGTGTGACGGTCATGAATTTTTCGATTTCCGCATCGATTGATTCTATGTAAACCTTCGCGGCGATTTTCTTATTTAACAATTCACTGTCGTATTGACTTATTTGTTTGCTGCACGACGTGCTTTCGTCATGCACTAAACGCAGGTCCTCTTCGGGAAATGTCTTTATGTCGAAGGCGAACTCGATCATTGAATTCGTTAGATTCAAATCGTCTAGGATTTTGTTGACAGAGGCGATTTCCGGGGGAACTTTCTCGGTACTGTCTATCGACAGCACTTTTGGGAGCTCTTTCGTTTTGGATTTCGCAATAGAAGTGCTTGTTCTCTTTTCGGCTTTGGGTTTTGAAGAAGTGCCCGTTTTCTTTTCAACCGTGGATTTTGAAGAAGAAGTCCTTTCGACTTTAGATTTGCCCGAATTACTTGGATACCTTTTTTTCGGTAAAGTAGAACTTTTGTATTGTTTGCTAGGCCCCTTCTCTACTCTTCGGGGCGCCGTACGTTTCTCAATGTATTTTGTTTTCGATTTTTTAATTTCCGTGCTCTTGCCACATTCTTCTTCGCTTAAAATCTCACCCTCTTCCAAAGATTGATTTATTTTAGGGGTTTCCTGTACGACTCCTTGTCCCGGATTATCATTTTTAATCAACTCGTCCTTTTTGTCGTTTGTCTGCGAGCAAAGTCGATCCTTACTGTTAACAGCTTCTGAATTGTCAGTTTTCGATGCATCACTTTTTATATTTCTTTCATCGTCAGATGTCGCTTGCAATGCAATGCCGTTTGAATGAATTTTATCCATCAAAGCTGCACCCCCTTGAGCCTTGCCTTGTTTCTTTGGCGACTTATTATGTATTAAATGGATACCCCACTCCTTTAAGCCCTTAACTAAACTCTCGGCTTCCTGATCGGAATTGCTTTCCTTATTTTGATTAGTTGTGATGGACCCCAACGCCCGCTCAGAATTGCTTTCCTTATTTTTCTTGCTTTGGTTTGTTGTAAAGGACCCCAGCACCTGCTCAGAATTCCTTTCCTTATTTTTTTCGTTCTGGTTAGTTACTATAGACCCCCCCAACACCTGCTCAGAGTTGCTGTCCTTATTTTGCTTGCTTTGGTTTGTTGTAAAGGACCCCAACAGCTGATCAGAATTCCTTTCCTTATTTTTCTCATCTTGGTTAGTTATAATGGACTCCCCCAACACCCCGCCATCCTTATTTTTCTTGCCTTGGTTAGTTGTAAAAGACCCCAACACCTGATTAGAATTCCTCTCCTTATTTTTTTCACCTTGGTTAGTTATAATGGGCCCCCCCAACACCTGCTCGGGATTGCTTTCCTTATTTTTCTCGTTTTGGTTAGTCGTAAAGGACTCCAACACCTTATGGAAGTTTTTCAAAGGATGAGTCTCAGAAATATTACTGATCGGTAAAGGCGTGGAGGAGGTGGAGCTTTCACGAAGCTCCGTTTCCACCAAATCAAAAGGTTCTAGCTTACTGCCTTCAGAGTCCGAGCTTAAATGGAGGTTAACACCTTCGAGTTCCTCACACGGATGGTTATTGGTTTCGACGACACCCATGTCCCTCTCATTCAGTAAAATCTTTTGTGGTAAATTTGATTTCCTGCGGCTTGCAGACTTCTTAGATCTATCCTTCGAGGCACTGCCAGGCACTTTAATAAACCTGCCGTTGGTTTCACGTGGGGGCAACACTGGTTTCTTAATAATTACTTTAGAAGTGCTTTCATCACCTTTTGGCTTCTTCCTTTTTCTTTCACTCGTTGAGGTCGACGCTTTCGCGTTCAGCGTCACGTTTTGGTCGTCTTTTAATTTGGCAATCATTCTCTGTCGCTTCTCTTCCATCTCCTGCAAAACTTTCTCCTGGTGGTTTGACAAGGTGGAACCCTTCACGGGTTCCAAGGTTGGCTTTATTTCTACCTCCGATATTATTTGTTGTATCGTATCCGTGGATTTCTTGGCCTCTGCCGGTACGTCTGGACTTTCTTTCGACACGTCGCCCCTTCTAGAACGCAAGTTATACCTCGAGGATTTGGTTGAGTCGCTTTTACTTCTTTGAACCACGGTCGCATTGCTGGAAAAATTCCACATGTTATCATCTGATTCGATGTCACTGCTCGATGTGTCGCTGGCATCATCCGAAGAGCTGCTATTACACGACGAGTCGTCGTCATCATCACCTTTCAGGTTAATCCTATCCATCAAGTTCAAATTTTTACGAGCTATGATATTGCTACTCAAAGTCTTCATCTTCTCGACTATAGCTTTATTAGTTAAATCCTGTTCGGTTTCTTCTTTGGAAACACTTTGGATCTCTTTTTCACCCACTTCTAACAAAGCGGGACATTCCTCTTCTTTCACACTAATTTTCACCGGCGTGTCCTTTTTATTCTCTAATCGCTTGCACTCATCGATCATGAGCTGCTCGAGTGATTTATTCTGTTCTGCATCGGACGGTTGGTAGTAAGAACTCGACGTGGAATAATCTGAAGGCCTAACGGGGTAAGGCGACACCCCATCCGTCGATGGTGTGAAAGGGAAGTTCGGTGTGAGCGGAAACTTCGGGGTTTGTATGCACGAAATATCGACACCCTGTAACTGCTCTTTGAAGACTTTAGTGAAGGGCGTGTCGGTGTTGTTGACGGGGCTTAAAAGCCCGGGTGTTTTCGGACACTGGGACACGATCATCTTCATGGGGGTCTCCAACATCGGAGTTAAATTTCTTTTAGTGAGAACCGGCTGCTGAAGCAACGGGTCGTTTTGCATTTCCGGGGTTAAGAACTTCGGATTTGGATTGTTTGGAACCTCCTGACTTTCCATTTTTAGCACGGTCTGTTCGATCACCATCAAATCGTCCATTGACTTCTTAATTTCGCCTTCACTTGCGCACTGCACTTTCGTTTCTTTCTCGTCGACTTCGACTAAGGTCCGTTTGTTGGCATTAAGCTTCGATGGTGATAAAATCAGTTTATTCGAGCCGTCATTCACGAACTCCAGCGATTTAATTTCTTTGACCTTGGTGATTTTGACTTCTTTCTTCAGGTTGTTATCGATGTTGCACTTCTTTTTGTAACGGGCTTTAGCATTGCAGTTTATTAATGAAAACGGCATGTCACTCACTGTTGGGGCATCGCTCGCTTCACTTTCTTTAACACAATTCGCATCCACGGGTGCTTCGGTCACTTCAACCGATTTTATTACTTTCACTTCGGTTTCTTCCAGTTTTATTAATTTATCGGATTTTTCTGTCGTCGTTGGTCGCTTACGTTTAATCATTCTATTCGGTGTGGTCGCAATTTTTTGCTTGCGTTTTGATTTGTCCTTCGAGCTTTTTGCACCATCGCAAGATTCCGTCGAGCTGTTTGGTTGTGCACGTTCCATTCCGTCTTCAAGTTTAGTTCTCTTCACGGGCTTCCTGTTCCTTAAACTGTCCTTTCGCTTACGCTTAGGCGTGGGACATCGATCAGAGACAGGCCCGGCTAAAGCACGTAACTGCGAATCCCAACTATTACTTGCCTTTTTGATTTCTGCTTTGCTCATATCCTCAGTGCAATTCAAATTTTCCGCCCCATCTTCACGAGTTGTTTTATTATTATCAACCTCATCCGTATTCATATCATGGTCATCTTCGCTGGCATTGCTCGAAGCTTTTTGGTTTTTCGTAGGCGTTCCAAAAAGCGATTTGGAAATTTTCGCTGTCGAAACTTTAGGACTCTTCTTGGGGCTCTTCTTCGCCGACTTTGGGGACGTAGTTTCTTTCCCGACTTTCCCCGGGGTTCCAAAATTAAAATCGAGAGCGCGCACGTGAGAAAGCGAGCCGCTTTTCGGGGTGTGATGCGTCTCGCTTATCTTTTTAAAAAGCTCGGGTGTCTTCGAAGCATTTGCATTCGAGTCCGCATCGCTTGCTGCTGGTTTCCTTTCACATTCGGTTTCGATTTTAATTTCGTTGAAGGGAATTTCTTCGGTTGGTTTAAGGACTTCTATGAGTACAGGTATGGTCGTCGACTTACACGGTTTCTTAGATTTTTTCTTGGTTTTAACTCGCGGTTGGATTTTCGGAGGTGGAAAGCTGTCGCCTGAGTCGTTGCACTGATACAGAGTTAAATATTCGCTGATGTTCTCAGCTTTATCCGCGGTTTTATCCAGGCGAGGTGCTATGTTGACGAATTTCTTTTGCGTCGTCGCAGTCGACTGTTGGTTTGTACCTGAAAAAAAATAGCTTCAATCAAATTGCGTTTACTTTTTGATTTCGTACTTACTTGTTGTGGGGACCACCAAATTATTTGCAATCCCTTGCTGGTTATCATCACAGACAATAACGGTAGGCATGGTCAAAATATCCTGTTCAGTTAAATTGTTTACTTTTAATTGAGGTACACTCACGTTTACAAGCTGAGAACCGTTCCACATGTAGCACGGTTTACTTGGGTTCACTTGCAAAGTGTTCACAGCGGGCATTAAGGTCGGCACACTGGGTTGCACCATCAACAGACCGTTGTTATAGACCAAGGGATTGGAAGTGTGCGAAACACCAGCCGTGGATGTTTTCATGAAATTATCCAGGGTCCCGTCGTATAAAATAATTTCGCCCGTGGTGGTGTTGACCGTCAGATTTTGCTGGACGTTAACCTTCAAGTCACTTGCCCCTACATTTTCGTTCACTTCGACTGAACCGTTTGATTGTATAACAGCCGGATCTTCGAGTACAGCGGAGTTTAATCTATGCTCATCGGGTGATTGCTTTTTGGAACTTCTTAGTCTCTGTTTTACCAAATTTTCTTCTGATTCCAGGACCGGTGTTGAATCAGATTCTTGATTGTGTACACTAAAATGCAACTGTAATTATTACAACTTATTTAAAAGAAAAGTATATGTACCTCTTTGCAATTTCTGTATTTTCACTGTTCATTACTCCATCTGTTTGCTCCTCGTCGGTAGTTTCCCCGACGTTTCCTGCAAGAATTGCACCAAATCAGGTTTTAAATTTGAAAAATATGTAAACGTGCGCACCTATAATTTCGCCAATTAGTTTTTCAAATATCGGATCTGCTTCGGTTTTTTGGACGATGGCCTTAATGGCCGAATCTAATTCCTGTAAAACACCAGAAGAAATACGCTCTTCAGTTGAGGAGGCGACGGCTGCTGCCACTTCCGTCGTGCTTCTAACCAAATTAATATTCTCGGCTATTTTCTCGTGCAATTCGTGGTGTTCGAGCAAGGTCTGCGTCAGCACCTTAACAACGAAACGATATAAGTGATTTAGTAAAAAAAAAAAACAATAATTGCAACTGCTAGTGATGAAAAGCCTAATTTAAGAAATTTTTCTAGGCAGAGACAGTGACAAATTTTATTCAAAATTTCTTTGTCATAATTATTTGATTTAAGAAAAGTTGAGCATTTAACAAAAAAAGAAACGAAGTTTGTTTACAGATTGTGAAGACATGCAAATTTACTTTAAAAAAAATAATATCCGATAATCTTAGAAAGAAGAATAAGTCTTGAGAAATTCTAAAACTGGAAATTTATTTTAAAAAAATTTAATGTAATAAAAATATTACTTCGAATGACACTCAAGAGATGGCGCTAAGAACGGTCAATTTTCTAATGAAACATTCACTCTTTGATTTTTGATTTGATCTTAAATGTGAACGTCGCGTCGTCACAATTTTTCATTTTATACGTGAAAAATGAAATAAATCGAATTCAATGTATTTGGAAAAAAATTAAAAACCATAAAATTACCGCAAAACAAGACGGCAAAGATCAAAATCGCATTAAAAAAAATTACAACTGCAACTGACGACATACAACAAATGACAAAGATATGACAAAGATCATTTTAAAAAAATTAAAAAAAAAAAACAATTGTAAGCCCGCTTGGCGAAATATCTAATTTAAGAATAAAATTTCCAACAATAATAGAAAAAGAAAGAGAGAAAAGAAATTGCGTTCAAAATTGGTTTATGGTTAAAATTAAACAAAAAATTACTATGTATTTTGATTATAAAATACATATTATGAACAATTAAGAAAAAAAGAAACGAAAAGTTTCACTTTTGGAGAAGAGATGGCGCTCGCGCATCAAATCGTGTACTTTTAAGGTCTATTCGTTTATATTGCTCTGAGTTACTCTAAAAGTTGTCAAATGCAGTTTTCAGTCAAATTCGTTTCTCTCCCGCCGAAAAAACTTCGAATTTGACTGAAAACTTCATTTGACAGCTTTTAGAGTAACTCCGAGCAATACAAACGAACAGACCTATAGACAGTGATGACAATGGTGGTGCATTTCCTCATTGGTTGTTCATATCATATCATATCACTTGAATTTTGCCTCAACATGGCGGATGGGCGGAGCTTAGACCACATTGTCATCAATTGTTGAGTTCGGAAATTCACGCGGTGCAACCTCCGAGTGAAAAGTAGAGTGAGAGCGCAGCTGTTTTGATATATGTAAAAGTGAGACAAAAGTGCTCGAGGAGTGAATAGAGTAAGCGCGGAGGAATGACCGAACCCAGCAAATGTCTCAGTGATGACACTGATGACAATGGTGGTGCATTTCCTGATTGGTTGTTCATATCATATCACATTTCAATTTTGCCTCAACATGGCGGATGGGCGGAACTTAGACCGCATTGTCATCACTGTCTATAGGTTTGTTCCAGCAGAGTTCAGAATTAATTCCGAATTTTTTACGCATGCTCAGAGTTTTAGCAGCGTTCCAGCAGAGAATACGTGAACTGTCAGTTCTATCGAACTAAGAATCCGATGTTCCAGCATCTCGTGCATTCTAACCCATAACGGTTCTAGGACAGTCCTAACAATTCTTAGTCGGGACCTAGTATTTCAAATCCTGTTCATGCGCAGAAGATAAAACGACAAAACGAGTTCACAAACTGACTTGTCTTGTGTTGTTGGTTATGTTATGGTTGACAGGTTTCTAAATATGGAGGAAATTTTATTAGATGAATTATCAAGTACAAGTAGCGATACTGCAAGTAGTGGAAGTACCGATGAAGATTTACTTCAAATACTTGAAGAACAAGATGAAACACGTGCCAAAAACGAAAATTATGTCGAAGATACTCCCTTTATATACTGATGAAGTGTATATTGAACATTTTCGTGTAGTAAATTACCTTTTTCCATTATGTCATACAAACGTTTTTGCGTTTAACGAAACAGGAATAATTAATAAATTTTATTCTTAATATGAATATGTAACTATCACTAGTGCGATAATTTGCAAAACTAGTAAAGTACCGACAATGAATGCATAAATGAATGTAACCGACATGAAGCGAGGAAGGCACTACTTGTGGCGCTATCTGTACATTTAAAAATTAAAGCTAGCGTTCCAGCAATGACAATTCGTAACTCGTTCGTTTCAGAATTTGAACTGTCATGCGCAGTGAAAGAATTCAAGTTCTGATCGAGAACTGCCTTTGAACTGTGTGCTGGAACAAACCTTATATAAAGTCACTGTAAAATCGCGAAATTTAACAAAAATCTGTCTGATAAAAGAACGTATTTTGCAACAAAAAAGAACACACATGAAAACAATTGCCAATTGATTTAACTTTGATAGTAAAATTATGACAAAGCAGATGACACAAAATGTAAATAGCATTAAAAAAAAATGCAAGTCCAATTGGCGAAATACCTAATTTAAGAAAAAAAATTTGAAGAATATAAAAAGAAAGAGAAGAGAGAAAAGAAATTGCATTCAAATTAAAAAAATAATTAAAATTAAAATTTTTTCAACATTTTTCTGGTACTCTCTTAAGTGTCTAGAATAACGTACTGGAGAGCTTATTCGCCATTTTGGAATCACCCTCTATATGAACAATCAACAACAAAAATAAAAGAAAAAATTTTACGGTTTGCGACGAGATGGCGCACGCGCATCAAATCGTGCAATTTATCAAAAATCTGACAAAATAACATACTTTGCAAAAGAAGGCCAATTGGCCTAATTTTAGCAATAAAATTACTACAAAACAGATAACAAAGATCAAAATCGCACTTTTAAAAATCGGGTACCTGTATTGACAGATCATCTTCTTCCAAAGACTTATCAGGACTGTCTTCGCTGTCGGATGCCCCATTTCCATTTGATTTACGAGATCTTGATGATGGCGCGCATTTATCAGGTGTATCTTCATTACTGTTGCCTGGCAGAGCTTGTAAGGGGGTCGCATTGCAAGAAGGCATTTCTTCTATGATGGACAGGTTTTTCGGAAAAAGCAGGCGTTCGTGTTCTTTGTTTTGTTCTTTCATAGGTGTACTGCTCCTGCTACAAAAAAAAAAATTACGTAAAACATGGAATAATGTGAAACCAATACATCAAGAAACAATATGAATTGTGATAAATAAAGAGCCCGAACAACTAATAACTCCAATATGAGGTGTTTACCTTCGTGGTGGAGTATTTTCCCTGTTCTGCCTTCCATTTTTATCTAATAAATACTTCAACTGATCAACCAAATTCTTTGAACGATTTTCCTCGAAATAATCCGTGTCTTCCAATCTCTCTTGTACTGAAATTAATTAAGCGAATACAGATTTTTAACTTTCAAAGTGCAAAGGACTCACTGAGCGTGTAAATCACAGCGTATTCTGTTAAGTAATCCACCAAACTCAAACCGCTCACCCTCGTAATGAAGTACTTCTTCTTATTCTTAATCATCTCTGAGAAATGTTTGAGATGGGGAGATGCATCGCAGAAAGCCAAGACTGCTGCTTGGCAGTTCTCCTTCTTGAGATACCCTGGGAAAGGCGAAGGCGATAAAAACTCCCGCCAAAGTGGAAAACTGAGGACAGAAGCTTTACTTACCCAGGACTAATTTCGCGATTTGCAACGGCGTAAATTCCATCGTGAGGGGATTCTCTTCAGTGATTTACGTTCATTTGCACTCAAAACATTGATAATGCCGAAGAAATATTTTAGAAACAAGCTTCGAATAAGATTCGTTTGTAAACACTCACTCACAATCGCTAACCAAACCAAGACATTTGAAGAGGGTTAAACCAACAACTGGTAACTAATTTCCCTGAACGCTGAGCGCCAAAGGAAATTCTATGTTGGCAACAAGAGAATACTTAACTTTATTTACATGGCAAGAGTAAAGGCTAGAATTAAATAAATACTTAGCACTAGTTAAATAATTAAAAATTCTATAACCATTCAATAACATGTTAACGTTAATAATGTTTGCAATCGTGTATTTAACAAATTGTAAATAATTTAAATAATAATTTCAATTAATAGCGTTTTCCACTGGCTGCACCGATGTGCACTCAGGATATCTCTATCTTGTGTTATTACGTAAAGCTGAACTGAGATGAAAATACACTCAGTGCACAGTAATGCAGCCAGTGGAAAACGATATTAGTATCATTTTTTTCAATGCGCTGTGTTTTCTATATGTAATTATTACCAACTTACTTACAGTACCAACTTAAATTATGCAGTTGGTACTGATTTTGTAAACACAAAATGTCTACTTCGTTATAAATTTTAATATAAAGAAAAAAATAACATAATTTTGATTTAAAAAAATCATTTACAAGACAGTAACGCACGTTATATGGACTAGTTAACCGGAGCTCAAGCTTTTCACCTAGGGATTTTTACCATAAACTTTTAAAATCTAATTTTGCAAATACCTGGTGATTCACCTTATAGATTTTACTTTTTATTTATGAATCACTGTTTAAAAAAAATGTACGAGTTATAACATAATCTAGAAACCATAGCTTGTCTTTAAACTACTGTGTTATTATTATTATAGGAACAGTAACAGTAGGCAAATGAACACTCAAAAACACACAAAACACTGTAAAATTTAATCTAAACGACAGCTCGACAGAAATTAATTTGAATACTAATTCTACTTAATAATCACAACTTCCTAGTTTAATAAAGGACAACGTCCTTTATCCGGCTAGTTGCATTTTTAGTTCAGAGCCACTTTTCTGTTTAGAAGAGGGAGCCACACTAAAGTGAAAGTGATCTGTTGCTACCTTCATAGAAGTGATTGCTACGAAGTAGTGCATATCTGAGTGGTTATTCTCGAACTGAAGAGAAGTGATCGGTCCCGAAAATGACATCAAAATGACGCAATTCCCGAAAGAATTGTATAGTTTTATACGAGAGCCTACGTCATTTAGACGTCATTTTCGGGAGCGATCGCTTCTCTCCAGTTCGAGTTGATGTGCGACAGCTCGACTGAAATTAATTTGGCTTGCTTACCCAGTGTACAATTCTCAGAATACTAATTCTAATTAATAATCACAACTTCCTAGTTTAATAAAGGACAATGTCCTTTATCCGGATAGTTGTGTTTTTAGTTCAGAGCCATTTTTCTGTTTGGAAGAGGGAGCCATACTAAAGTGAGTAACCTGTTGCTATCTTCATTGAAGTGATTGCTACAAAGTGTGCATATCTGAGTGGCTATTCTCGAACTGAAGAGAAGTGATCGCTCCCGAAAATGATGTCAAAATGACTCAGTTCCCGATTTAATACGATTTGTATAGTTTCATACAAGAACCTACGTCATTTTGACATCATTTTCGGGAGCATTCGCTTCTCTCCAGTTCGAACCCTGGTGTGATAACTCGACAGCTCGACAGAAATTAATTTAGCTTGGTTACCCTGTGTACAATATATTCTCAGAATACTATGTAATTATACTTAATAATCACAACTTCCTAGTTTAATAAAGGACAACGTCCTTTATCCGGCTAGTTTCGTTTATAGTTCAGAGACATTGTTCTGTTTGGAAGAGGGAGCCACACTAGAGTGTTGCTACCTTCATAGAAGTGATTGCTCAAACTAGTGCATGTCTGGGTGTGATAAAAATCCAATATACAAAGTGGTCAAGAATAACTGTTTGAATAGGCGATACAATTAAAAGCATGTCTTTTATTCGGCTATCTGCAACACTGCAACCGGATATATATATTGTTGGTCTATTTTACATAACCTCAACAGCGCCAAGATTGTAGGTTATGTGAATAAAAGTTATCGTTTTAATGGCCGCGTTCAGGTAACTGCAGCAGCTGAGTTGCTGACTAAGCAATCATTTGTGTTTGGTTCAAATTAAAGTAACAGCCAATCACAAACGATTGCTTAGTAAGTAACTCAGCTGCTGCAGTTACCTGAACGCGGCCAATTTGAAATGTCAAATGACGCTTGTAAAGTGACAAGTGTCAGTGTCAAGCCGTCAACAAGCGGAAGTTACTCCAGTTGTATCATTTAAAAATAAAATTCAGCACTGCCAACTCAAACAATACTTTGTTTTTATGATTTATCATTTAAATTAGCATAAAATGTACAAAAATCGAATTCAACTGTAACGTTTAATATTGTAGTTGTAGCAGCGGAGGAAATTCAATTCAAAAATGCGAAGAGGGAGTTGCACTAACGAGAGCAACCAGTGTTGCCAACTATAGAGAAATTTCTCTTGCGAAATTTTTAGGGTGCGTTTCATTTGCGCGCTTACATGCTTTGAGCGCTCATAAGCAGTGCTTAAACCATTCCCTTTGGCTTTGCAAACGCTCACAAAGCTTCAGCTGACGAAATGGTAACGTCATTATAACGTCATAGTCTTCGCTCACAATCGCTTATTCCATCGAGGTAGGGCAGCAAAAGCGTAAGCGCTTATGTTCCAAACGGAATGTATGAGATGCGTACGAGGAGCTCAGCTGATCATAGTCAGGTTATAAACAAAGATTACACTTTAAAAATAGCTGCAGCAGCTATGCTTGGATTAATTTCACTATTGAAGTTATATTTTTAAGGTTATGAATTCGTTGTGCAAACAATAGTCAAAAGAAACACCTCTGTGTGTAATGACTTAAGCGACTGAACGCCAAATGAAACAACAGAAAATAGCGCTTGTAAGCGTGAGTGCTTAAAGCGTGTGAGCGTGCAAACGAAACGCACCCTTAGTCTCTCTTAGGGACAAAGGGAATTTTAGAGAATCTAGGGAAATTTAGATACTTCTGCTAAAAAGAAAGAAAAATATTAAAAGATGAAAATATAGTAAATAAAGTAAATTCTGTTTTAAGAAGACCAAGGATAGCCAGAAAATTAACAATGCCATCTACTGGAGAAAACCGACACCAACACAGAAATGTGTTTGTGTAAGGCAGTGTTGTCAATCTGAAAGAGTTTCTCATTTTTAGGGATCGTCACGTAGGAAAAGGAAATTGTGGAAAAATAAGTACGTTAATTTTTATTTCTATTTTATGTTACATGTTTATTTTTTGTTGTTGTTACCATGTTGAAAGATTTAACATTAATCGAAGTTGGGAAAACCTTATTATTTGTTTCTTATTTTTAAGATAAGTAACAGAAATTGTTTGTATTTTTTTTTAATTGAAAGTGTTTTTGTAAATTTTAATAAAGACGAATTTTTTATTTACAGTTTCATTTCCCCTATTAAAATTAAATTCCATTTCACAAGCTAAAAAAGGAAATTTTTCACTAACTTATGGGGAATTTCGGACTTAAAAGACTGGCAACTCTTCATGGAACAAATTTTTTTCAAACGCGATCGGCCGATTAAATAATAATTCATATTGTTCTCATTTCATGTTACCAATAAAGACAGTTATTATTAAATATGTATTTAACAAAGAATATGCTTTTCTGTAATATTCTCTAATTTTTATTTATAAAATCTATATTCTAAACAAGAAGAAATGCAAAGCGAAATTACTTTCGTTTAAAAGAACTTAACATAATAATTTCCTTTCCTTTCTTTTTTTTTAATCAAACATTTGCCCTTGGTGTGCGTTTGGGAATTTTTTCAAATAAAAATTAAATAAATTAAACATAAATCCCCCATTGTAATTTGTTTTAAATTAAAGAAAAAAAATATAAGTATATACAAAATAATTGTTTATTTAATCGAGTCGTACAAATTTGTAATTGTAACATAAGCCTTATAAGAGCAGGCCTATTGAGCAACACGGTCATAAATAGAAGGCAATTTTTCAAAGTAATTTAATCCGTGCAATATTGAATTATAAAGATTAAATTTCCCTGCAACTGCGGGTGAAATGTAATCAACGAAAAGAAAAAAAATACAAACCGCATATATAAAGCTTTCTCAACGTGTAAGCCACCTAGTCCAGTGCAGTCTAAACCAAATGTTTCTTGACATGATTTTTAAAGTAAGAATTAGCCCTTATTATTATTTCAAGTAGTTGCAATGTCGTTTCCTTATAGTTACTGCTGGTTTTTGCGGCCGTACTGGCTTTTGCGAGGTCTGGAGAAACTAGCTACGCTTCCGGAGCACCCGGAGGATATGCAGGCCCCGGAGGATTCGGGACCAATTTCGGAGGAACAGGAGGCGGAGGCTTTGGGGGTTTCGGCGGATACGCATCGAGTGGAAATTCGGGAGGGTCCAGCGGGGCTCAAGGTGCAGGATTCGGGGGAGGAGGTTCGGGTGGATCGGGACAGCAAGGAGGAAGTGGCGGAAGGTATTTATTTATAAAATGTCATAGTTATAAAATAAATTGATCTTTTTCAGTTTTGTGCAACGCACTGATATACCGAGCGGCCACATACTGGGTGTTGCGAGAACTTACGTTAGCACAAGTTTTGGACATGTAGGCGGCGGATTTGGTGGAGGATCTGGTGGATTCAGAGGATTTGGTGGACCTGGTGGTGGTGGTGGTGGTTCTGGTAATTTCGGTGATGGACCTGGAAACTACGGCGGTCCTGGAGGATCGGGTAATCCAGGAGGTTTTAGTGGAGGATACAACAACCAAGGTGGTGGAAATGGAGGATTTAACGGAAATCCCGGGGGATCTTCTGGAGGAGGAGGAGGAGGAGGAGGTCAAATATAGTAATCTCGTAGAGGGTTCAGCTAAAACAGTTTGTTTATTTTAGGACAGGGATCGTTTTCTGGTTTCCAACACGGATATTTTGGCTAAACTGGAAACTTAAAGAAAAAGAAATACTCTCGCGGTTTATCGAAGCTACGTTTTTGATTTGGGTTTTGTAAATAAAAATATATTTGCCTGAATTGATTAAAATTAAAAATAAAATTCGTATCAAAGTTTAAAACACACTCTTTTATTAACGCTAGTCCACACAATCCAAAAGAAATTATATTAATGTATTGCAGTTAAAATAAAAAGGAAAGGCCTCAGTTTATTTATATCATACTTTGTGTTATGTTTTATTATTACCTAAAGTTTCCCTAACGAAAACATTCATGCAAGTTAATTATGAAGGTGCAGTGTTGTCTAAAAGTTATCGTAATTGATTAATTTTCAAAACTATCAAGAAATTCATTATTTTTTATATAGGGTGTTCGCAACCCCTGAAGAGTTTGAATCTATTAAATTAGAGACAATTTTAGGACGCTACGAGCAACGAGGGCATTTTATTTTAAACTTCAATTATCTTCTACTTTTCATCTTCATTGCCTATTCTTTTACGTGGAGTCAAAGTTCTTACCAAACGTCGCATGCTAGATTTATTACTAAAACTAGGCCTCATCCACCAAGAAACCTTGTACGGGGAACTGTCCTTTCTCAAATCCGTCTCAGCTATGCTGGCCATCCCTTGTGACTCGACGGATTTTTGGCGTAAACCGGATTTTAAGTCGACCATAACAAATTCCTCAGTGACATCGTCCCTATCGCCAGTGGTCCGACTGGTTTTCGTGGAACGTCTTCCAGAAGTCGACCAGACGGTGCTGGTGCCCCCCGAACTCTGCCTCCTTTTGCAGAACAGAGAACGAAGTTCCATCTTGAACCTCGGATGCGTCAAGGCGTATATGTAAGGATCAACGCAGCTCGCGCTTTTGCAAAATAAAGCCGGCACCATCGAAGTGAATGGTGTTATCAAATCGGCCCTCCCGGATATGCCCAGCAACGAAACTAGCGCGTACGGCGTCCAGGCAATGAACCAAAGCGCAATTACGCATAGGACGATGATGGCCAGCTTAAGCTCCTGCTTTCGTTTTTGGCCTTCTTTGACGTGCCTGCTTGACTCTTTGGCTAAGATGTTATTTTTGGTGAGGTTCCTCTGGACTATCACAATAAGGACGATGTTGATGTAGGAGTAGCAGATTGCGACGAACGGCACGAACCAAGCGGCGACGAAGAAGGCCAAAATGAAGTACTTGATTTTTGGGTCGGGCGTTAAGTAATCGTAGGAGCAGCTGATTAAGTATGCTTCAGGGACGTACACTCCCAGTCCTACGTCTAAAACTGGAATCAGGGAGAACGTCCCCCCGTATATCCAGGCGATTATTAGAAAGATTTTTATGCGTATGTAGCTCGATTGCTTTTGAAGAGGGAATTTGATCACGTAGAAGCGATCCAGCGATATTACAGCGAGGGTGCAAATAGAAACGGTTCCGCTTATACCCCCCAAGAAACCGTAAAATTTACAGCCTGAAATGATGCTTTAATTAAAAAATAAATTAGACAGAGAGTGTAAACGAACCTATATCTCCTAAAGCTGGACCGAAGTGGAGGCAATTGTAAAGAAAAATCGGTATCATTAACATCATTATTAAATCGCTTATTGCCAAATTTAATATGAGATTGTTTGCAGGGGTGCGCAAGGACTTACACCTAGAAAAATAAAAACAATTGTTTTGTTTTTACTTTACTTGCTGATTAATAACATCTTGTTTTTGTTTATACCGTGAAATGCATTTTAAAATAACCAATAGCATGAGGTGCAAGTGGCAAGGTAAAATGGGTTGCATACTTTTAAGGCGTCATATTTAAAATGGACCAAAAATACCTACCAAGTTATAATGTATTATTAAATTCTTACCTTATAAATAAAACTATAACGAGACTGTTTCCACAAAATCCCACGCCCATAATAATAAAGTACAAAACAGCCAGAGCATGGAAATGCGATTTCGCAGGCGGCAAAAATTTTAACCAGTGCGAATTAATTTGCTCAATATAATCATCCGTGAAGAATCCAGCTTTCTTCCACAGTTCCACGGGATAATTCTTCTTGAATGTTTCGATCAGCAAGGTCAAGTTTTCTGCGAAACATTCCTCGCAAACACGGGAGGCGTTCGTTGGAAACGAATTATTTTTCGGTAAAAAAATTAAATCTGAGGCAGCGCAAGCAAAGCACACAAAAATAATTAAGAAAGTGCTCCACAGATACTGGGACATTGTTTTTTAAGAAGGAAATTCTTGCTTGCACGATGAGCTTTAAGTAACTGGGCAATACATTTTTCGAGATTAACCGCTCCTGCGCAGGATAATACTTTCTCCTTGGAAATCATTTATTTCATTAGTTTTTCACAAAAAAATTATATTCTCGAGTACATAATCCAGGATTCGTTTCAGAAATTTCCCCAGGGACATTACATAATCTTTCTACAACACTCGGGCTGAACTAAGAGATTACGTTGATTACGTTAAGTAATTTATTAAGTTGCACAATCTTTATATGGCGCATTATCTAACTTGAGAGTCTCCGGCTTAATCCGCAGCTCTAAAATTAAAAAATAATTTCTTAAAGAAACTGGGGGGTTTCAATAAATCTTATACGTACGATATGTGCCTGGTTTAACTTCCTTCGCTTGAACGACCGTCGTTACTAACTCGTGCTCAACTTCTCTAGAATATTTTATTAACTGAAACGATGAAGGTCGTTACTTCCTACAGTAATTAACAAACGTTTTTCAATACGCACTTCTGCGATAGCCCCTGCGTCTGTGACATGTTTGTACTTCCTGAATTCTTCGTTGACCTTTTTCCTGGCCATCGTCAAAGCTAAATCGTCTTCGGAGAAAACTTTCTGCCTGGCTCTGTGCATGCTCTTAAAGCATTTCAAAACCTAAAATTTACCGTCTTAATCTAACGAATAATGATAATAAAGTTAAGTACTTCTCTGCGCAGATTAGAGGACATTGCAGAATTTAAAAAATTTGCATTAAGTGAGGTTATGTAAATAGGTAGACGTAAGTGAGGTTATGTAAACGTCATGATTAATACTATTTTTATTGTTGTAAACTCAGCGCAGCTTTTAGAAGTGAATTAACGACATGTTGAAGTGATTTATATTCGAAAATACTGTTTGAAAACTAAAATCTGCCAAAAATTAATAATAAACGTTCATTTCTGAATGGATTTGTGGGTACGTTCGTAAACTTTCAAAAAAAAAAGAGTGAAATGCAACGCCATCTATAAAAATGGGGAAAAATATCCAAAAAATTTCGCATTTCGAGTCGAGGTTAACGCCAAAAAATTAGGAAAAAACGGGGAAATTTTTTTAAATATTTCAATTTCGAGAAGGCGTCGGAAAGGTCAAAAGTTAAAGTCACGATCGAAAATTTGGGAAAATCAGGGAAAATTTTAAAAAATTTTGAATTTCGAGAACGAGACATGATAAAGGTCAAGGTGAGCGCCAAAAAATTGGAAAAAATCGGGAAAAAAAATTCAAAAATTTGAATTTCGACGAGGCATCGCAAAGGTCAAGGTCAAGAAATTTTGAAAATTTGTGGGAAATTAAAAAAAATTGAACTTCGAGAACGAGGCGTAGTAAAGATCAAAGGTCAAGGTCAACGCCAAAAAATTGGGGAAATTTTAAAAATATTGAACTTCAAGAACAAGCCGTCGTAAAGGTCAAGGTCAATGCCAAAAGAAAATTTTTAAAAAATTTTGAACTTCGAGAACGAGGCGTAGTAAAGGTCAAAGGTCAAGGTCAACGCTAAAAAAATTGGAAAAAAATCGGTGAACATTTTTAAAAATTTTAAATTTCGTCGAGACATCTTAAAGGACAAAGGTCAAGGCCACTATCAAAAATTTGGGAAAAATCAGGGAATTTTTTTTTAATTTAAATTTCGAGAACGAGGCGTCTTGAAGGTCAAAGGTCAAGATCACGACAAAAGAATCGAATTTTTTTTTAAATGGTTGAATTTCGACGAGGCGTTGCAAAGGTCAAAGTCACGACCAAAAATTTGAGAAAAATATGGGGAAAATCTTTTAAAAACTTTGAAATTCGGCAACGAGTCATCTTAAAGGTAAAAGGTCAAGGTCACGAACAAAAATTTGGAAAAAATCGGGGAATTTTTTTTTTAATTTAAATTTCGAGAACGAGGCGTCGCAAAGGTCAAGGTCACGACCAAAGAATTGGGAAATTCTTTAAAAATGTTTGAATTTCGACGAGGCATCGCAGAGATCAAAGGTCAAGGTCAACACAAAAAAAATTTGGGAATAGGGGAAAATTTTTGAATTTCGAGAACGTAATGTCATCGTAAATGTCAAAGGTCAAGGCCACGAACAAAAATTTGGAAAAATTGGGAAATTTTTTTAGAAAAGTTTAAATTTCGAGAACCCTAGCTTCTTATAGGTCAATGGTAAAGGTCAAGGCAAAAAATTGGGGATTTTTTTTTAAATTTTAGTTTCGAGATCGACGGTAGGAAAAGGTCAAAAAAGGTCAAGGTCAACCGAAAGTTCAAGTTCAACCGAACCCAACTCTACTCAACCTCAGCAAGGAATTGCGATTGGAAAGAATTTGAAACTCAACCAAAAAATTTTTAAAGCTAAAGGTCAAGGTCAAACGAAACATCAAGGTCAACTCAACCCGAGCAAACCTAACTCCCCTCAACCGCAGCAAGAATTCGAGACGAAAAAAATTTTTTGAAAGAATTAAAATAAAGACTTCGGGATCATGGTCGAAGGGATCCGAGCGGAAACTCGATTCCATGGCTGCCGCGAGCCCCCGACGGTGAGCGGCCCTTAACGCGCGAAGCGCTTTCTTCGAAATTTTTTCTGTGTGGGGCGAGTTCAAATGCACATCCCTTGTTCGCCGAAATTAAAAAAATAAGAGAAAATAACATTTTATTAAAATAAAACCTCTTGTAGTATTTTATTCCCACCACAGAAAATTATATCAAGCAAATTATTCACTTTGTTTTTTCAATTGGCTTAATTTCGTAAGACACAAATCTCTCCAATTGCGACGCTCCTGTAACTTATCCAGCGGCACCATTTCCTCCAGTTGTTTCGCCATGCTTTGCACCAAGGGCCCCTCGAATTTGGGCACCGGTTTAAACGTCTTGCTCACCGCGTAAATGGTTTTCGAGTATCTCTCGCAGTAGTTCACGAAACCCTCGGCGTTCAAATGCGCCGTCTCCAGGGGCCCCAGGAATGCGTACCTCATACCCAAACCGTCGGACATCACTTTATCTATGTCCTTCACGTCCAGTATACCATCGGCCACCAAGTTCCACGTCTCATTCAAAATCGCATACCTTCAGAGAACGACTTTTTTTTCTTTTAGGGAAGTTTAATCAAATAAAATACTTACTGTATTCTGTTTAAGACGAAGCCGTCGGTCTCTCGGCTCAAACTAACCGGGGATTGACCGATTTCCTCCATGATTTCCCTAGTTTTCTTAGCGACTTCGGGCTTGGTGTATGGGGCGGGTACAATCTCGACCAGTGGGACGTAGTAAGGGGGGTTTACTGGGTGAGAGACGATCGCGTTTTGCCTGGGGTTTGTTTGTAAAAGGATTAGAATTCGGTGCAACTTAAAAGTAGGACGTACCTACCTGTTTTTTAGGTCGCTTGTGAACAGGGACGGAACGAAAGTGGACGTTGAACTGGAGAATATGGTATTTGGGCCGGCCAAGTCATCCACCTGCTTCCACACTTTCTTTTTCAGTTCTAAATTTTCTGGAACGTTTTCTTGAATCAACAGGGCATCTTTGACGCATTCTGCTAAGTTGCTGGTTCCTACAATTAAGAAAAAAAAGTATTTTAAGAATTAAGTTAGTAAAATTCAGTAAAGAGTATTATGTTAATTAAAATTAATTGAACTTGGGTTTCTCATTCATATTTTATAATTCCAAAAATTACAGTTAAGAAACATATTTTTATTTACTTCTGCTTTCAGTGTGTGTGCATCTGCTTTGACCTGTTTCGTTGGAAATTAATTTCTGAATTGCCTCTACTATCTATTGGCAAATAAAATCGATTACCTAATGTACTTATAATGATGAAAGATAAAGTGAATTGTGTTATGTACACACAATCACACATGCATTATTCTATTGCTATCTTTATAAACACTTCACATGTATGCTATAAATATGACAACAAGATTAAAATATTGCATATCTCCTGTAACAAAATGTGACCTCTAAACGAGAAAGTAGAAATTCTTTGTTTAACAATTCCAAATTTGCCACCCTACCTTTAATACACGCAAACTGCTGAGAGGCCGTTAATTTTCCCCTCAAGAGGCCTTCCTTCTCCAAACTTTTCAATTGATTCTCAATCTCAATTAGAGCGGTATCGATCTGTGCCTTTTCGACGTCGTACAGGACAACGTTGTAGCCTACGCCAGCGAACAGCATGGCCCAAGAACGCCCTATTAAGCCACTGTAAAAATACAAAATAATTCAGGAATTAAACGATTTATGTTTACGAGTGAGTTACCTCCCGACAATTCCAATTTTTTCAGTTCTACCCGCCATAGTTTCTCTTCGAACACGTCCGCGTCTCAACGATGTAATTATCTAACTAATTGAGTCTTGGAGAACGCGTTGTTTTGTACATATATGTGGTAATCTCTATAATGTAAATTATTACGTCGCGTGTTATCCTTTCATTTAATTAAAACGGGGACGAATTCAGATTGGGGCGACGAGTTTTATCGTCCGGCTTTTCATTAACATAAAATTAAATTACCAAGAGAATCATAAATCAAAACTCAATTAAAAATTCGAATTATTTTAAATTGAAATTACTTTTTACTGCGAAAGAAAATGATGTAAGTAAATGTGCAAACAAAATTGGGCACGTTTAAAAAAAAAATCTAAGGAGGTCGTAGCTCTAATTTACTACCTTTTTTTTTAAATAAATGAAATGATAAACAAACCCTGGAATGTTTTTAAAAGAAAGTCAAATGTGAATATTTAACGTTTTACAAAATGTGGACAATGTACTCATTTTTACTGTTTTTATTTTGCATAGGTTCGTATTCCACTAATCAAAACTCTCCTGCGACGCGTCTCCCTTTTTCAGCCCTCTCGAAAACACACCCCAGAGCTGCACATGAGAAGTCGAGCTCAAATTTGCACATCACCAACCGGACCTTGGCCGAACCTACACACGCAGATACCAAAAACCAAACCCATGCAGGTTTGGAAACGATGCAAGCGGATGCCACTCACCGTTCGCAAGAAAACACCATAATGCAGAATAGGCCCAGGTTTTTGGTGACCTACGAAAACGTTTACAAGCCCAACCAACCGTTCTTGAGCCCGGTGGATCCCTTCCAGAATATCCTGCTGTATTTCTTGATGAATTTCGGAAGAGAAATGAGCTCGATGGAAGAAAATAAGCTGCGTCGACCGCCGGAATTCCTCAACGGCCCCAGAAATAAAATCGACGACCCCCCGAGCAAACCCCTCAACCGTGAAATGCTGGACGACGAACCGAATGAAGAAGCCGTCCACTTTTTCCCGCACGTCGGCGGCACGTGCATGTGTTTCAATCGCAGGCAGGAATTAAAAGCGAAGGCCCCACGGGAAGAGGTGAACGAGCGAGGCTACTGCCAGAGGTTCAACACGGAAACCACCGAGTTGAAAACCGAGAATCATAACGTGCCGAGCTCCAATGACACGAAGAAAAGTACCATTGCTGTTAACAACAATAACACCATTATAAAAGTGCTGAGACTTGCTGGGCATAATAAAACCTCGAACGTGGAAGGCACGACTGCGAAGAGCGATGCGAATAAAGAAGAGATTGTGGTCACAGGTGAAGAAATAGTCGTTGACTTGCAGGTAACACCTGACGAAGGTAAAGTCAGCAAACACAAGGTAAATAAAACCGCCACCTCAGGAAATGATACCAACCGACTTAATAGCACAAGTGCGAACAAGACAAGACACGATGAGAGCTATTATTTTTTATCCTCTAGCGGTGGTACCGACCAACGTACCACCGCTTCTAATAAATTAGCTTTCTACGTGCCCGGTCCGAACACGATCCATGCAGAAGACAAACAAAAGCACGTGCGTGAATCCAAGAAGCGTAAAAAACGTGTTCGCAGACACTTGGAAAAAATTGAAAAATACCTGCATGATAACTTGAAGCGCCATCAAGTGAAGAAACTGCGCAGAAATGACGAACATGAAACTAAAGACGTCAATGATCTGGAGGGTAAGTGGCAAGAGATGCTGCGTTCTATGAAGAAAGGAAGCAACCACACCGACCACTCCAATAAATTGATGGAAAAGAACGAGAACGAGGGGGTAAAATCTGATGATAAAAAAATCATGATGGTGTTACCTATGGCGAAAATGGAGGGCGAACTAGATAAAATGGGCGACATAAATGGCATAACCAATTTGAAGTCGGTCGAAGAAATTATCAAATATCATAACTGGGCTCCTATTGAACAGGAGCGGAAACCACAGGGGCCTTCTCGACTCTCAACTATAATGCCGGCACTTCTTGGTAAGACCTGGAAGTTTTTATTTAATAAAATAATAATAATAATAAAACTTAATAGAATTTAATGACAGAAAATCAAATATTTGGAGGAATATTTGGTGTTTGCTGTAACAGTACCTAATTCCAAAGTGATTTGATTTGCAGGAATTGGAACTGTCCTGTTGATTATCGGCTACATTATGAAAACAAAGGGATGGTTCTTCAGTTTGCTGTCTAACAAACCGCGTCTTGTATCTACAGAGACCAGCGCGGCTGCAAAAGAACTGAAAACTTAAAAAAATTATGTACAAGTTTTTACTACATTTCTATTAATGTCAATAAAACTATTAAAACATACTTTTTCTTAATTATTTACAAAGGTGAATTCCATTTTAAATAAAATTAAATTCTTCTACAAATTACAACGTTAATGACTCGATTTGTTTGATTAGATCGGCGTGCCTAAATTCTTCTGGCCTTGTTGAAAACCGCCTCAGCAAGTCGGTCTTCTCCGGATACCTCTGGCCATAGTAGAGCTGCAACTGATTTGCGAGGCACTGAGCTTCCTTCACGTTAATAACGTTCTTATCGAATTCGCCGCGCATCAGCACTAATCCTTTACTCTCCTTGAACTCGACGTAATGTTTGATCGTAAGACATTCAGGAGCGTTCTCTTTATGGACCTGAAACAACGACTTCGTTAATAAGTCATGCTTCGTGTTTGACCCAGGCACCTGGTAACATATCAATGGGGTGAAGTGGACGGTGTTTTGTCGGAACTCTGACACGATAAACTCGTAGCCTTGGCTTCGGGGGAGCGGAAATAAAAAGAGGGGGTATTTCTTGGCCTGTTCGCATATTAAGTCGTACTCGGATGATGGAACGGCGGCTGCAATTACGTCTTTGTGGATGTGGTACTCTTGCCAAATACGTGTGATTTCGTTTACATCTTTGTTTTCGACCAGTTCTACTTTCATAATTTTATCTAATGGTTCGTCTTGTGTATCAACTTGAGAAACCAATTCCTTCTTTGGTTTTAACAACGATGAGAACTGTCTGAAATACACAAATTATTAGGCTGGCTGCATATTGAACTCAGCACAAGGTAGCACAGGCAGCCGAGACAGTGTAAAAATTCATTGTTATAGGCGACGTGTTCCTGCCTGCAATGTGGGGTATTGTATTTACTCAAGCGTGTTACGAAATCCTCGGCTAAGCTGCCTTAATGTGTTGTATTTAATTTTAATTTTAACTGAGTGTTACTTACTGACGATTAGCTTCTTTAGCTGCACTCTTGTGTTCCTCTTTTTGTTTTTGCTGTGCTGCTTCAATTCTGGACAAGAATTCTTCGGGGGAGGTCTGCTGTAATCTTGCTATTTTAGCAGCATACTTCTCATAGTATGGATTTTTTTCGAGTTGTTCCATGGATTCTCCCGTGCGTGCAGATGTGGCGATGTTTCTTATGAAGGTATTTTTATTAATAATGCGGAGATTCTTCAGGACAGCTCTATAAATTATTTCCATAACATTAAATTTTCTCTTGACTTAAGATATGTAGGTTATGTTCTGTGGTTAATGGTTATGTTATGTAAAAGCAGAAGTTTCGGAGGAGGATAATAGATGGCGCTGTTCGAATGAAAAGTCCCTGAGTTTAGAGACTTTAGAAAATCCCCATATTTAAATTCAATATTTTAAGCCACTGAAATACAGGGTGCGTTTCATTTGGTTGCTCAAATGCTTTGAGCGCTGATAAGCGTTGCTTAAACCGTTCCGTTTGCGTTTGTAAACGCTTACAAAACGCCAGCTGACGAAATAATAACGTTATATGACGTCACAGTTTTCGCTCACAATTGCTTATTCCATCGAGGTAGGGCAGTAGTGATGTCAAATACAGGTACTTTTGAGTATTTAGGGTACCCGGTACTTTTGAAATAAGTACCCGTTACTTTATACCCGGTACAAAGTACCGATCCGGTAATAACCAATACATCTACCTAGTACCTACTACTACCCATCTACCGAAGTTCAGATACATATAGAAGCGAGTCATGCTTCACGGATATGGACGAATACACTAATTATCATTTATTCATTATTATATTCTGTCTTATTAATTTATAGCATAAAAATCTATTCAAACCTCATAACGACAAAACGTGTTCATATGCATATTTCATACATTACACATAATGCAGTCACGACATATAAATATTGCTGTTCCCTACTAGCCGCCGCTATTAAAAAATCTAACATCTATAAATAAACACGCACATTGGTCCTTCTGGCCTTTAAGGACCGTTCGACTGATCTACAACACACATTTTCTGTGCTAGGTAAGCGCGGTGCCGAATTTACACCCGATATTCATATACCGAGTACCGATGCGTCCTAGACACGACAGTAGCTACCAAATACCTGTAACGGCTGTAACGCGATACCAAATCTCATCGCGGAACCGCCGCGCCATCTCAGTACCGGGTACATTTTGTATCGACTACCCGTTACTTCGGATCTCGCCAAGTAACGGGTACTTTTTACCCGGTAGTTACAATATTGACATTACTATAGGGGAGCAAAAGCGTAAGCGCTTATGTACTAAACGGAACATATATGAGACGTATATGAGGAGATCAGCTAATCATAGTCAGGTTATAAACAAACATTACACTTCAGAAACAGCTGCAGCAGCTATGATTGGATCAATTTCACTATTGGGAACTTTCATGACAAGTGTTGGCGCCTGATGGAGAAATGAGTACTAGAGTAGACGTGATCGACTGTGATCACTTAAGTCGTGTTAGAAACTTTAGATACACATCAATTATTGTTGTTAATGTTGTTTCCGATAAAAAATATCTATGAAACCTGTTTTCTATAAAGAAGTAAGTAATTAAACGTCGCTTGTTGATCACGTCTGCACCGCCATTGTACGGAAATTTTAGCGCCTCTCCCGGCAATGTTATTTGCCAATTGAAGTAATATTTTTAAGTGTATGAATTCGTTGTGCGAACAAAAGTCAAAAGAATCACCTTTGCGTATAACGGCTTAAGCGACTAAACGCCAAAGGAAACAACAGAAAACAGCGCTTAAAGCCTGTGAGCGCGCAACCGAACCGCACCCATAATCCATCTCGATGATTTTAAGCAAATTTTATTATTGCCAACAGTCAGTGTTGCCAGGTGTGACGCTTTTGCGTCAAACCGGCGCCTTTGACTGAACAAATTGCGCTTGAAAATTTCAATTTGGCGCTTGGCGCTAAATGTGGCGCCTTCAAACAACAAATTTGGCAAATTTTGGCGCTTTGCATTTAATTCTTAAAAAGCGACACATAAGCCAAGTTTCCACATGCAAGGATTATTGGCGCCAGTCGAGTGGTGCCAGTTTAGTTGCATATGGAAACATCGAAAATCTGCTGCGTTAAATAGAATAATTCGTGTTCGCACTCAAATGATATAATCATCAATGACCGTTAAACTGGATTTACAAGATGGCACTTCCGTCTATATAGCGTTCTTTTAATGGGCTGATTCAGCAGAACATATCAGTAACAGTTCCCGCTTCAACACTTGAGACTGAGCACTCATTTAGTCATTTCTGCTGAATGAAGTTCACTCATCATAACATGTTCCAGTCAGATAGCGGAGAAGTTACGCTACAAAAAATGACGACCGCTCCAACTCATCAACTTGTGAGAGGTCGCATTCAGCAGAAATTTGGTCAACAGTTGCACAACTTTCGAGTCTGCTGAATGCGGCTAAAGGTGCATATAAGTAAATGCTCCTTCCTCCCCTCTGTATTCAAAGCTTTTAGCATTTACCAAGCTGGCAACCCTGCCAACAGTTGGTCAACCATTTGCAAGTAATTATTATAGAATAGTTCTGGTGAACGCGACCATTGTGTGTATACCCTCTCACTCTTTAGCGTGCTTTAGCTCTTTTGTTGTTATTTGTTATCAGTTCCTCTTTATCCACAGGGAGTATGATTATTTAACACGTCATTGATCTGCATTTTTTTTTTTGACAGTTAACCTCCCTGATTTGCAGAGAAGTTTTTTAAAGTCGTAAAAAAAAATTAAATATCCTGATTATAGAAAAACACAGGTTTAAAACCTGCAAGGACAAACAAAAGTGAAAATTTATCTTTATTTTTTCTGTCTTCATGCAGTGCAAAGTAACTGTCGTACACTCTCTCCATGATTCTTCGACATAATATTTAAAGTTCATGAAAATATAACAAATTAAATTGAAGTGTAAGAATCTGGATGGTTAAACTAAATGGTTAAACATGGTAAATGCAATGTGAAAATTAAGTTTTCATAACCTATAAAGCAATGTTTTGACAGGACCCGAAAGGTACGAGTACACCAAACAGGACAGGCCCCAGGAAACGTCACGGTATACACGACAGAGTGATATCTCCCCTATCAAGTGCAACTTTTCAAGCAGAAGAACCCACAACAGATCAAGAGGATGAGCCAGATCGACATGATGATAATATAACAGAAGATGAAAGCACGGAAAGCAATGAATCTGAAAACGAGGATATACCTGTCAATGTAAAGGAAGTCGTCAGGCACTCTTATCTTGATATAGTATTCGGAGGTACTTTCGTCGCCGTAATCATAGTAGCTCTGGGTTGTCTATATTTCACAAACGGTGACGATACTAACATTACTAAAGGACTGACAATAAGTGATTTAAAAACTCAGTTTCCTTTACAGAGTAAAGAGTTCTGGCTCCATTTAAAAAGCGGCATTTCAGACATTAAGTTACTAAACAAGCCAGCCGTTTATATCTTTCTGTACGAGAAAGGTAATGAAATTACTTTAGAGAAATTACTGAAAAACGTTTCAGTCTATGCGAATTGTAAGGTGAATAATAACTGCGAAATCGAGCCCCTCGTTTTGAAAGGCGAACGATTAAATACGCCTCAATTGATTAGTGATTACGGCCAGCTAATCGAAAGCTACGGGCCGCAGTTACAACAGAAACACGTAATGATTATTAGAAATTTGGATAAAATTCATAGTAAAGTAGCACAAGCACTGCATAGTTTCTGTGATGAGTATACGCCGCTCGTTTCAAACTCGCTATTTCTTTTCACTGTGAGAGTCGATAAGTTCAAAGGCGAACCTTTACATCAGGTTTTGGAGGTGCTACGTAATGAGTGGAAGGATTTAGAGTCGGATAAACTCGAACCCTTGCTTACTAGAATTTCGAATATGGTACTCAGAATTACAGCGGAAACAACGGTTTGATTTACTTATATATTTTGTTCTTATTAATTAATAAATTATCCACAAGTTGTAAATATTTATTACTATTCTAAACACATTTTTAGTTTAAAAAAAAAAAAAAAACAGGATAAATTGAATATTTTAACACACCATTTGTTCTTCCATAACTTTCACAATCCATTCAGGTTGAAACTTGGAGATCAATTCTATTATGGAATTAACTTGGTAGCAAAGTGATTGTATTTGCTTGTCCCATTGTGGGAGTGTCTCCCGAGTTTCAAAATGAACTATCGAATCGATCTGGTCAATGTATCCGTTCATTCTGCCTTCGGTAATCATTTGGCTAGCAATTTTTTCCGCCTTGCTTGGATTGATTTCGAGCAGAGCACCCAGTTCTTCAAACGTAATATTGTTGTAAAGCTTGCTTGCCGATAAGAGATTATGTTCGATGACGGCTCTATCGAGAATTGTGGAGCCATCAACCGTGCTCGCCTTCTGATGCGGTTGTAAAAGCGCTTCGAATTCTTGAAGTTCGCTGCGTCTAATAATGCGATCCAAATACATCTTTTCCAATATAGAGACGGCGGGTAGTTGCTGGCATCTTTCGTCTTTAAAGAGCGTGGCTAACATACGCGAGCGTTGCTGCCCTGCCGAGGCTAAAACCGTGCAGACCAACGCGTTCCTTAACGCGGTCATGCGCTCGTCTTCATGAATTATATTCCTGTAGGACAGCTCATTGTAGCGTTGCGCAGCTTCGATGAATTTACGGCGATAATCCAAGACACGCGCATAACACACTTTATAGTAAGTTTGAAGCTGTTCGTTTTTGGATTCTGCCTGCAACAGAGAAGCCCGATTGATGAAAGCTTCTGCTTGAAACGGGTCGTCATCTTCAAGGTACAGTCGGGCAATTTTTAAGTAAGTCTCTAATTTATAATCGACCGTGTACTGCTTCTGGCCCGTTTCCAAAGGTATGCCCACGAGTACCCCGGCAGCTTCTCTCCAGTTCTCATTTCTTTTGTAAATATCTGCCAAGTGCTGGCGTATGTTGGCCACCTGCTCTTCGAATGAGATTACCCGCGGTTGCACTTTGTCTAGAGTGTAATGCGAAACGGCCTTCGATATATTGTCCGGTAGCTTAACCAGGTGTGTACTTATGTCCGTGAGTATTTGGCGTGATATGACGAGACTGACGTTTTCGTTGACGATCGCCTCGATGAATACTTGCAGGCATTCGATCAATTCCTTTTCAGGTCCGGACAGTATAGACTCCAAAATCGCACGGTATTTTTCTGCCTGGTCTTTGTGTGATCCACCTGAGCTTATGATGTTGTAGAGTTGTTGGCGAATTAAATTTAGCTTCGTAGACATTCTGCGGTCTTTCTATTTGTTATTTTATTTAAAATGATTACCCCAAATCCAAATTATTAAAGCCGAACGACAAATGTCAAAACAAATTCTACCAGCAGGGCTACCACTCTCAAAATAAAACAAGCACTAAGTGGTTTATTGGTACAGCAGTTGGCAACAATGTAACACCACGCATTTTTTTTTGTTTAATTTTGAACTGCAATTTATTATTAAAATAAAATTATATTTGCAATTAAGTGCATCATAAAGAATGCTCTCGCAATAAAACATTATTAAAATGTGCTTGAAACTGATTAAGAAAAAAAGTGGGTCATCAAAAATGGAACTCGAGGAAATAATGTGCAATTCATTTTTGTTTAATTTCAAACGATTAAACATATTTGCGAAGAAGTGGAACTTAAAAGAGTTTTGAGAAATGTTTTTCGATGAGTGAAAATTAAAATTTGAATTTTACGCGAGAAATTGCACGTTTTACCACGTGGTACACGTGACGGAGTTCATGGAAGTCAGCCGACTTTCAAGAAATCGAAATAACCTCAATTAGTGGAAAGGACGAAACGTAAGTGGGGTTGCGGAAGAAAGCATAAAAGCTCGAGCGTAAATGACGATGAGATTAAAGCTTGCAATGCGAAGGCGATACGCGCGCTTCAATTCCTCGATAAAATTTGGCAGCTGAGGTTAAATTTTTTCAGTAAAATGGCTAATATCGTGCGATGTTTAATACCAAAATCGAGAGCGCTTATGCAGGTACAAAACGCCCGAAATTTCATGAGGACCGCAATTAGATTGGATGCAGAATCTGCTAAGGTTGGTGGTGCGGGCACACATAGGGTGAATAATTTGGAGAAGAGGTTCTTGGTTTGGACTGGAAAATTTAAGAGCATTGATGAGGTTCCTAAACTTGTTCCGTAAGTAATTTGTAATTATTTACACTTCAAAACATTTTGTGATGTACACAGGTGATCACTTATTCCGAGGCAGATTGACTTTTTCAAGATTGTTAAAATAAGTTCATGTGTCAAAAATACCTGGTGATTTTTTAACGTTTTTTATCAACTCGGCATGAAATTGAGAAAAGACATGTCTTAAGCTTAATTAAAAAATAAGTCATTGTACTTCTTGAAGTTGTGTAACATTGACACTGTACAGTTTTTTTTTTAATGTAATACCTGTCAATGTCAAAACTCTAGAGGATCTGTTGGTACCCTGCTTTTACCACTAAATTGTAGAACAGAAGTTTTTGAAATTTAAATGATATGTATAGATATATTTGCTACTGATAGTTGTAATAATTAAAATAATAACTTAAATTCTCATAAATTAAAAAAAAAATATTTACAGTTGGTTCTTGTCCGATGAAATTTGTATCACAAAATCTTCTAAGCGGACACTAAATCGCGCAACTATACACTTTACGTTTCGCAGTCGTTCGACTGCTTCGTCAGAAGTGAAAATTATGTTGTCAAAATAAACAAGGTTGTCAACGGAAACTGAAAAAGTAACTTGATTTTTTTTTTATGTATATTATATTTATTTTTTAATCTAAAAATAATTTGAACATTACAAATGTTAAAAATTGACAGATCTATGTTCTATTTAAGGAATCGAGAAAACTACAAAATGTATCGTTTAAATTTGCAAAATCAGTACGTTTATTAATAGAATTCGACGACATTTTTATTTTACACATTTCAATAAAACGTCTTTTGAAAATATTAGACTCGTAATATAAAATGTTAGTATTTTCAAAATCAAAATTATGGTCATTTTCTAATGAATGTTCTACAAGCATTGAAAATTTCCAACGTAAAACTTTCAATATTATTAATAAGTTAGAAAAATCTGTTGAAATTAGTAATAATATTGCTAAATCTCTTAAAGTACAGCATCCCATATTTCCTAAATTATACTGCATTCCAAAAATTCACAAACCTAACACACCTCTTCGGCCAATAGTTTCTACTATAGGTTCTTCTCTATATTTCTTATCAAAATTTGTTTCAAAAATTCTTACTCAAGTTACTAGTAAATCAGAATACTTTATAAAAAATTCTTATGAACTTGTAGATAAATTGAAAAACATAGATATACCAAATAACTGTATTATAATTTCTTTAGATGTTGTTTCTTTGTTTACTAACATTCCGAAAGAGTTAGCTTTAAAAAGCATTAATGATAGGTGGATAGAAATTAAAGATTTTACAGATATTTCCAAGAAAATTTTTAGAAATTGTTACTTTATGTTTTGAAACATCTTATTTCTTTTAATGATAAATTTTATAAACAGATTTTCCGGTACAGCAATGGGATCTCCTTTATCGCCTGCTTTAGCTTGAAATTGTCATGCAGGAACTAGAAAAAGTGTCATTAACTCATTACCTTTCAATTTAACTTTATATTTTCGTTACGTCGATGATATTTTATTGATTTTGCCTTCAGATAAAGTAGACTTTGTTTTAAGTAGATTTAACTCTTTTTCATAATAGATTACAATTTACAGTAGAAAAAGAAATTAACAATTCACTAAGTTTTCTAGATGTAAATATCATCAGACGTAATAACAAATTAATAACAAATTGGTTTCATAAACCTACCGTGGTCAGGTAGATATATTAATTTTTCATTCGTATACTTCTAAAACTATAAAATTGAAACAATTATTTCTTTAACAGATCGAGCTGTATTACTTTCAGATAAACTATACATATATGATAATTTAAATTTAATAAAAAAGACTCTTGTTCAAAATACTTATCAAATAAAAATTATATAATCAGTAATAAAAATAGTGTTAAATATTTAAAAAATTCATAAATCACAATAACAATAAACAAACTTCAAACAAAAAATACATATCATTACCCTACATTTGAACCACTATATGACACATTTTAAACACATATTCAAAAACACAATTTAATTTTAGCTAGCAAATCTGTAAATAATTTAAATAGTATTTTCTCAAATTTAAAACCAAAACACCAAAATTAAAACAGCCAAACGTAGTTTATGAAATTAAATGTTTCAATTGTAATTCATGTTATATTGGAGAAACAAGCCAAAATTTAAAAAACGTCTAGACCAACATAAATATCATATCCAAAAAATAATCAAAATCATTCAATGCTTGTAGAACATTCATTAGAAAATGACCATAATTTTGATTTTAAAAATACTAACATTTTATATTACGAGTCTAATATTTTCAAAAGACGTTTTATTGAAATGTGTAAAATAAAAATGTCGTCGAATTCTATTAATAAACGTACTGATTTTGCAAATTTAAACGATACATTTTGTAGTTTTCTCGATTCCTTAAATAGAACATAGATCTGTCAATTTTTTAACATTTGTAATGTTCAAATTATTTTTAGATTAAAAATAAATATAATATACATAAAAAAAAAAATCAAGTTACTTTTTCAGTTTCCGTTGACAACCTTGTTTATTTTGACAACATAATTTTCACTTCTGACGAAGCAGTCGAACGACTGCGAAACGTAAAGTGTATAGTTGCGCGATTTAGTGTCCGCTTAGAAGATTTTGTGATATAAAAAAAAATAGACAATATTTGCATGTATTATGTATTTAATTCTTTTTGTGTGTTGCGAATGACAGTAGTGAAATGATGGAGAAGGCAAGAAACAGGATACGTATTCGCCTAGCCAATATCATGATGGCGCTTACGCTGGTGGCATGTCTTGTAGTTTCGTTGGCAGGCAAAAGAGCTCACAAACGTGGTGAATCTATTCAGAAGGAGAATTTGGAGTGGCACAGAAAGATCAAAGAAGACGCAGACAGGGAGAAAGAAAAGCAGAATTAAACCCCTCTCACTAGGTGTCATAAATTAGTGTTGTATGTTAAAACAGGAATGTTGTTGTATTTGTGTATGTAAAAAAAAAAGGAGAGCTGTTAGCAATAGCTTTATAGATTCAGGAAATATTGAAAAGGTCAATCTTTTTACTGTACCTAAACATTAAACTACTCAATAAGAACACTTTTTACTGTGCACCTACTTATAAGTACTACAATAATTTGTTACAGAAATAATTTTACTTTATCACCGACTGAAACTGTAATCGCAATATATGTATATGTTTGTATACGCAATATATGCTTATTTAAGTGTGTTTTACAATATAGTAATTGAAACCCTCAATTGGTTTGCTTTTATACATCCAATTTGCTTAAATATGCAACCCGATATGTAAAAGATAACAACTTAAATCAACAACCAACTATGTATTTGGACCGAATTTGATCGTGTATATAAAAATTAGTTTCTTTATATCAGACTTCTAAGTGGCACTATACCGTCGGGAGGTAACCGTACGTCATTCGGTCCGTAGGTATCTTCTGCATCTCTCATTGAAAACCTGAGACGTCCTCTGTTTCACTAATTCCTCTACACTCAATTCCACTCGCAACATCCGCAACTAAAACGTGCAAAGTTGAAAGCTCTCTTTGGGGGTCATTCTAATCGGATTTGCAACCTAGCAACGATGGTACCCCCTTAGCAACTGCTAAGAAGCTTCAATTTCGGCAATGTCCGGTGGTAACAAGATAACCTGTGAGCAACTAAAAATCAGATTAGAGCCGGCGGTGCAAAGAAAAAGATGTCTGTTACTAACGCGGCGTTAGGCTGATCTGACAGTTCATAAATATATTAGATTAATTAATTCAGTTAATCACAGACATACATTTTTTTTGCACCGCCAACTCTAATCTGATTTTTAGTTGCTCACAGGTTACAACATTGTGCAGTCTCGATAATGCTCGGAAATAGGATTATACCAAGTTGTAACTTGCAACCCCAATTAGAATGATCCCCTTTGTGGTGTCTTTTTTTGGAAGTTACCTTAGTTTGTTCCGCTCGAAGCTCTTTGGAAAGCTGCACGTCGCTCAAGCCCCCTTCCCTCTGATCCCTGAGCTTCTTAACTCGGTCCGCTGTGATTGTTATGCAGTTTTTAATAGCGGATTCTCTTTTCTTATTGCCTGCTTCGATTTGTTGGCCCAACTCTTTGCAGGCCTTCGCCGAATCAGGGTGAAAGGAGTCTGTTGGTATGACTGCGTTTAGTGTGTTTATTATGAGATCGTCCGCTCTTCTCATGTTTTTTAAAGCGTCCTAAAAAAGAGGTTATGTCACTCGAAAAATTTCCGAACTAAAAAAAAAAATCATAGCGTACTTGAAAGTCGCTGAAATCTCCGCACTCCATAATAATCCCCGGCATAATATTATTTAACTATTGAGGTTATTAAATAACCTCCCAACGACAAATGTGCAACTTTTCCTAGGGACTTTATTTGCTGATGCCGAACGTTTGTGTCCGTTTTGTTGGTAGTACTTTGCAACTGTTTCAACTTCACGCGGTAGAAAGACGAGGTAATGGTTTGTTGAAAGTACTCGAAAAACTTGCCTTTGTGATCTAATAACCAACAAAATAAGCGAAAGTAAGTTGCCCCCATGCGATCAGGTCTATACGCGCGACGTATTTTTGATTTAGAACTAACCTGCGAATAGGTGCCTACCTGTCAAACTTGCGTTTGACGTTGTCAATGGTAAAAGTTAATACCTGCGTATATTATTAATTTTAATGTCAATTAAGCACGTTTGTTAACTTGTAAAATCGCAAAATTATTTGAGTTACATTATTAACATAACAAAAAGCCAGTAAGTATGCTTTTTGTCACGGTAACACATCGAGTACTATCGGGTGAGTTTATGTTCTAGATGTCCGGTTCAGCACACAAGCATCGCTATAAAAATTCAGCCCTCGATTCAGTTGAGCTAAGAAGGCGAAGAGAAGAGGAAGGTTTGCAGTTGCGGAAGCAGAAACGAGAGCAGCAGTTATATAAAAGGAGAAACGTTAACGTCGCGTTATTACCCGACGATACAGATCCACTGCAGGTATCTCAAGCGGATGTGGCCTTCGAAGGCCGTTTTATAAGTGTGTTTATTTCCTCAGTTAGAAGGAGATGTATTACCGCAGAGTTCTCCTTTTATCTCCGCCGCCATGGTTCAGGCTTTATACAGCCCGAACGTGGAGGAACAGTTATGTGCTACCCAAAAATTTAGGAAAGTTTTAAGTAGAGAACCAAATCCTCCCATTGATGAAGTTATACAAACTGGAATTGTACCTCGGTTCGTTGAGTTTTTACAAAATACAACAAACTATACGTTACAGGTAATTTTATTTGTAGTGATGTGTGTTATGTATTGCAAGAAAAAAAAATAATCTGCTCAAAACTTTCAATTTAAGAAAAAAAATCACCAAATTTGAACGCCTAAAACTTCACAATTGTGGGCTTGGTAATTGTGTAATAAAATTGATTAAAACATATTATTAAATATATGTAAAAATGACATCATGTATAGTTTTAGAATCTCTTAAAACTGGATTGAGAATAAAAATAAATTCCAATAAGAATTTATCATGTCTATTTTGTTTCCTTTTGATTTTTTAATGGTGCTGGATTATTTGTTTTCAAAATTATAACAGTCTTGGAAGAATCGTTTAATTATTATGTACTAAATATTATTTTTAGTAAAATACTTGCGTTTTATTATCTGTTGGTGAATCGAAAATGTTCTAGTTTGAAGCTGCATGGGCTTTAACAAATATTGCGTCCGGTACTTCCCAGCAAACGCGCATGGTCATACAAGAAGGAGCCGTTCCTATTTTTATATCGCTGCTCGGAAGTAAATACGACGACGTTCAGGAACAAGCCGTCTGGGCCTTAGGCAACATTGCCGGCGATTCGCCCGAATGCCGGGATCACGTCATCGATTCTGGAATTCTAGTGCCCCTCTTACAGTACAGTAATCACCACAGGCGAATTGATTTATTTAATTTAACAAACTTGTGCTAGGTTACTGGGGAAATCGAATCGCCTGACCATAACCAGGAACGCAGTTTGGGCTCTCTCAAATATCTGCAGGGGTAAAAACCCCCCGCCCGAGTTTTCGAAAGTTTCGCCCGCGTTGCCCGTGCTGTCACGACTTCTGTTTCACACCGATCCCGACGTCCTCTCGGATGCTTGCTGGGCGCTTAGTTATCTCTCTGATGGGCCTAACGACAAGATTCAGGTAAGGATTTAGTTTTGACTCATGCATTAACAAGCAAATGAACATTGTTTTTTTTTTAAGGCTGTCATAGATGCTGGTGTGTGTAGAAGATTAGTGGAGCTGTTGATGCATCAACAGCCGAATGTCGTGTCGGCGGCTTTAAGGGCCGTCGGTAATATTGTAACCGGTGACGACATACAAACCCAAGTGATACTCAACTGTGGTGCATTACCTTGTTTACATCATTTACTTAGTTCGGTTAAGGAAACTGTAAGGAAAGAAGCGTGTTGGACCCTCAGCAATATCACCGCCGGAAACAGACAGCAAATACAGGTGATAACCATCAAGTAGACGTCGCACGTTTTTTTTTATTGTGTTTGTAATAATTGCAGGCGGTATTAGATGCGAACATCTTCCCCATTCTCATAGAATTAATGAGCAAAGCGGAGTTTAAAACTAGGAAAGAAGCCGCTTGGGCTATTACAAATGCTACGAGCGGAGGTACGCCCGATCAAATCAGGTACCTCGTCGATCAGGGGGCAATCGGTCCTTTGTGTGATCTGTTAACGGTTATGGATATAAAAATCGTCCAGGTAGCTCTTAACGGCTTGGAAAACATTTTACGGTTAGGCGATCAGGATGCGAAAAACCATTCTGGCACGAATAGATACGCAGTTTTAGTTGAAGAATGTTACGGTAAGTTGCTTTTAAGAAAAATGTCACTAAATTTGATTTGTCCCGTCGTTTTTAGGTCTAGATAAAATTGAATTCTTACAATCTCACGAAAATATGGAAATTTATCAAAAGGCGTTCGACATTATCGAGCATTACTTTGGAACGGAAGAAGAGGATGCGCGTGTTGCCCCATCGGTTGACGTCGAACAACAACAGTATAATTTCAGTGCGGACCAGTCGGTGCCCATGGGAGGGTTCCAATTCTAAAAATAAACGATTTTACACACTAATTTATCAATTAACTTAACGATTAAGTGCCCGCATATAACATTATAAATAATTGTATATTTAATTTGCTATCACATACAAATATGTGTTGACGAAAGTTAGTCATTACGCATAAAATGAGTATACTGATTACTTTTTCTTGGTTATGAAACACACGTTCGACTTATAAACGAAGTTCAATATTTTCAATTGTGATTTGAGTTCCCAGTTTCATAAAAACCATCGTGAATTTTATGCTTGTATACATATTTTAAGATTAATTAATTTTAATTGTAATCGAGAACCGTTTGTAATCAAAAAAGTACTCAGTAATGTTATCGCTCGTGTACTTGTTATTCACGTACAGGAAGCGATTTAATTTTTGTGTTTAATATTGTATATTTGTTTTAAATTTATATAAATTGGCTACTTAGAAACGAAAAGACACTTGTATACACGTGTAAAATTCAAGCTTTAAAAATATTTGTTTATAGTTTGTACTATACATAAAGTTGTTTAAGTAAATACCGTTTTATTTCTATAGTAATTTGCAAACTAATATTTACATTTTATTCTTCGCAAGTATTTACACGTATTCCTAAAATATAATTTTATTTAACACAACAAGTCATGAAAGATGTTCCCCTCTTAACAAAATCGATATTTTCGACCCGCTCACTCAGAAGAGGTTTCGGCAGATGGGGCAAGTACTTTTGTTACTTGTACTGAACCACTTGTACTGAAATTAAGACATTGAATTAATCCAATTCAATTAATTAAGGGCCGGTTTCTCGAAACGAATTTAATGGGCCGATTAATTTAACTGGTCGTTAAAGTAGGAAATGGGTTTCTGAAACACTATTGCCTATAGTTAATTTAATGCAGCAAACAGGTCCGTTAACATATAATCCACAAGCGCCAGCTGGGTGTCATATTAGAATAAATAACCATTTCAAACACCTTTGCAAAATTGTTGAGAATTGCCACAGAATGATAATTAACAATATTAGATACGTCATCCTTTTTATGAATGGCAACAATTTTAGACTCTTTCCAAATGTCCGGAAATGTTGCAGTTCTGAGACACAAATTAAAAATTAAGCATAAAGGATACTGCAGCACAGTCTCTCACAAAAAAAGAAGGAAGATCATCACGACAAGCAGTAAAACTGTTTTTTTAATTTCTTACATGCTATCAAAACTTCTTCATTGGCAACACAGTCCAAATTACAGTTATTTAGCAAATGATGACTAGGAATTTGAAGTCTCACTGACATGTTCATGCGGGATTTCCGAGATATTAAAGATACTGTTAAAATAAGTAGCAAAACCTTCAACTATTTCTGTATTTCCTCTTAAACTACGAGAACTGTCGAACATTTCTGATGGAAAAGGGCTTCTATTAGTCTTCATATTAACAAACGACCATAAATGTTTACTATCTCTGGCAACATCATTTTGAGATTTTTCTATAAAATCTTTATAATCACTACGTAATTTAGATTTAGTTAAAGTTCTAAGTTCTCTAAATTTGGTTAAGAAAAATGTGGACTTTGTCTTAACATACTTGTTACGCATTTTATCCTTCATTTTAATAGGTTTAATAACTTCTCTAGAGTACCATTTAGGATACTTCATTCTCTTTCGCACAGTGAAAGGAACAAACTGGTTAATTAATTCAAATAATTTGTCATATAATGCAGAACATGCTTCATTAAGATTATCATAACATTTTAAGAAATTCCAATTAATATTCAGGAGTCCGTAATACAAATTCGGAAAATCAGCCTTACGAAAATTGAAATAACTCGATTCGGTATTGCTAAGATTAGAAGAACGTTTTACTGTTGAGTTAACTTTTATATGCAGTGGAGGATGATGCGAATCAACCTTAACTAACGGACAAGAATTCTCCTCGACACAAGCATTATTTAAGCTTATAAGTACCAAGTCTAAAAATCTATTATTACAATTAGCAACTGTATTAATTTGGGCTAGACTAAGAACATTTATAAATGCTTGCAGGCAAAAATCTTTTTTTATCTCTGAGGTTGGAGCTGAAAGAGGATATGTTGAAGACACCTAAAATCAGCACGTTCATATCGGTTGCTATAAGAAATTCCTCCAATGAAGAAAGAAATGATTCCAGAGTATCAACATGCACATTCAGGAGGAACGTATACTACAATAATAACCAATTTGTAGATGCAATTCATAGGTATTATACAGCCTGAGACATCAATGGAAGGTGTGATGCACGTGTTTAAGTTCATTCCAATGTATGAATCCATTTAAGTGCGGCTCAGTATCGACGCCAAAACACGATATTAACGTTTGCCGATTTCATAATAACAAAATTTATGTAGCATGCAAGGGTTTGTTTAGTTGACACCAGGTGGCGAACGCTTACTGCAAACTCTAGAGTCTAGAGCAAACTCCTATTTATAACCTATGTAATATTTTCAATTCAAATAAATACCTTCTTCCATTTTCAGTGAAATATTCACTCCTTATGTTTTCCTTCCATTTTTAGTATTCTAACTTTTTGTGGAAAATAAACTGGGCTTAAAAATGTTAAAATTACTGAAAAAAATAGTGGCGCCATCTGTTCGACATTAAAAGAACTGTTGGTTCAGGACCAAACCAGACCTTGCTAAACCAACGTTTAAACTAATTGGGCGAATGTTTCCAGAAACCCGATTGTATGGGTTCGTTAATTTAACAATCAGTTAGTTTAATAAGCCGATAAATTTTCTTTTTAGAAGCCGGCCCTAAATGGTTCGAATGCGACTTACAAGGCAAGCCGAATGGAATTTCTTGCGACACGTCTGGCAAGACAGTTTCGGTAATTGGTAAGTACCTGGATGCAAGACGGCGAAACAAATGTAACACTCCTCCACACCATCGAATTTCTTATCCAAGTTATTATTCCACAAGGACAAACCGTCCCAAATTCTACCGTTCTTAAATATTTATTCACACTTAAATGGGCAGAGCTTTTAGCTAAATTCTACATTACCTGATGCAAAACACACATTTTCAGCTGCATCAGCCACTGCTTGTGCGAGGTTCCACCGATTTGTTTATTGCATTGAACGTCAGGGCCTCCCAACGGATAATTCGCAGGGAGCGTAATTACTAAATCCATCTGCGCTTCATCTACCGTGTAAACAGCAACGACTTCTCTTACAGTCGGGTGTACTTTAACCTAAAACGAGTCGGTTTTTAAAATGATGCGCAGCGAATTAATCATACTAAGTACGTACGACCATGTTTTTGAATTTGGTTTCATGTTGTGCAACGTCGGCTAATTCTTGACTGCACAGTTGAGGAGACACATACGCAGAAGTCACACGCTCAACTATCTGGGATGTACGCGTCTCTGTTCCGGACCACCATTGCCTTACGGAAGCCGGCAGTTGAGAAACCGTTGCGGCATAGACCCAACAAACCATATGCTCAATCACTTCACTTTTATTCGGATCTACAAAGAAAAAAACGTCTCTGTGACGGTGAGCAAAGAATTTAACGTCGCACCTTTCAGTGATAAATCCAGTTTTGTTAGGAAATAATCATGGAACGGCTTCGTTTTGCTGTCGTTATAATGCAAGACCTCGACGGGCATTAATTTGAATATGTTGTTGAGTAAGTTATTTAAAAAGTCGTGGTTCCTGCAAGCAAAAAAATTACTTCGTGTTTATTATTGAGGGGGAGAAGGGGGCGTACCTTAACCAGTCGGCGTACTGGTAACGTAATTCAGTCGAAGATTTCTCGCAAAGGTTTAGTAGGACGTCCCAGCTTAATAAATATGCAAGAGTGTAGACGTACGAGTCTGTGAATGGCTCGACCCGACAACTATCTTCACCTAACCTGTTTATAAACGGATGCAAAACAAGTTTCCATCGTATTTAAAAAAGCTCACTTGAAATCCTGCAACATCGCCTGTACTATCTCTTGAGTCTGCACGAGCAAGCTCTTGAACTGTTCGATGATCAAACCCTTTGCGTGAGGCGTGTTGGTATTCACTGCCAACGTATCGATTTCTATTAGTCCCGGTATTAACACCATTAGCATGTGATAACCCCAAAGTTGCAAGGTGCTCAGGCTGTTGGTTATCAACGAACAAGATAGTTTCAACAGCTTTGACCAAGGGGGCATGTCGCCGCTTGATTTCTGGAAAATGTAAACGTGCTTTACGTGATTAATAGCCGAATTGAAGTTGCTTAGGAGTAAAAGATATGTATTATCCATCTCAGTGTGTTCCAAAAATTCTTCTGAAATTATTACAAAAGTATGATCCAAATAAATAAAGACACGAGTGTTTCAAGTACATGCCTGCAAAGTACAGCCAAATATTTACAATGTTTGTGTGAATTTCTTGAGCGAAAACATCCGTCCATTCGTTAACAAACCTACTGCCGGGTATTAATTTCTCGATATAAAGTTCAACCATTGCAAACAATTCTAATACAGCCGACATGAACGATACAGCCTGAAATGTACAAGTCAAATAGTAAAGTCGGAATATTCCGGTAATAAAGAACTTACTTGTATGTTTTTGTATAGGTGTTTAACTTGTACGAGTGTGTTACTCCAAGAGGCCAAAGAAACCGTAATAAAATCCCACATCAACGGACTAGGGAACGTTTCGGTTTCATTGTTTCTTATAATCAGGGAACACAAGCGTATTATCTCTACGATAACTTCACAATCCTCCCAATAACCGAGGTTCCTAAAATTAACAAACTGACTGGAGATAATTATTATTATTTATAAAAAGAAGCACTTACAGCTTATAATATTTTTCAACGAGAGGGGGTTTGGCTATTTTGTTAAAGTTTTCTGTGAATTGCAAAGTCAATTCGTTAGCACGAGGTAAACAACGTAATACGATTAAATTCTCTTGTAAATCGGAAACTTGTGGTATGTCACTGAAGCTTAGACCCCGTGCAAACGTCTGCGTCATGTGTAGCCACCCCAAATTTCTTTCACCTTGAAACTGCTTGCACCTGAGCCAAGTCGAGTAAACACTCGGCAAGGATTCTCGAATAAGTTCAGATTTCAATGCGAAACTAACTTTCGCCCACAACCAATGCTCCGTCGCTATCTTCTCTATTAACTCTAATTCTAAGCCAGATTGTTCCGTGGGGTGTAAACCATCTAACAACATTTTCGCCTTAACATAAAGAAATTCCTTCACATCGGCAATTTTAGTGAAATGCTTGCTCTAGAAAAAAAAAATGTACGCATATACATAGATTATTCACGGTGTCGACTAAATGTACCCACTCACCATTTTAAAACTGTCAGTGAATGACTGCGTTAGCACTAAATCATACAGGGCAATTAAAACGTACTTATTAATGTTGCTTGTTAGCTTCACTACGGTGTTAATGCTTAATGGGGCACTTGATTCCTCATCCTCTGACTCTTCCTTCTCTTCTAAAGGCGTTAGTAAAACAGTGACGGTTACATGCGACCAAATAAAAAACTTTAACACATCGTCATTCTCAATGCTCTCTTCGACTTTCTCTACACTCTCGTACGGGGAACTCAAGCTTCCGTTAATATACTCAGCGTACACGCATTGGTTGGATAAGGCAGTCCTCCAGGTTGCAACGAAATTGCGAAGAAGAAATACGTCTAATAAATCACCATCCGGCAACAGGCGTCTCTTGCTTCCCATCCTAACAAAATTCACTATTGCGTTCACTATCTTGTGGAAGTCGAATGCCACGGCTGCGTTATCCAACAACTCCCGTTCAACGATGCCAGCGAATCGCTTGGCTAAACTTTTAAACTCAGCGGGCTCCATTTCGCAACTTAGTGTGGCGACTGCGTCCTGCCAGGCCGTGTTAACTTCCCAAAACGTATCATCCGTGATGGTCTCCATGTTTAAATGTGAATTACAGCTTAAGCTGAAAAGTGCCAGCAGTAAATCGCTGCCGTAAGTTAACTGAAGCGAGTCCGTGTAAAGCACGCTGGCGATGTAAGCCGACAAGCTAGCACAAGAGTCGAGAGTAACCGAGTAGTCAGATGGGGTGAGCAGACAGGTCGTTATTAGATCTGTGATTTGCGTGACCGCTTGCTTACTTATGAACAACTCTAAAATAGGTTACGACACTTAAAATATGATTCGAGTTGAAACGAAAGAGAACTTGCCTCCGTTGTTACTTTCGGTGAAAACTTGCTTCAGTAAGAGTCGGAGATCCGGTGTGCTTTCGTCTAGCAATTCCTTTTCGACGATGGTAACGAGGAACTGATCCACCTTCTCGTTGCTTAACCATTTTTGCACGGACGGGTCGGCGTTGTGAGGATGAGACAACGACCTCGCTAAGCACCACCCGAATTGTTCATACGGAAGCTTGAATTAAAGTGAATTAAGAATGTTATGTATAACTCAAATGTAAGTAAATACCTGCGTGAAACTGTCCAGAATTTTCTCTTTTTCTTCCGCTTTCAAATACTTGAATAATAAGAAGACCAAATCGACAACGAATTTCGAGCTGAGGTAGCTTGATTTAAGCCAACTCCACAGGAGCTTATTGTACAGAGTAATCAATTCGTCAACTTCGATCATTTTGGCTAAAGACTTGAAGAAATCGACGGTTTCAAAGCTTTGCAGCAGCGAGTACAAGTGTTCTATCAGCTCTTTCGACTGCTTTTCCTTAATAAACTTAACATAACTTTCGCAGGTCTTATACACTAAAGCAGTCAGAGCTGTTGAATATGCTTCATCAAACTTCTCAGTAGTGATCGCGCTACCGCTGACTTCTCCTGAATCAAGTTGTGTCTCAGCGCTGAATTTAACTTTTAATTGCCTCTTTGGTTTAACCATGTGTTTCAGAGATGATAGAAAATCAATTTGCCTAGTCGCTAATTCACTCACGGCACCTCTCTCATAATTATGTTCCAGATTCATGAATAATCCTTGGAATAATGAATCGACGTTGCCCCAAAAGTAATTCAAGTAACGGCAGTAATTGCTAACGTCCGGGTGATTACGATTTCTGTGCCAGTACTGTATTAAAGCGGCAATTTGATTGAACAATGACTTGTAAGTACTCTGCCCGCAGGTCAAGCACCAATCGATCGTGGAAATAAGTTGGGTTTTCACGAGCCTCTCACACAGAGCGACGTCCGACTGATTCTTTAATATTACGTACTGCAAGCACTCTATCAACGTTAAGGAGACGGTCGCCGATTCGGAACGACTGGTGAGGACGCTTTTCTGCTTTAAACTGCAACACAACAAGAACTTACCAATTACTTTCAACAAATTCAGAACTCCTCTTACCCCATTCGCATGCTATCAAAAAAATTAAAGTAGAACGTATTAAAATCAAGATTCGGAGGTAAATGTGATAATAAAGGCAGTAAGTTCGGATATACTACGGCTGCGTTTCCTTGACCCCCTTCCCTCAGGACTTTAAACAACTTCGGAAGCACTAGCTTTTCAATATTAATATGAACCCACCATTTCTAACAAGTAAAATAAAACTCACTTAGTACAAACCCTCCTGGCCCCCAAGAAGGTAAAAAAAAACATACGTCTAATACCGTCACAGCTAAAAGAGCAGCTTCCCATACGTTAGGCAAAACTGTAGGTTCACTTTCATCCAAATTAGAAAAAACCACGGTCGAAACATGCGCCACTTCATTAGTTAATAAAAATGGTGCCTTGCAACAGAGCGAGGTTAACACCCCAAACCAGGCAGCTCTTATCGGGGCCACCTTATTCTTCGATAGCTTCCAAAACCGAGCGTTCGAAATAATCTTAATGTTCAGCTCCTCCACCTTCTTAATCGATTCGGAAGACACTTTATTCAAATACAGCGCGTAACCTTGAAGGCTCGATATTAGGACTCGTTCGTACTTAGCTTCCGCGTCTTCCGTCGTTATCTTCGGATTATTTAGGCTCTGGGCCGTGTGCACGGTTAAATTGTCGCATATATAATTCAGTATTTCTTCTTGGCAAAAAACTATGGCCTCTTGTAATTTACTTGGCGGAAATGCGTCCTGCAACAACCAGATTCCAAAGAAAGGCGAACAATTAAAAACGTTTACTTGCCTCGAATGATTTCGTCGCGGAACTAGCGGCAGGGGCATACGTATCGTATTGAGAGGTAAACCACGGACCGGCTAACTGCTTTAAATAAGGAGCTAAATTTCTCTTGGCTTTAATAACAACCTGATGGTGCGCGACATGGGTGGCCTCCCTTACTTTATGTTCCGCATCGGTCGCCAAGACGTTATACAATCGTGTCCAAAAAGGCAAAATAGTTTTCACAGCTTCTTGATCTGTGGCTTTCACCAAGTCGATAAATTCTTGTAGAGCCTGCAACGTTTACATTCACATACCTCACGAAACCGAAAGTAGGAATTACCTTACCTTCAGCTTTGTGGTAGAATCCTTCTTGTTCATTTTCTTCAGTACTAATTGAAAGTTGCTGTCGACGGAGGAATCAATATCATCCATCGTGCTCAGGGTGAAATTCGTCAGGGAAAAGCCTGCATCTTTCATCGAAGGGAAGCCTACGAACTGAGGCAAAGTGTTGGCCAATAACTCTGCACTTCGTCCTGAACTGGAAGGCTGAAGATCACACATGAAACTGTGTTGTGGGGTTATTTATATTGACATTAATTACCCTGACGTTATTCTTCGTGCGCTGTGCTTGTTTGTGTTTGCCACCCATTTCATTTGAATCAAAAACTCTTTTTGCGGCACTTGATTTAAAAAAGTAAGAAAATAATTAAATTGACAAGTAACAGAACGTAGCACACGCACTCACTTCGCAAATAAGGGTTGCCAACGTTGCCAATAGTGTTGTTCCAAGCAGGAACTTCTTGTGTACCAGGTTGGAAGCTCCAAAGGTACCAGATTTAAATATTCAGTACCAAAAGTCTTAAAAACTATCGGTCAAAATACAATAAAAAAACAAAATAACTACATAAACAATAACCATAAATACCACAAAAAACAAAAAAAGTAAAAAGCAGTAGAAATCAGAACTCACTAGAATGGTAGCACGCAAGGGATTCTGGTCAAAACCACCGACTTAGTAAATGCACCTATTTCTTATATGTTTTTTTACGAATTTAATAAAAATAATTTAAAAAATAATATTGCAAGATGTACCACCAGTTTTAACAGTGGAGTACAAAGGTACCAAAGCAGTTACGAAAGTACCAGATTTGGTACCAAAGTACCAGTTTGAACAGCACTGGTTGCCAACCAACAATTTGAACCTATAGGATTTTTTCGCGACTAACCGTGTTAAGATATAGCGGTTATAAACGGTTAGTCCTCCACCTATCAGCTGATGAAGTAACGGTTATCTATTACCGCGAAAACATATTTGAATCTCGTAAGTACTAAATTTGAATGATTCATAGCAAATGAAAATAAAGTGATTTTGCAATTGTGAACATAAGTGAAACTGATCTTATATGATACTGAAACTTATTTCGTAGAATTTATTACAATAGGGACATTAATGCATGAAACAAAAACAATAGGAATTTTTCTTAATAAGTTTTTTCGGATTTGTATATACCTAAGCATAATTTATCCACACATGTCAATACAAAACCAAACAGCAAACACGGCCATAGCCTCACTTTTATAACCGCTTTTCGTTACACACGTCGAGAGCTGTGTTACTGATTCAATAACACGGTCACAAATGATGACGTTGCTCACATACGTCATAACACCTTCCCCTTGATAACCGCTGTCAAGAAAACGAAGCGGTAATAGTAACCGTTGTGTTCGCCAGTTCAACGGTTAGTCGCGAAAAAATCCTAATAGTTTGTCACAATGGCAATAGCTTAAACTCAAAAATGTATTATTTAAAATAAAGTGAAAACAATTTCGATACAAAATAAATTGAAACTTTAAAGGCAAGCTGTTATTTACATTAACTTTGTTAAACGTCACTTCAAATGTTAACAAACCTTATAATTAAACAGCGGATTCTTGTCGGGAATAGAGCGGGAGTAAGAAGGTCAAACTAGGGTCCCTATATTACTAGAGTACCGCAAAGGTAGCCATTGTGGCGGCAAACAAAAGGAGGGAAGTTAGTTTATATAAATTTACGTCGGGCTTCAATACGTTTGACTTTACTTGCAAATTCAAAAATATTCTAAAAAATATTGTATTAATGTATTATTTAAGCGTATTATTCACTCGATAGTTTGGACTATGAAAACGATTTATTTCTTTGCATCATATCGTAGCTACTGGTTGCCTATTTCTCGCCTATTCGACACGTCTCTACTCTCGCCTGGCCGAAGGCCGTCCGCTGCTTACTTACAATAAGGAAAACATAAAAATTGGAAGACGTGCGTTCTTCTATTCCACAATATGTTGGATTGACAATCATTAAGATCGAACGCTGTTTTAACGCTAGATTAGATGGATGGTACTCTAAAACGATTTCATGGATTTCTTTGTAGCTTTATCAAGTGATAAGAACACAGAATCTTAAGTTACTAGATATCTCTAGATTTTGTTGACAGTTCATTGCTATTCATTCATGAAAAATGGTTTATTTCATTGTAATAGCAATCTGATTAAACTATAATTATGTTATTTATTAATTAGGTTAGGTTTGGATGTAAGTTTCATGAATGCACGCACTGCTTCTCGTTCTAACCTTCATGTGATAAACGTAAATATTGATCTCAAGCTCACAGAAAGTAGTAGGATCAGGAAAATCCATTTCGATCTCCCTGTATAATACAAATGTATAGAATGGCCAGTATCACAGTTATCAATAAGTAATCGATGCCATCAAATTTTCTTCAGTGATTTAATTTAACACAAAACTCGTTCTAATTTTAGAAAGACGTGTTAAATTATTACCGTAAAATTCAATAACTAGCAAAACGTATTTAGACCCGATTTTACAATCGCCGGTTAAGCATTGGGTGGTATGCATAAAATGAAGTAGATGCTAATACTTCTCAAATTAGTATATTCTTCGAAGTATCTTCTATTTCATAAAGTACCTACTGCAGCTCTGAAGCATATACTACGAAAGCAAAGTTTATACTACAGCATGTAGTAAATACTACGCTGCAGTAGTATTTACTATTAAAATGAAACTGAGGCTTTGAAGTAGATACTACAATAGGTGCTTCTATGCGAAGTAAAAACTTCTGCATAATAGTATATACATACTAGATCGCATAGTAAATACTACGTTACTATAGTAGGTACTTCACTTTCGAAGTAGGTGCTTGAAGTATTAGCATGTACTACGTTTTATGCATACCACCCATTATTTTTCGAATAACGTGACGTAATTGTAACATAAATATAAAATATGTATGTATGAAGAAACGTTAAAGGATATTCAGCAAACAGTTATTCCGTCCTTATTCCACGATTGTAAAACTGGGCCTTAAAGATCATGATAAGGGATTCACTGCTTGATGAATTTAAAGACGTCAGGAATGCGGTGATGACGAAGTCGAAGTCGGTAAAACAGTAACCTGCCTTAATTAGAAAATTTCCAAACAATGATTAAGGGAAATATTTTCCTGGGTGTTAGATTATCACCAAGTGATTTTAAACGCGTAGAAATAGAAAATGCAGACCTGGACAATACAGTGGAGGCGTTTAAAAATCAAATTACAAAACATGTTAATACGGACAAAGATTCTATAGGTATGCAAGCATGAGCATGACCAGCCGAAATAAGTGTAAATTGATGGTTTCTGTTTCAGAACTAATTTACTGTGGATTGATATTAGAAGACGAGAAGTCGTTATCTTCCTGTGGTGTTAAACCAGGAGTCATGCTGCACGTGCTGAGAAAGAAATTACCAGTAGGCCCCGTCCCAGCACGAACATTAACTGACGCAGACATCCAACAATTAGTCGTTGCATTTCGTGCTTTTACATTATCTCCAGGTTATCGAGCAGCACTTCAGGTATTAATTAGGTATTCCTTAGTGTTCATTATTAAATTGGTTCTTTTTATAGCGACTCTCCAGGCCTGAAGTACTTGAAACGATTACGGCAGCAACACCTGGATTAATAGATGACCCGATTGCAATGGCAATGCTGCAAGATCCCGAGCTAATAGTACAGCTGTCCGACTTAGAAACAGTGAAGCGCGTGGCCGAACACCACCCGAGTTTAATCGAAGCCGCCAACCAAATAGCGGCACATGTGCACGAAGAAACTGCTTCAGCGAATCCTAATCAAGCCGGAACCAGCACGGGTTACTCCTATTCGCTTGAAGCCCTTTCAGATGAAGATGACATGGAGTCCTCTAATGACCCACCAAGGGAAGCAAACCCACTAACGAGAAACACCTCCTATGGAGCCATTACGGCGGCCCAATTGGCCGATGCAATTTTGAATTCGACAAACATGAACTTTGGTTTGTCGGCGCCACCAAACTCTGCGCATGTACAAAACGCACCCGCCACTCCAAATCCCGCAGGAAACGTAATTACGAACGAAATGTTTTTGAATGCGATCCAGCAAGCCTTTGCGTCTTCTCCGGCCGCGGCTGCTACCACTTCGTATAACAACCCGTTTACGACGGGTAACTCAGCTGGTACGACGCCGGCAAATCAGGGTGAATCGGTTGAAACTTTAAGGACGAGGCTGCAGCCCCAGTTACAGCAGATGCGTGAGATGGGACTTACAAACGATTCTCTCAATTTGAGGGCTTTACAGATCACATCGGGTGATGTACAGGGGGCCATCGAATTAGTATTTAATGGAGCTATTGAATAATGAATCGTAATGTCACGAGTTTTTTTTATTTTATTTATTCGAATTTTGGTTCGTAAATTAACAATTAGAGAGTTGTTACATTTAATTAAATGTGTTTTTGGTATACATATTTTAAATTGAAATTGTTTTTATTCGATGTTTAGAAGCAGTAGGTGTGTAGTGTAAAATGACGTATACAAATTTATTTTTCAGAAGTTAGAAATTTTTGTTTGTTGTTGAATTAATAATAAAATTTTGTCGAAAAGTAATAAATTTAACTCCATTCTTTTAATACCGATTGTTATCTTTAATACATAAATAAATTGAATATGCAACAAAATTTTGAATTTACCGCCATATGAAGCTGTTGGCAGCACAGTCTGCAGTAATTTTTTCTCGCCAATAGAGGATATTTTATAATAATTGTTCAAAATACACACCATTGTAGATTGAAATTAATCTAAAACGAACTATTTTTGTTATAAAAGCAAAATAGAAGTAAAAATAAAGAGAAAATTTTGGAAAACGTGTAATGTAGTGATTTTCTTGTTCCTTAGGTTGGCTACCCTTTTTGTTGATGTCTTGTTGGGCAGATGCTCGAGCAACAATTTCAAATAAGTTAATCTTCATCATCGGTGGATTATTTCCGAGTTTGTAAACAAATATAAAAGGAATCAACTATGGCGGATAAGGTAAGAGTCCTAGCATACGCAAATTTAATCAAATTGTGGTTAACAAATCACATGAAAAATTCTAACCTTACAGGCAGAAGGAGAGGTCAAAAAGAAGAGGACTTTTCGCAAATTTACCTACAGAGGTGTCGACTTAGATCAACTCCTGGACATGCCCAAGTAATAATATTTTTTACTGTTTGCTTTTAGAAAGTAATCTGACATAATTTTGTAGTGAGCAGCTCATGGAGTTAATGCACGCCCGTGCGCGTAGGCGCTTCAGCAGAGGCCTGAAACGCAAACCGATGGCGCTAGTGAAGAAGCTCCGTAAAGCGAAGAAAGAGGCCCCACCGAACGAAAAACCGGAAATCGTGAAAACACACCTTCGCAACATGATCATCGTGCCCGAGATGGTCGGTTCCATTGTCGGAGTGTACAACGGCAAGACTTTCAATCAAGTTGAAATCAAGCCGGAAATGATCGGACACTACCTCGGTGAATTTTCTTTGACATACAAGCCCGTTAAGCACGGCAGGCCAGGTATTGGTGCCACACACAGTTCTCGTTTTATACCTCTTAAGTAAAACGTTATAATCAAACAGAAATAAATTTGTTTGATTAAAGATCTTTTTGTTTAATCCCGATTTAAATGTGTCACGTACAAAATCTTTGTAAGTAACCCAAGACAGTAACGATAATAATTATAAAATTTTCTCGCAAGGAAATTTAAATTTATTAAGGGCCAGTTTTATAATGAAATTTAAAGGAGACTTTAAATCAAAGTCACTTTCAGATGTCAAAACAAACATGAAAACACATTTGTTTACACATCAGAATGTGACTTTAATTTTAGTCTCCTCAAGTTCCATTATGAAACTGGTTCTAACATTTATGAAACAATTTTTTCCAAGTTTTTTGATATTGTGCATTAGATGAAGAATATGCTCAATTTGCAATGCTGCCAACTGACCAAGTATTCATTTCAGAAGATAGTTGTAACAAATTTCGGTAGATCGTTAAATAAAATAGGTACGTAGTTAAACTCTAAACTACTAAAACAATATTATTTATTTTGTTTTGATGTAAAAAAATTGTCAAAATTTATCGAAAAAGTAGTTTAATCAAAAACCCATGCTCAAACTGTGATATCTGAAATAGCAAAGGTAATTAGTGTTTAAAGACGAACACTATTTGCTTAAACTTGAAAAATTGTTGATGTTTTGATACATGTAGGCGTCCTTCATGTTTGTTTTAAATAGTGTCCGTTTTTAAACAATAATTTACCTTTATACTAGAGCTGGCAACGGTTAACCGATTTCGGATATTTTGGATATTCGCGGTGTACAGCATGTCACTCTTGCAAATAGAGTTGCATGAAAAAAATTTTTCCACTTAGATTCACATTCAAGTTATGCAACTCTATTTGCATAAGTGACATGCTGTACACCGTGAATATCCAAAACCGTTGCCAGCTCTACTTTATACAGCCTGTTCAAACTACTACTAGTTTGCTAATCTTACCATATTTGTAGCTTTTATAACAAAGTTAGCAATAGTGCCGACTTAAGTTTGAACAGATTGTATAAATTTCGGTAGATCGGTAGGTTGTGTTCAAAATCGGTAGAGTTAGCAGCACTCTCAATATGATTGCATTTATATCTTATAACGAATGTTAGAAAGGACAGCAAAATCACTTTGTTTTAAAATTAGTAACAGCACATTGAAAATTTATTTTCAAAGTAAATAAAACACTACAAAAAAATCATACATTAGTAAATAAAAGCTATAAACCCCAATTATCATTATCGTAAACTAAACTATATTTCCCAATACAATATAAGTTATTTCGTACTCCCAATAAATCTTGCAATTATGTAATTAAATGAAAAACATCGGCTTTTCTTTAGTAATACAATCTTGAATGTGCAATCTTTCCTGTTCCCTTGCCAAATTGTTGCAATCGTTGACTTCATCCGCATACACTTTTCCTCTTGCTGCAGCATGATGTGCGTAGTATGTGGGTGCTGGATAACTAACGGAACGACAGCAACGTGCGTACATGTGACACAAGTAATACATAAGTTCTTCAACATCATCATCCGACATACTAGATTCATCACACAGGGTACGGTATTTTGTCGGTCTAGATACACCCTGTATACTGGCGTGCGATACCAAATAGAAGTCTTGATCAATCGGATTTGTGATCACTGTATCGACGCAAGTTCCCGCTGGAACGTTATCGTATTTGCCCTGAGCTTCACGGATGTCCTTGGGAAAGAATCTGGTGTGATGTCTCTTCTGAACTATGAAGACTGATATGGGTGGCTTATAACTGGGATCTATGCGAAAGCAAGCTGCTTTAATTGCAGCAAATTCTTTCTCCATTACGTCTTTAAATTGACCATCTGAGACTCCGTCTCGTATGTATATTACTTGGTCTGGTAGAACCTGTCCGCTGCAGTAGGCACGAATGAGTTCCTCGGTAAAAACTTGGAGATTTTTAATAATTTCTTCTTTTGCTGGTTGTAAACCCCAACGAAGTCTATAGTTGAAATTCATTTCATCGCATGAAGCCGTCACTGCGGCTACACTAGGTTTTTCACTGTTGGGTCCTGGATGCGTAACATCTGCCCCCATTACCATGGCATACTTCTTTAAACATTTAGGGGTACTCGATAAAGTATGGTTCACACCGTTGAGTTTGGCGTTTAGTTTTAATAATATATTAGTTACTGTTGAGTCGTTTAATCTCTTCAACAGCGTGTCAGTTTTAATGCATTGCGTAAGACAACCGACTTCCAATTCAGACACTTTTTTCACGCAGTTATATACGTTCTTAGGCGCGAATGGTATAACCACGAAGATTAATTTATTTTTTCGCCTCTGAAAGTAAGTTTTTAAATCCTTCATGACTGTTCTTCCAGGTAGGATTAGTTCTACGTCCTTGCAAGGTTTTATCGACATACCAATTTGACTGCCAATTCTAATTATCTGAAACCCAACATTAGCGAATAAAATTCAGAGTACTTAATGAAAACTTACCTGTTTTGATAGGTTCATCACATCGTCAAAACTTAGGCGTGAATCAAGATATAGTATGGACCATTCTTGAAGCTCAACTCCGGCTTGGAATTTACCGGGTCTCCATTTTCCCTCAAATATTTTCGGAACACTCTTATCATAACTCAGCGCCGGTGGTTCCAAAACACGAGCTACAACTTCTTGGGGCATATCACTAACTGATAACTGAAATTCTCGTACAGACTCATGTCTGTTATAATCAATGTCTTGAAGAGAAGACAAGATTCTCTGTTTACGTTCTCCAGTGTTGGTTGTAACCTTTCTTATTATCTGCGTTGTTTGATTGGCAGATAGTTTATCATTTCTAACCGGCTGCCTCGGTAATATGGTACAAAATTCACACGGAATATAAATGTGCCTCTCTCTAGAACCAACCCAAAGGCACGGCAGGTTCGGATATCTTAAAGACACGTTCCTTCGTGACTTAAAATAATCTTGGACTGTTTGAGTTTTCCCATCGGCAGTAAACGTTTTAGAAGCAGCAGCTTCCACTACTTCGCTCACTGTATATATTTTCTTTAATGAAGCTCGAGGTAATTCGTACTGCACTTTCAACCCCTTGAGGAAATTATTCAGGTCACTCATTTGATAAAAATTCAACTCGCTTTGCAAGTTGATGTTTCTGAACATTGCCTTCAACAAATCAATAATATTTTTTGCAGATGGGAACGCTCTATGAGCAACATCAATGTTTAGAAACGGGCGAGAGCCTAAGACAGCCGATTGAAAAAACCCGGTGTATAATTCCATACCTCCCCCGATATCTGCGGCTTGCTCGTTTTGAGGTGGGGTAAAAAATGATCGACCGCAAGTTATGAAATATGATGGCACCGCATTTCTAAGCAAAACATCCAGGCACTGCAGGGCTGCTTGCATTGACTTTGCGGTTTCAAAGGAGCCGATGTTATTCAAACGGGGAATGTCTACTTCGGTTACAAATTTCACGGTCACCTTGAAATTTGTTGCTCTGGTGTCTTCCGTAATAGAAATTTCCCCCGATAGTTCACCGTTGGGAAAATCGAAAGGTCTAGAAGTGTAAAGATTCTTTTTCCCATCAAAACATGGGTGCCTAGCCGGATAGTATTTCTTCCGGAATTCATCCATAACAACTTTCAATACTTTCTTTGATTTATCTGGTGTAATAGTAACGTCATAATGACATGCCTTTTTTACCTTGCTGATGTCAAGAGGGAAGAAATTTGTTGTAACAGTAATTTTTTTCCCTTTTGTACCTCCTAGACTTAGTTTTGCTTTCGCTTGAGATAAATCGATCTTTGCAATAGCGCCTTGTTTGTCATCGGCTGCTTTACTTTGTTGTTGAATTTTTTCTTGTTCGTGTGCTTCTGTTTCAGGGGCATTTGAACGTTTCACGTAATGGGGTGTGCGAACCGATTCTTGTCGAACTGTATGTAAAGAACTTCCAGGTACGGTTTTTCTTTCAGATTCTGTTGACAATGGTAGAGACTTTCCTTTCTTTGATGTTTTTAATTCAACTTGCGGCCATTCTTCCCTCTCCTCTACGTACCTGGTTGATGATGCTTCATGTGAAACTTGTGCTTTTGATTTTTTCTCGTAATGTGGTCGTCGAACTATCAGCGATGAGCCTGCGGGTACTTGCTGCATGGTTTTCCTTTCAGATTCAACAAGTTTCTTTTCTTCTGTTGATGGTGGTAAAGACTTCCCTTTTTTTGATGTTTTTAATCCAACTTGCTGCCATTCTTCACTCTCCTTCGGGTAACTGGTTGATGCAGCATGCTCCTCTTTAACATCGGACTTATCTTCTGAAGAGCTTCGGTGCGTTAATGGTAATTGCTGAAATTCTTCTTTTACGACTTTTTTACGCGCGTCCAAATTTTGAGTTTGAGACTGTGACTGACCCGGAAGTGGCTGGTTTTCAGCTGGATTGACTGGTAGAGAAACCGTCTGCTGATTTTTTCCTGAATATAAAATAAAAATGTGCTGATTAAATTCTATCAACTTTTTATTTATTTTGAAACAATCGAATAAATAAAGAAGAAATTGTAATGAAATGCCTGGTTGCAAGTTTATAAAATATGGTGCAATCATTTTCCTGAAGTCGGGATTTCCCCTCAATTGAATGAATGACGCAATAAATTGTTTTTCAATATCAAGTTAAACTGTAACTTTCGGTTTATTTCCATGGCGACAATTGTGTTCTTATGGGAGTAAACTGAAGGTTAAATAATAATAATAATAATAATAAACCGGGCCTTAGGAACATTCAAAAAGGTCACTTTAATCGACGCTTTGAGAAACTTTTGCGGAGTGTATTCATATTATACAGGGTGCCTATTTTAGATCGTATCCCTTGAATGTTTTAGAAAAGGCAACCTATCAATCAAATCAGAAATAACTTCGTGTTTTCATAATATACTGTGCGATCCAAAATTATTTAGAAAAGTGGAAGCTATGAAAAATAAAATCATAATCTTAGTTTAATTGATACAATTATTCTATTGGCCATCTGTCAACACTGAAATGTCAAGATACATTTGACGACAGTAGAAAAGAATCTCCTACATCTTCTAATTGAATACGCAAGGGTTTGTTAAAATTCTTTAATTTGATAACGAACAATTTCAAATGTCGGGGGTTGCTTGCTAAGCATTCTGCAACTTTCAGAACGCTTATTTTTCATAGTCTTCCCTTATCTAAATAAATAATTTTGGATCGCACTGTATTAAAATCACGAAAATAGAATAGACTGTCTGTTTTAAATTTTTAAGGCGTCGCGATTTAAAATGGGCTTTGTGTTTTAAAGTTCGTACTTAACATCATTTTTTATTCTATACACAGCATAAGCGAATTGTTACATAAATGGGTTTTCAGCTTTCATTTTCTTTTTATGAAATAAAACTTGAAAATCCCTTTTCTAGAAAAAAGATTCTTATGATTTGAAAAAAAACGACCTTAAAAAGGGATTTATCCCTTAAGTTGGGAACACTGGTTCGAACCACCTTGAGATTATTATAACGAAGAAAGTCGCTTAAATTTCACCTCATCTTGCAGCCTAAATCGGTTGATTCACCGATTCATGTGTAGCGCCGGGCCTGAACTTAGGTACAGACAATGGTACATAGAAAATGTGTAGAATTTTATGGGCAATCTAAATTTGGCTTCATATACATACATATGTCTAGAGTGTGCCATTTGAAATAAAAATGTTGGGCCCGACACCACTGTTTTGATTCACTCTGTATAAATGAAAGACCTCTAAAATAACAAAAAAATTGTGTTGAATTTTTTTTTGTAACTTCAGTAGCTATCGAGATATTGCCTGAGGACACTGTTGGGACACCCTGTATATTTATTTTTAAACAATTGAATAATAAAAAGAGAAGTTGTAATAAATGCCTTGTTGCAAGTTTATGAAATATGGTGCAATCAATTGCCCGAAGTCGGGATTTCCCCCAAATTTTCGTCCCAAATAAAGAAAAATGTTGGATTATTTATTTTTAACTAATCGAATAAATAAGAATGAAGTTGTAATAAAGTGACTTGTTGCAAGTTTATGAAATATGGTGCAATCATTCTTCTAATGTCGGGATTTCCCCCAAATTTTCGTTCAAAGTAAAGAAAAATGTTGGATTAAATTCTATCAACTTTATATTTATTTTTAACTAATCGAATAAATAAAAATGAAGTTGTAATAAAGTGGCTTGTTGCAAGTTTATGAAATATGGTGCAATCATTCTTCTAAAGTCGGGATTTCCCCCAAATTTTCATCCAAAATAAAGAAAAGTGCATAGATTAAATTATGTTATTAATCTTGAAAATGTTTTTAAACCCATCTAAATAAAAATTAATGTTACATTTACGCGGAAAACAGAATAAAATATCTTTTAACATCTGATGTAAGTTGTAATAAAATATGATGATGCAATAATTTCATCATCGATCCGTCAGCATTTTCATTCACACAAGGAGAAATACAACGCAATAATCGTCAGCATAGTTTTTAAAAGGAATATTTAGCATTTAATTTTGCATACGTTTAATTTTTGAGATGGCTTCGCCGAATTAGCACAACGGGCGTGGCGCAGTGTCCCTTTTATTAAAATCCCTTATTAGGCTGTGATTTTAATGCAATAGAAAGATGATGTAGTAACTTACACAAAAGAAGCAAAAATACTTACCTCGATTTTTCTTCCCCTTTCCTTTTCCCATATTTCTTACGAATTTTCCGACGAAACTTCTAGAACAAAGAGATATGTTTCTATGTGTAGACGGTGCGCAACACCAAGCACATACGAATGAAACGAAATTCTGCGAAGCCGCGGCTATTTATAGCTCTGTTCAATAGCTCTGCACTTTCTACACTTCGAACACCTTTACTCTATTTTTCTCACTCTTACTTACGTTATATTATATACATCTCACTCTTTCATGAGCGATTGGTACAAAAAGTGTAGAAAAGTGCAGAGCTATCGAACAGACCTTACATGTGTGCAAATTTACATGTAACATGCGCATTAAAAAATCTGATAAGCAAAACGTAAGAGCAGCGTAAGGGCAAGGGAAATCTATTAAAGCCAATAAAATGAATTTAAAACAGTAATTTATATGCATTATTTATGTTACTTATTATAATAAAAAAATTACAACAAAAGGAACAATGTACATATAACAAAAAAATTGTAGTAAAACTTCTACAATTTTTTTCTTTTTCGAATTTTCTGGAACTATATGGACTCCATACTCTCTGGATTAATCGAGATCGCTGGGCGTGACCTTGCTAAAGTTGAATAATCAGCGGTTCGGACGTAATAATATACATAAATATCATGTATTTATTGAAATCTTACACATTTAGCCCAGTTGTACAATTCCAATTTAAAAGGTAACAAACAGAATGGCGTAGGGCGTATTTTTTTGACACTGTCGTTTAAGTATCCTACTGAGTATTTACCAATAGCGTTTTCGATTGACTGCACTAGTGGACACTCAGATTATCTTCATCTCGTTTTATTACAAGAGGTTAAAAGAAGCTGCAAATACACCGAGTGCAACCGGTCCAGGTGAATCGAAAACGCTATTTACTGTACTGTGATGTGATTCTGAGATTGAATTTTTTAATATCCTCATCGTGATTCTCATATTGATTTTAAACGACAACGAAAGCTTGACTTTATATCTTCTAACTTCTAACCAATTTTAGAAAAAACAGCATAAATCACTTATTGTTTAAAAAAAAAGTAACAGCACATTGAAAATTTATTTTCAAAATAAATAAAACGCTACAAAAAAATCATACATTGGTAATTAAAAGCTATAAACCCCAATTAAAAATTGTGCTAAACAATTTTATTATAAATTAAACTACATTTCCCAACTCAACATAAATTATTCCATATTCCCAATAAATTTCGCAATTACAGTCGCAGCTCTATAACTCGAACCTCCATAACTCGAAATTTTCTGTAAGTCGAAATTTACTGATGTCCCTGCACACTGTGTATAACTGAAATCTAGTTCTTTAACTCAAAATTTCTATAACTCGAAGTAATTTTCTGGTCCCATGAGATTCGAGTTAAGGAGCTTCAACTGTAATTAAATGAAAAACATCGGCTTTTCTTTAGTAATACAATCTTGAATCTGCAATATTTCCTGTTCTCTAGCCAAATTGTTGCAATCGTTGACTTCATCCGCATACACTTTTCCTCTTGCTGCAGCAAGATGTGCGTAGTATGTGGGTGCAGGATAACTAACGGAACGACAGCAACGTGCGTACATGTGACACAAGTAATGCATAAGTTCTTCAACATCATCATCCGACATATTAGATTCATCACACAGGATGCGGTATTTAGTCGGTATAGATACACCTTGTATACTGGCCTGCGATACCAAATAGAAATCTTGATTGATCGGATTTGTGATCACTGTATCGACGCAAGTTCCCGCTGGAACATTATTGTATTTGCCCTGAGCATCACAGATGTCCTTGGGAAAGAATCTGATGTGATGTCTCTTCTGAACTATGAAGACTGATATGGGCGGTTTATAACTGGGATCTATGTGAAAGCAAGCTGCTTTAATTGCTGCAAATTCCTTCTCCATTACGTTTTTAAACTGGCCATCTGAGACTCCGTCTCGTATGTATATTACCTGCTGTGGTAGAATCTGTCCGTTGCAGTAGGCACGAATGAGTTCCTCGGTGAAAACTTGTAGATTTTTAATAATTTCTTCTTTTGCTGGTTGTAAACCCCAACGAACTCTATAATTGAAACTCGTTTCATCGCATGAAGCCGTCACAGCGGCTACACTAGGTTTCTCGCTGTTGGGTCCTGGATGGGTAACGTCTGCCCCCATTACCATGGCATACTTTTTCAAACATTTAGGAGTACTTGATAAAGTATGGTTCACACCGTTGAGTTTGGCATTTAGTTTCAATAAAATATTAGTTACTGTCGAATCGTTTAATCTCTTTAACAGCGTGTCAGTTTTAATGCATTGCGTAAGACAACCGACTTCCAATTCAGACACTTTTTTCACGCAGTTATATACATTCTTAGGCGCGATTGGTATGACCACAAAGATTAATTTATTTTTTCGCCTCTGAAAGTAAGTTCTTAAATCCTTCATGAATGTTCTTCCAGGGGGGATTAATTCTACGTCCTTGTAAGGTTTTATCGGCATACCAATTTGATTGCCAATTCTAATTATCTGAAACCCAATATTAGTGAATAAATCTCAGAGTACTTAATGAAAACTTACTTGTTTTGATAGGTTCATCACATCGTCAATATTTAGGCGTGAATCAAGATATAGTATGGACCATTCTTGAAGCTCAACTCCGGCTTGGAATTTACCGGGTTTCCATTTTCCCTCGCATATTTCCGGAGCACTCTTATCATAACTGAGCGTCGGCGGTTCCAAAACATGAGCTACAACCTCTTGGGGCGTATCACTAACTGATAACTGAAATTCTCGTAGAGACTTATGTCTGTTATAATCGATGTCTTGAAGAAAAGACAAAATTCTCTGTTTACGTTCTTCAGTGTTGGTCATATCCTTTTTTATCATCTGCGTTGTTTGGTTGGCAGAGAGTTTGTCATTTGTGACCGGCTGCCTCGGTAATACGGTACAAAATTCACATGGAATATAAATGTACCTCTCTCCAGAATCAATCCAAAGGCACGGCAGGTTCGGATATCTTAAGGACACGTTCATTCGTGACTTAAAATAATTTTGGACCGTTTGAATTTTCCCATCGGCAATGATCATTTTAGAAGCAGCAGTTTCCACTACTTCGCTCACTGTATATATTTTCTTTAATGAAGCTCGAGGTAATTCGTATCGCACTTTCAACCCCTTGAGGAAATTATTCAGGTCACTCATTTGATGAAAATTCAGCTCACATTCCAGGTCGATGTTTCTGAACATCGCCTTCAACAAGCCCACAATATTTTGTGCAGTTGAGAATGCTTTATGAGCAATGTCAATGTTTAGAAACGGGCGAGAGCCTAAGACAACCGATTGAGAAAACCCGGTGTACAATTCCAAACCACCTCCGATATCTGCGGCTTGCTCATTTTGAAGTGGGGTAAAAAATGATCGATCGCAGGGTATGAAGTACGACGGCACCACATTTCTAAGCAAAACATTCAGACATTGCAGGGCTGCGTGCATTGACTTTGCGGTTTTAAAGGAGCCAATGTTATTCAAACGGGGAATGTCTACTTCGGTTACAAATTTCACGGTCACTTTGAAATGTGTTACTCTGGTGTCTTCCTTAATAGAAATTTCCCTCGATAGTTTACCGCCCGGAAAATCAAAAGGTCTAGAAGTGTAAAGATTCTTTTTACCATCGAAACATGGGTGCCTAGCTGGATAGTATTTCTCCCGGAATTCATCCATAACAACTTTCAATACTCTCTTTGATTTATCCGGTGTAATAGTAACGTCATAATGATATGCCTTTTTTACCTTGCTGATGTCAAGAGGGAATAGATTTGTTGTAACAGTAATTTTTTTTCCTTTTATACCTCCTAGTCTTGGTTTCGCTTTTGCTTGAGGTAAATCGATCCTTGCGAAAGTGCCTTGTTTATCATCGGCTGCTTTGCTTTGTTGTTGAACTTTTTCTCGTTCGTGTGCTTTTCTTTCAGGAGCTTTTGAACGTTTCATGTAATGGGGTGTGCGACCAGACTCTTGTTGAACTGTCTGTAAAGAACTTCCAGGTATGGTTTTCCTTTCAGATTCTGTTGACAATGGTAGAGACTTTCCTCTCTTTGATGTTTTTAATTCAACTTGGTGCCATTCTTCACTCTCCTTCGGTCGATGCAGCACGCTCCGCTTTAACATCGGATTTATCTTCTGAAGTGCTTCGGTGTGTTGATGGCAATTGTGGAAATTCTTCTTTTACGACTTTTTTACGCGCGCCCAAATTTTGAGTTTGAGACTGTGACTGATCTAGAAGTGGCTGATTTTCAACTGGATTGACTGGTGGAGAAACTATCTGCTGAGTTTTTCCTGAACATAAAATAAAAATGTGTTGATTAAGTTCTATTAATAACTTTTTATTTATTTTTAACTAATCGAATAAATAAAAAAACAAGTTGTAATAAAATACCTTGTTGCAAGTTTATGAAATGTGGCGCAATCATTTTTCTGAAGTCGGGGTTTCCCCCAAACTTTCATCCAAAGTAAAGAAAAGTACATAGGTTAAAGTATATTAAGTAATTTTGAAAATGTTTTTAAACACATCTAAATAGAAATTGATATTACATTTACACGCAAAACAGAATAAAATATCTTTCAACATCTGATTTAAGTTATAATAAAATATGATGCAATAATTTCATTAGCGATCCGTCAGAATTTTCATTCAAACAAGGAGGAATACAACACAATAATCGTTAACGTAGTTTTTAAAAGGAATATTTAGCTTTTCATTTTGCATAGATTTAACTTTTTTTTATTTGAGGTGGCTTCCCCGGATTTGGGCGTGGCGCAATGTCTCTTTTGTTAAAATCCTTCAATATTCCGCAGCCACATTTGTGTTTTAAGGTAACGCCTAACGTGATTTTTAATAGGTCCAGTATTTCAGTTATAATTTAACTTTAATCTTCAGTTTATTTCCATACGAACAATTGTTCTTATAATTATTACTATGGGAATAAACTCAAGATTAATCTTAAACTGTTACTGTTAACGTACATAAATGAAGCAAAAATACTTACTTCGATTTTTCTTTCCCTTTCCTTTTTCCATATTTCTTATGAATTTCCCGACGAAACTTCTAGAACAAAGAGATATGATTCTACCGCTATTACGTATAGACGAAGCGCAACACTAAGCATATACGAATGAAACGAAATTCTGGGAGAAGCTGTGTTTATACATACCTATTTATGTGTGCAAATTTACATGTAACATGCGCATTAAGAAAACTGATAAGCAGAACATCAAGGGAAATCTATTAAAGCCAAGATTGTTAATAAATTGCTATAAAAAATATAATAAAATGAAATTAAAACAGTAATTTATATATTATTGCATAATTTACGTTACTAATAATAAAGAAAACAACAAAAGGAACATTGTATAACAAGAAATTGCAGCAAAACTTTTTTTCTCGAATTTTCTGGAACCATCGACTCTATACTCTCTGGAATAATCCACAAGGTAAATGGGCGTGACTAAGATAAAGTTAAATCATCGGCGGCTCGGACGTACAAAGGCCGTGTTTTAAAATTACTCGAACAGCCGTTCGGGCATTTATTTAACATACGATTTCTTACCTTAATCAAGTGCTCAATTAGGTAGGAAATTGCATATTAATCAAACGCTCAAACGCTTGTTCGAGTAATTTTAAAACACGGCCAAAGTGTCCGTTTTTCGAGTCTAACCATATTGGCTATCTCGGTTATCTTGAAAACCGTAAAAAATACGTGAAATTTGTTTTAAGATTATTAATTTGGATAAAAACACGCAATTTTGTTCTAATTTAACCAATATCCTCATGCTTAGGCTTGAAAAACGGATACACATTTATTTATTGAAATCTTAGGGCTAGTTTCATAATGGAACTTAAAGGAAACTTTAAAATTAAAGTCACATTCTGATGTGTAAGCAAATGTGTTTTCATTTTTGGTTTGACATCTGAAAGTGACTTTAATTTTAAAGTCTCCTTTAAATTCGATTATGAAACTGGCCCTTACACATTTAAAATCTTAAATGTGAACTTCGAAACCCAAAGTACTTTCAATTAAATATTTTATATTGTAAGAAGAAAAACGAGTGCAATTTAAGTATTTAAAATTGTATTTTGAGTTCGGTTTAAAAAAAAAAATTCATTCCATTACAATAACATCATTCTTCTTTTCCTCTTTGACGCAGTACTTTTTGTCTTCTTCCTCATCTTTGAAACCAAATTTGTCGAGTTTCCTTTTCCTGCGTCTCTTACAATACAAATCGTACAACTTCTGAGCTTCCTTCACGTGACTCTTCAGTATGGTCCAATCCATCAGTTTCTTGTTCGCCTGCAGCTCGGAGTTCTTGGTGGGATCCACAGATTCAAAGTACGTCGGTATTTCCAGTCCCAACTTCTTCATTACCTTCACTACGACGTCATCAACGTAAGTATTGATTTTTAAATCGGCCTTTTTATCCTGCAATGCAATAATTAGTTGGCAATTTGAAACGGGGGCGATGAGTGCGTACGTGTTTTGTCGGCTGCAAGTTTATTATAACCAGTTTCCCGCCGAACTTCTTCGAACTGAGGGGTAAGTTTCCGCTCGGTACAATTTGTAAAGTCGTGCCCAAGCAGATGTTTAGATCTGCAACACTAATACTTGTTGAATTAGTGTGGGGGTGTGAAAAGATCGTCGTGGCCTCACCTGGAATGCAATTGTGCCAACTTTAAGTCGTTCTCTGGTAAGTTATCCTCCCAATCTAAAATCGTGTCACACAGTTTGCCTCTGCAAGCTCTCCCGGATAGCTGTTCTCTCAGACAGTTTACGCCGGAAATTTTTTGCCCCACTGTTAGAGAAGCGGATGCCCGAATAAACTGTCTAGGACACAAAAATATTTATTCTACGATGAATGTTCTTAGGGGATTTAATTTTTACCTCTCACATGTGTTACATTGATCCACAAACATATTCCCATGCAATTCCCCTAAATGCTTTCTAAACAGGCCCGTTTTTAAATGCAAGCCGTCGATGTTTTGACTTATTACATAATGGACGTAGCCCTCGTCGACTAATTTCTTAATAGCCATGTGTGTTTTCGTCGGAATCGCTTCGTCAAATGAAATATTAATGTTCGGCTTCAGGCCTTTCCTTTCTAAAGTCCACACTCCGTTTGGGCCCCTGCAAATTTAAGCGCATGTAAAATTTAAGAACGGCAAAGTGATTAATATGCCACACCGAAAATCGGGTATGCCAGCTGCCGTACTGATGCCCGCCCCCGTGTGAAGAACAACGTGTCTGGCTTTCGTGATCCACTCTGCTAATAAAATGCTCTTCTGCTCTACCTCTTCAGGAGAATCGAATTTCTGTAGTAATAATAGCAATTAGTATTTTTGTCATTACTTACTAGTTTCTTTTACCTCGGGAACACCTAGTACACCTTTGTTATCGTACGGTGATAAACCATCAGCGTAATTGCACGACATTTTAAAAAACGAAGAGAATGTAAAAGAGTAAGTAGAGAGTAGGTTGCAAATTATATATTCATTTTTAATTCAATTAACAATTACCAAGTTACAGAGGCATTAACTTTCAAATAATAAGTAATTGGAAAATGTTTTAACAACATTTTCCATCATTAACATTTTTTTTTGTTTATAACCTCAATTACTGACACTGACGACTGACTATTGAAAAAAAAGAGAAACGGACAGAATGAAAGAGAAAAGAGAGCCGCACAACTCCCTTTGAATATAAAACTATCAGGAGCGAGTCTTTACTATAAATGCTAGATTGAATGTGCGAAGGAAGTAGCCGTTTTGAACCTCCATGTAAGATACATCACTTGTTGACGTTTTGGATGGTGGTTGTGTTTATAATTATTTATGTCGGTTTGTAGTTCTTTCCTAACCACGAAGAATAAAGAATTGGGAATTACGTTTGATAGGTAAGTATTCTCATTAGTTGAATTTGTCTATATGCTAGGGTACTTCAAAATAATTTAAACAAAGAATGAAGTTATTCGATATCAATTCGTTTTTATCAGTAGATCACTTAGAAGTGATTTGGATCAGTGCCGTTTATGGTGAATCCAGCCGAATCGAACGCATAAATCCTTTATATTATTATGAATTAAGTGAATTTATATTCTTATGAATATCCGTTTGAAACAGTGCGCCATTGTCTTCCGGAAACAGTTCTCCACCATTTGCATTCTATGGTTTACTAAAAGTTCGTTGGTAGCAGCCTTGTAGGTCGTGATTGTAATTTGTTCTAAACGAACATGAAAATGTCATCTCTGACACTTACTCGCAAATCAGTACTAATCTGTGCTATTTTGTGTCTGCCAATCTTTTTTTCGCAAGCTCTGGAATGTTATAGCTGCAAAGCATCCTCACCTACTGAACGTGATTCGAAGTCATCGTGCTGGAATCCAGTGGAAGAACGTGCACCAACCGAGGTTTGTCAAGTAACCCAAACAATATGTGAAGTTAAATTCCATCGCATCGTTAACAAAACAAACTCTTACACTTACTATACAGTATCAAGAATGTGCACAGCTTACGAGATAACTGTGGCGGGGGTTTCTTACAAGAACGAGATTATTAAACTGATTAACTCGAATTTTTGTCGAACCGATCTTTGTAACTCAAGATCAGCGAAAGAGGCAGGAATTTGGAATGACAATGGCTCTGTACAAAACCCTTCTGTGCAGGACCCTTCTGTACAGAACCCTTCTGTGCAGGACCCTTCTGTACAGAACCCTTCTGTGCAGGACCCTTCTGTACAGAACCCTTCTATACAGAACCCTTCTGTTCAGAAACCTTCTCTTCATAAACCTAGCCTGTCAGTACAAAAAAGACTATCTAGCGTCGTGATTGTGTCATGTTTTGTCTCAACTTATATTTAGTATAAACTTGTTGATAACAGTTAAAAATTATAACAAATAGATCGGATCAATAAAAATGAAAATCCATAAAGTATTTATTTCCATCTCACTTTAGATGTTGCGCTCTGCCATCCACCATTCCGGACAATTTTCAATGCACAGTCGCGGACCAAAAAAGTGGACACTTTTTTACGTCAGTTTTAGGTATTAAAGCTGCGTTCGTTTATTCAACTCTGTTAACTCTATTTACTCTTTTCGCACTTTTATCTAAGTCTTGCTTCTATTATTCTTATTCGCTCTCACTCTTTAGAGTGCGAAAAGAGTAAATAGAGTGAACGGAGTTGAACAAACGAACGCAGCTTAAAACTTTTGCTGTGTGGCTGTAATTATCAACTGATACTTACAGTAATATTTATAAGTATCAACTCATAATTATAAACATTCAGCAAAAGTTTTAGTATCTAAATTTAACATAAAAAGTGTCCACTTTTTTTGGCCCTCACTGTATATTATAAATAGCGGGATCTAAGCTCTAAAGTTAAGTTCACATGCATTGCGGATACGCAAAATTTTTATTGCGGATCGTTTCTAATTGGTTCATTTTGATTGAAATATACATAATGAACCAATTAGAAACGATCCGCAATAAAAATTTTGCGTATCCGCAATGCATGTGAACTTAGCTTTAGTCATCGTTTCTCAACCTGGGGGTCGAGGTGATATTAACGGGGGGTCGCTAAAATAGCCTAAACAGTGCCTGCGTTCAGCCTGTCAGAAAGCTACGTAGCGCTTCGCGTGCGCCATGTAGCGTGATGTCGTATATGTGTTCAAGCCGAAGCTAAACTTCAGCTAAGGGAGAGCGATAAGCCTAGCGGCAGCCATGTTTTGAGTCGCTTTAAGAATCGCAAAGAATCCGTTCAGCCAGTTCTCAATTAACTAATACGCTGTAAATTAGCGCTCTGCTATGTAGCAATAGCGAAATGTAAGCGCTATCTTTGGCGGAACGCAGCCAATAATGAAATCATTTTATGACGTCATACATGTATGTTCATACCCGTCGCTATAGGCCCCTAGCAAGCTACCTGGTGGCGCCGCCTGGTGGAAGTTGCGACATAAATTGTAGGACGCGAGTTGAAACGTTATATCCATTTATATCATTTCGAAGAAGATTTGAATGTGCTTGCTAGTATTTTCTCGATTTGTTTTAAAGTATGGAAGGTAAAGATCGTCCTCGTAACGTGCTCGTAACTCCGGTGATAGTACTGAGAGTCAGCTGACAGCAGTGTTGCCAACCCTGATACGACCGTTTTCCCTGCCTTTTCCTACATAAACTTACAGCTAGTGGCGCTCGTGACGCCGTTTGCTACCCGCCTATAGGAACCATGCACATGCGAAGCCAGCACCACCAATGACCATGTGCATTAGTGGTATGAAAATACGAGTTGTTTCAAATTATTAGTGTACATTTGAACTTGAATATTGTAATGTATACCAGGAAGCTCAAGTATTATGTATTATAATCGTAAATTGTCATAAGAGTGATATTATTCCCATGCAATGAGTCTCAACAAATATTTTCATATCACTAAGTCACAAATCATCACGCCAGGCAGCGCTGAACGCAGAGATGTGCATGGCGCCTATAGTACATACATAGCATATAGTGCAAAGCCAGATAGTTATTGATATTCCCTTACGATTTTCATTAGCACGCTTATGATTGTAGTACATATAAGATCAGCATGCAAGTTAGTCGGCACAAGAAAATTTTTAATAGAGTCAATCTGGACCTCTCTGTATAAACGCAGCAACATAAAATTATAGGAGGGGGGTGGCAAAATATTAATTTTATTTGCAATTACTATTTAGGGGGTCGCAGAGCTAAGAAGGTTGAGAATCGCTGCTCTGAGTCATTAGAAAACACAAGTAGAAATAACCGAGGCCCTGGTGGGATTCACACCCACACCCCCGAGCGATACGACTTCCAAAGCCGGTGACCCAAGAATATTATTATTACAATGTTATGTAATTTAACGTGTTCTTTGGTAACATCATAATCTTTGGTAGTTTTTTCAGAAGCTTTCGTAAAAAACTTCTAAAAACGCCAGTAGTATTTACCAGCTAAATGCCATTTGCCAAAGAAGCTTTAGGTTCTAGCTTTACTTAATCTATTTCGTTCCTCTTTGTTTGCCTCGAACAAATAATTTTCTAGTCAGCTTTATATAAACCTTTAGCGTTTTCGATTGATTGCGCTAGTGCGCACTAAGAGTATCTTCATCTCATGTTATTGCATGAGGTTAAAAGAAGAAGCAAATACACTGAGTGCAACCGGTGCATGTGAATCGAAAACGCTGTTTTTGTTATATTTCGATGTTATTAGAAGTATTGAGACACCATAAACCAGGAAAGAAACGTTTAGAATGAAAACGCCAACATAAACACCGGACACCGATTAATATTATTGACGATTAACAGTAATGCAGTACAAAGTACAAAAAGTTCATTTCACAGTAAACACTGTTTGGTGTGTACTGTGCGTAAGCGTAAAACTTTACAGAGTCTGCTCAAAAAATATCTAGTTACACTATCATAAAAATTTAAAAATTCTCTATTTTTATATAAAAATGAAAAAATCCTTTCCTTTCCATTGTAAAAACTCCTTAAAAAATGGAAGAATCCCTTAAGTTGGCAACACTGTCAGAAGCAGAATGATATAAATAATCTAACATTGGTAGTGATGATGGACAGTGTTGCCAGAAGTGGTAATTTATCTCCAGATCTAGTGATTTTTGTTGCTGAATTATTAAAATTATTAGAATCGTTCTTTTTATTTATTTTTTAACTTATTAATCCATTAAATTGTGTTTAAAATCAATCGTCTTTTGTTTTACTATTTTCTCAAATTTGCTTATTTTTGTATTTTTATTATTTTGTTTTCCTTGTTTTCACCGTTCGCTTTTTTTAAAATTTATTATTAATCAACTGAATTGTGCTGCAAATTTAATTTGTACATAAATATTTAGCATCATTTTTGAAGCTTCAATAATAATGTCAAAAATTTAAATAAACTGAACAGGAATATTTAAATTGGTGCCTGGCGCTTCTCGTTCTCGGTTGGTAACTGGAGATATCTTGTCAGCTAATGGGCGCATTCAGCGGACCCTAAAGTTGTACAATTGTTGACCAAATTTCTGCTGAATGCGACCTATCACAAGTGAGTTGGAGCGGTCGCCATTTTTTGTAGCGTAACTTTTCCGCTACCTGACTGGAATACACATGTTATAATGAGTGAACATCATTCAGCAGAAATGAGTGCTCAGCACTCAACGTGCTCAGCATAGTGCTCAATCTCAACCTGGTCTCAACTGTTGGAGCGGGAACTGTTTCTGATATGTTCTACTGAATCCGCCCAATCTGTATCTGGTGATTTAAATTTTGATCGTCTGGCAACACTGCTGATGGAGTACGATAAATAAAGGTGAGGCTCTATATAAAGTGATTAAAAAAGCGATTATACATTTAAAAAGCGTCTTTGCGGTTAATTCAAAATTATAAAACAATAATCGGCGTAAGTTTAATCGCTCACGAGTAATTTTAGGGAAATCTTGTTTCACCACCCCAGTGTGACCCCAGTGACAAGTGACAATTTTGTTTGTAGTCAAGCTCAAGCAGCTAACTTCACCTCTGAAACGTTTTACGGTATGTTGCTGTTATAAATCGTCTTCGCTGCTTTATTTTAAATTAAACGGACGCATTGAATTGCAATAATTCAGAAGAAGCGGTTCCAGTAGACGAGTTTCATGTAAAAATGAGTCGGCGCAGAGCCCACGAAGAGGAAGATGGATACGGTAAATACAAGCCTACCTAACTTTCTCCCTATTAAGCACCCCCGCCAGGTTAACGCGAAACTTCTTTCTTTTTTAATTAAACAGATCGAACTTATCGTAAACGCAGAAGGGTTTCGGAAAATCAAGAGATCGAAGACCGCCTGGAATCGCTGATTCTCAGGGTCGGAGAGAAGAGTTCGTCCTCTCTCGAGTCTAACCTTGAAGGGCTCGCCAGTGTGCTCGAAGCAGATTTGGGCACATTCCGGCTGAAGATTTTAAGAATTTTAACCGATTGTGCGATTCGGATGCCCGAGAAGTGTACGATATACACGACGTTGGTTGGGTTGTTGAATGCGAAAAACTATAATTTCGGCGGGGAATTTGTCGAGTACATGGTCAGAACGTTTAAAGATTCCTTGAAGAGCTGTAAGTGGGATGCAGCTAGGTATGCCTTGCGCTTTCTGGCCGATCTTGTTAATTGCCACGTGCTTTCTGCTTCCTCGTTGTTACAGTTGTTAGATAACATGATCGATGCTGCGAATGAGGACAATGTACCGCAGGTACGTCATTCGTTGACTTTCTAATCGATGTCTCGTTCTTTAAGTATTTTCGGTTTTAGGTACGACGTGACTGGTATGTTTTTGCTATTTTAACGACGTTGCCTTGGGTTGGAAGAGAATTGTATGAGAAAAAGGAAAGCGCATTGGAGCGCTTGCTTGTTTCTATCGAAGTATTTCTTAATAAACGAAGCAAGAAGCACCATAATGCCTTACGTGTGTGGGCAGAGGATACGCCACACCCCCAAGAAGAGTATCTGGATTGCCTTTGGTCTCAAGTTAAAAAATTGCGGCAGGATAACTGGTCGGAAAAGCACATTCCCAGGCCGTATTTGGCGTTTGATTCGATTTTATGCGAGGCCTTACAACACAGCCTACCCACTATATTACCGCCGCCTCATCACGACTCTTACACTTATCCAATGCCGTGGGTGGTATTTAGGATGTTCGATTACACCGACTGTCCGGAAGGACCTATTTTGCCGGGCACACATTCGATCGAAAGGTTCCTCATCGAGGAGCACCTGCATTCGATAATTGAAATGTACCACCTGGAGAGAAAAGATTGTGCGGCTCACCTATTAAATTTCCCGTACAAACTTAAGATACCCCTCGAGTACTGCATCGTCGAAGTAATATTCGCCGAGTTGTTTCACATGCCTACGCCCCGTTACTTGGACATCGCCTACGGGGCCATGCTCATCGAGCTTTGCAAGCTACAGCCTTCTACCATGCCGCAAGTGCTGGCGCAAGCTACGGAAATCCTTTTCATGAGGATCGACTCGATGAACGTGTCTTGTTTCGATAGATTCGTGACCTGGTTTTCTTACCACTTGAGCAACTTCCAATTTCGCTGGTCTTGGGAAGACTGGGAGAGTTGTCTTAGTTTAGACGCGGAACATCCAAAGCCAAAGTTCATCAGGGAGACTATGTTGAAGTGTATGAGGTAAAAAGAGACAAGGTTTTTTTTTGAACGATTTATTCTATAAGTATTTGTAGGTTGTCGTATCATCAGCGTGTACGAGAAATACTGCCGGATTCCTTCAGCTGCTTCACGCCTGCCAAACCCGACCCGGATTACAAGTATGCTAAAGAAGGTGCAGGTAAGAAAAGCAAGCTTACTATTATCACACGTTTATTTTTAATTTCTTCGGTACACTAGTAGTGGTTTTATGTAATTTTTTTCTGGTGGTGCTTGGATTTACGATGTTTCCTCTTGGGTTTAGTTTCGTTGTGTTTCTTATAATCAATGCTTCTAGCGTGATTGACTAGCATGAGCGCGATCGAATCGAAAGTATTACTTGCGCTCATTACTTTATCATCCGGCAACTCGGATTTCCTTTCGGGCAACTCAGCTTTGTATATCATAAAGTCCGTATCGTTCAATTTAATTTCGGTTAGCTTTGCTTTAACGTTCTCGTCGTTCGGCTCGGGCTTCGCACTGAGCGACTTATTTCTTTTGTTGACTTCGAAACTAATCGACGTGCTGTAGCTTTGACTGGTGGGTATTGTTTCCGTTGTGTACTCTGAAAGCTCTTGCGTGTGAGAATGCGAGTCAGTTGTTATTTCTGTGGTGGGCCCGGCCAGGTAGAAGTTTGAAAAAATTATCCTCACGTTACGTTTCGTGCTTAGCTCCACTTCGGACAGGATCTCCTCGTCAAATAATTCGTCGATTTCTTTCGTATTTATGTGTTTCGTCTTGGACTTCATCGTGGTGGTACGATCGGTCACGACTGTGCCGAATATTTCATCCAGCGGGTTTATTTCTTTCTCTGTTTTAGTGATTGTTTCGTCGGTGGTCGTCTGTTGAAGTGTCTCTGTGTTTGCAGGAATTTCAGTCGATTGGGTTTCCACTTCAGGTGTGTCTGTTGTTTTCAGAGTTGTGGTTTCAACGTCAAGTGGCAAGAAAGTTGTGTGCTTTTCGGTTTCTTGTTGTGTTGTGTACGCTGTCGTTTGTGGTGGCGTTGATGATTCCGTACTGAAATCTTCTTCATTTGTCTCCTTCACATTAAAGAATGTAATAGTTGAGAGTGTTTCCTTGTCATCTTCTGTTGCAAACGTTGTTAATTTAGATTGAATCCGATCATCAATTACATCTATTGTTGTGTGTGGTGTTGAAAGTGTTTCTTGTGTTTGAGTAATCTCACTGGTGGTAACAATTGTTGCTGTTGTTATTGTCTTGTCGTCACCCGTTGTGTTATGTGTTAGTTCTTGCCTAATCAATATTTTGTCAGTAGTAGGAATCACTTCAGTTAAAACTGTATTTTGTTTGGTACTGTGGTTGATTACGTCTTCATTAAATATTGTCGTTGTTTCTTGATCTTGTCCAGAAGATTGTGTAGTTTTATAATATAGTGTTTGAGGTATTCGTTCATTCTCAGTTGATGTAGACGTTATGCTTGTCTGTTCATATGGAATTGTACCCAGATGACCGTCCAGAGGAGACGTTTGTGTTTCTTGAGGCTGTTCTGTTTCCCTTTGTGGTTCAGTCTGATATTGTATGTAATTTATTTTTGTTGTTTTGAACGTTGGGGGTGTTGTCCTTGTGACATAAACTTTGTGTTTCTGTTTTATGGTTGGAACGGTTGATGATGAGGTAGTTGCAGTAGTGTACGTCATAGGCACGGGGTGATACAGAGGATCGGGTTCAGAGTACCTCACGTAGTTCGGACTTGCTCTAAATGGGGTCGTCGAGCGTGTTGTCATTGTTTTTGGTGTGGGGAAACGAATAACTGTTGTAGTTTTACTGGGGGTCGTTAACATAGGCATCAGTTGCACTGTGGAAGCCTTCGGCATTTTCACAAAATCCACGAACGTAGTTTGATAAGGGATAGTAGTTTTTCGCTCTGGTTTAACACTTTCGGTTGAAGGGCTTTCTATTGGTGTAATTTCTCGCATGAATACAGGTGTTGTGCTTGGGATAAATTTACTCGTTTCAGTCTGAGGCCTCTGCGTTGCCAACGACTGTAGCAACCGTGTGTATAACTCAATCTCTTTCTGTAAATCGTGCTTCGCATTCGCATCCTTGTGAGCCTCATCTTGATTAGGCAACTTTTGGAGAGCGTACTTGCCACTGCTTGGATTCATTCCGAGTAAAAACCCCCCTTTCGAACGTGCAGTGTTTACTTCCATCACACTCATGTACGGGGGCAAATACTCTCTGACATTATTGTAACTTCGCTGCGTTGCAGGCACATAATTACACCATTTACAACCGTGTTGCTCTAACGCTTGGTTATCAACTTTATCTCTTGTGACGAAAACATGTCCTGCGATGTTATAATTAAAAAGCCCGCTCTTCGAAATGAAGGTCGCCCCCCTTGAATCCGAATAGATTGGTGAAACGGTGTACTGCACTTCATATCGATGTCCTTGGCTCCTGTCACGGTGCCGAATCCTCCTGGCAGTCCAAAGTGCTAGGAGTGTCCCGTAGTGCTGCGGCTTGGACCATCGACAGTTGGTTGCCCCGCACACTTGGTGCTCGTTACACTCATCGCAGTCGTAGCTGTTCGGGTCTTCAATAAACGCAAAGCCTGCGTTTGTTAAATAAAGCTGGCCCCTGGCTAACACGGCTATGTCACCGAATGGAGTCGCTGCTGTATTTTTCTGGCCGAGCATTGGTGCAATCGATAGGTACTCTCGAAGGTTGGGGTGTGAGTAGCCTTCTCGGATTAGCATTTGGTAGACGGCTTCCCTTAGGCCATTTTCCCATTCCGTTGGGGGAGAGCCGATGTGACGACGGAAATTTCTTCCTACTGCGGTTGTAATGCTTAGAATTGTCGGCAGGAGTACTGACGTTAAAACAAACTGGAATTAAATTTTATATTTTATATTGCGTCGTTTTTTAAAACAGATGCTTACGGCAGTTAAGCACGAGTGTCCTCCCATGGTATGCAACACAATTTTCAGCGCAACACTCACGTCATCGAAGTAAATAATTTTGTGCTTGGTTGGTACGGGCCGCGGGTTTCTTACGTTGCGTTGATTCCCCACCGGGGCCCGGCTTTCGACATAATTACTCCTTGAGGAAATTTGTACGCGCCTGGCTGAACATACACGTTGTTTTACATACGCTTCTGTTAAGTACAAGTTTTCCTCTCGAAATGCACGAGATTCTTTATATTTTGAAGCGAATTAATCTCTTTCTAAGGAAACTATTTACTACAACGAGCGTTATTCTCTAATAAGGGAAGAAAGGAAATGTTTTGTGTAACAGGAAGTCTATAAATTTCAGGAACTCGCACGTTATAGAAACGTGAAATATAGTCTGTCTTTCCTATAAAAGTAACTAACTACAACCTTTGTAACTATTTTTTTTAAGTACATATTAGAATCAATAGTTTTGAAAGTTTTTAATAATCTGCTCGTGTTTCTTTTCGAGAAATTAAATGGTTTGTAACAAAACCCGCCAAAATTTATATTACTTTTTAAATAGCCAATTTCCGGATGAGATTGGACAGGACGTAATTATTGGCTAATATTTTTCTTTGTAGATTTATAAAAGGGGAGATTTTTTTACTCGACTTATTGTTAATTTGTTTATGCATCCTACATATTGTATAGATATGTTGTAGGTGTCATTCAATAGATTACGTTTAGTTAAAAATATTTTGATAATTATGTAGAGGCTAATTTAAAGGTGCTGATTTAAAATTAGTTTGAAACGGTGAAAGGTCACATTCATTCATTAGAACGCGGACGTTCTCAACTCATTGTATTATTTAAAAAAATACAACGCAGACAGAATTACCATTTTTTAGTCAAAAGAATCCATTGCACATAATTAAACAGTTTCTCGAATTATTTTGCATAATCAATGAAAGTTGCGATTTATGTAATTTCGACATTTCGTTTAATTAAATATTACGCAGTTCCGTCAACTTGCACGCCATTAAAAATAATTCCTTTAACTAAAACACTTACTAGGTTTCATAAACGAAATAAGCTTACTTGCAATTCATTACACTGTCACGTAGTTCATTGTAAAATTGGTTGAAGAAAAGCGTTTTGCATTTATTCGTGCGTCGAAATAAAAAATAAACAAAAGGAACGTTTCTCTTTGTGGCGTAAAGTGCCAAGACGTTTCCTGCAATACACGTGACAGATTTATATAAAATAATGTATATCAAATCATCTAGCGTAACGGAAAACTGAGGTTTTATTCACGTCTAGAAGATTTCATTGTGTCTTAATCTTAACCCGCAGGCAATAACGTAGGCGTAGCTCGTTTGTATATTATTTACAAAGCAACAAAAACTTTCGATTTCGAAAATCTCATCCGTAAAGATGAAACTAAATGATTGGCCGCCTCTTACGCCAGCATTAAGAAGTTCAAGGAGGCGAAATTCGTTGAATGTTATTAGGCACAAGTGAAGAAATTGAGTAAAAAAACGTGCACTTGCAATATTGACATTGATTCTTCTTGCTTTCGCGCTTTTAAATTTAAACGAAATTGTGTTAATGATATGCAGGTATTAGTTGAGTAAGACCTGTGTAATGAAATTAAATTCATTCAATTCAGGATCACTTCCGGGAACGGCAGCAGCACATCAACTGGTAGTATCAATCCGTCAGAAATGTACGCCGGAAGAAGTCTTGGGGGTTTTGAAAGACCTGCCGAATCCTCGCTCAGAAGAAGAAGCCGACAGCAGATTCAACCCCCTGAAAATAGACGTCTTCGTCCAGACGCTTCTCAACCTGGGCTCTAAAAGTTTCTCACATAGCTTCGCCGCAATATCAAAGTTTCATTACGTCTTTAAGGTCTGTCTTCATCTTTCCCCAAACGCTTCTTTAATTCACACGAAATTTCAATCCCGTAGATCCTAGCTGAATCAGAAGAGGCTCAAATCTGTGTCCTGCGAAATATGGTCGAGTTGTGGCATAATCACCAACAAATGATGGTCGTGCTTGTAGATAAGATGCTTAAAACGCAAATAGTGGAGTGCTCGGCCGTGGCGAACTTTATCTTCTCCAAGGAAATGGGGGCGGAATTCACCAAAATGTACCTGTGGGAGATCTTGCATTTGACGATTAAGAAAATGAACAAGCACGTCATTAAATTGGGCGGAGAACTGTCGGAAGCCAGGGAGAAACTGGCTCACGCCGAATCCAGTTCGAGCGAGTCCGAGGACGAAGAAGAGCCCAACAAGAAGAAACCTGAAGACGCGGAAAAGCCCACCGAAGAGATGGTCGAGAGGATGGAGGAAAGGCTCGAAGCGGCGCAAGCCGACCAAAAAAATTTGTTCTTGATCATTTTTCAGAGGTTCATCATGATTTTGTCGGAACATTTAGTAAGGTGTGACACTGACGGGAGGGACTATAACACCCACTGGTATAAATGGACCATTGGGCGGTTGCAACAAGTCTTTTTGGCGGTAAGTTTATTGTTGAATTTTTAAATCGACTACGTTAATCTTGAGGCAGAGAAACATCAAAAATAATAATAATAATCAAATTTTCAATCATGTTAATTAAGCAATTTGTTACAGCATCACGAACAAGTCCAAAAGTACAGTTCCACGTTGGAGACTTTGCTTTTCACTCAAGATCTGGACCCCCACATACTTGAAATTTTCCAGCAGTTTGTATCCATGCAGGCTTAAATACCTTTAGAGTTAAGATGTCCCTATTTAAGGGCCGGTGCCGATTAACTTCAACCTTTGGTTTATTCCCATGCCTATAATTGTAAAGACAATTGTTTAATATAAGGATAAACCGAAGATTGAAGTTAACCGGTGGCTAAAAGTACCGGCCCCAAGAGAATTAATTGTGAGAGAATTAATTGTGTATTAAATACATTATTAGATTTTTAAGAATGACATGTAGAATATTATTGTAATAAATAATGGTATGAAAGGAAAAATTGTTTTATTTCAGTAATAAATAAACATTTTCAAATTATTAAATTAAATGCAGTCAACGTTAGCCGCTGTACAGATTTCTGTAATTTATTTTTTGCAGATTTCTTTAATTTATTAGCTCTACAGATTTCTGTGATCTGTTTGTCTTACAGATTTCTGTAATTTGTATACCTTACAGATTTCTCTAATTTGCTTTGATTCCGACCGTTTAGCTACCTTACAGATGCCTATTGTATCAATTTCATTAAAAAATTAGCTTTTAATTAATGTTATTGATAAAAATTAAACAAACTCATTTAACACTTCGCATCTAGGGTAGTAAAATTTAAAACTGAAGTAAAAATTTGGATGGAATTTTTCTGCGCCTGATACATCTCATCCGACACCTCCTCACGTTCATGTGATCCTGGTAGGTAGATTCAAAAATTGAAGTAAAACTTGGCCGGAATTTTCCCACGCCTGATACAACGCATCCGCCACCTCCTCGCGTTTATGTGATCCTGGTACCAAGAATCCGAAACCGAAGTAAAACGGCCGGAATTTTTCCGCGCCTGATACAACACCTCCTCGCGTTTATGTGTTCCTGGTAGCAAGGTTCAAAAATCGAAGTAAAACTTGGCCGGAATTTTTCCGCGCCTGATACAATTCATTCGACACCTCCTCGCGTTTATGTGATCCTGGTACCAAGATTCAAAAATCGAAGTAAAACGGCCGGAATTTTTCGGCGCCTGTTACAACGCATCCAACACCTCCTCGCGTTTATGTGATCCTGGTAGCAAGTTTCAAAAATCGAAGTAAAACTTGGCCGGAATTTCTCCGCGCCTGATACAATTCATTCGACACCTCCTCACGTTTATGTGATCCTGGTACCAAGATTCAAAAATCGAAGTAAAACGGCCGGAATTTTTCCGCGCCTGATACAACGCATCCAACACCTCCTCGCGTTTATGTGATCCTGGTAGCAAGCTTCAAAAATCGAAGTAAAACTTGGCCGGAATTTTTCCGCGCCTGATACAACGCATCCAACACCTCCTCGCGTTTATGTGATCCTGGTAGCAAGCTTCAAAAATCGAAGTAAAACTTGGCCGGAATTTTTCCGCGCCTGATACAATTCATTCGACACCTCCTCGCGTTTATGTGATCCTGGTACCAAGATTCAAAAATCGAAGTAAAACGGCCGGAATTTTTCCGCGCCTGATACAACGCATCCAACACCTCCTCGCGTTTATGTGATCCTGGTAGCCAGCTTCAAAAATCGAAGTAAAACTTGGCCGGAATTTTTCCGCGCCTGATACAATTCATTCGACACCTCCTCGCGTTTATGTGATCCTGGTACCAAGATTCAAAAATCGAAGTAAAACGGCCGGAATTTTTCCGCACCTGATACAACGCATCCAACACCTCCTCGCGTTTATGTGATCCTGGTAGCCAGCTTCAAAAATCGAAGTAAAACTTGGCCGGAATTTTTCCGCGCCTGATACAATTCATTCGACACCTCCTCGCGTTTATGTGATCCTGGTACCAAGATTCAAAAATCGAAGTAAAACTTGGCCGGAATTTTTCCGCGCCTGATACAACGCATCCAACACCTCCTCGCGTTTATGTGATCCTGGTAGCAAGCTTCAAAAATCGAAGTAAAACTTGGCCGGAATTTTTCCGCGCCTGATACAATTCATTCGACACCTCCTCGCGTTTATATGATCCTGGTACCAAGATTCAAAAATCGAAGTAAAACGGCCGGAATTTTTCCGCGCCTGATACAACGCATCTAGCACCTCCTCACGTTTATGTGATCCTGGTAGCAAGGTTCAATAATCGAAATAAAACTTAGCCCGAATTTTTCCGCGCCTGCTACAATTCATTCGATACCTCCTCGCGCTTATGTGATCCTGGTACGAAGATTCAAAAATTGAATTAAAACTTGGCCGAAATTTTTCCGCGCCTAATACAACGCATCCGATACCTCCTTGCGTTTATGTGATCCTGGTAGGAAGATTCAAAAATTGTGCAAAATCGAAGAATCGACAAGAATTAATTTTTACGGCTTCGGTGTCCTATCTGCTTCTCTTTGATCTACGACAAAAATGGTTTCAGCGTCCTATCTGAGTAAAATTAATATAATAATAATCGAAACTCGTTAAACGACGAAAGCTCACAAGTGGACAAGGTAGTAATTCATCCGACACATCCTCGTACTTATGTGATCCTAGTCGTACGTTTCAAAAATTGAGTAAAATCGAAGTATCCGCAGAATTGACTTCGGTGTTCTATCTGTTTCTTTCTTATCTATGACGAAATCAGTTTCAGTGTCCTGTCTGAGTAGAATTAATCTAAGAAAATCTTAAACGCTTCCGCAGTCTACAACTGAACGACATAGAATTCAATAAATAAATTCATTAACTAGCAACGTATTTAACGATTAGGAAATGAACGAAATAAAATAAAACATTTATTAGCACATTATTTTCTGTACAGATTCCTGTAATTCAATCAATGTTACAGATTTACCTTACAGATTCCTGTAATACATCAATTCCAGTTAAAAAGTCATTCAAACGCCGGAATAGAAGTTTACCATAATTTTTGTGCGCCTGATACTATCCAACACTTCCTCGCAGTTAGATAGTGAGGTTTAAGAATCCGAGTAAAAGTTTGCCGGCATTTTGCTGCGCCTGATATAAATCATCCGACACCTCGCCAGTGTTGCCACCCGTAGCGGAATTCCGCTACTGTAGCGGATTTTTACCCCTTGTAGCGGCGTAGCGGCGGAAACACCATTATTTTTCAAAAGTAGCGGAATCTGTTGCATTTCAATCGGGAGACCACCATCGCTCTACTTTAATTTATATTAACGTTCTAAGAATTGACGATCTTATTCCACATCAAAATTTATATTTTCCAAGGCGTTCATTTAAAAGCAAAACATTTTGAAGTATATAAAAAATCAGATAAAGACTCCATATACATAGTATGTACGTATGTTTTCTAAGAATGCCAAAGGATGGACAAACAAATTTAGAACTATAGTAGATTTATTTATTAGAAACGATGTCACACACGTTACTTGCTTTTACAATGTGTATTGATGTATGTTTCATGTATGTATATATTTTCATAAAATAAATAAAAATGTGTTGTCTTTTAGCATTGTGTTTACCATTACAGAAAACTCTTAGCGTAGCGGTTTTTTTTTTTAAAGTAGCGGAATTATCGGATCACGGTAGCGGCGGGATACGCTAGGCAGGTGGCAACACTGCACCTCGCATTTATGTGATCCTGGTTCAAAATTCAAAACGCGATCCTGACTCAAAAACCGAGCAAAATCAAAATAATCCTAGTTAATTCATCTATTATTATTATGGCTTCAGTGTCCTATCTGCCTTTGTTTAGTTTTTGACAAAGGCGGCCTCGATATCCTATCTGAGTATAATCTATCTAATAATAACCTATATAAACGTTGTCAAACGACTGAAGTTCTCGAATACGCGGCTTACTTATTACGCGATTAATTAATTATCAATTGCATAATTAGCAACTAGGAAGAGAATTAAATAAAACCTTAATTTAACTTCGCAATATTTTGCACCGGTTCGCCAACATCAAACCTTATTTTCGAAAATTGGAGCGGTACATGGATCGAGGTAGGAAAGTGAGATAGAACGAATGCGCTTAATGCATGTAAGAGTGAGACAATAGACTAACCGGTATATACCGCTCCAATTTTCGTAAATGCCCAAAACATATTGCGCAATGTCACCAACTAGTGGTATTTCACACAGTGTCACCAACATTACTTACCTTACGTAGTGTTACTAATCTGTAAATTATTTGGTGCAGTGTTGCCATCCTCCGGTCTATTTACCGACTCTACAGATTTCTGTAATTTATTTGCCTTGCGAATTCCTGTCGTTTATTTACCTCAAGGATTTTGGTTTTAGTAAAAAACAAATTTAGTTTTGTTTACATAATGTGCTAATAGAATGGTTCCAATTAAAAAAAAAAAAACTATATGTGCAAGTCAGGGTTGGGACAATTGGGACGTAGATAATGAAACGTATAAATAGTAAATACACAATAAGTACGCGTAAATTTTGTAATTTGTAAAAAATTAATTAACAACTTTAAAAACGACCTTGTTTTCTATTTCTTCATTTTCAGAATATAATTAATTATTTATATACTATCCAATATCTATTTTGATGTAAAATGGATAAAACTGTTGTATACATGCATTAAAAGACATCAGAAACGTAATATTTATTTCAAATACGTCTAATCGGTCTATGAACATTCATTTTGAGGTTAGAAATGTGACATTTCACATAAACTACGTCGAGTATAAATTACATTTAACTTTTAACTACGTAAAAATTACATCTAGACGTAATGTAATGTAAAAAATATATTTTACACGTAGTTTTCCCAACCCTGGTGCAAGTGACGGGTATTGTTTGGTATTTTTAAGGATAAATAAAAGACTAATTTTTGTAATGTAGCAACATTTATTTTCTTTTTTATCTTTGTTTATTTTCTTGACTGATTTCAAATATTTTTTATATAAATTCTTTGAGTTTACCTATTGGTTTAGAAAAACAACTTGGTCTGGTAGATATATATTTAAATTATATTTCAAATCATCCAAAAAAACATATAAAATTTCTGTTATTAATAATTTACTTGATAGAGCAATTTTATTTATCACATAAAAATTTTCACAAAGATAACTTCCAAATAATTAATGAAATTCTTAATACTTAATTGTTATCTAAAAATGCTTATAGAAAAACATATACAATGTGTCCACGGATCGACTTGACAAGAGGAAAAACTTTTTTAATGTCAATTTTACGCAAAAAAGTTATTCTTTACAAAAAGGTCTGCTTCTCAAGAAACTTCAGAAACAATGGTTAAATTTAAATTTTTAACTACAGTATAATTGCGTAAAATCAATAATAAAAAGTGTCTGGTTATTTGAATTTGAATATTTCAGACATCCTGTGGTCAAGAAACTTATAGGTATTTATATTTATGTGTGGTTTCTGAAAGTGCTCGAACAGTAGAATTTTTTTGTAAAAAATACATTTTTTGCTTAAAATCAATAATAAAAACATTACTTTGATATTTATGTGCAATATGAAATTAAGAAATTTGAATTTTATAAACAGACTGTAGTTAAAATTTAAATTTAATCATTGTTTCTGAAGCTTCTTGAGAAGCAGAACTTTTTGTAAAGAATAACTTTTTTGCGTAAAATTGATATTAAAAAAGTTTTTCCTCTTGTCAAGTCGATCCGTGGACACATTGTATGTAAATAAATGATACGAACAGCTTTCTAATTAAATTATAAATAATAATAGTCAACAAAAATTCTTGAAATTAATTTCACTTCCATACAATCCTATAATAGAACAGAAATTTTCTTACAAATTTAAAAAATATAATATTATTCCAGCATGGCATTCATATAAAAACATGATTACATTTAAACTAAACTAAAAAATGAAACTCCATTCAATAAAAAAAGTAATATAAATTACAAAATTAAATGTAAAGTCTCTAATGCAACTTATACATATTAGTGAAACATACAATAGATTCTTAAAATTCATAAAACATTATTTAAGAAATTATAATCTTAATCATAGTGGTCTAATTGCTCACAGTAAGTATAGAAAAATTACATAATTTTAATTTTGATGATACATCTATCTTGCATTCTGAAAATACAATAAATACAAAAGATTAATAATCGAAAATTTACACATTAATACAAATTTAAATAATGTTAATACACAAACTGATTTTCGAAATACACAAAACACTACATAAAATTTCTAATCTAAATAAGTCGGACTTGTTAGTTTTGAAAGATAAATATGGATAACTTGTTTCTAGTTTGATTTTTACATAATATTAGGAAACAAATACATTTTATGTACTTGACACTTTAATTTTACGAATTATTTCAATTTTATAAACTGATACACTGAAGAAGCAACAACAAGGGCGTGTTCGAAAATACAGGGAGTAAGTACCAACAGAGTGAATAAAGTGAAAAGCAAAATATACAAAATGATTTATATGAGAGAGAAAGAATATTACCCAAGAGCCAAGAGTAACGCTCTGATGGTCGTATGCACAGACAAATCTTTAGACTTAAGCCAAAGTAAACCTTTACTTTGAACAATGTAACTATACGGCGCACAATTTGATATGAAGTTAGCCTTAAGTATCAAGTCCAATGGTCCACCTTGCACCTTGAGATTTGTCTGTGCATACGGCCATGAGTTTTCGAACATGCCCTTGGACTGTAGATTGACTGAACTGGTTTGGTCGCATCGATTGTGGAAACGATTGTTTTAAAAACATACCTTCTAATTGTCAATCTCAACGGTAATTTAATCCTTTTATTCATTTGTTAATTAAAAAAAAGTCACTAATTATACCTTTATTTGTTGTACGTAATCCTCAGTAATACCTCAGTATTATCGAAATTAATTAATGAATTGATTTGAATGAAAGGAACTACTTTTTTGGTGACTTTTACTTTCGAATGTTTAGCACATTAACGCCGCTTGTTGACGGTTTGTCAGACTGATGGAAAATTGTGCCAGTCAAAGTTCCATTCAAATAATTTCTGTATTAATAAACTATGTATTTAACGCGCGTTCTCCTAAATTCTCGCGTATTATCTCGTTCAAGAAAGCCGACGCTGCAATCCGGACTTGAAAGCCAAAAATTAAAAAGATGCCTAACCTCATTTTCCAGAAGTTTGCATGCGCCAGTGAAGTTCTCGAAAAGAAACTGCCAGATGAATTCCTATTACTACAAGCCCAGAAGGATTTGGGAAAAGCAGTTAGATAGTTGCAGTAGCGTTGCATCTTGCAGGTTCTTCGGTACGAAAAGTCCAGACGATCCGCCTGAAGAAACTAATTATAATTCACAACTACCTGCTACGGTTGCTGTGCCCGAAGTGTGGCCTCACCTTCCTGTAATCGCAGTTAATCGAAATATAGTTTTCCCAAGATTCTTAAAATTAATTGAGGTACAGATACACTTTCATTACCAATTGCATAAGATGTTGTAACGACTTTTATTATTATTATTAGATAACCAACCGACAGTTAATCGAACTAATCAGGAGGAAAGTAAAATTGAATCAACCATACTGCGGCATTTTCCTGAAACGCGAAGAAGACAACGACTCTGAGGTCGTAAATAATTTGGACGATGTTTACCAAGTCGGCGTCTTCGCCCAGATCCACGAAATGCAAGACTTGGGCGACCGCTTGAGACTAGTGGTGATGGCGCACAGGCGAATCAAAATCACGGGGCAGATATTTGATGCGGACGATGAAGAAGTAAAAGGTACGGGGCCCCTTCCCTCTGAAACTCACCTCATAAAACTCAATTTGTTTACGCCATAGAGGTCAAACTCACCTTTCCAATTTTTAATACATCACTGAACGTATTTGTAGAGGAGACGGACGGGGATAAGCGCAAGCGCAAGTTCAGTCGAGCGAAGAAGCCCGAGATTAAAACGGTCGAAGTCGACAAGGACGTTAAGCCGAAATTGGAGGGGACGACGACGACGACGGCGGAGGAAAAATTGGGGGGTAAACCGAAGGATAAGAAAGAGCCCCTGTTGATGGTCGAGGTTGAAAACGTCGTCCACAACAAATTCAAGCAGACGGAGGAAGTGAAGGCCTTGACGCAGGAAGTCATCAAAACCATCAGGGATATTATTAGTTTAAATCCGTTGTACCGCGATAGTCTCCAGCAGATGATGCATCAAGGGCAGAGGGTCGTCGATAATCCTGTGTACTTGAGCGACTTGGGGGCTGCGCTCACCGCAGCCGAGGCTAAAGAGTTGCAAGAGGTTTTAGAAGAAATGGACGTACGTAATTTAAATTAAATAGATCACAGCGATGTGTTCAATACTTTTTAGATCCCCAAACGATTGTTACTGTCGCTGTCTCTATTGAAAAAAGAGTACGAACTCTCTAAGTTACAACAAAAAATAGGGCGCGAAGTTGAAGAGAAAGTTAAACAACATCACCGCAAGTACATCTTGATGGAACAGCTCAAGGTTTGTTTTGATTGTGTTTGAGTGCAGTTGTATATGCGAGTACGTGTTTAGGTGATTAAGAAGGAATTGGGGTTGGAAAAGGAAGACAAGGACGCCATCGGGGAGAAATTCAGGGAAAGAATCAAGGATAAAATATTACCTCCGGCCGTGTCGGTTGTGATAGAAGAAGAACTAAATAAATTAAGCTTCTTGGAGGGTCACAGTTCGGAATTTAAGTAACGGATGTTTGACAAACCCCCCAGTGAATGTTATAGAATTAATTTCTTTCCAGTGTTACACGCAATTATCTCGATTGGTTAACTTCAATGCCTTGGAGTATCCAAAGCGAAGAAAACCTCAATCTACAGAGGGCCAGCGAAATCCTCGATCAGGACCACTACGGGATGGACGACATAAAAAGGCGAATCCTCGAATTCATTGCCGTAAGCCAACTGAAAGGATCTACCCAGGGGAAAATATTGTGCTTCCACGGTCCACCCGGCGTCGGTAAAACAAGTATAGGTAAGATTCCTACGTACTTTTCAACACAGTCCACCCGCAAGTTTATTTTTTTTTAGCTAGATCAATAGCGCGTGCCTTAAATCGGGAGTACTTCAGGTTTTCTGTGGGGGGTATGACGGACGTGGCTGAAATCAAGGGCCACAGGCGTACGTATGTGGGGGCAATGCCTGGAAAAGTCATACAATGTTTGAAGAAGACGAAAACAGAAAACCCCCTTGTCCTCATCGACGAAGTTGATAAGATAGGGAAGTAAGTTGCCTTCAGTTTAACCCCCGACGTATTTAATAGTAAAAAAAATGTGCAGGGGTTACACTGGTGATCCAAGCTCGGCTTTGCTGGAAATGTTGGACCCCGAACAGAACGCCAACTTCCTCGATCACTACTTGGACGTCCCCGTTGATTTATCGAAGGTCCTGTTTATATGCACCGCGAACATAGTCGAGACGATTCCGGAGCCTCTGCGAGATCGCATGGAAATGATCGACATGTCCGGGTACGTCGCCGAGGAAAAACTGGCGATTGCGAAACAGTATCTTCTTCCCCAAGCGATGAGAGACAGCGGCTTAAAGAATGAAAACATCAAAATTGAAGACGACGTGCTCACCCTGCTCATCAAGAGCTACTGTCGGGAGTCAGGCGTCAGAAATTTACAGAAACACATAGAAAAGGTAACCTAAAAATAACTAAAACCCAGAGATTCTTTTGCAACGCATTCGCAGGTTGTAAGGAAAGTCGCATACAAAGTGGTGAAGGAAGAAACTAAGTTCGTCGACGTGTCACCTTCGAATTTACAACAGTTTGTGGGCAAGCCGGTGTTTACACACGACAGAATGTACCCGGTGACACCCCCGGGGGTCGTAATGGGATTAGCTTGGACTGCTATGGGTGGGTATCTATAAAGCAACGCAAGACACAGCTTAATTAAAATGTGTTTAGGTGGCTCTACCTTGTTCATTGAGACGACTACGAGAAAGCCGATCACTGAGAAAGAAACCGAAGGTTCACTTGAATTAACGGGGCATTTGGGTGAAGTCATGAAGGAATCTGCGAAAATCGCATTGACAGTCGCAAGGAATTACATGGGCAAAATAAACAGTGAAAACAAATTTTTGAATAAAAGGTATTCAACTTGGCAAGCGTTTGGGGGGGTGTGAAGGATACACGTTTGGTTTTAGCCATTTACACATACACGTTCCTGAGGGTGCTACTCCGAAGGATGGACCGAGTGCGGGTTGCACGATGGTAACCGCCCTCTTGTCTCTGGCTCAAGATAAGGCGATCAGGCAAGACGTGGCCATGACGGGGGAAGTTTCTCTCATGGGAAGAATTTTACCTGTTGGAGGAATCAAAGAAAAAACTATAGCAGTAAGCAATACAAAAACTGTTTTGTCACCTTACTTTCAAAATCTCCTAAGTACATTTTTACAAACATGGGGTTTTAAAAACTTTAGAATGAATAAACTTTGTTCATCTTTTTCGCTATTAAAACCTATTGACAGGCTTTAATACAACCTAATGTTAGGCTTTATTGGATTCAATATTGTAAAGAACTTCATTTTTGGAAGAAAATGGACTTAGATGGTTTTGAAAGTAAGGTGACGATTTGTAATTCAAATTAAAGTTATTATTATCATTATTTTCTTTTTTGATAGGCTAAAAGATCTGGGGTGAAGTGTATAATTTTACCGGAAGAAAATAAGAAAGACTTTAACGATCTGCCTAAGTTCATAACCGACGGTTTGGAGGTCCATTTCGTTAATGACATCGATCAAGTGTACAAAATTGTGTTTGACGGCAAAGAAACTGTCAGGTTGCAGGAGTTGAATAAATAAATTAGTTCATAGTGCATTTCTTTGTTTTCTTTTGTTTACTTTTAACCTTTTTCTTACTTATTAATGTAAAATAAAAATACAGAAAAATGTTACTTCTTGTTCTGTATAAATACATTTGTAATTTATTAATTAAATTTGTTTTACTTTTATTATTTACTTATATCGAATTGCAATTTATTAAGGAGCATTAAAAATAATAACATTTTAATTCTATGTGAATAAATAATCTCCATTTCTATTACTGGACAGTTTAAATGGAGATCATAGTACTTGATGAACATACTGCAAACATGCAGAAGTTAAAATTTTCAAAGCTCAAAGTGAGGCTGTGTTAAATAATTTGGCTCGCGAATGCCGGTTCAAAATTAAAAATAATATTCAGGGCAAAATAAAAAAAGCAAATAAATAAAATTATTTGACCTTGACCATTTGTAGTTTTAACTAATTTCTATAACTGTTATACATTTATATTTTTCAGTAATTATCACAAGAAATGTGAATTTTGAAGAATTTTCAATAATAATCTAGGCTTAAAATATACTGGGTGTCTGAACACTAACGCTCGTGCTTTCCGGGTTTGATTCAAGAAGTTGAAACGAATGAGTCATTCAAGAAAAATAAACGAATAAATTAATTTTTCTACTTTGCGTTCACAATGAACTCATTGTGACACCAAAAACAGTTTCACAATGAAGCTCATTGTGAAACTGTTTTTGGGGAAATTTTAGTCAATTTTTAATTGAAAATATTTATTAGATTCTACAAAATAACTCATTATTTATTTGTTACTTAACAGAATACTCACAATGAAGCTGGATAAGAAAAATTAATAACTTGTTAAAGTGACTTTTGATTAAAACGAAAGGTTTTCAGTGTTGCCACGCATTACAACTAAAATTCCCCATATACCAAGGAGATCAAATTTTTGACAATATTTTTCATTTTTTTGTTCAAGAAGTGACGCAAAGTAGAAAAAATACTATATTTTACACGTTTCACAAGAGGCATTGTAACACTCATTCCGTTGGGGCACTCCGAGCTTGCTACGCTTCGCTCGTCGTACCCCAACCCCACTCGTGTTACAATAAGCCTTCTTGTGAAATTGGTAAAATAATATACTATTTTATTACTAGATGGCTCATCAAATAATGTTTTAAATTTGACGCCCTAATCTGGAGACAAATTCGGTTTAGTTTGGAGACAGCTCACCAAATATGTGGTGGCGCTACTGTTACAATAGCAAAGTGGAAAACAGAAACCTGTAATTATAAGTAACATTTAAGCCGTTTTTTGGCGTTCAAAACTGTTTTAAAACCGAATGGTGCTGTCTCAAAACTGTTTTAATTTTGACGTCATTAATGATGATCCCACTAAAATAACTTTCCTATATACCGTTTCAAAACGCAATCGGTTTGCGGGTTATGTGTAGCACTTAACTTGTTATTGTTACTTTTAACCCCCACTCCACCTTGAAATAATTTCAAAAAGTAATTTCACAACGTTTTGAAATGTAAGCTGTTTTTTGGCGTACAAAACTGTTTTAAAACCGAATGGTACTGTTTCAAAACTGTTTTAATTTTGACGTCATTAATGATGATCCCGCTAAAATAACTTTCCTATACCGTTTCAAAACACAATCGGTTTGCAGGTTATGTGTAGCACTTAACTTGTTATTTTTTAACCCCCACTCCACCTTGAAATAATTTCAAAATAGTGCACCGCCAAAAAACGGCTTTAATATGCAACCGTTTCAAAACATGACGTCATTGTTTCAACGCTAAAAAATGCACGTTTCGAAACATACGAAATAATTTCAAAATAGTGCACCGCCAAAAAACGGCTTTAACCTACAAATTCTATTAGCAACTTATTAAAGTTTCGATGGTGGCGCTGCGAACGCCGACGGCTTAAGGTTACTGCACAGTATAAGAATCACACAGTAGCGTCACTCGAGTATAACTGTCACATTTGCTCTTTTGTTTGATACCTACCCAGCTGAAAATTATATTGCATTTCCATAAGGGTATCAAACAGAATGGCCCCTTTTTTGACACTGACGTTTAAGTGACGCTACTAGGTATTTACTTATACTGTGGTTACTAGGTTTGTTCGCGGTAAGGATTCAGAACTGATTCGGGACTATTCGCATGCGCAGTTGAAATAATAACGTTCGCGGATCACAAAATTCCGAACTTCTAGTTACAGTTCTGTGTTCGCGGGTCAGCCAGATTCGGTTCGAGATCGATTCTTAACTAGTTCTACTGGTTCTAGGGATTTAACAAGAACCGTAAGTTCGAGACATGCGCAATTTTATGTATAGCGACAGTGTGGCTATATTCGCAGCTTGCGGGGCTATATTCACGATTGTTTTTGTTTTTATTCTGGGTTTCTCTTGTAGTTTTTTTGTGATAGTTTAATTTAGGTTTAATTTTATATTGATTAGAATTGTAATTAGCTTTGTTCGCGGAATACATTTCGAACCGATTCAGAACGAGTACGGAACTAATTTAGGATTGTCGTAGAGCGCATGCTCGATTATGAACCGGTTCAGGATGTTTATTTACCGCGAACGATTTCGGAACCAAGAAGGAGAACTCTGAATTGTTAACTCTATAAATGACGATAAATGATTTGACATTATGGCCGTACTCTAAAAATATATTTTTTATTAAGTGAAAAGTAAAAACATTTTTTAATTTACTTAACAATTGCAATTCTAATTAATATCAAATTAAACTATCACAAAAAAACTACAAGAGAAACCCAGAACAAAAACAAAAACAATGGTGAATATAGCCCCGCAAGCTGCGAATATAGCCGCAGAATGCCCACTGTCGCTATACATAAAATTGCGCATGTCTCGAACTTACGGTTCTTGTTGAATCCCTAGAACCAATAGAACTAGTTAAGAATCGATCTCGAACCGAATCTGGCTGACCCGCGAACACAGAACTGTAACTAGAAGTTCGGAATTTTGTGATCCGCGAACGTCATTACTTCAACTGCGCATGCGAATAGTCCCGAATCAGTTCTGAATCCTTACCGCGAACAAACCTATTGTTAAGTAAATTAAAAAATGTTTTTACTTTTCACTTAATAAAACATATATTTTTAGAGTACGGCCATAATGTCAGATCATTTATCGTCATTTATAGAGTTAACAATTCAGAGTTCTCATTCTTGGTTCCGAAATCGTTCGCGGTAAATAAACATCCCGAACCGGTTCATAATCGAGCATGCGCACTACGACAATCCTGAATTAGTTCCGTACTCGTTCTGAATTGGTTCGAAATGTGTTCCGCGAACAAAGCTACTGTATCAGGGTTGTTGTAATGTATTTCAATACCAGGAAGCTCAAGTATTATGCACTACAATCGTACATTGTCATAAGAGTGATATTATTCCCATGCAATGAGCCTCAAGAAATATTTTCATATCACTAATTTACAAATCACCACGCCAGGCAGCGCTGAACGCATAGATGTGCATGGCGCCTATTCAGAAGTTATAAACTCTATTAAATTTATTTATTTAAGTAAGTACTACGTAAATTAAATTTAACAGAATTCAGCAATTTCTATAACTATTGAAGAAGATAGCTTACTTCCCCAAATACGTTTTCAGTATTTATAATAGCAGTTCTGGTGAGAGTAACATCTCAAATTTTATGATTTTTGAAGTGTTGCCCCACATAAATTTTCAGAATGCTCCAGAAGACTCCTATGTATATTTACCTTTTATTGGAATATAGTCATTTGTAGCGCCACCTGCGGCACATCTCTATACCATTGCCACGCACCAAGCTCTAACACCCTTCCACACCACACTCTAGTGATTTGCGATTCGAATCTTTTTGCGGATTTGTACCAACCGAACCCGTATCGAAAAAAGATTCGTATCGAAAGATTCGTATCAAAAGATTCGTACCACCGATACGTATTAGAGAGAGCATCTTATTACTGATACTGATTAGTAAAGAATCGCGGACTGCGCGTGGCATTGCGTACGTAGATAAATCCGAGTCGACTTGCGATACGAAGTCCAATATTTAGTTTTCCCGTTACGCAAATATATTTCTAAACGTGAACGAATGAGTCAGTGTTCAGTTAAAAATCAAAAACTCGAGTTGCAGTCATTCGTTTCATGTGTGCTAGTATCGATGTACTGGTACTGACTGATACGGATACTATATTATTCAGTACAAAGATTCGATTCACTTGATTCAGTTCCCGAACGACTTATCGCTTCTTGATACTAGTGGTAGGTACGAATCCGATACGAATCTCGGATTCGTACCGTACGAATCCCAACAAAGATTCGTATCATACATATGAATCATACGAATACGATCCACCTCTACCACACTCAGCCCCTCTACAAGATGGGTGCTGCGCCTGACTCGTTGTCAAACACAGGCGAATTCGTCCGATTCATTGTCAGACTCCTGGTCAGACCATGGGCGCCGTTGTCGCATTTTAAAATGTAACCACTCGACCGTCCGACAGATGGTCCGCCATGGTTTGACTACTTTAACCACGAGTCGGACGCAGCCATAAACGCATGCAGAGCAGCACGCCAGCACGAAGATCATTCTGCCCCAGCCAGCTGCAAAGTTGGAACCTCCTAACCAAAGCCAGCCGCAAGGTCGGACCTCCTAACCAAAGCCAGCCGCAAGGTCGGACTCCTAATCAAAGCCAGCGACCCTCGGTTGGAGCTAGTGCGACGCGCGTACAGGTCCTTGGGGGAACACGACGAATTCCCTGAGCCGGAGGAGTTGGACAATCTCTTCCCCGAAGAGTAATCGCACACCGGGCATGCAGTAACCAAGATCGCCCACCGAACACATAACCACCAGGCGTTCTGACATATTTACATCCTTGTATTATTGTTATTAATAAAGACATTATTTTTGTGTTTGTGACAATCAGTTGTTTGGCTAAAGAATACGGCAAACCCCCAAACATTTTTTCTTAAACGAAGAGAACAAACTTTTATATATTTTCTAGCTGGTTTCTTTGATACAAGTAAAATTTGTATAATCTTCTAACGCGTGATCAATACCTTTTCTAATCAAGTGACCTATGGAAAAAAATCGTATGTCTTTGATTAATTCATTTTTTCAAGTGTCATTTATTGTAAACAGTTTGTGATTAATCATAAACAGTTTACGCTGCATGTATACAGTTTTCAATTGAACGATCGGCACCGTACACCGTTTTATTAAATATAAATATCCTAGTGCCTAGTGTGTAAGTTTTGTCTAAGAAGCATTTCGAGCTAAATTAAATCACAATGAATCCAACAATAATTGCAGCATTAGCATTACTTTTGGGCGCAATAAATCTCTGGGAACCCGTGCAAAATTTGCAGAGCAGAAATGAACGATCTCGAAATGAGAATTAATAAACTGCTTAATCGTTCATGAACTTCTCTATCACCAAACACTTCATATTGCACTCCGTTTATTGTATAAATCATATCATACTTTGTAGACGCCATGTTTTTAAACACGTTTTCGCTAGGGGCCTGTTCAGGAATAACGCTCCGACTAACAAGAGCGAGCTTTAGATAATATTCTTTCTCTCTCATGTAAATGATTTTGTGCATTTTGCTTTTCATTTTAAACGCCCAAAGTGCTCTCGCGATACAGTTACTGAACGGGCCCCAGGGTAGCGTAAAATCGCTCCAAAAAATGGCGTCCGCTACGTAAACATGTTTCATCGCGATCCTTGGCGCGTAAACGTTCAGATGAGAAATCGTAAACCGTTTATGATATTTTCCGTCATCTGAACGAAGCCATTTTAAATATTATTTATATTTACATCAAGGAAACTTAGCGAATTGTTAATTTCTTTTTCTACAGTAAATTGTAATCTATTATGGTATAAGAGTTAAATCTACTTAAAACAAAATCTACTTTATCTGAAGACAAAATCAACAAAATATCATCTACGTAACGACAATATAAAGTTAAATTGAAAGGTAACGAGTTAACTAGTTCCTGCATAATAGATTACAATTAACAGTAACAGAATGCAAACTGTCAAAGTTGCAAATTTTAATAGCACTCCTGATAATATTAAAATTGATGTTCCTCAAGGAACAATTCTAGGTCCTTTACTTTTTATTTTATACAGTAATGATTTATTGAAACTCTTACCTCCAGGTTGTGCTTTGTCTTATGCGGATGATACTGTTATCGTGAGCACTGCTGAATCTTGGGTCAAGGCTCAAAATCAAATCCTTCTTTTCCTTTTAAGAAGGCCAGTAACTTTTTAGCTTCAAACCAATTGTCACTCAATCTGTCTAAAACAGTTTTCATAACGTTTGGAATTATGATATGTGCCTCATTACATAAATTTGGAAATAAATGGAGAGCAAATAAAAAGGGTTGAATATTGTAAATATTTAGGTATTCAAGTAGATTACAGTCTCAAAGGGGATAAACACATAAATTTTATTATTAATAGAAATAAATATTTGCTTTTCATATTTGCTAAACTCTCTAAAATTATGCCAGCAAAATTACTTAGGTATGTCAATTTATTATGCACTTTTTCACAGTTATTGCAACTATGGTATCATTGCTTGGGGTGGAGCTTATAATAACTCCAAAAACGGGCATTGCGAGCATTAGAAGGGGTACTATTTTGGATCAGTTGTAGACTGTAAGCAGCTGTAAAAAAATGTTTCTTATTAACAATACCTTCCTTATACATTATGGAGCAAATACTCTATACATCCAAATACACATTGGTGAATACACTTGTTTTTGTAATATTCTCTGGTTGGGGGGGACTCTTATATGGGGTGGTTATCAATTTAGTAACTAATGTGAAAAGTCACTTGCAGAATTTTTTCGATTAATGCAGTTGTGTGTCGCAACGGATTCAAAAATTGATTTCTACATCCGAGGGGATTTAATTTTTTTTGTCGACTGTTATTGAGCCCCCTTTCTAGAAGACTGTTTTTACTTAGAACAAAAGATGCTCTAACATCTTTATTTTGTTTTATTTTTAAATTTATTACCAAAAAGCAAGTAAATTTAATTCGGCCTAATTTTGATTAACTAAACAAGATATGCAAAAATTTAATGAACGTGGGAGAGGCCACACTTAGCGGCAAATAGCCGTTTTATATTTCCAGTCTCGGCGCACAACCATCACCTACGATGTTTTCCAAGACGATCTCAAATATTTATCGATTAATTGCGCACTTTGGCATAGTTTTCGTGCAACGGAAATAAATAAACAACGCTTGCGAAAAACAAACACACTTGCCGCCGTTATCTCCGGGCGGTGATAAAACGCGGCTTAATGCAATAAGAAGTGACAATATTTATTTCCACCAGAATCAGAAAATCAACTGCGTCGAAAAAGGTACGTACTTTTATCTATTTCTTATTTTGTTAGTTAGGGAGAGTCTTGTAGCGTCTTCGATTCACTGCTCTAAGAGCACATGAAGTTGAAGGGAGATATATTCTCTGAGAGCGCGAACCGTAAACACTAAATTTAATTTTATGCAAAAGACGTAGATGGTCGTTTGCAATAAAAACATTGAAAAACAAATCACAACACGACCGACCTTATAGAGGATATAACTATATCTGACATGACATCACACAAGCACACACACACACGAACATAAAACCGCACGTTATTGTGTTATTATAACATGTATTGGTCAGTTTTTCTCGTTGTTTGAATATTTATGTTATTATACGTGATTGTAGTTGCAAAATGCATTCATTAGTGTGTACTTAACTGTTGTACCTACGTACACGTTAAATATCGTGTGAATTTTTCGTCGAAATGTTTGGAAAGGTGCGTATCATTTACTTAAAATAATTTCAATTTATTTTAACATCATTTATCATCGACGTCCAGGTATTTTAACTTTCCCTTGTTAAAACCATGTGTACGAATTAGCATTAAGTAGCTCGTAAAGTTACAACTACTACTACATTACCTACATAATTAGAGACAGTAATGAACGCAATTTGCAATTTATTAATTCAAGTAGGTATTAATTTCAACATTCGGCTGCATCTGCTATATAAAATTAAAAAAGAAACTTCGGGTCGTACTTATACATAGGCCAAACTTGACACTTATTAATGAATTGTATTTCATTTCAGTAAAAAAAAAAAGATGGAATGTTATCTACAATATGTGACAGCAAACTGATAATAAAATCTGCGTTCGATTTGCTTTTGGTTAAATAAGAAACGCAAACGTTCTTGTATTAAGTGTACCAAATACTTTTTTTTATTTCCTTTTTCCTTTCAAAAAGCACACCGAGTGATATTTCGATCAATGAAAACTTGCCCTTGCTTTTTTTACTGTTGAGTAATGAACGCTTTCTCCACGAATGTGTTTAAAACGTTTTACGCAACAAAACAGTGCTTGTTCATTAGCTTCCCTAGAAATTTAAACGTGCATGCAAAAACACACTGTATATACAGCTACTCACAAAAGTAACCGCCCAGCACGTAAGTAAACCAATTATATTCCATATTCCAAAATTTTAATGAAAACAGAGAAGAAATGCGACAATTTACTATAATAAATGTAAAATTAATTTGTATTTGAGCCTAGGTAGGTACAATATTAATGATACCTAAAAAGGAAACTAGTAAATATCCATTCTGGAATGAGGTGGGTGGAACTTTTGTGAATAGCTGTACCTTGTTTATAACGTGCGTTTAAAAAAATCCGTTATCGAGAAGGCTCTGAACTTGCTTTTATTTTATGAAGGTACGTCGTAACTTAGTACGTATGTTGTAAGGTTGCAACCTTGAATAACCGCGAGCTGTCAACAGTGTCAACACTCAACAGTGTCAACTGTCAGAGGCTTTGTTTACATCTTCGAGATTTTTATAATAAAATAAATGTCTTTCATTTCACCCTAATTGCGTTTTATTATCCATTTAATAGAAAATCGTAATTAAATGGCTATAAAAAGTTAGGTTATGTCTACAATAAATGTATGGTTACGACACAGTATAAGTAATTACCCAGTAGCGTCACTTAAACGTCAGTGTCAAAAAAAGCGGCCATTCTATTTGATACCCTTATGGAAATGCAATGTAATTTACAGCTGGGTAGGTATCAAACAAAAGAACAAATGTGACAGTTATACTCGAGTGACGCTACTGTATGATTCTTATACTGTGGTTACGACGTGACTTTGCAAAATTTGCATTTGGCATAAGCCTACTTGATAACGGTCTTTTGGAACGGACTTAATAAAATTAAAAGGCCATCATCTGGTGCATTATGTTGGTATAAAACATACCTAAGCCCCCCCCCCCCCAAATACTCACAAATAGTTGGTTTCATGTCAAGATGTCAAAGTAGTGGTGACTACTATCGATAGTTTTCACTATCGAGTAATTTCGATAGTCTGAATTTGAAAATATCGATGTTATCGATACTATCGACTTTTTATTTATATAAAAAGGGATAGGAATTACATTATTAAACCAAAATAAAATGAAAATCACTCACATGTTGATATCAATCGAGAATCCAGGAAACATAAGGCACGGTGTATCTAGGTCTTACCACATCATTGATGTAGCGTAGCCACCAGTGGTACCATAATAATCACAAAGGGCACACTCTAATCTGCCAATAAAAAAGCTTCCTGCTTCATCGACCATGTAATGGAAATGAAAGAATTTGGTGATAACAAAACTAAATATAGTAATGATTTTCCTTTTGAAAAAAATAATATTTCATTAACCGATAGTTTACGATAAACTATCGAATAACTCGACTGTCATTTTTTCAAGGCAATATCGATATTATCGATAGCGCTATCGATAGTTCCGTGTGGTTCCGTCTTCACTATGTCAAAGTGTATCTATCAAATCAGTTTTATTACTTGCCATGTTATTTATAGTTGTATTCATCAATTTTAAGAAACCTTTTCAGTGCTTCGAAAGCAGAGAACTAATTTAAATGTTAAAATGACAGGATTACTCATCAAATGTTATTATCATAATAAAAAAAAATTCAGAACTCATAACCTTGTCGCTTCTTTCACATAATTGTCATTTTTGTTACCAAATTTCTAACTATTTAGGACAATGTCGCCAGTTGCAGAGTTGCCAACAGGAGAAAAATCGAAAGCACCAGATTTAGTCCTAAATAGCTCTAGAAAGCTCTAACGGTTGTTTCTTCTAATAACATAAAGCTAAAAACAAAAATATTGCTTCATTGAAAAAACATATTCACTCCTTTTTGAGAAGCATTCAAATGTCTGAATTTTTTTTGGAAATTTTCAGCAGAGCTTTCTCGTTTTAAATTCGCCACTTCAAGAAAATTGTCGGACTTGTACATAGATGGCGCCATTTTCTATCTTTCATTCTTTATTATAGAATTATTACATAATGAAGCGGCAACAAGAAAGATTCAGCAGAATCGCGTTTTTCTCTTTGATTCTTAACTGTGTGTAAATCACACACGCTTTTCACATGTAAAAATAAAATGAAGATTCGAATTACACAGTTGTTCAAGGTCATTCTATGTTAACCAAACCATCAACAGGTACAGATTAAAGAAATTACTGCAAGTGCTTCATAATCAGATTTGTGAAAACAAAAACGTGTTTGATCGTCTAAGAACTTCTTTCTGACGAGCTTTCGAACAATCATGTTTGACGGTCTCTGAGCTCCCAGTCAAACATCAACAAGCATATATGACCGTCTATGAACTCCTTTTTTAGGAACATTCAAACGTTTGTAAAGGGTGTCTCAGAGAGTTATGCACATTTCTTTCTAATCTTACTCAGCTATCATCAGTTTTCTCAACGAACTTTATTTAGAACTTAAAACTACGTTTATTGGAAATTCATGTATGGAAAATTATATCATCTAGATGTCGCTTATTTTGCCGCTGGCACTGTTCCAAGTGACGTCTTACGCCTTACATTTTCCATTACGCACACTTCGCGGGAGTCCCGTAGGGCAAATATTTTCAGTGGAACCACTTTTTTCACGTTTCTGTATCCAGAATTTGATTAGATTGGTACTAGGTGCTTGATCGACGTTGCAAAGAGCATAACAAGCACGAAAGTGACGCCAAATTGTAAGAATGATTTAATTCATAAAATCTGCGAACACAAAACGCACGTTGTTGAACATCAAACCGTACCATTGTGACATACGTCGATTCAGACATTAAATTTCCAAACCTTGCTTTACTCATTGCAAACAATCAGACAATTATACCTCAACAGACTTTAAAGCTATAGACAAAATAAAAGTGCAAAACTCTCTATTGATTTTTTTTTTATAATGAGTTTTCTCGTTTTAAATTTGCCACTTAAAAAAATTGTCGGACTTTTACATAGAAGGTGCTACCATCTTGTTTATTTTAAAGTCCCTAGTTAGCTAAAGTACCGCCATTTTGAGTCAAAATAAACGCGAAAGTTTAAATCTGAACGTAACAGGCAATGTGATTTCAAATTTATTTTGACTCAAAATGGCGGTAATTGCGGTACTTCGTCTATCTAGGGACTTGACTTTGTTTATAATAAAAATTCAAATTGTAGTTGTCCGTGACAGTTACAGGATGATTTTGTGTTAACCAAACCACAAGTTATTCGAAATTTATTGCAAGTGTTTCATAATCATAATTTTTAAACAAATTTGTGAAAACAAAGCCGTCTATTAGGAACTCCTTTCTGACGAGCATTCGAACTGTCATGTTTGACTGTCTACGAGCTCCTTGATAATAAACATTTAAACAATCTTATTTGACTGTCTATGAGCTCCATGATAATAAACATTCAATCTTATTTGACTGTCTACGACCTCCTAGCATCTATACCTATAGAAAGTATAGAATAAACTAATTGTACGATGAACAGAAAACAAAAGAAAATCGAGGATTCTCTACCGTCGAAAAGAACTTGAAGATCAATAGAGGGATAGAAAACAAAGGAAAACCGAAATACGAAAACTACGAAACGCAAATAATATAATATTTAATAATCAGTACCGTTACCAACATAGAGCTTTGTCATTGGTAGTTGGCCGGTAACTACCAATGACAAAGCTCGTTTGGGCGGTAACTACCAATGACAAACCTCGTTTTTGGCGCCAAAATTTCAAAGTACTTCCCCAAATTAAAAAACAGAGTATAGACACTAAGGCCCAGTTTTACAATCGTGGAATAAGAACGGAATAATTGTTCACCAAATATCCTTTAATGTTCCTCCATATCTACGTCACACCTACGTCACGTTATACCAATAATAATGCTTATCCGACGATTGTAAAATCGGGCCTAAGAGGCAAAAATTTAACACTAACCGAGTGCGTAAAACAAAAAGCACTAGATCTAGTGCCGAAAGCACTAAATTGGCAACCCTGGCCAGTTTTATTTATCACAAGGCAACACTGGCAAATGGTCTTCTAATTTCTGAACAGATAATACGATGTGATCAATAATGACCGTCCGTGCCGCTTCGTTAATTTATAGGTACCTATTATAACATGCCTGCCACCTTCTAATAATGGAGGACCGCATTAGATCAGATTTATTTAAAATTACGAAATATGTCTTTAAAATAGCTGATTGGTTTAAAATAACTTTGTATAGCAACGAATAAACGAAGTAATGAGTAGAAAGTGAATCAAGGCAAACAAAATTCACTAAATTTCCCCAGAATTCCCCAAGTTCTAACTTCAGGTTAAACAGTTAACGTAACTCGAACCTAAATACTGACATATGTAATTCTTCTTGGAAAGCAATTTTTTTCAGACATTCTTTATTGATCGCGTTGTATATCAAATCATATTTAAATATTTTAGATTTTTTTTAATTTAAAGTTGCGTTGGAAGTGGTCTTATTAACTAACTTGAATAAGACGTCACCTTCAATGCTAGTTGTGTAATAATTACATTTTCGCATTTTAGTTAATTTTGGTAAAAATTTGTTTTCGAATTGAACAAGCATTTTAAATAGCAACGAAAATAAAATCTAATATTTATATAAGTAGGGTCCATGATGAATGATAAACGTATCTGTCCGGGTCGCGCGATGTTTCATTTCTACCATCGATGTTCGGCTGTTTATAAAATTTTCGAGAAACAGAAGAACGAAGATTCTTCTTCGGCGTAGTGTGATAAAAGCACAGTTAACGAAATACGAAAAATCTAATCAAGTTGAAATACGAAGAAAAATAAGAACAACAAAACAAGAGAAGAAATTATAGAAAGAAAAAAAATGACCAACGAAAAAAAAAATTGAAATAAACGAGACGGAAATACCTAGAAGGAAATTGAATAAAAAATAAAAGAAAGTCAAAAGTAAGCGAAGTAAACGAAAGAAAAACTTAAATAAAGAACAAAGAAATGTGGACAAACGTGAACAAGGAACATGGAAATACTATGAATAAAAATAAATAAAAAAACAAAAGAAAATTGAAAGTCGAAAGAAACTTTCGCTGTTGAAGGTCATTTTCATGTCTTCAACCGCAAACAAAAAACCTTGAAACAATTTTGTAATGGCCTTTTTCCTATTAACTTACGAAACACTTTGTAACCGACGGTTCGCTGTATAATCTCGGCTTTTCCAAACAATCATCATTTAAAACCTCGTCATCGTTTTCTAAACAACTTTCATAACACCTTAAAAAGAACCTCCAGTTTTTCTACTTCTGTTCTGTTCTGTTTCTTGGTCCGTCTCTTTGATCTTTTCTTTTTCAGGTTTAACTTTTCAGGTCAACTTTTAATTTTTTCTCTTTTTCGAGTATTTGTTGTTTATTTTCCTTTGCTTCCGCTGTGTCGGGTTTAATTGCATCCTGGATTTTTTCTTGGGTTTCTATCGTTGGTTCTTCTTTAATTTGTTCTTTGAGTGAGTTGAGTGTCTTTGATGGCTCCATTCTTTTCTTTCTTCTCCTGTTTTTCTTCTTCTGTTTTAATTTCTTGGCCCGATTCCTTGATCTCTTCTTTTTCGGGTTTAACGTCAACTTTTAATTCTTTCTCTTTTTCGAGTATTTGTTGTTTATCTTCCTTTGCTTCCGCTGTGGATGTATCTTTAATCTCTTTAATTTCTTGCTTAGGTTTTTCATCGTCTTTTTGTTTTTGTTCCTCTGGTTTTATTTCTGCTTCTTTAACAGCACTTGGTTCTTCTTTATCAATGATTTTCTTCTCGTCGGGCTTAAGTTCGTCAGGCTTTGTTTTAGTTACATCAGCTTTTAGGTCCTCTGTAATTTCCTTTTCTTTTTTATCCGTTTCTAAAATTTCGGTCTCTAATTTTGTTTCTACTTTTGTGATGTCAGTTTTGGTTTGTTCTGATGACAGAACGACTTTTTCCTTGTCGGCCTTTTCCGGTTTAGTTTCCACTTTGTCGTCTATCTTCAGTCCGTCTTCATGTCGTCCATTTAATACCGGTAATCTTCTTCTTCATGAACGAGTAAGTTCGCGACTTCGTCTGGTGTTTTGACTATGTCACATATATGCGCCTGCTTGTCCAATCGGATTCCAACTACGGCGGGCAATTTCGTTATGGACTCCAAAGTTTTCGAAGGATTTGTATTATCGGCACATCCTTCTCTTTGGTGTCTTCTTTCACATGCTTCTCTTCGATGACCTGGTCTCCGTTGTCTTCTTTAATTTCGTCTAGTGTTATCATCTCATCCGCTGGAAGAGTGGGCGCTGTTGTCTCACCTGATTCGACCGTGGCGGAAAATTTTTCATCCGGTTGTGATTAGAGCGGGCCCACCTGCTCTTGAGCATCGCCTTCTCCGATTTTCTTTTCACTGGACCCGTCAATTTTTTCTTCTGGACTCGTCACGGATAATTCTTTCGACATTTCAGCCGGTTTCTCCTTCTCATCCTTCACTTTCACCTCGGAAACTTTTTTCTGCGTCTCATCGGGCTACAACTTATCTTCTTCAATTTTCTTCGGAGAAATTTTGGCGACGTCATCACTTAACTTCCTCTGCTTCTCAGATTCTTCGCTGTCGCGCGTGAGCTTTTGCATCTCGTCTTCTTTGGTGTCTTTCTCGTCGAGGGAATCGTGCTCGATTTCCTCTTTCTCTATTATCAAGTATTCCTCAGGTTCGGTTTTGTCTTCCAGCGAAATGTCTTTGATTTTTCTTAGCTCCGATTCGTTGTCGGTTTGGCCCTCGCCTTTCCTAAAAACAGCTTCGATTTCCTTCACCACTTCCTGTTCTTCCTTGAGGTCGGCGAGTTCTTGGGCCTTCAACTGGTCCAGCTCTTCCTGGGTTAATTTCGATAAGTCTTTATGGTCGGCCGAGGGGGTGCTAACGGTGCTTGAGTCGGTGGTCCCTTCTTTATCTAACTTGCCTTTTTTTAGAATACTGTCAGGTTTTGGGGTGCCGTTGACTTTCTTAATGGGGCTTCCGGCGGCCTTTGTGGCTGGCACTGCGCCTTTGGGTCTTCTAGAAATTGGTTTCCTCTCAGGTTTGGTGTCTTCTTTCACATGCTTCTCTTCAATGACCTGGTCTCCGTTATCTTCTTAAATTTCGTCTAGTGTTATCATTTCATCCGCTGGGAGAGTGGGCGCTGTTGTCTCACCTGATTCGACCGTGGCGGAAAATTTTTCATCCGGTTGGGATTTTAGCGGGCCCACGTGCTTTTGAGCATCGCCTTCCCCGATTTTCTTCTCACTGGACTCGTCAATTTTTTCTTCTGGACTCGTCACGGATAATTCCTTCGACATTTCAGCTGGTTTCTCCTCCTGGTTTCTTCACTTTCATTTCGGAAACTTTTTTCTGTCTTCATCGGGCGACAACTTTTCTTCAATTTTCTTCGGAGGAATTTTGGCGGAACTTCTTTCATACTTCAACAATTATGTTATATTTCAATCATTCTCCATTGGGTGAGAATCGTTTATCTATCGTTAAACCCCACCCCGTTCTCCCCCACACACACAAATTCGGATTACATTTTTAGGCGGGAAATTTGAAATATCTACAAATTGTTGTAGTTGCGCTAAATAATTAAAAAAAAATTAATTTTAAATTGCAGCAAAACTAAAGTTCATTTTTTATTTATATGCCGATCGTCATACACCGTCGGACCAGCTATTTTTGGCGCCAAATTTAAAATTCTTTCGTCATTACTTCATTTATACTCTATTTTTATTTTCAAAATTTAAAAGACTAAATATTGCGAAGCAATTTTGTTCTAGAACCGCCCCCAATTTCTTTGATTTTCAAACATCAATTGCAACTTTTGGAAGTAAACAGCAAATTTATTCATTATTTGTCAACTACACGCAATGTTTCTTTAAGGATTGGAAATGTATTCTGAGAGGTGCGAAACGTAAGAGCTTTCCCGTCGATGACCTGCCCTCGATCGTAGTCGAATCTCCGCTTGGAACCAAACACGAATACGTAGAAGACGCCTTCGATTTCAACATGGCCGATGACAAGTCTTCCCGTTTGGAAATTTCGGATGAGCTACTGCCCTCGGGGTCACCTGAAGGAAAACGACTGACTTTCAGACGAAACAGCGTCTCTCTCCCTAACTTAGAAGACCTGGAACTCCAGGTGCTACAAGACACACTTCGAATACAGGTAAAACTCAAATACACATTTTTTCTTTTTTAATTAATTTAAGAGAGTTGATTGGCGTCAGTCTAGAATTCCCATAAAACAGTAAATCTGAGGACGGTTAAAGGTGAAACGAAAATGTTAATTATTGTCGGTCGTAATTATGCAAAAACGAATTTAATTATCCTGTTTTTCCAGTACGTTGTTCTCTGTTATGAGACAAACAAACTTTTTTTATTTTTTTAATAAGCGCTACGGGAAAAAACTCAGATAACATTTTATTGAACCATAAAGACTTTACGGGTTCCGAATAACATTATGCGTGCGTTCGGCTGTTTAAAAAAAATTTGCGCGCACATTTCAAGAAATTTCGACCGCCTTAAACGACCCATAAAATTTGCTCTTGCGTCATTTTATTATTTTTAAACATTCCGCTGGTTTACACTGGTTGGTTAAATAGGTTGTTTGTTGTTAAATAATATGATATGAATCTGAAAAAGAGAAGATTGTAACAATCTTTTACATCTCTTGTTTGTTTACTGGGTGATAAAACACCCTGTATAAGCGGAAGCAGTTAGATATTTATTAGTTTAAAATTGTTGATACTTGATTGTCTGTAATCATTTTTGTATTTATACCTTCATTTGTGCCAAAATGAACTATCAGTACATATTTCTTAATTATCGGTATAATTTTTTGAATCCCTAGCGTTAGCGCGCATTTTCTTAGCGCCACCTAATTTCATTTAAACAAATCACCGCTAGAACCACGCCATACTTGTATTAAACTTGGCTTCAGTGTTGCCAGAGGCACATAATAAAAATTACCTAGTAGAGACACTCGCTCGAGTATATCTGTCACATATTACACGGCCATCGCCATTCTGCTTGATACATACTGATTTGCAAATATTATCCTTGCGTATACTTTACATATGAGTGTAGATATCAAATAGTGGGGGGATCGAATTTGACTGACGTCACAGAGTGTTGCTACTAGGTATTCTTATACTGTGCCAGAAGTGGTGGTTTTTGTTGTTGAATTATTATCCTGGTGATTATTTTTAAAGAATCGGGATTTTCTGGTGCATTCTCCCAAAATATATAAAATTTAGTGACCTTTGTTTATTTTTATCTTGTATATTCTAAACTGTTTTACATAAAATCATATATTTTCTTAGTTGTGTTGTCAAAGTCAAAGTCAGAAAGTTCAAACACAAGTGACATTTTACATTCGCTATTCGATTTTAATAAGTAGTAAGGTAAAGTGCTTTCTGGTCAGGATAACTGTTTGAGTTGGCAATACAGTTAAGAGCATCTTTTTATTCGGCTATTTGCAACACTGCAACACTATTGATTTATTTGACGTAACCTGAACAGCGATTAGATTATAGGTTATGTGAATAAAAATTAGCGTTTTAATTTGAATTTGAAATAATGCCAAATGATGCTTGTAAAGTGACGGCTGTTAGTGTCAAATCGTCAACAACCGGAAGTTACTCCAGGTATACCATTAAAAAATAATATTCAGCATTGCCAACTCAAACAGTGATTCTTGATCACTTTGTATATTAAATTGTGTTGTAAAATCGATTGTCTTTTCTTTTTATATATTTTTTAAATTTGACTATTTTTCAATCTTTATTATTTTGTTTTCTTTGTTTTGTCACCATTCTTTTCAAATAAAATTTATTATTAATCTACTGAATTGTGCTGTAAATTTAAGTGTATACTTAAATAGTTAACATAATTTTTAAAGCTTCAATAATAATGTTAAAAATTAAAGTAAATCACAATGAGATAAGAAATTTAAACTTTTAGGTTGGTAACTGGTGACTTTTTGTCAGGTAATCTGGTGACTTAAATTTTGATCATCTGGCAACACTGCCTGGCATACACAACTTCAAAGCAAAGGTGCCTACTGAGACTGTTCGCGTTACCTACAATACTGTGCCATTAGTACTATAAGTAGGTGAAATATCCGACAACCTTTTTTTAACACCCAATATAATTGGAATTTAGAATGAAATACTCATTGGCTAATTACAGAGATATTTGCAATGGAAGCAGTGTTGCCAACGTGTAAAAAGCAGAAGTCCCTCAAGAGTTACCGAAACATCCCTTTTAGAACAAAACAGTTTGGAAAGAACGGTGACAAAACGAAATAATAATTTAAAAAATAGTCAAATAAAAAAAAATAATAATAAAAACAAAAGACAATGGATTTAACAGATTAGATTTATATTAATTTTTTAAAAGAATAAAAAGAACAATGAGAAAGCGAAGAAATGAAATAATAGAATTAAAAAAGTACGAAATAATAAAATTTTAAAAACAATAAGAAACAACAGAAAACGATTTTACGACACGGTTCAGCAGATTAATAAATTAAAAAAAAAAAACACTGGAATAAAACAGATAAAATTTAAAAAGCATATAACGATAATATTAAAAAAAAAATAAAAACAAGTCACAACAAAGCACAATTCAGTAGATTCATGAATTAAAACAATCGAAAAGAAGCTTTTAGCCTGTTTCAAGAGATGGCGCTGTTGAATGTCTTACAATAACGCATGATGAGAAAGCAGCAAAGAAAATGAAATAATATAATTAAAGAAAAATAAATAAAATTTTAAAAACAATAAGACACGATTCAGCAGATTATTAAATTTAAAAAAAAACTGTTTGGAGAGAAAGGTGATAAAACAAATAAACAAAATTTAAAAAATATATGTATAACGATAATATAAAAAAATAAAATAAAAACAAGACATAACGAAGCACAACTCAGGAGATTCATAAATTAAAACAGCCGAAAGGAGCTTTTAGCATGTTTCAACAGATGGCGCTGTTGAATGCCTTACAATAGGCCCCTAGCAAGCTAGCTGGTGGCGTCGCCTGGTGGTGGTTGCGACAAAGATTGTAGGACGCGACTTGAAACCGTTATATCCATTTATATCATGTCGAAGCAGATTTGAATGTGTTTGCTAGTATTTCCTCGATTTGTTTTAAAGTATGGAAGGTAAAGATCGTCCTCTTAACTCCAGTGACAGTACTGACAGTCAACTGACAGCAGTGTTGCCAACCCTGATACGACCGTTTTCCCTTTCCAGGTGGTTCAAAACGATCCTATATAGTCTTGCCACATTGGCCGCTAGTGGCGCTCGTGACGCCGCTTGCTTAAAGTTACTGTATTTAGAAGGTACCGCCATTCATTTCCGCGGCTTCGTCCCCCAAATTAAAAAGGACGCGATGAAACGCTAACGAAGAAAAAGGATAGATACATAACAAGTTACTGTTGCTAAGGAGTTTATGGATGAATTTGATTAACCCCAAATTAAAAGAGATAGAAAGTTGGCGCTACCTTCTCGATCCAGTAACCTTACGTTTGCTACCTGCCTATAACGCAATAAATAGTTTTAAAAACATACTTAAGGGCAGTGCTGTCAACTGTACCAATTTTGAACTCGATCTACCGAATTCAAATTAGTTCTACCGAAATTTATACATATAAAAGGTAATTGGTGTTTAAAAACGGACACTATTTGAAACAAACATATGAAAGACGCCATGTGTCAAAGCAACGACATTTTTTAAAAGCAAGTAACAAGTGTTCAACAAAAAAAAATACCTCGAGTTAGCCTTGGAAAAAAATCGCATGCCGTAGCTTGGATATTCTATTCTCATATGTCAAAAAAATTTGATTAACCTCAAAATGTTCGTACGCCGACAGGATCTAGCTTTTAATCGTTAATTCATATATTCGTTTTTAAAGTAATATTTTAGCTTTTAAAAGAACGATTAAAATAAATTATGTATCTGAATTCAGTCCCTTCGCATAACCTAAATTTTATATTTTGACAGTACTTGCGATAATCACAACGCCTGTACAGGTCAATCTATGACACGTCCTTTTGTTTCCAAGGTTGACTCGAGGTAGGATTTTGTTGAACACTCGATACATAGTGTTCGTCTTTAAACATCAATTAGACATCTTTTCTTTATCAGAAATTACAGTTTGAACATGTGTTTTTGATTAAACTATTTTTTCGTTAAACTTTCACAATTTTTTTACGCCAGGTAAGATAAATAATATTGTTGAAATGAGATTAAAAAATTCCATTTAATAATATCTTATACAAGATATTGGCGTTTTTCATCTCCGCTAGATGCCGCTGTATATGACCACTTTTCCGCCTTTTTTGTGTTAAAAAAGTAGGGACACATAGTTTTTTGCGATTTTCACACTGCGGTACGGAACACATTACAATTTATACGAAGCCATAAGCGTAAATAAAACAAATTTGACTCCCTTCTGTCTTGACAACTCGCAGCTACAACTGTCAAGACACACGTGTATTTTTCATGACCATCTCGCAGTTTCCGCATAATTCCGCCCGCGGCGACTCTTTCATTCAAAGACGCGAATAGTGGTATTAAAAAAGTATCGATACACTTTTGTTTTAGTAGTTAGTAGTTTAGTGTTTAACTATTTTATTTAAACCACCTACCGAAATGCAGCGACATCTACCGAAATTTGTCACAACTATTTTCCGAAATGGTTGCTCGGTCGGTTGGCAGCACTGCTTAAGGGCCACTTTAATATTTAGACACATTGAAAATCTTTGCGGAGCGTATTCGTGTTATACAGGATGTCCGTTTTAAATCATGACAACTGAAGGTTTTCGAAACGGCAACCCATCAATCTGTTAGCGCTCGCATATTCCTCGACGCCACCAATTGATGCACGTGTGCTATTTATGCGTTTATTGTTATTATGGACATAAACTGCGACGAAAGCGAGGCCTATCGCTATGAGAGATTATTCTGTATAAAATGCTCATCGAATATAGTTGATTTGCAGATTAGTGCGTTTCATTTTTAATAAAAAGGTTTCCAACAAAGTCAGAAGTGGGATTGTGACCTAATGATTACGTCCAAAGACAATTAGTTTGTGTAAATTGTGCCCTGAGCTTGTGACTCATAAAGCCAGTTGTTTAATGAAGTGATAAAAATGGGGCGAACCTCATCGAAAGGAAAACACCGGTCCCGTTCCCATCGATCGAGCCGAAAGCGATCCCAGAGCGAAACCAGGTACTCCGCCACTGCGAAGTGACGATACTCAAAAACAATTGAAGCATTACAACGAGGGTAACTGAGTTGCAACAAATTGTGAGTACACGTTCTTCTAATGTTCATCTTGACGAGGCGGTTATACCTTTGTTCGAACCGGGCGCGGAAAACTCGCAGAGCACTGACCGATTGATTCGCAAAATCGATGAACTTATAGTGTACCATAAATGGACACAAGATACGCAGCTTGTAAATTAGCGACAAATCGGTTACGCGGCAATGCGCGAAATGGTATGATTCACTGACGAATCCGTGCATGAATTGGACGGACATGAAAAGCTCGATAATGAAAAACTTTCCGACCCCTGTTCGTTTTGGTAAACTCCTAGTGGGCTGCGAATTACGGTCCGGCTCGTGGTCAAAATTTGGGGACTATTGTTATGAAAGCAGCTTTAATCGTTTGAATCTCACGATTCCGGAAGAATACATCATCGACAGTGTTATCGAAGGAATCAAAGACGATAAATTGCACTCCCGCTCGCGCCGCGAATTGTCAGACCGTCGGCTCACTGGCCAATTATTTGAGTGCAGTGGCTCCTGTAAACCCACAAATTGCTACCTCCTTTAAACCCGTTGCAAAAATTTTGCTAGTACAGCAGGTTCGAGTAAACCATTTACGCCACCTTATAAATTCAACGACTCTCAGCGTAAACCGAGTGTGTCAAAAAGGTCATGTTTTAATTGCGGCGAAAACCACCGCGTACGAGATTGTCCCAAACCGGAAGTTAGGTGTCAAAAAATGTAACCGCTTTGGGACATACGCAAGAAAACCGCCGTCCACGTCCTATGTGGAGTAACGCTAAACGAGTTAATGAAATCCAAAAAGTAAAAGCAGACCCTAACGCGTTTATAAAAACGGCCACGATTAACGAAGTAATAAAAGTGAACTGTTTGATTGATAGCGGTAGCGCGTGTACCCTCCTCAAGTTGTCAACCGCGCAGAAGGCAAAACTACTACAATACAAGAGACTGATCAGAAAACGACACTTAAATGTTTCATGCGGGTAATATAGTTACCAGCCAATTGGAAAGTAGAACCAAAATTGTCATAGAAGAAGCCAATGTTATTGTCACGGCAATAATCCTCGAAGATCAGTACATTGGACACGACCTCATCGTCGGCCGCGATTATTTGAGTAAGGTATTGATGAATAAGACGAAAGATAAACTTTATTTGCGCAATTTGCCCCCTTTTAATGTGAACATTGTCGATATGGAGGACGTTAACGGGTCTGATCTTAAACTGGATTTAATTAATTGCGGTGACGAACTTTCCCCACAAGATAAAATGTCCACGTTTCAGTTACTCCAAGACTATAGAGATTGTATATCTTTTTCTATGAAGGACTTAGGCAAAACGAGTAGCATCAAGATGCATATCAAGTGTACAACCGAACAACCGATCGTTTATAGACCTTATCGAATGTCAAATTCAGAAAAGGAAATTTTGCGCCAATAATTAAAGACCTTTAGACAATAAGATTATTGAGTCCAACTCGCCCTATGCCAGTCCGATCCTTCTAGTCCGCAAAAAAACGAATGATTACCGAATGTGCGTTGACTACCGACGGCTCAACGCTATTACAATAAAGGACAAATACCCGCTGCCCTTAATAGAGGAGCAGATTGATAAGTTAGGAGGAAGTAATTGCTTTTTATATTACTCAGACCTTGCATCTGGGTTTTATCAAGTTCCGATGGCTGCTGATTCCACTGAAAAAACTGCATTCGTTACGCCAGACTCGCACTATGAGTTCTTGCGCATGCCGTTTGGGCTTTCAAATGCACCAAGTGTTTTTCAAAGGCTCATCAACAATACGCTAGGGTCCTTAAAAGATACTGTGGCCTTCCGTATATGGATGACGTCATTATTCCAAGTGCGTGCGTGTCAGAAGGATTATCACGGTTAAAATTAGTGCTCGATAGGTTTAGACAACATAACTTAACACTAAAGCTTCAGAAGTGCGTATTTTCAAAACAAAAATTGATTATTTAGGACGAGAAATTGGTGCAGGTAGTGTCCGACCTGGGAAACAAAAGGTCGAAGCGGTGTTAAAGATGAATGCACCAAGAAATGTTAAGGAAATACGGCAGTTTGTGGGCCTTTCCGGATACTTTCGCAAATTTATTAAAGATTATTCGCGCATAGTAGAACCGTTAACGCGTTTGACTAAGAAATCGACTCCCTGGGTTTGGGGTGAAGCTCAAGAAAAGTCTATCCAACAAATAAAACAAGCCCTAATGACCGAACCAGTCCTTACTATTTTCGATACATCCCTGCTAACGGAGCTACATACAGACGCCAGTTCCTTAGGTTTTGGGGCAATACTTATCCAACTAAACGCTGATGACCAGAAGAGTGTTGTAGCCTATTACAGCAAGCAAACATCACTCGAACAACGTAAATATCATTCATATGAATTGGAGACTCTGGCTGTAGTACTAGCTTTGCGTCATTTTCGCACCTATCTATTAGGAATAACATTTAAAAGTTGTGACCGACTGTGCGTATTAGAACAACTTTTAGCAAAAAAGGATCTAATCACGTGTAGGACGTTGGTGGCTAGAGGTACAAGATTTCAATTTTTCTATTGAACATCGCCCTGGGAGATACAGATGAGGCATGTAGATGCCTTGAGTAGAGACTTGATAGTAGATAGGGCCGAGGTTCTGCAAGTGGATATAACAGAAGCAGAATGGTTACAAGCTGTACAATTAGAAGATGAACAAGTGTGTATGATACGTAAGATTTTGCAGGAAAACGTTAATAATGCTCAGACCAAACAATATTTTGAGAACTATCAACTTAAGAAAGGCATGGTTTACCGCAGAGTAAATAAACATCGATCGGCTTGGTTGGTACCGCGTGGTGTCAGGTGGCAAATTTGTCGCCTCTGCCACGACAATATGGGCCATTTTGGGCTTGAGAAAACCTTACAAAAAATTCAAGAGAACTATTGGTTCTCCGGAATGCGTAGATTTGTAAGGAAATATGTAGATTCTTGTTTGCAATGTCAATATTACAAGCACCGAGCTGGAAAGAAACAAGGATTCTTGCACCCTATTGAGAAGGTGGCCACTCCGTTTCACACCTTACATCTTGATCACGTAGGTCCCTTCGTGACAAGTCGGTGTGGAAATAAATTCTTATTAGTTATTGTTGATGCGTTTACCAAATTCGTGGTAATCGAACCCGTAAAGAATACCAAGACTCGACATGTAACAAAGGCTTTAACGAATCTTTTCCATTTGTTTGGAGCTCCAACTAGAATTATTACTGATAGGGGAACGGCTTTCACCTCTAGAACCTTCAAGATGTTTTGTGAAACCTATGGTATAAGGCATACACTTAATGCTGTAGCGACTCCACGCGCTAACGGGCAGTGCGAGCGTTACAACCGTACAATTATAAATGCCCTTGCTGTAACTGCTGCCGGCGAGGAGGAAGACAACTGGGACCAGTGTGTTAAACCAATTCAGAGTGCGCTAAACTGTACAATGAATAAAAGCACTTGGGTAGCGCCTATTGAGGCTTTGGCTGGTTATAAACCACGTCATGTTGCTGAATCCTATTTAGTAAATGAGATACAGACACTTTGGATCGCCTTGACTTGGTAGAACCTAAGGAATACCATTAAGGAAAGGATGACGGCGGACCAGAAGGTTCAAAAGGAGCGTTATGACCGTTCTCGTGCCACTGCAACGAAATATAATGAAGGACAACTTGTAATGATCGCACATGCTGCGCCAAGTACGGGTGCCAGTCGAAATTACTTCCAAAGTTCAGGGACCTTTTAGGGTTCGACGAGTTTTGCCGAACGACCGCTATGAGGTGGAGGACTTAAGGGAAGTCATAACCATAGGAGGACTGTTATCGCAGTCGATAACATAAAACCATGGATTGTCCTAAAGGTAGGGGCTATACTTTGTATACTGACTTAAGGTTCAGGCGAACATATAAGATTTGGTGTGCATGATTATCGACCACAGGGGTTAGTAAATGACCAACAGTCGATTAGGGTTGGTACATGACCAACATTTGCAAACCTGATTCATGGCTAACCAAGATGGGTTAGTAGGTGAGTAAGAGAATTAATTAGTTGAAGTTAGTACGGGAATGTGACCCAATTTAAATGTCTAGTAAATGACTAGAACTGACATCTATTCAATGGCCAGTATATGACTAGCACTGCAACCTGTCAGCCTGTAGAAATGTCCAGTATGTGACTAGAACTAGTTGAGTTTTTCTCACGTGGGACTACTGTAAAGCCTTCAAGGAAAGTTTAAAAGTAATATGCTTTTGGCTTGTCGCTGATGCTGTGTTTGTTTCAGATAACCAGTGATTCTGAGGTCAGAATCATATTGCAGGATGTTGAATGTTAGCGCTCGCATATTCCTCGACGCCACCAATTGATGCACGTGTGCTATTTATGCGTTTATTGTTATTATGGACATAAACTGCGACGAAAGCGAGGCCTATCGCTATGAGAGATTATTCTGTATAAAATGCTCATCGAATATAGTTGATTTGCAGATTAGTGCGTTTCATTTTTAATAAAAAGGTTTCCAACAAATCAAATTGGAAACAACTTCGTATTTTCCAGAATCACAGAAGTAGAATGTTTTGCCTATTTGTAATTTTTAAGGAGTCACGATTTAGAACGGACACTTCTGTATATGTAATTGTTTTGAAAATAAGGTTTTGTATTTTGAAGTTCGTACATAACCTCATTTTTTTTCTACATCATATGCGAATTGTTACACAAGTGTGTTTCGTAATACATAAAAGAGCAACTTTGAGCCGTCTCGTCTAAACAGGAACTTTCAGCGTTCAGTTTATTTTTACAGAAATAAAACTTTTTTAGAAATAAAGTCCCTTAATACCTAAAAACCCTTACGAACCTTAAGTTGGTAACACTGAATGGAAGAAGAGTGCTTGACAATTGAGAAACTGTGTCAAAGATGCTTTTTGACACAGTTTCTTGTCCATCATATGGCGCGGCAATGCAGAGAAATGGACGGAAGAGAAGAAAAACCTCTTCTTTTTTTCATCGCTGTTACTCTATCAAAAAATTTAAGTGATCACATGGTATAATATTTTGAAAACTTAAATCACGTACTTTTATATTATTAGTATCACAAAATCTTCTAAGCGGACACTAAATCGCGCAAATGTACACTTTACGTTTCGCAGTCGTTCGACTGCTTCGTCAGAAGTGAAAATTATAATTATAATTTTCACTTCTGACGAAGCAGTCGAACGACTGCGAAACGTAAAGTACATTTGATTTAGTGTCCGCTAAAGATTTTGTGTCTAAATTTCATCGGACAAGAACCAACTGTAAATATATTATTAGTGGTGAATTAATAAATATTTTACGTTCTCTTTTAATTTATATATGAATTGTGTAATTCTTTTATATACCTCGGGTTCCAAAATGTTCCTTTTTCCTTCTTTCTAAACAACAGGCGTTTATTTCCTTAAAAAAATGCTGCATTAAAATAATTTAATTATTTATTAATCTTGCGCAAGGCGCGCCGTAAAAAGATTTAATAGGTTTATTATATTATTGGTTCACTTAAGCATAATTAGTCACGCGTTGTAATTATTATTATTACCGTATTTAAGGCGCTTAGTAACAGTTTCCTTTGTGTCAAGTTTTAGACACCATCATCGAAAAATTCAAATACAAAGAAAACCTGCAAGAAAATGTTGGTTTTCTTGCAATTAAAAAAAAATAAATTAAATATAGGGTATTCCAAGTTGAGTGGCCTATTACACGTTTTCGGAAGGGAAGGGAATCTACAAAAACTCTGACAATTAGTTCACTGTCCTATGGGAAAGTGATCTTTCAGATTAACATATCTTCACCGTTATAGCACTTCCGGTTATACCGGAAGTCGCCGTTAACTTACTTATTTTAAATGGAATGCTATAGTTTTTATTGCAAATTCTGATTCTGCACATTATTCTAAATAAAAGGCGTAAAGGCTTGCCCATACCTAAATGTAACCGATTTTGAGATATCTTCAAATTTATTTAAAAAATTGTTTCGGTGACCTTTCATTTAAGAAAATGTATTTACGACACTTTCAGATTTCAAGATTCAAGTTATCGATGGCACATCGTTTGCAAGTATAATGTTCAGGCTTTCAAATTATCCCTGAAAAATTCATAGGTTGATTACAATATGGTGTCGAATCTCATTATGTTTAACTGCCCAAAACTCAATTTTCGTAAATGGAACACTCTGAATATTTTTACATCATGAGATACAGAATCAAATTCTACATCGATTGGTATTAGCCTATTAGCATTCCCTGTACCTATTCCCTGAAAGCTTTTAATAGGCTTCTACTGGGATACTTGGATGCTTGGGATACCCTGTATATTCCGGGGACCGTTTGCGAGTATTCGGCCCGTGCTTACGTATATTTTGTGCAGATTCATCTTCTGATTAGAAAATTGCGCCGCTTCGGTTCGCTCAAGTTGTTTAAGTAATTTAGTTAAAAAATGTCTTCGGACATGACCGTTGCGGTACAAGGCGATCGCTCCACCGGCCCAACGTATTTGGCAAACGACGTTGAAAATTGGCAGGTATGATTTTTCAAAAAATTCATAAAGTTATACCCACTCATTATTATTTAAAATAATTAAATAAACAAATAAAACAATGCGTCATTAACAAAGCAAACATTTTTTAAAAACATCGACTCACCAGGGTGGGGGGGAAGCTCATAAAAATTAGGTTCTCTTCGTTGTTCCAAAAAGTTATTCCTACTCATAATTACTAAATAAATAAATAAATAAAACAATGCGCCTTTAACAAAGCAAACCTTTTTTAAAAACATCCAATTACCAGGGTGGGGCAGGGGGCGGGAGCGGCGGGGGGTTGTATAGCTCATAAAAATTACCCATAATTAGGTTCTCTTCATTGCTCAAGATCAGACTTGATTCATTCCTGCCGATGCCGATTTTTGTTAACTGAAGTTTTGATTCTTTTTGCGCACGGTTTCTCTTTCGCGCCCAAAAATTACAGAGGTAGGGGGGAGGGGGGCGGCAGCTAATAAATATTCTAAAATAATAATTACGGATTTACGGATTTGTGCCAATTCAAGCCCCGACTTTACTTCTTCGTTTTCTTTCATTAATCCGAAGGAATTGAGCATCCGCCACTGTCTACAAAGAAACTGACGACGTAACAGGGGTGCATCGGGTGCGAGACCACACAGGGCCCCCCCATAAGGTCCGTAAGTAGGCAACGTAGCACTTTTGGCAAAATTCTATCCAAAAACATACAAATTCGTCAAAATCCAAATTATCTATACATTCCACAAGAACTCATCTAAATATATAAAGGGTGTTTAAGAATTATGTTCGGATACTTCTTTCTCTTTTTCCTTTTGCCCATGTGGGCGTCGGCTTTTCTTGTTCAATTCTTCCACCATCTCTTCCAGTCATTCCGGTCATTGGCCAGTAGTTTCATTTCATTTAGTGTTTTTCCCTTTCTTCTTCCTATCTCCTCTACCTGTTGTATCCATGTCTTTCTCGGTCTCCCTCTCCTCTTCTTCTTTCCTGTCTTTGCTTCCATTGCTTTTTTTCGCCAGTCTGTTATTGTCCATTCTTGTTATGTGTCCAAACCAGTTCAATATTATCTTGTTTTTCTTCCTTTCTATGTCTTCTTGATTCAACTGCTTTCTGATGTCGTCGTTTCTTATTCTATCCATCTTTGTCTTTCCTGCTATTTTTCTCAATTGTTTCATCTCTGCTGCTGTCACCATACTCTCGTGTTTGTTTGTACTCACCCAGGATTCACATCCGTGTAGTAACGTTGGTACTATTAGTTTGTTGTATACCTGGAGTTTCACTTTTGTTTCTATCTCTTTTTTCCCAAATATTGTATTATTATTAATGCAAACATAAAAGTCTTAATAGCCATAGATACGAAAATCAACCGTTTCCGAGATCATGGCCAGCTCCACTAACATTCACTGACGTGTATGTATGGCCGTTTCAATTTGACTTTTAAAAATTTGACGGGTACTCCACTCAGCGCCTCTCGTGAGTTTTTAAGTAACTGCAGTTGCCATTACGTTATTATCAGTAGTTCTGTAGTATCTTTAATAGAGAGCGCTGAGGGGAGTACTCCACGGCATGCTTTCCGGAACCGAATTTTAGGCGAATTGACACGGCCATACATACATGTCAGTGAATGTTAATGTTGCTGGCCATGCCGAGATATAGTCAATTCTGTAAAAAAATAATTTTGCTTGTTATCCCTTCAGTGACTTTTCAATTTAAACTAATATTTGAATTCGAATTTTTCAGAACATTGTGAAGCAGGTCTTGGATTAGATCGATGCGAAATGCCACTTTACGTTATGTCACGTATGTCACTATAATTGTTGGATAACTGTCAACATCAGTTGATTTAGGCAGTCATCCCTTCATCAAAACCAACTTGATGAACTTTTCAACTGAACAGCCGAACATCTCGATTAAAATCAATGTTACAGTGATCTAATGTTCTCCTTCCGTTCTACGCATGCTCATTTCCGTATAAAAATGAAACTAATTGTATTTTAAACCACTCTCATAGCGCACGTTATTACTACCAAAACTCGTCTAAGGTAGTTTCTGGTTTCTCTCCCGTGACACACTTTCAATCGTGTCTTCTTCTGGCCATTCTTCTTCCTTTTCTTCTTCGAATTTCTCATCAGGAAGCCCGACCTTCTTTTTTGGTAATTTTTCCGTTTTAAATTGGATGGGTCAGCCGGGAGTTCAATATGAATCGGGAATTTTCTTTAGTATTGGTTTGAGTTGTATTTCTTCTTCTCCTTCGGGTTCCTTTGGCCGAAGTTTACCCGTAGGCCATTCTTTCTCCTCCGAAGGTCGCTCAGCCTTCTCTTTAGGTTGACGATGCCACGGCAAAGACGTTTTTTCTTCAGACACTTCTTCCAATGGTTCAACAACTGGTTTTTCTTCCGGTTGTTTCTCTTCACTTATCAAGGCAGACTTTTTTTTATCGAATGGTTTCAATGGTTTCACTGAATCCTTTTTAGTAGGTCTCTTCGATGGACTTCTTTTCTTCGGGCTTCTTCTCTTCTGGAACCGGTTTCAATTTATCTTCTTCTTTAATTTCCTTTTGCCCCGGTATTTAATTTAGTTGGTTCTTTGTTACGTTTCAAATTTGCCGCCAAGAAATCGTGGCCAAACAGCATCATCTCAGGTGCGCTTCGGTACAGTTGGCAACATTGATCCCCCTCGTTTACCTCGCAAGAGGGGAAAAACTCGCGTTGGGCGAACGCGCAACATTCATTGGCTATGGGGCTACGGACCATCATTGGTTACTGTCCGCATTTTTCGCACATTCTTTGTCGACCCCATTTTGGCTTCACGTTCCTCTTGCAGTTGTTGTTCCACTGGTGCCAGAGTAAGACGTATTTTAGTGTGATCTCGGAATTCTTGCTTTTTGTGTAAGGAGAATTCGATAACGGCGCTCCGGCATCCCTGTTAACACTACCGCACGATTTGGGGTATTTTTAACCCCAATTCCAAGCCTGGGAGCTTTGAAAACCCCAGGTAACGTAAAAACGTGCAAGGGCGTGTACGAAAATGGACGCTAACATTTTCATTTTTCTGTACGCTTTTAGCACAAGCTTTTAGTGCGGCTTTCAAGTATCCGTTCACGGATTTTCGGAGAATAATTTCGAATCATCGTATTGAATCATCTCGTCTTTCCCTGTGAAGAATTTAGTTCCGGCGTTCCTACGACGCATCTTCCAAAACCGCTTTGAACCGGATCATCGTTGTTAGCAGCAATCCACAGGTGGCGTTGTGAGCGCCAACTTCACCCCGAAGTTTGAGCAGACAGCTGAACGCAGCCGTGTCCTACCGACAAGGTCGTGAGTTTGACGTTTAACTTTATTAGTCAATTCTTTTTTTTTGCGAACGTGAATTTAATTGCATGATTATCGGAGAGCGAATTTTCGGCTGATTGCGGTCGGCACAAATTAGATTAACAGATTTAGGACGCTAAGAAAATAAAATCGGTTTGTAGTTACATTTGCAAGTTGATTTGTAATAAAGCTTTTAATTGTTAACCTTCGCTGTTGTGTTTGTGTCCACCACCTTGACGTACTAGTGAGTGAAAAGTCTCTGATTACATTTGATTTTTCTGTCCAATCCTGTCGATTCGGGGACGTCGACAAGATTGTTATTCGCTCAGTTGATTATCAAGTCCGAACTGGCGCCCTTTAGTTATTTTATCATCTAAGTTACTCACTCCCTTCACATTGCAGCTAGCCGAGGGGATCAGCTGGTGAAAGAGACAGCAGGAAACTTGTACGCCATCAAGGTAGGTACGAGGCTAGTCAATTAAATTATAAATTTGGTGACATCTTCCAGAACTTCCTCCGGCTTGGGTTTCGGTTGACGACGACGAGGTGCTGTCGGCTTGCTCTCATCTTCTTTTTCCTCTGGTTTTTCTTTTTAGAAGGGCTGTAATTTTTCCGGAATGTATTTTTCTCCAAATCCTCTGGTATTTGTGGAATTTCTTCCCGTGACTTTTCTGGTAGTTCCTCGGTAATTACTTCTTCTTTTTCTTCCGGCTTTGGTTTTTCAACTTGTTTCAAATCGACTGTTTCTAATTGTTCTTCTTCCTTGGGCCTCGTCACTTTCTTAACTGGTTTGAGTTTGACGTCTTCGAATTTCTCCTTTTTTTTTGGTATAATCCGTTTGGCGTTTTTCTAGGGTTTGATTTCCTCTTCTTCTTCTTTCTGCAAAGTAATTTCCTCTATTTCTTCGGGTTGTTCTTCTGCAGGCAATTCCTCGCCTTCAGTTTAATCGATTTCAATAATTTCACCTTTAAGGCCTCACCTTCCTTCTTTTCGTTCTTTTTCTTCTCACCTTCCTTCTTTTCGTTCTCTTGACTTCTTCTTTAACGGTCATTTCACTTACTTCCTTTATAACAGGTTGCAGTTCGTCCTCGGAAATTGGTTTCTTTTCAACCTACTGCGCGTTTCACTTCAAACATTCAAAAAATCTCGGAAACGGTTAATCTCCGGACCTACGTTCGTCAAGACTTTTGTGCTTGTATTGATGTTATCCACAAATGGGTAAAATTTAAGAAAAAAAAAGTTTCTTAAACACCCTGCATAAACACAAAACTTAAAAATTTACGATACGTAAAGAAAACGGAAAAAAATAAACGAATGTATAGGCTGTCTCAAAAATAGGTAACGCCTGCGCTTACAGGATTCGATTCGGGAAGCCGAAACAAATCAAAATGAAATTCACTGAAGTCCATTATTTCGCTTGAGTCTACCTTCGTTATCTCCTAGTTGCTAGTCTTAGTGCTTAAAAAAGGGCCCCACAATTCTGGCCTTCTTAGGAGGCCGGCCCTGCGGCGTAATCATTAAATTCGTTGTAAATTAAGCTCAAAATGTTGCATTATGCACGGTGACAGTTGGCTACGAAACGGGCCCCAAATAAAATCGAAGTTATTAAAAAAAAAAGTGCGTCGCAGGGAGAGACTTCAACGCTGGAGTAAGCGAAGGCCCCAAAACTTCGGAAAACACACTTCTTGTGTCTACACGTAGCCTCAAGCTTACTATTATTGTTATTATTATTAAATTAATTAAAAAAATAATATACCTGCATAAAAAAATCTTGCAAGTCATCTAATTTAAGAACCTTTACAGGATGAGGACGTAAGAAGTGATTCATCGAACGAAAGCGTCCTGGATTTTACAGACGACGAGCTGGTGCCGCCCGGCCGAAAGTAAGTACCCACTTTTCTTTCCCCCCGTTTCTTTTTTTTGTTTAGTTTCCAAACACTGTTATCTTCGAACGACTAAAGCCCCCCGTAATCCTTGGGGGCGGAGAATCCGCTCTTCTAAAATTACCTTCCGAGTGTCACGTGCAAGTTGTTTACGAAAAGTGTGACCTCAGCCACATAATTAATATCAAATATTAGTTCGAGTCCGTTTCAAAAAAATAATATTTGTGCTGCTGTAAAGCTGTAAAGTTGTTCGATTGCGTCCGCGGACCCGCGCGCGGTTATATAAAAGAAGAATGCAGATGGAAGTCGGTGTTCGGTTGGGATGTTTTTAGAACGCGCGAGATTTACGCCGCCGCCGCGCCATCAATGCTGCTTATTATCGTGGTATTATTTATTAATTGATCATCGGCAATTGACTTGTAAGACAATGCTGATAAGAGTTTGATAAGCGAGCAAGATCGGTCTGTTGTTGTTACTAGTAATATTTAACAATTTCGCGTGGTTTGCGTGCGCGGTCTTTCGAAATGAGCGAGGAGGAACAAATCGTTAAAAGCAGCGATGGGGAGGAAAGTACCAAGAAGAAGGACGAAGAGATCAAAAGCGACGACGACGACACGATAATGATTATTGACGATGAAATGTAAGTTTGAAGTTGCAATAATTTGTTAGTAAAATAGCGTTTCCCACTGGTTGCACTAGTGCACACTCAGTGTATCTTCATCTCTTATTATTACATGAGGTTAAAATGAGATGAAAATATAATGAGTGTGCACTAGTGCAGCCAGTTGAAAACGCTATAAGATTCCTAAATATTTTGCGCCCCTCAAAAACTTGTCAGTTCAGTGTTTTTTTTAAATTTTGTGGCGTTGATTGATTCTGTTTTACAGTTAGTACTCTAAAGTTTTAATTTTTTTATCTGTTAAAATAAATTGTGTTTAGTTTTCAAGTAGGCTGTGGAGAAAAAATATATGAACATCGTCGATGTATGTTCCACCCAGTGATTTTTTAATTTCTTTTATCAACTCTTGCCATGGAATTTGAACGGGACGTCTTAGCATTACTGTAAAATCGTAAAACAGTGTAATGAAGCCAGTGTTGCCAGATGCTCTTGGTCACATTTCCCCATTCCGCCGTACAAATTTCCCCAAAATCAACAATTTAAAAATTTCCCCAATCCTGATACGTAGATGCTTTAACTTTAAAGTTACGTTTTTATTAAAAATACACCGATAGAGATTCTAAATTAGATTAGTTGGTAGTATGTATTTGAGATTTCTTGTCAGGATAGGATACGTTTAGATAAAGTGAAACCGAATTTTATATCGAGCATCTTCTTTCAAGTGTTGAAGAAAAACGGATAGTAATAAACTATGAAGCTTGGAAAAATCCAAGGCGGAGCCTTTTTTATTCTTTCATGTTAGCATAAATCAGAAGGCATGTGTGCTGCCTTGAGGTCTTTCGGTTCTGCTCTATTTTAGTAAAGCTTAATAAAATAAAGTACAATAAATGTTGTCACAAGTACAAGAAACATCTGTTTGTCTTTAGCTGTTAAGCGTATAATCAAACTAATTGCTCAGTTTATTTTTTTCCCAAAATTTTCCTCAAGACTAGCAAAGAAAATCTCCTACATTTTACCCATCTGCCTTGAAGGGGGCGCAGCAATTGTTTTCAAAACAAAATCGATTGTTAGGTACATGTTTAGTTTTAAAACAACAAACACATGTCCGTATTCTTGGTATTTTTTGCAAGCGATAAGCCAGCAATGCAGGGCGACGTGCAGCCTTTTTCGAGTAATGATGGACCACACAGAGAACCATAAATCTGCCAACCGAGTAACCTTATCTTTGTATTTTGTATCTTTGTATTTCTGTACAAAAGTTTGTCGCGTTAAAATCACGGATACATGTACAACCTCAATCAAAAGTAATGAAACGTTCAAAACTGAAACGCTGTAGTCAGAGAGAGAGATGAAGCCTTATGGCGAACGAATGTTTCCGAAGTCCTTCAGAACCCTACAACACGTTGCGCTCTCTCTGACGCGGCACCGTTGCACTCTGACTACAGCGTTTCGGTTTTGAACGTTTCATTACTTTTGATTGAGGCTGTACATTAGCGGAAAAGGCATATCGAATTACGCTCAAGTTAAAAGTGTTTTGTTTTTGTCTGTTTCTTTTCCAAGTCTAGCGTCATAATTCTGGGTCCTTTCAGTCCGGCAACAGATACTTTAAAAATGTCAGCTTTTACACTTGAATAGTAAAATTTATGGGGGGCTCATTTGCGACAGACAAACGCGAGCATTCCTGATAAGTTAATGTGGGGGTCTCTTGATACGTTTTTGGACATCTGGAACAGGCGTGCGTGTGAATTAAATGCTACGACTATGATTGGCCGAAGTGGTTTCAGAATTTCGCTGCAAAGTCCGAGGGGATGTGTTTTAATTGTTTTCGTGGGAGTACGGGACGCAAAGAAACAGGCCGATAGCATTGACGCTTTAGCGAGAACGGTTGAGTTCATTTCTAATTTGGCTTAGTTGGGTTTTTTCTTAAGCGCTTGTAGTCTTTATTCATTTTATAGTTAAATCATTTATTTCGGTACGGTTTAAATACAGAAAGTAGATCGCGCCGATATTCGAAGGTGAAATCTGTTAAGCTAGTTATACTGTACTTTCTGAAAATCGTAATCCTTGTTTAGTTGTAATGATTTCAAACGCAAGGGTTTTACGTTCACGATATCTGGCCCCACCGAGACAGATATCAGGAGTTTTTCCCAATTTTTTTTCTTTTTTTTTTCAATAAATAATTAATTAAAACTAATTTCGTGCGTTTTATTAATGTAATCCGCTCCTTTGTTCATTCAAGATTTTACTGCTCGCACCAAGAGAACGGGTTATCACAACGTGTATATTCCTGCTAACAACGATCACGTAAGCCATAATTAAAGGTATTATTCTTTATAGCAGGTTCTCCGAAGGGTCGTTCAACTGTAAACAGAAGTAGGCCAGTAAAAACTAACTCCTTCAGCTGTAGCGCCGGCGGTAGATCTTTAGGCACGTAGCATGTAGCGACCGTCTGGAAAGGATGGCTAGGAGTGCATGTACTTGGCGTAGTAAAGTCTGGCTGCCCTTCGGAATCTTCCTGGTTATACGGTCGGCCCAGTTATTTAAATTGGGCATAAATCTTAAGTTGTGGTTGTTTGTACAGTTTTATTAGGTGTTTACTTGTAAGTAACAGTCAATAAACAAGGCTAATTAGTGGACGTGTTACAGCCTGAAATTTCCCCATTTTGGGGAACAAATCCCCATCTGGCAATACTGCATCAAGAGAGCAAAGACGCACTTTTCACTTAAGCAAAGACATGTTGTCCAGATTTCATGGCAAGAGTCGATAAAAAAATTTAAAAATCACTTGGTCTTGATAGTAAATTTTTACAATTCAATAAAATATTCTTAAGAAAGAAAAAAATAAAAATAAACAAATAAATGACGATATTTTTAATTTGTTGGATGGGTCTTCTTGTCTGTTAAAACAATTAAGAATGTTAGTTTTCGAGTAGGCCGAAGGAAAACAAATAAATACCTTCCTATCGACAATACACAGTGGCGTAGATAGAAACTTGTTTCCGGGGGAGGGGGGGGGGCGAATAAAAATATATAACGAGTACGGACTCTACTTATTATTTTAAAGTGCGTTCAGTAAAAACCGTTATCAAGTAGGCTTATATCAAATGCACGATTATATTATAAACATAACCTAACTTTTTATACCCATTTAATTACGATTTTCTACAAAATTGATAATAAAGCGCAATTAATGAAATAAAGCATTTATTTTATTACGAATACCTCGAAGATGTAAACAAAAACTTTGACCGTTGACGCTATTGACAGTTCGCAGTTATTCGAGGTTGCAGCGAGGGCGCGACAATTGTTTTCAAAAGAAAAGCGATTATTACATGTCTAATTTCAAACAGCAAACAAATGGCCGGCTTCTCGGAGTCTGCAGCGGTGTTTTGCGAGCGGGAGGCCAACAATTTGAGGCGTCGCGTTTTACTTTCAGTGGACCACCCTCGGCTGGTTGTAAATCTGTCAGAATAACCTTCATCTGGGTATTTCTAAGTTCTGTACAAAATTTAGTCACGCTGAAATCGCAGTTACTTGTACGTTACTCATAAGCTAAAGTGTTTCTTTTCCAAAGCTGGCGTCTACAAATCCACTGTAGATGCACAGACGTCATAAAACAAATCTATCTGACGTTTAAATTGGTTTCGTAGGTTTTGGACACATTCTGTCGTGTTAAAATTGCAGATAAATGGCCACGTGTTTAAAGGTATCAGATTACATGGCGAGTTGAGACCTTCGCTGGAGTCTGTTCCCTTTCACCCTTTCATTCAAGCAACAGATACTTTTAAAAATGTCAGCTTTTACACTTGAATAATAAAATTTATGTGGGCTTCGTTTGCGCCCGGCGACAGCGAATGTTTCTGATAAGTTAATAGGGGGTCTCTTGATACATTTTGGCATCGGGGAGAGGCGTGCGTGTGAACTTAATGCTACGGCTACCATTGATCGGTGGGTTTTTAAAAATCTATCTGACAAGTCCGAGGGGGTATTGTTAATTTTTACTTGCGGGATAGGAACGCGGAGAGGAAGCAGATAGCATTGGCGCTTTGACGAGAACGGTCGAGTTGAATTCTAATTTGGCTTAGGAGTTTTATTTAGGCGCTTGTAGCCATCATTCATTTTTGTTAAATCATTTATTTCGGTACGGTTTAAGTACAGTGTGTTAAGAAAGGCAATTAAAACTAAACACGTAGGCGTCGCGATGCAAGTGATTTAATCAGAGTGATAGTGCGTGGAAGTGAGACGGATTATACGGCTTAGGTAATTGACATTTATATGTATTCCTTCAGCGCACCTTTGGTGGTAACAATTGCGTAGGGATAATTTCATTTGCATTAATTACTGACTAACGAGTCAGCCAAGTTCTTATTGACTTTGCATTTGAAATAACTTTGATCAAATTATTTTTTTCTTACATTTCAGTGAGTATTAAAACTCACTAGTGACCTTCATCTTAGAAAAATTGATTGGCCAGTGTTTCTTTAATTAGTAGACAAATTCTGTAATTTAATCAACCAACAGCAATTAACTATTTAATTATTAATCTAAGTGAGGAGCAGAGCTCTCCCACAACCATCTGTGTAGACATTAAACCACCAACGGTGTGAATCGAAAGAAAGTAGATCGCGCCGATATTCGAAAGTGAAATCTGTTAAACGATTTATACTGTACTTTCTGAAAATCGTGATTTTTGGAGATCGTGAGCGAAAAACCCTTGCTTTTGAAATCAGTTTATTTGTACTGATTTCAAAAGCAAGGGTTTTTCGCTCACGATCTCCGATCCCACAGAAGCGGATATCAGGAGTTTTTCCCATTGTTTTTTTCTTTTTTTTTCAATAAATCATTAATTAAATTTAATTGTTGCGTTTCATTTTTAAATTATCCGCTCCTTGTTCATTCAAGAGTTTTACTGCTACACCAAAAGAACCAGGTTATCACGAATTAGTTTCCTAGTAACAAAGATCACGGGCCATAATTAAAGGTATTATTCTTTATAGCGGTTTCTCCGAAGGGTCGTTCAACTGTATAAACAGAAATCGAGGGCAGTAAAAAATAACCCTTAGGCGGCCGCTGTAGACAACAGTAGGTAGCAAGCGAACCCGTAGTGCAGATAACATTAACAAACAGCTGTGCGACCTTTCGGAAGCTACGAGACAGTTATTTAAATTGGCCATAAATCTCAAGTGGGTTTGTTTGTACATATTTATTATTTGTTTACTTGTCAGTAATAGTCAATAAGCAAGTCTAATTGGTGGGCGCGTCACAGTACTAAGCTACGACGTGCCGTCATAAAATAAAAGCAAGTTCAGAGCCTTCTCGATAACGGATTTCTTTGAACGCACGTTATTTATGTAATGTAAAACAGCGAACAAAAAATAAAGCAAATAATAGTAATAAAAAAAAACTCCTTTTGTATGAATTACTCGAAACATAATAGGTTTGTTCCAGCAATAGTTCGTAACTAGTTCGAAACCGTCAAAAGTATGCAGTCATCGAAATTGTACATTTGACGGCGCCGTTAAAATCGGTCATTATTTTGATGGGCAACTGTTTTTAACGGTCCGAACTAGTTACGAACTCTTGCTGGAAAAGACCTCATATTTTAGAAAAATTTCGGTTGGGGCTTGCCCCCCCCTCCATCTACGCCACTGACAAATACACATACGTTTTAGTAACTTTTCAATTTTCAGTAAAATATTTAAAAAAAAGGAACAAATAAAGAAATGAATGATGACGATCTTTTTAAATTTTTACTTTCATCGTTTTTGTTTTCATTTTGCTTGTTACGAAAATAAAAGCGTTTAATTTTCGTGCAGACTGGAGAAAAATAAACAAATGTTAACAATTAACAGTGTTTCTGGCAGTTTCGATTTATTAAAAAAATTTCAAAAAAAAAGAATGAATGACGATAGTTGGAAAAAAGTGCTTTAAAAAATTGAAATTTTAAGAAACGAAGGCCAGAGCAGGTTAAAGGTGAAGGTCAATCCAACCTAAGACGATAAATTTCAAAAACATTAAAAAAATTAAGTTTCAAGAAGCTAGGTCCAGAAATTCCAAAGGTCAAGGTCAACCCACCCAAGGAAAATAGGAGAAAAAATCTTAAAATTTTAAGATTTCAAGAATAAAGGGTTAGAAGAGTTAAAGGTCAGGGTAAACCGAACCCAAGGCAAAAAATTTAAGTTTCAAGAAGTGAACTCGAGAAAGGTCAAAGGTCAAGGTCAACCCATCCCAAGGAAATTAGGGGAAAATCTAATCTGAAATTTAAAATTTCAAGAATATAGGGTCAGAAAAGTTAAAGGTTAAACCGAACTCAAAGCAAAAAATGTAAGTTTCAAGAAGCGATGTCCAGAAAGGTCAAAGGTCAAGGTCAACTCAACCCAAGAAAAATGGGGGGGAAATCTTAAAATTTTAAAATTTCAAGAATAAAGGGTCAGAAAAGTTCAACGTCAGGGTAAACCGAACCCAAGGCAAAAAATTTAAGTTTCAAGAAGCGAGCTCCAGAAAGGTCAAAGGTCAAGGTCAACCCATCCCAAGGAAAATAGGGGAAAATCTTAAAAAATCAAAAATTTCAAGAATAAAGGCTCAGAAAAGTTAAAGGTCACCGAACCCAAGGCAAAAACTTGGGAAAAAAGTAAAAATTTCAAGAGAATTAAAGATCAAGGTCAACCCAACTCAAGACGAAAAAAAAATAGGGGAAAAATCTTTAAAAGCTTAAAATTTCGAGAAAATGCTCAGAAAGGTAAAAGGTTAAGGTCAAGGTAAACTGAATTCAAAATTGGAAAAAAAACGTTTTTAAAAGATTCAAATTTCAAGAGACGAGGCTCACAAAGGTTAAAGGTCAAGGTCAACCCAACACAAGACAAAAAGTTGCAAAAAAAGGAATCTTTAAACAATTAAAATTTCGAGAAACGAGGTTCAGAAAGGTTTAAGTCAAGGTAAACCGAACCCAGGACAAGAGAAAGTGTAAATTTTTTTTTAAATTAAAATTTCAAGAGACGAGACTCAGAAAGTTTAAAGGTCAAGGTCAATCCAAACAAGGTAAAAAAATGGAACACTCTTTAAAAAGTTAAAATTTCAAGAACAAAAGTTAAAAACGGTTAAAGGTTAAGCTTAATCCCACACAAGGCATAAGAATTGGAAATCTTTTTATAAAAATTAAGAATTCGAGAAAATTAAAAGTCAATGTCAACCCAACTCAAGGCAAGACATAGAGAAAAAAAATTTTAAAATTAAAATTTCGAGAAACCAAGTTCAGAAAGGACTGGACCCAAGTCAAGAAAGATCGGAATTTTCTTTTTTAATTAAAATTTTAAGAGACGAGGCTCAGAGAAGTTGAAGGTGAAGGTTAACCTAACCAAGGCAAAAAGATTTGGAGAAAATCTTTAAAAAGTTAAAATTTTAAGAACAAAAGTTCAAAACGGTTAAAGGTCGAGGTCAATCCAACACAAGGCAAAAGAATTGGAAAAAAATCTTAAAAAATTTAGGACTTCAAGAGAATTAGAGGTCAAGGTCAACCCAGCTCAAGGCGAGAAATAGGGAAAAAAATAAAAATTTCGAGTAACGAGGTTCAGATAGGTTAAAGCTTAAGCTCAACACAACCGGAGGCGAGGAATATAAAATAAAACATGTAATAAAATAGAAGCGATTTAATGTAATTTGTTGCCACTGGCGAGTTACTTTTAAAAAGTCCAAACTGATGATGGTTTAGTGATCGAAACGTACACTAGTAAATCAAAACGTATTTTATCAGAAACGAAAGGAAGGAGTTATTTCATTATTTACTATTTTGTTTCAAGAACGACAATGTTTCACCAATTCATCGATTAATTAAAAAAAAGAACTCCTGATGATGTTGTATTTGTTCTACTTTAAGTAAAACAACGTTTTGCTAAGGCTAAGAGCCCACTTTCATTTTTATTAAATCGTTAAGGGCCATTAAAGCCAAACAAGCATTTTATGTGTTCTCATTTTTTTGGTGACTGCGCGGAGAGATGGGCGCGGATTAATTTGATATCTCGTTCTCGACACGTCTCAAAAAGTGATATACGATTAGCGATTATTTTCTTAATAAACCAAATATATTGCAGATTATAATGCGATAAATAATAAACGGATCTTGAGCTTGCGAATATCTTTCGTACGTACTTACAACGCAAACACACATGTGCTGATACTGCGATAGATGGTTATCAAATGTGTCATGGTATAATCTTAGATACAATGTGACATAGAATTTTGAGATGGTATCATCGATGTTTACGTGTAAATTATTGTTTATTATTCTGCCAATTCAAACGTTTCAAATGAATTTACATTTTTTTGAAGATTCTTCTTGAACTTCGCGCTATTTTACATATCGCAGTTCATTTGTTTTTCTGTCTACCGGCCTACTATCAAATTAAAAAATAAAAATAAGTGAGGATTCAGGTATTAGAAAATAGTGCAGACGAATTAAAATTGAAACAAAAATGAATTATGTATTTTAAAGCTGCCATCTCCTGAGTATCTTTTGTAGTTGTTATTTGAATTTCGCGCTACTTTATACAACGTAGTTCATTTATTTTTTATAACAATAATAATAATAATATATTTATTGCTTCTCTTGAATCTACATTCAAATAGCAAGGGTTCAGTTATATATTACGTTTGAGGGTGAATGTAAATATATTACAATTCAAAATAAAAACTAAATCAACATATAAAGCAATAGAACAAATTAACTTTGTAGAGTAAAGATTCGGGTTTGTGTACGTAAAGATAATCACCTTAAAATGAATTCACTCGTTAATAACAAAAGCACGGAGTTTTAGAAAATTAATACAAAAGTAAACTACTTCCTTAATTATGTCTAAATTTGGGAAATTCAATAAATTTATAAGCCCATCAAGATTTAGCAAATGTTTGATCCTTGGGTCTCTAAAGCTCTCATAAAGTTTACATTCAAGAAATATGTGCTCCACATTTTCGGGTTTATGAGAGTTGCACATGGTGCAAACTTCATTACAGTTTATTGAGTAAGAAATACCAATATAACAGAGAAATAAGCGTGCTTTAGAGCACAGATGAAGCTGAGAAAGGAGATCTTATTGGTAGAGGACAATATAAATGACAAGCTGGATTGTGTTTGGTCGAGAAATTTGATAATGCAAGTCTTTTCAGATTTTCACCAAAAAGCTTATGTCGATAGAGATCTAAAATTCTATTATATGCCGCCTTTGGGAATCTATTATTTTCCATTTTGAGGATTTTTTAAAGCCAGTTCCGACAATATTTTACAACTAGATACTCAAGTTTAACCGCTCCCGCTTCTAAACGAACCAAATAATCGAACAGAAGGTTGTCTCTTAAAGAATCCAACTTGGGCTCTCTCAATAAGGTTTAAATAACGTACCTAATCCCCAAACAGGAATGCAGTTAGAAAAAAGCATTAATTATGAGAGTATTGTACAAAGTAATGCGTGTGTCCCAGAAATTCATTTTTGACCGTGATAACAATGACATAACTGCCACAATTGACTGCTTTGACTTGGAGAATGAGATTTCTACATGATTACGAAATAGAGATGAGGAAGTAAGTGAGACACCCAAATATGTATAATTATTGATTTCGGCGCCGTTGAAAAGGAAACGGCAGCCCCGGTTGATTCCGAAATTTCCTCTAGAGACGCAGATTATTTTGGATTTAGCAATGGTAACAGTATTTAGTATATTTTTCCAAGATGTTTAGTTTCCATGCCAGATCAATCTCGGAGACACTTAGAAGCACCAGATCATCCGCGTACAAGAGTAATAGCAGGTCATGTTGATTGTCAATGTTGACACCAACAGCACCTCGTTCTCGAAAAAAAGTCCAATGTCAGCAATGAAGAGAGCGAATAGGTCGGACTTAGGGGCTCACCCTGTAAAACTCCCTCCTTTGTTTCAAAGGATTTCTTGAAACCATTGAAAGTTTTTATGCGAAAAGTCGCGCTTGAGTAGAGAGACTGTATTAATCTTAACAATTTTGTACTGACTCCCAAATTGAATAGTCCGTACCATAACAATTTGTGATTAAGGCACCCGACTTCCTTCCCGATATACGCCTAAAACATACTCAATAAAGAATCAATATAACAGAATTAATATTCATTGTATTAATTCAGATTTTTTTATGCGTATAGTAAACATCATATTCTACACGGGGCTGCAGCTGAAATATTGAAGTTTAAGTTTGATCGAGTGGTTAACTTGTTTTATACAACTGGCCCTATGACATACAGCGACCATATTGAGTAACCAATTTGGACGAGAAACTACTGTTAGTGTAGCTCTCCTGTTATTCTTAACTCGTTAGTCAACACTGGCAAAACCACTGCAAAACTTCAGCGGCGACAGAATCATGCATTTGTCTCCGTAAAAATTTTTGGTGGGGGTTCATCAGCGACACGCCTATTGACTGTTCCTTCCCTTCACCCTTTAGCCCCTCAGAAACCCTGGGATTGCAAGGCGTCAGCCTTAACTGGTCGAAGGCCCTTTTAAGATCAATGAAAGCAGCAAATACTTTTCTGCCTTTTCGATGAAGGTGAATTTGAATTTGAATTTCGGAACCCGGATTGATTTTCGGGTAAGACGTTGTTGGTATCAATCCAGGATGTCAATCGATTAAGCAGGATGGCAGTAAATAGCTTTAAAATGCAGTTAATGCCTGCAATGCCTCTATAATTAGAAGGAATATCCGCAGCAGGGCCTTTTTTGTGCAACATTGAGAGGGAGGTAATGGTCCATTCGGCAGGGATATCCTCCGATTCCAGAACTTTGTTGAAGAGACCAATGATATACAACGACCAGTTCTGTGGAAGATTCTTAAGAAATTTGAAAGAAATCCCATCAGGGCCAGGTGCTTTGTTGTTTTGGCAGGCAGATAGTACCAATTCAAGTTCCTCGAAATCAATGAGCTTATCCAAAAAGGGATGGTGTGCGTATTCAGTATGAAGAGTAGATTTTTGAACTACCAAACTATCAAAGTCAGACTCCCAACAGTATTTCTGAAACCGCGGAAAGATTTTAGAGTTTGCCAGAAGGATTTAGAATCTTTGATATTGCTTAGAGTTAGTATAACATTTTTTCGATGGCAATCCCGTTTATAGTTGCAGGTTATTTTAAACAGTTCTTTGGCTTGCAGATAATCAGTTTTAAACTGACCAGAAAAATTATTTGATTTGCACAGCATTAGCTTTCGTTTAAGTTGTTTTTTATTCTACTGACAAATTAAGAAAAGAAAACAAATGATAATCTAGGAATTAAAATTATTTTAATGTCATTTCTCGAATTCTTAGTTGAAGTTCGCGTTATTTCATACAACGTACTTCAATTGTTTTTCACTCTATTGGCAAATAAAAGAAAAAAGAAACAAGTGACGAGGCAATAATTAAAAATGACCAATTAAAATTGAGCAAAAATAAATTACCTTTTAAAGTCGTCATGTTTTCGTTTTGAGAATTTTTTTTCTTGGAGATTTTAATCGAATTTCGCGCTATTTTCCACGTCGTGGTTCAGTTCAATTGTTTCTTACTCTTCTGAAAAATTAAAAAAAAAAATGACTATCGAGTTAAGTAATAAAATACTTCAGACGAATTAAAATTGAAACTAAAATGACTTATTTTATAGTTTATATTGTGACAGCTATTTTTGAGGATTTCAGTTAAATTTCGCGCTGTTTTATATATCTTAGTTTAATTGTTTTCTTTACTGGCAAATTAAGAAAAAAAAAACAAGTGACGATCGAGGATTTAGAACTATCAAATTGAAGCAGAAGTGAATTATTTTTAAATCGTTATCCCTTGTGAATATTTTAATTGAATTTCGCGCTATTTTTCACATCATAGTTCAATTTATTGTATTCCACTCTAGTGGAAAATTAAGAAGAAGAAGAAAAAAAAAAACAAGTGACTAAAGGAATTAAAAAATATCAAACGACTTAAAATGGAAACAAAAATAAATTGTCTGTCACGTTCTGAGAATTTTTAAAGATTTTAATTGTATTTCGCGCTATTTTCCACATCCTAGTTCATTCGCTTATTTTTTTTTTACTTTACTACCGAATTTAGTAGAAACAAGCGACTACTAGGAATTAAAAATTTCAAGCGAATTACAATTAAAACAAAAATGAATTACATCTACCATAAAAATATTGTCGTCTTTTGAGATTTTGTCTAAGGATTTCGCGCAGTTCACTTATTTTTAGCTCAGCTGGCGAAGTAAGTGGCGTCAAGTCACGATAGAAGAAATTAATGGAATTAAAAACAAACAAAATTTTTTTAAAAGAACTAAACTTGAAGCAAAAGTAAATTATTTTGAAGTTGTCGCCTGCTGAAGATTGACTTTCCACATCGTAATAATAATTAATTTAAAGAAGAAGAAACAAATGAAGATCGAGGAATTAAAAGTTTCCAAGCGGATTAAAATTGAAACAGAAATGGATTCTTTTAAAGTTGTTACCTTCTCAGAATTTTCTTTCTGTATTAGGACTTATTCTTAGATAAATCGCTGTACTCCAGAGATGTCACATTCGCGAAGAATAAATCAGTTTAATGAACAATGAAATCAACTCGTAGGTAGTTATAATAATAAGAAGTGATCAAATGGAAAATGGATTAGAGTTGGCGGTGCAACAAAACGCGCATGTGTGCATTTAGTTAATTCAACGTTCCTTCAGTCACTTTTGACGTTTCCATTCGAACCTAACCTCAATGTGAAATTAAAACATCCAAAGCAAGAAAAATTGGTTTTTTTTTTAAATTAAAGCAGACGCGTAAAATGACCACCGCCTGGATTAACATACTTTTGAATTCTACGAGTAACTGCGTGACCAACGTTAAACAAAATTTTCGGCATGTTATTTATGTCACAATTTATTGACAATTAGTATTAGTATGACGTTATCCAAGACACGCATTTAGATTCTATATTTTGATCTGTCGTTAATAACAATAATTTTTAATTTACAGTTGGTTCTAGTAGTAGATGATCCATCGAAAATAAATGTCGGACAGTATGCAAGCATATGAGCAGACGGTTACGGAAAATCACAATGAATCATAGAGCAACTAACCCGTACGTAAAGTTTCACGTAATCGGAATTTCCGTTGTAAAACCATATAAAAAGGCGACTGCGTTTGACGATAAACATCAAACAGCAAGTAGCCGTATGGTCGTGAACATCCCCGAAAGTCTGAACCCGAAAATAGTATTCATCGGACGAATATCCGTTCGTTTCTCTGTAACTATGCAACACGCCGACGTGCTATCTTGTTTGTTGACTTTTACGGACAACTAAATAACCTATGAAACTCTCCGAACAAAAAACAAATTAAATTTATTGCCAACAATACCGACAATGTTTGCTTGCGGGGAGACTCCCAAGTTTTGTTTAATTGCCCTTTCTATTAAACACTTTATTTTAACCGTACCGAAATAAATAATTTAGCTAGAAAATGGGAAAATGACTGCAAGCACTAAAAGAAACCCGCTAAGTCAAAATTAAAATATTCAACCGTTCATTCGAGAGATCGGATCGTTTCTGTCTGTTTTTCGCGCTCCGTCCTTTCCAAGTCAAAAATTAACCCACCCCCTCGGACTTAACAAGATAATTTTTTGAACGACCTCGGTCAATGATAATCACTGCTTCTAGCTCCAAATCACGCCCTATCAACCCTCAATTAACTTGTCATACAGCATCGCGGTGGTCTCTCACCATCTGCAACTACTTAGCTCTACAAGTGACCAGGCTGAAATTTTAATATATCCTCTGCTTGTCGAAACAAAACAGACTAAAGCGAAACACTTTAACTTGCAACGTAATTTGATCTCCTTTTCTATAACTGACATATCTCTAAAATTTAGTGCAACACGAACCCATACAAAATCCGAAAACACAAAGCTAAAAGGTTACGATAATTTGTTTATGATGGCAGAAAAACCGGAAGGTTATTTGCAGGTTAACGTTACAAGTTCTTAAAGACTCTCTGGGTGGTTTATAGTCTCTTGAAAAGGGACAGCGCGGCGCTCTGAAGCATCCGGCCGCAATTTTACTGCGTAAAGTCCGAACACGTGTTTGTTATTTGAAATTAAACACGCAATAACCGATTTTGTTTGAAAAATTCCGCGACCGTTTCAACTAGTATCATGGTTTGGGTGAGAAAACATTAGTTAATAATTTTTAAAGACTTTCTAAAAGGTTTGACACGTTTCAGCGATTTTTTTCGTTTCTTTAATTTTTTTTAAATGTTACTTAAACAAAAATTGCATTGCGAAATTTGCTCCGCGTTAGTTTATAAACGATTTAATTTTTCCCACTTATCTCGTATTTACATACACACTCCGCACATTGTCATCTGCCCTCTCGGCAAATATTTATTATTCATGACGTTAGGTAGCCTCCGCAATCAATTAGAGCCACCCAGTAATGCGAAAGCAAACACGAGCAAGTAATGAAGTTATTTAATGAAACAAATTAATCCCAATTTAGTTGAGTTTTGCGTCCGGTGAAGTGAAAAGGCAGATGAGATACAACACGTGCATGATGCAAACAGATTATTAAGGTGATAATTGGCGTGCTTAAAAAAGGCTACTTTGTTCGAGTGGTTTGCTTACTTATTTATTTAAGTATTTATGTATACATCAAATTTACACATGGAATTCTTGCGACGCACTCAACTCATTATTTATAATGTTATTAAAAAGCGATAATCGGTGAATTTGCAGAGTGGTAAATAAATTATGATGAAACGAGACGCTTTCAAATTAATTAAATTAGTGAAACTAATTAAAAAAAGGCGGCGAAATCGGTTCGATAAAAGTCTCGAGTGTGAGTGCACATGTGGAGTTTGCCTTGTAAAATGTCTCATAATAAATTTAATTTATTACATCTAGTTATTACTTCAAATTATACTTGCAGTGATATCCGGTGAGGACGTCTACTACTGGTCGGGTTAATAACACCGTGATGGAATAATGTCGGCCTTCTTACATGCTGTTATAAAATCATGTTTTAAATCGTGTTTTCGAGTTATTAAAAAATTGATTTATTTTTAATTAAAAGATACAAAATGAGAGTCTTTAAGAACTGCTGTTTGTGTAAAAATTAAAAAAAATATAGTCTAGTTTAGGTATAATTTTTTGAACTTACAATTAGTACTCGCAATAGAATGTATTATTTATTCGTTATTTCTCTTACACACTTGTCTTCTTTTAAATTGGAAGTCGACTCAAATGGACGTGGACATGAAAGATATACATATTCAGGGCACATTTATTTAGAGAGAAGGGAAAAAAGAAAAAGTCTTTGGGAGAAAATCTAGCAATGTTTACATTCGATTAATTTTAAATTATTTAATTAATATAAAAAAATTAATGAATTTTGTACTAAAGGAGTTCGGCTTACGAAGTTGTCTCATAAAGTCCAAAAATGTCGGTGTAAAAAGAAATCACTAAATCCGTTTTAAAACGACTTGTGTTTACATTATTTCCATGACAACGGGCGCACTCCAAGCATCCTACTTACAAGTAGTGGGATGTGAAAAGTGCGTCCGTTGTCATGGAAATAACGTAAACAAAAGAGGTTTTGAAACGGATGAACGAGACGAAACATATGTTAAAAATCGTGAGCAAGAAAGACGCGATTACACGCCCAAGATGCTTTCGAAGTTATGATTGTGAACGCAGCCCTGTATTTTATTTTTAATAAAAAAAAGTCAAAGTAAAGAAAAGGAAATCGGCCAATTATTAAGTAATTTTAATTTAAAAATTACGTTGCGAAAGTGCCCCCTGAAACGTTCAAAAAATTTTATACCAGAAAATTAAATGATGACGATGTTGATGGTGATTGTTAATAATTTTAACCACGCAAGATTTTACAGTCCTTATAAAATAAATAATTATTTCAGTTGATTCTGTTAAATTCCCTAGATAGATGAAGCACTGCAACTACCGCCATTTTGAGTCAAAGTAAGCGCGCCAATTTTAAAATCACATTGCCTGTTACGTTCAATTTTAAATTTGCGCGCGTTTAGTTTGATTCAAAATGGCGGAAATTGCGGTACCTTATCTATCTAGGGACTTTAGATTCTGTCATCTTATGGTGACATCTGGAGTGCGTTCAGAATCTTTACCTTCGAGAGCATCTTGAGCGTGTAATTACGTCTTTCTCACTCACGATTCTTAACATATTTTGGACTTGCCTTGCACACATGGACGTTGTACGACAGATTTTTCAGGTTAAAAATCATCTATCAGCGTTTTCGATTCACTTGCACCGGTTGCTCTCAGAGTATTTGCATCTTTTTTTAACTTCATGCAATAACATGAGATGAAGATACTCTGAGTGCGCACTAGCGCGATCAATCGAAAACGTGGGACTGTGGACGGCAATCGACAACAGTGCTGCCAACCGACCAAGCGAAGCATTTCGGAAGATAGTCGTGAAAAATTCCGATAGATGTCTCTGAATCTCGGTTGAGATAATTTAAATCACTTGATTAAAGTCGTGTTTAAAATCACCGATTTTATTCAGGCGATTTTTATTTTTGAAAATCATTTAAAAAAAAAATTAAAAAAAGTCTCATGAAATAAACAAAACTGTCCAAATTTCTAAAATTAAGACATTTGACAGTTATTGTGCAATTTTTGACGCTAAATAAAACAAAAGACGATCGAGAAATAAAGAAAATTTATAAAATTAAAAAATTCTTAGTAAATAAAACTTTCTAAAATTAAGATTTGACATATGTGCATTTTTTGACGTAAAATAAAACAAAATTTATAAAATTATTATTATAAAATTAAAAAAAATAAAAATAAAAAAAATCTCATTGAATAAAATTAGAAAAAAATAATAAAAATTAAAGAAATCTCATTAAATAAAATTACAAAAAAATAAAAATTAAAAAATTCTCATTAATAAACAATACTTTCTACTTTCTATAAAATTACAAAAAATTATAAAAATTAAATTTTTTTTATTAAATAAACAAAACTTTCTAAAATTAAGATTTGATATTTGTGCAATTTTTGACGTAAAATAAAACAAAAGACGATCGACAAATTTATAAAATTAAAAAAAAATAAATATTAAAAAAATCTCATTGAATAAAATTAGAAAAAAATAAAAATAAAAAAATCATTAAATAAAATTACAAAAAAATAAAAATTAAAAAATTCTCATTAAATAAACAATACTTTCTACTCTCTATAAAATTACAAAAAATTATAAAAATTACAAAAAATTATAAAAATTACAAAAGATTATAAAAATTACAAAAAATTATAAAAATAAAAAAATTCTCATTAAATAAACAAAACTTTCCAAAATAAAATTTGAACTTTAGGCTATTTTTGGCGTAAAATAAAACAAAACACGATCGACAAATTTATAAAATTAAAAAAATTTCATTGAATAAAATTAGAAAAAAATTACAAAAATAAAAAAAACTCATTAAATAAAATTACAAAAAATTATAAAAATTAAAAAATTCTCATAAATAAACAAAACTTTCTAAAATAAAATTTGAATTTTAGGCTATTTTTGGCGTAAAATAAAACAAAACACGATCGGCAAATTTATAAAATTAAAAAAATTTCATTGAATAAAATTAGAAAAAAATTACAAAAATAAAAAAATTCATTAAATAAAATTACAAAAAATTATAAAAATTAAAAAATTCTCATTAAATAAACAAAACTCTCTAAAATTAAGATTTAATATTTGTGCAATTTTTGACGAAAAATAAAACAAAAGACGATCGACAAATTTAGAAAATTAAAAAATAAATAAATATAAAAAAAATCTCATTGAATAAAAATTACAAAAAATAAAAAAAATCTCATTAAATAAAATTACAAAAAATAAACATTAAATTCTCATTCTCAAAACTTTCTAAATTTAAGAAATTACAATTGTGCATTTTTTGATGAAAGACAAAACAAAAGACGATCGAGAAATAAAGAAAATTTATAAAATTACGAAAAATAACGAAAATTAAAAAGATTCTCATTAAATAAACAAAACTTTCTAAAATTAAGATTTGACATTTGTGCAATTTTTGACGTAAAATAAAACAAAAGACGATCTAGAAATAAAGAAAATTGATAAAATTACAAAAAAATAAAAATTAAAAAAAAAGTTGAGTTCAAAATCGATAGATCTATTGAATTATCAGTAGAGTTGGTAACATTGACAATGTGGATTTGGCCGTTAGTCAGTTACTTTAGTTTTTGTCGGCTTCCGGCTTTAATGATTTCTTTGTTGCCAATAGTAAAGTTGTCAAGTCGTTAATCAAAAATTTAAAAATTAACTGTTTTTTTTCTCTTCCTTGAAAATACCCATTTTTACCCACGTATTATTTTTGCCCGCAAGATTGCTTAAATTACCCGTAATTCGGGTAATTGCCCGCACATTGGCTAAGACTGGTTAAGACTGTGTGACAAACAGTACGGTAACCTAAAATATAGTGAAAACCCCCTAACAGGAGGCAACTTGACAAACAAAAGTTACTAAATTTTAAGAAAGGCGGAAATTTTAAATTTAAATTTGACGACGTACAAGATGGTATCCGAAACAAAGTAAAATACAAAAGACAAAAGACCAAAGTCTCAAATTGAGTTAAACATACACAAACAGACCGAAGTCTACAAATTAAAAATCGAAAGTAACAGCTAATTGGCAAAATTCTTTCATTTGAGTGAAAACCGAATTACAATTAAAAGTCTTAACAACTAATCGGCCCGAAGACCGTAATCTAAGAATTAATTTAATTTTTCTTAGACAAATTTGGTAAATCAGAGTTTTATTGAGGTTATATTTCTGTCAAAATTTGTATTAAACGTCAGAATTACTAGTGACATTTTGTATAGGTATACTTATTAGGTCCGGCATTATAAAAGCAAGTTAACTTTGACTCCCAGTTTATTGCCATAACAACAATTGTGTCCATAATTGTTACCATGGGAATAAACCGATAGTTAAAGTTAACTTGCCTTTATAATACCGGCCCTTAAACGTAAAAGTTATTAAAGTGAGGTTTATATCGTACATACAAATGACGTGCACGGATTTTAGTGTCCGCTACTGTACATGAAAGAGATAGAGGAGGGGGCCCTTGTATGTTCTAGCCCCGGCGAAGGTGTGGCCTTTTCCCTAATTAAAATCCAATTCAATTATCGGCATTATTTATTTTCATTGAATTCCTATGATCTCAGTTTCACTCAACCACCAGTATAATAGGATTCTACGTTTAATTTAAAAAAATAGCGAATTGTTGTACTAAATCGATCAATGATTTAATTGAAAAATTACACCGTGAACGTGCCCCTCTCGACCGTTCAAAATAATTTTGAGAAAAGAAGAAAATCGAAAGCCCAAGTTTCAGCTAATCTCAAATCAACAATTTCCGGATCATCCTGCTGTATATGTAAGCGTCTGTATTTTTGTTTGCTTTTTTTTTATTTGGCTGTAATTTTGTTTAACATCATGATTCACCTTAAATTTGGACAAATCTTATTCGTGAAAATTGTGGCACGTTTTTCATTGAAAGACAAAGGCGAAGAGACCAGGGATTCACAAATTTCTTTGTCTACAATTTAGGTACAATTAATTAAGTGATTAAGTATTAGTGATTTTCGTAAAAAGTAGTGTTTGTTTATGCAAATAAAAAAAAATAATTTCAATTTAGAGCTTGAACGCAGAACATAGTTCGAGGAACGCTCTTTCCTTTTTAATCAACGGTTTAAACATTATTTGTTTTGATGATTCACACAATACGACACTCTGTAAATCTCGTGACGGCAATTACGACGTTTCGGCGGAAGCACAGTTATTAGCAATTTTTATTAAAACACAGACTGCGCGCTCGAATTAAGTCGTTAAGTTTATACATAGTTATTATATGTATACATGCATGTATCTCTGCGGTCAGATGTAGGTATAGCACTTACGAACCCCACTCAAACAAAATAAAACATTAATGTACTACTGGTATATTATCCTGTGAATCATTATCTCATTCTTCAGTTCCCTTTGGTCTTACAAGTGCAAGTGTGTCGTTCTATCTTTTTTTATACAACATTTAATACTGACGATGAAACATTGACTTATTTGGGTATTCATGTATAGTATAAGCGAAAATAATTTAAATTTCCCGCCCTTCAATTTTCTTTTTGTAAAATCACTAAGCAGAGACGCGAAAATTATTGAGGACAGTTTAAATTTCCCGCCATTCAATTTTTCCCCTTGTAAAACCACTAAATTGAGACCCGGGAAATTCAAACTGTCTTTCGCTTACGCTTTGGGTGCATAAATTAATTGAGGTGATTTTTCAATACCTTTTTTTTTATGTGCAGAGTTCCTTTACGTCATGTCCGACGAAAATCAGTGACCCACCCCAGGATGTTGAAGATACCGGGCGACGATGAATCCAGCACGCTTTCCCCGGTCAACTCCATCACATCCGTCAACTCCCTGGCGAGCCTACTGAAAGAGAAACTCCAGGTAGGCAACTCTTCCACTTTTCACTCCCCCATTTCAAGGCGACGTTATTCTTCCTCAGATGGTGCCCAGCACTATAAAGAAGAAAAAGCCTCAAGATTACAAGATAAAAACCTTCGTCGCGATATTATTTTTAACCATAGTATTCCTAGTAGGCCTAGCGTACGTCCTATACGAGCAGAAGGTGCTGCAGAGGGCGTACTTCGAAAAAATCAAGTTCAACAAGGTGAAGCGCGAAATAAAAGTGTTCAACGCGGATGGCCTAGACATAGTGAGGGGGCGGTTGGGGACGACCTTGAATTACGATAAGGTCTATCCCTGCCTGCCCCAGGACGACCGGGGGGATGGAAGTATATGCTTGGAGTGGATGTACCGGGCTCGGCTCTACCTTCACTTTTACGAACTCAACGGCGAAGTTAAGTGCTACAATTTGAAGTGGGTTTCCCTATCCGAGGACATAGAGCCGACGGATTGTTTCGACTTATCGCCGAGCACGGGGTACTGGTACGGTGGGGGACAAAATAAGGAATCCGCGTGGCCCTTGAGCAAAGGCCTGCACGATTTCGCCCCCTTTATTACAGGGCGCGTGGATAAACAACGCGAATGGGGGAACGTGTTGAGTCGCTACTTCATTAGTTCCAAGGGCGCGGCGATTTCCATCGACAATTCCTCACCCCTGTACGTATCAGTGAACAACAACACCGGGGGCAAGGAGCTCTGCTTGAAGGCCAAACACGACGACTTTGCTTTCGTCAACCGCCTGACGACGCCCCAACCCAATTTGAACTACAGCATTTGCACCGCGTCGAATATGACACGCCTTCACTCCTTGATGTCGGAGAAAGCCCTCTGGGATGGTTTGAAGAAGGAAGACATAAACTTGATGCATTCGGTTATGACGGAACCACTTTGGGAGATCACGGCGGTTTCAAAGGAAGACTTCGTTGCCGGTTCGTATACACCATTTGGCTTCAAACCATCAAGCTCTTCTTTCTTTTGGTTTCAGAGAGTGTACACAACTACACCGAGAACATAACGTTATCGCTGGGATTTTTCAAGCAAGGCCACGTCCTCATCAACGAGTTCTGGCAGAAACACGTCGGGGATTTCGAGGTCGACACGGAGAGGTTCCCCACGCTGGAAGACGTCATCACCATCATGCACAGGAGGGGCTTCAGGGTGGTCTTCTCGATTCAACCGTTCATATCGACGGAAAGCAAGAGCTTCGCGGACGCGGTTAGGAGCCGCATACTCGTATCCGAGAGGTTTAGCGACCGAAGAATTCCGGCACTCACCCGGTACAAGTCGCTGCAAAGCGCCGGGGTTTTGGACGCGACGAATAACCGCACCCTTCCTTGGTTGCTCGAGAAATTGAAGGCCGTGGCGAAGCAGTTCGAGGTGGACGCTTTCTACCTCGACCTGGGGGTCGCTTACAACATGCCCCACTATTACCAGTGCGAACACTCGCTTTTAAATCCGGATCAGTACAAAACGATTTTCATCCGTAGTCTTCAGGGGGTCGTCAACTTGTACGGGGTCAACAGCGCGATTGAAAGACCGCGCGCCCCAACTTTCGTGTCTTTGCCCGTGTTCGAGTCGTCGTGGGATGGCTTGCAGCGTGTCATACCGACGGTCTTGACCTACGGCCTCATTGGCTACCCTTTCTTGATACCGGGCGCGGTCGGGGGGGATTATGATCCCCCGAGTGTTTGGGTTGAAACGAACGTTACATCAACAGACGTCGACGTCGTCCGGTTGCGAGATAAAGAGTTGTACGTGAGATGGTTGCAGCTAGCCACGTTCTTGCCGGTCATACGCTACACTCACTTGCCCAATAAATTCGGGGATGAGGGGGTCCTGGAGCTGGTCAGGAACTTGACGTTGCTCAGGCAGAAAATTGTAAGTTTGGGGGCCGACGTGTAAAAGTTGAAATAATCAAATGGGGCGACTTTTTTTTTAAGGTGACGCCGCTCCTCGTCAAGTACACAATCGTCGCGCTGGAGATGGGGCTGCCCCTAATCCGCCCCTTGTGGATGCTCGAAGCCAGTGACGCATCCTGCCACAACGTCGTCGACGAATTTTCGGTTGGCGAACAGCTAATAGTCGCCCCGATTTTGGACGTCGGCCAGAGGCAGAGGGAAATATATTTGCCGGCGGGGGTTTGGAGGGATGGAATTCACGGACGTTCCTACAAGGGCAACCGCTGGCTTCATAACTACGTGGTGGAGGAGAACCAAATCGCTTATTTCGAAAAGATGCCTGATAATACTAGGTTTTAATTTATGTGATAATCTCTTGTAGTTGTAATAAATCGGTAGCTCTCGAATCCTGTAGTAATTATAATCTATGAAAACCTAAAACTATGAATGATTAATTATCGAAACACTAATAAATTAACTCTTCAAACGGTCATTTGCTCGCGGAAATTACCTGGCCAATTCACATCCTCCAGGCTTTGAAAAGCAAATCAAAGATGCTTTCGGTGCACGTAGAGTGCTTAGTTCCAGATCACGGATTAAATATCCGTTCGGTTTCCCACACAAGTACACACCTCTTACGGGAACAACAAAATGGCCACGAGTCGAATTCTATTGTAATTATAATTTTTGCTGCCTATCGACCTGCCAGCAGCAGTAATTTTGTGGAAGGACGCGTCCCACTGCCGTCTAGTGTTACATGTTCAAAATCCAGTTACAGCGACGTGGAGGCAGAGCATCACTTGCCCAGTCTCGGGTCGCTTGACAACCTCGCTTTTCCGCGCGTAACCACGCCCGTAATCTTTTCAATCATTGGCTAATGCTTATGTCATGCGCGCGTCCACAGCGTCTTCCGACTCCGCTTCGCGCCATTTATCAACTTTGGTGGTGTCGTGTGTGTGCGCTTGATGACTTAACGGAGCCCTTACTTAAAGAAAAGAAGAGCTCATCTACGGCTTTGCCGGAATGAAATTCTAGGACAACCGAACGAGCTTTGGGGGTATTTTAAATTCCCTACCAAGCTTGGGATACTTTCAAAACCCAGCTAAAAATAAGCGAATTGTCTGACGCCAATTTTGACGCTAACGGACCTTTTTTCTCTCTGTAGGCTTTCTGTTTCAGTTTTGGGTTTTGACTCTGTTCGAGTCGATTTTCTCGCTTATACGTTTATTTCTGAACTGCGAATCTCCATGGGACGCAGGCCAGGCGTTTACGAGCCTCTAACGGAAGGGCAGTTCCGCCCTGCAAAACCGGTTTGATCCAGCTCACCAGCGTTGGGAACGACAAACAGGGGGCGTTGCGACAGCCAACTTCACGCCATCGATTAAGATTGACAGTTGACCTCAACTGTGCCCTGTCGGCAATTTCGTGAGTTGTTTATTTTATGACATCCGTCCGGTTCATGCATGCCTTTTCGGAGAGCGAATTTCTGCCTATTATGCCCTGTTGAATCTGCGAACATAGCGCAATAATGTAAACAAAACCAATTATTATATCTACCGCTTGTTGTGTGCTATAATCGCTACCTGCGTATCGAAGTAAATTACTCTTGAATAATCAACATTGTAATTCAGTGTAATATTTCTCTCTTTGCATTTCCGTTAACTTGTTAATTAAACTTTAATCAATTTTATTTGTGTGTTTGTGTTTACCACCTTCACGTACCAGTGAGTTAAACCAAGCCTCTTGTTTTGTTTTGGCACGACCTGCACGACCGAGACGGTTCGGAGACGCCGCCGAGGTCATATTAAACCAGGTATGGGTTTAATGTTCGACCTGGCGCCCTAATTAATAACAACTTTAAATACACGCCCTCATCACACTGTTGCTAGCCGTGGGGAAAAGCTGGTGAAAGATACAGCGCAGACTTGTCATCAGGTCGAGGTAAGTTTTGAGGCAGTCAGTTTAAAGTTTATGTCAGAAAGAGAGATTGTAGCCCTAAATGGCACCCGCACTAGCATGTCATGCGGCGTCCCGCAGGGATCCGTCCTAGGACCTACCCTCTGGAACGTCCTTTATAACAAGGTGGTGGAACTCGACGTCGGATCTGGGTCAACCATTATAGCCTATGCTGACGACCTGGCAGTGGTAGTCAGTGCCAAAACCGCAGGGCTACTGCAGGAGAGAGCCGCGTACGCCATAGAGAAAGTGGGCCAGACCCTGGAGAGCATGGGACTAGCTCTTGCAGGGCAGAAAACAGAGACTACCATACTAACAGGCAAGCGAAACCTGACAAGGGTGGTTCTGAGAGTAGGAGAGGACGAGATAAAGACAAGGAAGCACGTAAAGTACTTGGGCGTCCACCTGGACAGGGAATTGAAAATGACCGCTCAGGGAAGTACCTGCGAAGGCCCAAAAGGCGTACATGGCGTTGGCGAGGTTGATGCCGAACGTCGGGGGACCCGGAGCGAAGAAGAGGAAGCTGCTAGCGGCGGTAGTCTCCTCAATCAGTACAGGTATTACGAGCTGATGCTCGAAAGAGTTACCAGACTGGCCGCCATTAGGGTGGCGTCTGCGTACAGGACGTACGAAGCCGTCCTGGTGATAGCGGAGATCCCCCCATCAGGCTCCAGATTGCAGAACATACGAGGGTGTACAAAAAGGGGCACCAGGTAAGGGCCGAGGCTAGAAGCCAATTGTTTAAGTCCGCTGGAACAAGTACGAGGGCTGGGGCAGAGTTTTTATCAAGAACGTCGAGACCTGGTGCAATCGACCCGAGGGAGAGGTCGATTACCACATTACGCAAGCGCTGATAGGACATGGCTCCTTTGGGAAGTACCTGAAGGAAATCAAGAAAAGGGAGACTGCAGATTGCTGGTACTGCGGGGACGTAGAGGACACCCCGGAGCGTACCATCTTCGCATGCCCCAGGTGGGACGCGGAACATATCACGGCGGAATTGGACGTCGGATGCGCAATAAGAAAGGAGAACGTGGCGGAACTGATGGAAAGGGACGGCCGCACGTGGAAGGCCATGGCGAATATGCTAAGATCAATAATGATCCAGAAAAGCAAGGATGAGAGAACCGGGTGGCAGGGAGAGCAGAAGAGAAAGACGAGAGAGAGGAGGCGAAGAGGGGCGAAGAGAGAGAGAGGAGGAAGATGAAGAGGAGGAAGGGGACGAAGAGGATGAAGAGGAGGACAGAAGAGGACTAAAAAGAGACAACATGCGCAGGGGAAGAAACCCCCTGCGCAGAGTGGCGAAAGAGGAGAGGAGTTTAGTTGGTAGGCGCCCTTGCAGAAAGGCAGGGGTGAATCCAACACGGGGATGATATATCCGGAGGTGTTTTAGGAAGATTCTCTAAACCTCTATAAAAAAAAAGTTTAAAGTTTATTTGGTGACACTGGTTCAATGGGACGGACAGGTTCAAACAAAAGTTTAAAAGGAAACGGAGCCATAAATAATTAAAACAAGAAACGGGCTTTTATTTTGTCTGTAACAGTGAAAAGAGGCAACATGTCCTCGAGTGACAAAATGCGTTTTCCGCTTACGCAAGTCAAGGGAAAACTACGAATAATTAATTATCGAAACACTAATAAATTAACTCTTCCAAGGGTTATTTGCTCGCGGAGTTTACCTGGCCACTTCACATCCGCCGAGCTTTGAAAAGCAAATGAAAGATGCTTTCGGTGCACGTAGAGTGCCTAATTCCAGATCACGGATTAAATTTCCGTTCGGCTTCCCGCACAAGTACACACCACTTAGGGAAACAAGAAAATGGCCACGGCTCGAATTCTATAGTAATTATAAGCCTTGCTACCTAACTACCTGTCAGCAGTAGCAATTTGGTGTAATAGGTTAACTCTTCAAACGGTCAGTTGCTCGTAGAAATTATCTGGCCACTTCACATCCGCCGGCTTTGAAAAGCTAATAAAAGGTACACGTAGAGTGCCTAGTTCCAGATCACGGATTAAATTTCCTTTCGGCTTCCCACACAAGTACACACCACTTAGACGCATCTGGCAAAGTACTAACTTGATTCTGCGCGTAATTTGAATACCAGGCACGAAGGGAAGTCCAACTAACCAATCACAAAAGCCTTTCCGAAAAATCAATACTCTTGACCGAGAAGGCCAACGCAGCAGCGCGGCGCCACGAAGACGGCACATGAAATCGGCGGCCATATTTGGTCATTTTGTTTTTAAGGGAATTTTACACTGCACTCAAGATCTAATCAAAAGTGTTTTCGAACTAAATACTTGAAGAGGTAAGGAAATAAATTTTTTTATGGTTTTGTTTTATTTTTTAATCTCATACATATCCCATACATTAATTGCGAATATATGTAAGTTTATAACATTTTGTAAGCTAAAGGATCAATTTTTATTTTGACTAGAAGCTATATATATTCAATATATAATTTAAAGTGAAACTTGCACATAATCTTACGTTTTTATACTTTTTTTTTTCAACACAAATATAAAGTGACACTTCTAAACCGGACGGTCGAAATCCAACGCGAGCGCGTGTGCGTGAAACGAAACTGAACCGTGCCGCAAGAAAGAAAAGAAAAAAGAAATTGATCGTCGATTTATTTCATTGGTTAATTAAGAAATTGTATCAGCTCGCGTTGGCTTTCGATCAACAACAGAACATCGATCGCACTCGCCGCTTGCTAAGCACTTTACGTGATGTAAACGAACCCTAAAATTCCATCAAGGCATTCTTCAGTTAGCACCAAACTTACATATATAGTTAACAAGAATCTTTTTTTATTATTGTGTACTAGTTACAAGCTCAGAGACGAATTATACTTTGTCGAGTGACCGTCAGTATTTTCTTGAGTTCAGGCAACCTTTCCCCCTCCCCATCTCCGTAATCAATCAAGCTCGTTGCCCTCATCTCTGATCGGTGTGCTTTTTGTTTCCTTCACGTATACACTTGGACGATTTACTTGCTGCAGCTCCAGTATACTAACATTTAACATACAGAGGACACGAAGGCATAAGTTTAGGTCTTAAGCTTACGGACTAAATGTGTATGTATGGTTGCCTATCGCTTGGTACGCATGATTGGCAACCAACCATACGCATTTGGTAGCCTAAAACCGGCAGCAAAGCTATACTACTTGGGTCTGAATTAATTAGAGTTGTCTCTGAAGCCCGACACATTTAGTTTAATTAGAATATGTATGAGTAAATTATCTGCACCCCCCCTTCGGGGCCCTCATACGCTTTGGGGTTTAATCTAACGCATTGTAAAAAAAGAGTTGGTTTTTCGGTTTGGTTTTCGATATGCCTTTGTGCTCGTTTGTTAAATTTACGAAATGAACGAAGCGAATCCAGCTGAACTCAAAAAAATAAGAAAACAGTCAAATCCTAAACAATGCTATATATTTTTTTTTTTAGTTAACATATAAACCTCTCCAAACACTCCATCGTAAAGCTTTGTCTAAATACGTAGGCCTCAAAAGAACTGCTTGGTAGGTACCCTAATTAAATCGAACAAAACAAAAAAACGAAACAATAAAGTAGGAAAGCGCGTTGTTAATTCTATTAAATAAAACTAAGTCTACGCAGTAAATGCATTTGATTGATAATAAATAGATACGTAAAAGCGTAATCTTCTTTGGCATAAAGAAGTGTTACCATAAGAACGATGATAATAATAATAATAATAATAAATTATATAGGTTTATGCTACTATGAAGTAAGTAAGTAAGTACAAAAATGCATACTCATATCATTTACAAAAGTTCGGCCCTTAATTTCGTTTCATCTGCCGTTACTAATATAACTCTAACAAAACTATGGGTATCACATCAGATATATTTAATAATAATAATATATTTTTTCTTCATACATAAAAAGCAAAAGAAATAATTGTATAGGGCGTGAGAACCGATCGATTTTAAATGCGTGGCTTGGTCTTGAAAAGTATAAGATTGTCTTTCCCTCGAAAAGAAAACCAAAGGAGGACTATACAATTATTTCCTGCGTCCTAGCTATTGATGTTCTTAGCTCGACAAATTAGTTAAAATACCTAATCTAGACTTTATTTTTGTTACACGTAAAATTTATACGGTGTTTACACTTCAAATAACAGTAGACAGTAGAGTTTTCTCTAACTATTGGGGGTGGGCGGGGGGTAATCAAATGAAATTCGTTTAGAAAACAAACGGGTACAAACAACAACAACAACACAGTAATCGGTTGAAATTTAATATCCTAAACTTACATCATTTTTGTTTGTTCTCCTAAAACCAGTCTACTTTCTCAGTAGTTAGTAGATATCTACATTTTTTTTTTTTTGAATTTTTGGAATTATGTACTTTCTTACTGATTGGATGGTTGTCGACGACTATAGGCGAAGAAGACTTCATTCCGATTAAAAAATACTCGCGTATTAAGGAAGATATAAGATCTGATTGGCATTTACTTTTTTGCTATGAATATTGGACGTTTCGGCAATGTTTAATAAATCCTACTGATTAACGGACATGTGTGTGTTTAATTTTGGAAACGGTTTGCTCTCAGTCATTCGTTGTCGAAACAAAAAATCAAAAAAGAGTTCATGGAAGTAGCTGTTGAGGATGGTAGTAGTGAAGTGGCGCGCGGATTTAAAACTCCAAACGGTAAGCTGAACACGAGGTTTCATGATCTTGCAGGTTGATGGTGCAACGGCTCGCCGAAGGCGACAAATCTATCTTGCATTTAGTCAGAAGGTCTTCGTTCTCGGCCACCCAATAGCCCAGGACGTCAGTGTCGTAAGTTGGGATGATTGTAACTTCTACAAAAAAAAATTGGGCTTAACCCTAGAGGCAGGCGCGCGCGGCCAAATTTTGATTTACCTAAATCTTTATCCTCCCAAGTTTGTTTGGCCTCCAGGAGTGCGTTGTAGACTTCCTTGCTCGGCTCAATTCCCGAAAACACGTAGTACCTGGCCCGGATGCGCTTGAAGAAGTCGACGTACGAATAATTCGAGTTTCCATGGTGCGGGACGTAAGTCAAATCGACGTACACGGGGTTGATCTTCCTGTGCTTCTTCGAGGGGGATTCCGCCCTCTTCTTATCATCATTCAGCTTATTCTTGGCGGTCACGTTAGGGGGGAGCTTCCTTTCCTTCTTCGGCGTCCCCTTATTATCGTTTGGCGGGGCGGGACTCGGAAGACCTAGCGGCTTACCCCACGCCCCTATGGGGTCTTCTTTGCTTTTATCATCCGGCAATTCCGTTCCTATGAAGCTGGACGTCATTAAGTCAGCCCCGCTTGATCCCAAGTGGGGCGCTGCGTACTTCGCGGTCGTTAACTCGTATAGGTGGCTGGGCGAGTCGGTTAGGTCTTCTCCTCTGGCCTGGCGGTGTTCCTGCATGGCCTTCTCGAAGTCCAAATCTGACTCGTCTAGAAACCGGCCCGATTTAAAACCGCTGTCTTCCAAGGATTCCCCCGGCAGCGTCCCGTAGAACGAGACGCTCATCTGGTCGCCCTTTGGTGGTACCTTCTTGTCGTCGTCAAACTCGTAATGGGAGGAAGGTGAGTGGCCGATCTGGGACGTGACGCTCATGGGGGAGCCCAAAACGTCATCGTCGTCGCTCTCGTGGGGTTCCCCCTCGAGCAAATTGGGGGCCCTCGACATCTGCCCCGAACTGATGTCGCTGTGCGTCGTAATCTCGAGATCGTCGCTGCCGGGGGTTGAGCTCCTTACGTCCTGTTGCTCTTTCGTTTTTAACTCGATCACAGATTTCGCCTCGTCCTTGACCACCGGGCTGACGGGCACCGTGGGCGGCGTTGAGCACCCCGGAATATGTTTCTCGAACTTCAACGTCTCCTGCAGTTCCTTGTGCTTCTCGACGTCCGCGATGTCGGGGGTGGACTTTCCGCTCAAGTCCGAGTCGTCCGTTTTCGAAGGGCCCGCCACGCTCCCCGGTTGCCCCTTCTCTTCAGTCTTTTGCTCGGTTAACTTAACATCACTAGCTAAAATTTTTTCTTTGCTCGATACAATATCGTCTACAGTCTTTTCGGTTTTCGCCCCTTCAGTCTTTAAGTCTTCTCGCGTACTACTCTCGGTTCCCTTGCGCCGATCTTCGTCGCCGGGGGGATGGGGAAGATCAGGCGCCGCTTTTAGAGAAATGATTTCGCTCTCACTTGATTTGTCGCTATCGGTAAGGTGCGCTTCTGGCACAATACTTTCCGCTATCACAGACTCGTGGGTTGATGAATCTTTATCACTACTACCTACAGTTTCGTCTTGAACTTGATCTGCATCAATTGGTGACTTGTCTTTAGCTTCTGGTTCTTTTTGGTCCTTCGCCAGCGTTTCTGGAGTTACAATATTATCCTCACGGTCCTTCTTTGGCTCTTCTTTTGTTTCGGTTTGCTGTTTTGAGATGGTCTCTTGTTTTGAATCTGAAACCTGTTGCTGTTCCAAAGGTTTGACGTCCTTGGAAGCATCGGGAGTTAGGCCTTTATCACTTGGCTCTTTCTTTGGCGCGTCTTGGCTGACGTCTTCAGTAGTTTGAGACGATGTGGTGGAGTCGGGAGATTTGTCTTTCTCCGTTGGAACTTTTTCGTCGAGTTGTTTGGGGGCGTCTTTCTCTGAAGGCTTGGAATCTAAGCCCGTCGCCACTTCTTTGGCTTGAGCTAAATCTTTCTCTGCGGGCTTGGAATCTAAGCCCACCGCCACTTGTTTGGGTTCAATTAAATCTTTCTCTGGAGGCTTGGAATCTAATCCCACCGCCACTGCTTTGGCTTCAATTAAATCTTTCTCTGGAGGCTTGGAATCTAAGCCCGTCGCCACTGCTTTGGCTTCAATTAACTCTTTCTCTGGAAGCTTGGAATCTAAGCCAGTCGCCGCCACTTCTTTGGCATCAATTGAATCTTTCTCTGGCAGTTTTAAATCTGAGCTTATCGCCAGTTTGTCATCAGATGCCTTTTCGGAAGTACCAACTTCTTCGATGGCCCCCAGACTTTCTAGTTTTAACTTGGCAGGGTCTTCTAGTTTTTCCTTTACAACGTGACCTTCTTTACTAACTTCGGTAGACTCTTTCTTTTCTGGACTGGGTGACGGCTTCAGTTCAGAGGGGGTCACGATTTTGGACGTTTCTTCAGCTAATACTTGTTGAATGCTTTTAACGGATGGCTCGGTGAAATCTTCCTTGCATTCTTCGCCGCTCTCCGTAATTATTTCCTCTCTCTCGATGATTTCGAAGTCTTCAAGGTCGTCCACTATTTTCTCGGACGAATCGAGGTCTGCGGTTTTATCGGCGGTCTTCTCAATGCTGGACGAGATCTCGCACGACGCATACGAAGGGGGGATCTCATTCTCGTCCGACACCTTGGAGTCCGTCTCTTTTTCCTCGTGCTGTTTATCAACTTCGGTGGATTCTTTCTTTTCTGGGCTGGGCGGCTTAACTTCGGAGGGAACTGGGATGCGTTCGGGAGGTAGAGTTTCGATTGCGCTTGCTTTTGGTGTTTCATCCGCAATCTCTTGCGTTGCTTTCACGCCTGCGTCTTCAATTTTTTTAGTTGAATCTGACGTTTCTTGTTCAGTTGTCTTTACGCCATCTGCAGGTTCCTTTGTTTTCTGCTCCGCGTCTTTTAATTTGTCGGAAACCTGATCTTGAGCAACCTCATCCTTTTTCTTCTCTTCTGTTTCTTTGGTGGTTTCATCTTGGTCACCCGCTTTGCTTACTTGATCAGCCTTTTCTTTGATTGATTCGCCAGGTAAAATGGCATCACTTGGTTTGGCAAGGTCTTCTCCTGATGGGGTGCTGTCCTGAATTGGTTTAGCTTCTGGTTTGGGTTCGGTTGCGTCGGGTTTAGAAATTTCTGTGGTTTTACCTTCGTCGCCCGTTTTGGTTACTTGATCAGCTTTTTCTTTGATTGATTCGCCAGATAAAATGGCATCACTTGGTTTGGCAAGGTCTTCTCCTGATGGAGTGCTGTCCTGAATTGGTTTAGCGTCTGGTTTGGGTTTGCTTTCATCGGGTTTAGAAATTTCTGTGGTTTCATCTTGGTCTCCTGTTTTGCTTACTTTTATTGATTCGCCAGATAAAGTAGCATCACTTGGTTTCGCAAGGTCATCTCCTGATGGGATGCTGTCCTGGATTGGCTTAGCGTCTGGTTTGGGTTTGCTTTCATCGGGTTTAGAAATTTCTGTGGTCTTATCTTGGTCTCCTGTTTTGCTTACTTTTATTGATTCGCCAGATAAAATGGCATCACTTGGTTTGGCAAGGTCTTCTCCTGATGGGGTGCTGTCCTGAATTGGTTTAGCTTCTGGTTTGGGTTTGGTTTCGTCGGTGGTTTTACCTTCGTCGCCCGTTTTGGTTACTTGATCAGCTTTTTCTTTGATTGATTCGCCAGGCGAAATGGCATCACTTGGTTTGGCAAGGTCTTCTCCTGATGGAGCGCTGTCCTGAATTGGCTTGGGTTTGGTTTCGTCGGGTTTAGAAATTTCTGTCACAGCAGTCTTCAGTTTTTCCAATTCAGCTTCTCCCTTCGGTGCATCATCAGTTACCGTTCCATCCGGTTTTTCCGTTTCAGGTTTAGCTGCATCACTTCGTTTGTCTTCCGGTTCATCTTTAGGCTTTGCTATCGAGCTATCATCTTTGGTAATGTCTGCGTCTTTGTCTTTTATATGTTCAGCTATGATTTGGTCCTTCAGGACTTCACGATCGTCTGTTGTTTTCGGTGAAGTAGTCTCTGGTTTTACATCGGCTTTATCATCAGTTTTCTGAGATGGTTTGGGGGCGTCTTCAGGTTTTTGGACTTGGGGCAGTTCCTTTCCGTCAGAAACTGCTTGTTGCGTATCCAAAGGTTGCTCTGGGCCAAGTTTCTCCTTTGTAGTAGCATCTTCATCCAATTTGGGTTCAGGTGTTTTCCTCAATTCTGGAGTAGACTTTCCCTCTTTTGATTGGGGCACATCGTCAAGCTTTTGGCCAGAAACTGCCGAGCCTACCGTTGGGGGTTTAGCAGGTTCTGAGCTAATTGTGGTCGGATCTTTTTCGCCTAATATTTCTTTAGGCTCAGGAGATTTCCTAGTTTCTTCTTTTTGGGTCAGCTGCGTATCTTTGATATCAGCTTTTAGGTCCGTGTCTTTCTCCTTCTCGGGGGGTGGTAGTTGTTGTTCTACCCCCTGGGTTTGAGGAGGCAAATCTTTTGGCTTAGGTGTGGTTACATCTTTCGTCATCGATTCGGTTTGATCAACTGGAAGAAGTTCTGAAACTTCTTCGGGTGATTTGGTGCCGGAAATTCTGGTTTCGGGGGAGGATCTTCCAGAGTCAATTGGGGTCGACTTGCCCGACAATTTATCTGGTTCTGATAGTTGTTCTTTAGTTTCCAGATCCTTCAGTTTTTCCTCCTTCAGTTCCAGCTCAGTTGTTTTTTCGGAATCATCTCCAGGAATTGACTTGGCACTCGGTTTAGGTTCCGGACTGGATCTTCCAGAACTTTCCGAACTCTTAGAAAACGTGATCGTACCTTTGGGGCAAATCTCGATTTCTTCGCCGCCGTCTTCGCTGGATGTGGTAACCAGCATGCGGTGGACCGTACCCGAATCGGATTCCGCCTTCGATTCTTCTGCTTCCGGCTGTGAGGATTTGATGTCCGAAATGATTTTCGATGTGGCCTCCATGAGTTCGGTTGAATCTCGAATGAGGTCGCTGATTTTGCTCGAGCCCACCTTAGTATCTTCTGCATCCACTGGTTCTTCGGTTACTGGCGAATCTACTGTGGTGATGTGGGTCTCGCGAAGCTCCGTTGTATACGTCGAGGTGAATGCCGCAAAAGGTGCGACCGTCAGAGGGATTTTCCCCTCGAATTCTTCCAGGGGGGCATCGGACTTCAAGACCTCTGCGACGCTTGCTACGATTATGGCAACGTCCTCTTCCCTTTCTTTCGGCGATTTTCTGCCTAGTTCCATTTTATCGATGATCTCTGGTTCTTTGTGTGACTGTGGACCTTCTTCTTTCTGGAGCGATTCCTGGCCATCGTCTTTAACTATGATATCTTCTTTGTTCAACTCGTCGACCAGTTTCTTTCCAATGAGGTCTTCGAGTTCCTTCTCTTTAACCTTGTCCAATTCCCCCTTCAGGTCTTTCTCGCTTCGCCCGTCTTTTTCTTCGTCGACTTCTTCCTTAACGTCATCTCCGATTGCAGTTGGTTTTAATGCGACGCCTTGAGACTCAAGTTCTTTGCTCAGGGGTTCCGCCGCTACATCTTCTTTTGGCTTCTCAGAAGCCTTATGTTCTTCAGTTGGGTGTTCGACTTGAAACTTATTGTCTTCAGTATCTACTTTTTTATCTTCTTTCGTTTCCTCCTTGTCTACTACTGCCTCCTCTTTCTTGTCTTCTGGTTTGGGCATGGTTTCTTTCTTTTCCGTTTCGGCAACATCTTTCTCCACTTTCTCCTCGACCTTCTCTTTCTCTTTTACGTCGGAGACCTCCTTTTCGCTGCTGTCTTTCAATTGATCTTGCTCTTCTTTTAATTTATTGTCAATTTCCTCTGCTTGCTTTTTAGTTTCTTCGAGTAAAGTCGCCGTTACCTCTTCTGTCGGTTTTTCTGAAGCCTTCTTCTCATCTTCAATTTCCTTCATCGGCTTTTCTTCTAGTGTTTCGTCTAGTTTTTTAACCGATTTCTCGGCTTCTTCCGTTTCTGAGGTCTTGTCTTCGTGGAGTTCCTTAATCAATTTTTCGGCTTCTTCTTCTAAGGTTTTCTTTTGTTCGTGGGTTTCCTTCGTCACTTCTTGCTTCGCAACGTCCGGCAATGTTGCCTCTGCCTCAGTTGATTTCTCTTTTTCTTCTTTTGTAGAAGTGGCTTCTGGAATGTCAACTTCTTTTTTCTTATCTTCTTCGAGTTGCTCTTTCTCTGTTGCATCCTCGGCGGTTTTCTCTTTCTTTAAGTCTTCCTGGTCAACTAATTCGGCTTTGACGTCTTTCTCGTCTTTAACTTCCTGCGCACTCTCTTTGGGAACACTTATTTCTGGCACTGCAGCTTCAAGAACTGGTTCTTCTTTGGGTTCAATTTTCTCGCTTGCCTTATCGGCTGTAGGCTGTACGTCTTCTTTATCATCGAGTTTTTTTTTAACGTCAACTGGTTCTTCAGTTACATCTTTTTTAATTGCTTCAACGTCTGCTTTTGGTTTTTCTTTGATTTCCTCGGCTTCTTCTTTAACTGCAACGGTTTCAATGATTTTGGCTTCTTCTGGAATGCTCGGTTTGGTTTCTTTTTCTTTTTCAATTTTTTCTTCTTCCTTTTTAATTGCCACGTCTTTATCGTCTGGAACGTGTTCGGCATCTTTAGGTTTACCTACTTCTTCTTCTTCTTCTTTAGGTGACTTCTCTTGAATTTGCTCTTTTTCTTTAACTTCAGTTTTAACACTTGGTTCTAAATCTTTGGGCTTGCTTTCAGTATCCTCTTGGGCGCTCGCTTTTGTTTCTTGCTTCTCAAGACCGACGGCTTCCACTTCCGCAGTTTCCGGTTTTTGTAATTCCGCGATTTTTTGATCACTTTCTGCTTTGTGTTCCTCAATATCTTTCGCGGGTGTCTTATCTACTGTAACTTCGTCTTTTATACTTGGTTTCTCATCCTTTTCTTCTTTAGGTTCTTCTAATTTCTCTGGTTCAGTTTTTATTACGTCTTTAGGTTTCAAGTCTTCTTCTTCTTTTGGTTTCTCTTTCTTGACTTCTTCTTGAATTTTTACGGGCTCCTCGACTTTTAGAGTTTCTGGTTTGTCTTTTTCATCGTCTGGAATTTTGGCTTCAGTACTTGGCTTTTCTTTTTGTACGTCTGCTTTTTCTATGTCTAAATCTTTTTCTTCTGTTATGGTTTTACTTTGCTCTTGAACTATGTCCTTGTAGTCTTCAGCCTTTTCAATTTCTTTTTCTTTTGGGCTCTCTTTAAGGACAGCTTCTTCTTTCAGTTTGTCGGGAACAACTTCTGCTTCCTTTTGGCTTTCTGGTTTTACTTCTTCAACTTTTGCAGCATCCTTTTGGCTTACTGGTTCTTCAACTGCAATTTCAGTGCTTAGTTTCTCTGCGGACTTTTCTGGAATTACCCCTTTTTGGTCATCAATTTTTTCTGATATTACAGTTTCTTCGAGGTGCGGTTTTTCTTCCTCAAGAGTTGCCGGAGTTTCTTCGGGTTTTGTATCTTTTGAAGTTTTTGTTTCTTCTACATCTTCGTCTGTAGTTGTAATGGGCTTTTTGGGCCTTACGTCTTTTTGATCTTCAGCCTTTTTAATTTCTTTTTCTTTCTCCGCGCTTTCTTCCAGGTATTGTTTTAGATCGACTTCTTCAGAAAGTCTTTGCGAAGAAACGTCTTTTTGGTCAGGCTTTTTATCTTTTTCTCTTATCTCTACGTCTTCTTCTTCTTTTTCCGCGACAATTTTATCTTCAATAGCTTTATCGTCTGTGGGTTTCACTTTCTCTTCTTCCACTTTTTCAATTTCTTTGTCTATTGTTGGCTTTTGATCTTTGTCGTCTGCGGGTTCTACAACTTTATCTTCTTCCACCTTTTTAATTTCTTTGTCTACTGTTAGTTTTTGATCTTTGTCGTCTCTGGGTTGTACAACCTTAACTTCTTCCACCTTTTTAATTTCTTTGTCTACTGTTGGTTCTTGGTCTTTGTCGTCAATGGCTTTCACTTTTTCGTCTTCCCCCTTTCTAATGTCTTTGTCTATGGTTGGTTTTTGATCTTTGTCGTCTGCGGGCTTCACTTTCTCCTCTACATCTTTGTCTTCTTCCGGCTTTTTAATTTCTTTGTCTTTATCTGATGGTTTACTTTCTTCTACCAGAGTTTGCTTTAGGTCCACTTCCTCTTTAAGTTTTTCCGCGACAATTGCTTTTTCTTCCGGTTCCTTGTCGACTTTGGCTTCAATGGCTTCTTTTTTCTCTTCGGGTTTCTTTGCCGTTACTTCTTCGACCTTTTCAACTTCTTCTTTGTCTATTGTTGTTTCTTGATCTTTTTCTTCTACAGCTTCTTTTTCTTCCAACTTTTTAATTTCTTCGCCTATTGTTGGTTTTTGATCTTTGTCTGTGAGTTTCACTTTCTCTTCTTCCACCGTTTTAGTGTCTTTGTCTATTAATGGCTTTTCATGTTTATCGTCAGTGGATTTCACTTTCTCATCTACATCTTTCTCTTTTTCTTCCTTTTTAACATCTTTGTCTATTGTTGGTTTTTGATCTTTGTCGTCTGTAGGTGTCACTTTCTCTTCTTCCTCCTTTTTAATGTCCTCGTCTATTGTTGGTTCTTTATCGTCTGTGGGCTTCACTTTTTCCTCTACAACTTCCTTTTCTTCCACCTTTCCAATTTCTTTGTCTATTGTGGGCTTTTGGTCTTTGTCGTCTATGGGTTTCACTTTTTCTTCTTCATCTTTGTCTTCCTCCACCTTTTTAATTTCTTTGTCCAGCGTTGGTTCTTGATCTTTGACATCTGTTGGTTTAACTCTTTCCTCTACATCTTCCTGTTCTTCCACCTTTTTAACATCTTTGTCCATCGTTGGTTTTTGATCTTTGTCGTCTGTGGGTTTTACTTTCTCTTCTTCCACCTTTTCAATTTCCTTGTCCATTGTTGGTTTATGATCTTTATCATCTGTGGGTTTCACTTTCTCTTCTTCCACCTTTTTCACATCTTTATCTATTGTTGGTTTTTGATCTTTGTCGTCTGTTGGTTTGACTTTCTCCTCTTTATCTTTCTCTTCTTCCACCTTTTTAACATCTTCGTCTATTGTTGGTTTTTGATGTTTGTCGTCTGTGGGTTTCACTTTCTCTTCTTCTACCTTTTTAATGTCTTTGTCTATTGTTGGTTTTTCATCTTTGTCGTCTGTGGGTTTCACTTTCTCTTCTTCTACCTTTTTAATGTCTTTGTCTATTGTTGGTTTTTCATCTTTGTCGTCTGTGGGTTTCACTTTCTCTTCTTCTACCTTTTTAATGTCTTTGTCTATTGTTGGTTTTTCATCTTTGTCGTCTGTGGGTTTAATTTTTTCTTCTACAACTTCCTGTTCTTCCACCTTTTCAAGTTCTTTGTCTATCGTTGGTTTTTCATCTTTGTCGTCTGTGGGTTTCACTTTCTCTTCTTCTACCTTTTTAATGTCTTTGTCTATCGTTGGTTTTTCATCTTTGTCGTCTGTGGGTTTCACTTTTTCTTCTACATCTTTTTTAATTTCTTTGTCTATCGTTGGTTCTTGGTCTTTGACGTCTGCGGGTTTCACTTTAACTTCTTCCACCTTTTTAATTTCTTTGTCCATTGTTGTTTTTTGATCTTTGTCCTCAGTGGGTTCCACTTTTTCTTCTGCATCTTTTTTAATTTCTTTGTCTGTCGTTGGTTTTTGATCTTTGTCGTCTGTGGGTTTCACTCTTTCTTCTACATCTTTTTTAATTTCTTTGTCTAACGTTGGTTTTTGGTCTTTGTCGTCTGCGGGTGGCACTTTATCTTCTTTCACGTCTTTAATTTCTTTGTCTATCGTTGGTTTTTGATCTTTGTCCTCTGTTGGTTTCACTTTTTCCTCTGTATCTTTGTCTTCTTCCACCTTTTTAATTTCTTTTTCTATCGTTGGTTTCTGATCTTTGTCGTCTGTGGGTTTCACTTTCTCTTCCACTTTTTCAATTTCTTTGTCTAGTGTTAATTTTTGTTCCTTGTCGTCTGTGGGTTTCGCTTTTTCTTCTTCCGCCTTTTTAATTTCTTCCTCTCCATCTGGTGTTTTCCTTTCTTCTTCCAGAGCTTGCTTTAGTTCGACTTCTTTAAGTTTGTCCGTAACAATTGCTTCTTCTTTCGTTTCCTTGTCGACTTCGCTAAGTTTTTCTTCTTTTGCCTCTTCGGGTTTCGTTATTTCTTCGACTTTTTTAACTTCTTCATCTTTATCAGTTACTGCTTCCACTAGACCCTCTTTTAGGTCAACCTCCTTCTTCGGTTCCTCTGGAATAATTTCTTTATCTTCTTTAATTATTGTTACAGTTTCATCTTTAAGGTCTTCAATTTTAGGTGTCTCATCCGAGATGTCTTTAGGTTCAGTTTTTACGTCAGCAATCGCCACTATTTCCGGTTTTTGTGCTTCTGTAGATTTTTCATCAAGAACCGGCTTCGAATCTTCTGTTTTAACTTCTTCTTTCTTAAGTTCTTTTGTTTCGACTTTAACATCTTGTTTAATTTCTTCTGCGTCAACTTTAATTTCTTTCGTTTCTTCTTTAATTTCTTTTGCTTCAACTTGTTTTGTTTCTTCTTCTTTAATTTCTTTTACTTCAACTTCTTTGATTTCTTCTTTAATTTCCTTTGCTTCAACTTCTTTTGTTTCTTCTTTTTTAATTTCTTTTACTTCAGCTTCTTTTGTTTCTTCTTTTAGTTCTTTTATTTCAATATCAACTTTATCTTGGGCTTGCTTTTCAACTGTGACATCTTTTATTTCGGCTTTAAGATCTGCTTCGCCCGTCTTAATTATTTCTTCCGTTTTCTTTAAATCTGCATCTTCTTGTTTTGTTATTTCTTCTGTGGCTGCCTCTTTTTCTGGTTTTTCTGCTTCTGCGGGAGTTGTTTCAACTTCTTGTGTTTCAACTTTTTGTACTGCTTTTTCTTCAATCTTTTCCTCGTCGGATTTTATAGTAATTTCTTGTTTCGTTTCAACTTTAATTGCTTCCTTTTTAATTTCGCCAACCTCTTCTGTCTTTGGCTCGGCGTCAACTTTAGGGATTTCCTTGAGCTCTGGCTTTTCTTTAATTTCTGGTTCTTCCTTTACTTCTTTCTTTCCGATTTCTTCTTCTGCCTCTTTTTCCGCTTTGATTTCCTTTTTCTCTGTTTCAACTGGTTTCAGTGTTTCAGCTTCAATGTCCACTTTTTTATCGAGTTCTTCTTTCGGGAGCTTCTGCTGCTCGATTTCAGTTTTTGGCGTCTCCTTGATTTCTTCCTCGTCGGGTTTAATTGCATCCTGGATTTTTTCTTGGGTTTCTATCGTTGGTTCTTCTTTAATTTGTTCTTTGTCGAGTTGAGTGTCTTTGATGGCTCCATCCTTTTCTTTCTTCTCCTGTTTTTCTTCTTCTGTTTTAATTTCTTGGCCCGATTCTTTGATCTCTTCTTTTGCAGGTTTAACGTCAACTTTTAATTCTTTCTCTTTTTCGAGTATTTGTTGTTTATCTTCCTTTGCTTCTGCTGTGGATATATCTTTAATCTCTTTAATTTCTTGCTTAGGTTTTTCATCGTCTTTTTGTTTTTGTTCCTCTGGTTTTATTTCTGCTTCTTTAACAGCACTTGGTTCTTCTTTATCAATGATTTTCTTCTCGTCGGGCTTAAGTTCGTCAGGCTTTGTTTTAGTTACATCAGCTTTCAGGTCCTCTATAATTTCCTTTTCTTTTTTAGCCGTTTCTAAAATTTCGGTCTCTAATTTTGTTTCTACTTTTGTGATGTCAGTTTTGGTTTGTTCTGATGGCGGAACGACTTTTTCCTCGTCGGCCTTTTCCGGTTTAGGTTCCACTTTGTCGTCTATCTTCAGTCCGCTCTTCATGTCGTCCATTTGGTACCGGTAGTCTTCTTCAATGTCGACTTCTTCATGAACGGGTAAGTCTGCGACTTCATCTGGTGTTTTGACTATGTCACGTATGTGCGCCTGCTTGTCCAATCGGATTCCAACTACGGCGGGCAATTTCGTTATGGACTCCAAAGTTTTCGAAGGTACTTGTATTATCGGCACATCCTTCTCTTTGGTGTCTTCTTTCACGTGCTTCTCTTCGATGACCTGGTCTCCGTTGTCTTCTTTAATTTCGTCCAGTGTAATCCTCTCATCTTCTGGGAGAGTGGGCGCTGTCGTCGCACCTGATTCGACCGTGGCGGAAAATTTTTCATCCGGTTGTGATTCGAGCGGGCCCACCTGCTCTTGAGCATCGCCTTCCCCGATTTTCTTCTCACTGGACCCGTCAATTTTTTCTTCGGGACTCGTCACGGATAATTCCTTCGACACTTCAGCCGGTTTCTCCTTCTCATCCTTCACTTTCACCTCGGAAACTTCTTTCTGCGTCTCATCGGATAACAACTTATCTTCTTCGATTTTCTTCGGAGGAACTTTGGCGACGTCATCACTTAACTTCCTCTGCTTCTCAGATTCTTCGCTGTCGCGCGTGAGCTTTTGCATCTCGTCTTCTTTGGTGTCTTTCTCGTCGAGGGAATCGTGCTCGATTTCCTCTTTCTCTATTATCAAGTATTCCTCAGGTTCGGTTTTGTCTTCCAGCGAAATGTCTTTGATTTTTCTTAGCTCCGATTCGTTGTCGGTTTGGCCCTCGCCTTTCCTAAAAACCGCTTCGATTTCTTTCACCACTTCCTGTTCTTCTTTGAGGTCGGCGAGTTCTTGGGCCTTCAACTGGTCCAGCTCTTCCTGGGTCAATTTCGATAAGTCTTTATGGTCGGCCGAGGGGGTGCTAACGGTGCTTGAGTCGGTGGTCCCTTCTTTATCTAACTTGCCTTTTTTTAGAATACTGTCAGGTTTTGGGGTGCCGTTGACTTTCTTAATGGGGCTTCCGGCGGCCTTTGTAGCTGGCGCTGCGCCTTTGGGTCTTCTAGAAATTGGTTTCCTCTCAGGTTTTTTATCGGGGATTTTGGCCGGTTCTCGCTTGGGGGCGATTCTCTGTTTAGATTCGACCACTTTCCTATTGTTCGCGTCTTTAGCGCTTTTTGCAGGGGTTGCGCTCGGCGAGACCTTGGAAAGCCGCTGCGGCTTTACGTCTCGGGCGTCGCCGTTAATCCTCGATTCAATAGTTTTCTTGGGGGTCGTGGGCGACGCTTTCTTTTCCGCGAGCGGCCGTCGCTTCTCGGCGGGCCTCGGTTTGGGCGCCGCGGCTTTCACTTTTTCTTCTTTGGGTTTATGCTCAGTCTTTGGTTTTTCTGGTTTGCCGTTCTCTATGATTTTCTCCTCGGATTTTTTCGCTTTCGTCGTCGACTTGGCGCTTTTCTCGCTGTCCGTCGAATCGGATTTCTTCACGGATTTATCTGTGGAGTCCGTGTCGATCGCCAAGCCGTTGATCGAATCGAGTTTATCGTTCGCTTCGATTAGTTTGTTCGATTTAACGTCGGCCGACTTGGGAGTCTTCTCCTTGAGTTTGTTCTCGGTCGGAATTATTTTCTGCGCCTTCACCTCCGACTGGATTAGTTTCTCGAGCGCGTTGTCCTTCAGCTGCTTGGCCTTCAGCGTTATGATGGACGAGGTGCTAAGCAAGGTCTTCTCTGAACACATGGGATATTTTATATATTCTAAGTTCTTCAGCTTATCTAAGCCTTCGAATATTTTATGTTGGGGCGTGCTGCCCGGGTACAGGATCCTCGTTATGTTATCCTGGGGGTTAGCGGGTTGCCAGATGAGGAGGGCGCAGATTGAGACGAGGTTCGGAACCGGAAACGCAAGATCCTTTGTGCTTCTTTGATTCGAGAATAGTTTTTGGTCGTTTGTGTTCCATTTAAGCAAGAAGTCTTTGACTTCCTTGGATTCTTTAGCCGGGCTCAGCACGTACATGTCCAACGTGCCGTGTCCTACTTTGTGGTACAGGTTGATTGGTTCGGTATCTCTGTAGCAAGTCTGGGGGGTCAGCGACAGCTTCTTTAAATTGGTTATTATTTCTTGGCCTTCCTCTAAGAGGTCGACGAGCAGAGGGTCTTTATCTTTATCGCCGTCTGGACTTAAAATGGCTTTTCTTTCCTGAAAAGAACTAGTAGATAGAATATCGTTGGTTTAAGAATAGTGCACTTACCGGTATGTTACAGAAAAAATGTCCAATTTGTGGATAAAGAGCGTTTTGCATCTTCCTTCTAAGTACGGCGCTTATACCGCTGGCGTTGCCGTTATTTAGCCTAGTTAATAGAACAGCGTCTAGCCTATCCAAGTGCCTAACGAAGTCCCAAAAGCACGCCTTCCTTGAGAAGCCCCCGTCTAAAAGCATGTTGAATCCATTTATTCCGAAGAGGGCGGCGTCGCCCTGTCCTCCGGGGAAAATGTACAGGGTGGGGTGGGAAAACCTGATGTTCCCCACGACGTCTGAGCTTTCTAACAGAGACTCGACGTCCGTCGGCGTAACGAAAGGAGAAATGTAGTTGAGGAAATTCGTAATGGATGGACTGCCTGAGTTAAGCACGTCGACTGGGTTCATTCGGACCTTGCAGTTCTTGGCGAAGGATTCTTTAGGCAGTCGGGACCAGTCGCCCTCAGGCGAGCAATGAATATCAACACTTATACTATTTTCATAAGCACGTATTACTCGCTGGACTTCTATTTCTTGAAAAGCTTCGGAAAAATCTACTAATGAAAATGTTCCATCCTGAAACGAAGTTTTGAGGATGAGAGGAAGAACTAAGATGTGCGATTTTTGCTTACTTGTAAGATCCAGGAACCATTAGCTGCGAATGTGTATCCTGCATGGATGATGTGACGATGACGTGTGAAACTACTTAATAAATTACGCACGCATTGAGCCAAAGTGCTCACTGCTGGATGGATCAGCACTTCTGTTACCAAATTTTCAGAAGCGTACTGTATCAATCTCTCACCTGCAAAAAGAGAACATTAAAGTTTCGTTAAGGTTTCAAAACGCCCCTCGTGATTAGTTAGTTCCACTTATAAATAACGCCGGAAAATTCCTTTTGTGTCAGCGGATTATATAACACAAAGCTCTGGAGACTCTTATCTTTTGTCGCCAGACTGTTCGTCGCCCTCATTCGTTTATTGTTCTATTTTCAAAGGATTCTCGGGGCGCTTTAAAAATTAATCGTTTATAAATTACAAAACTCACCATATCTAGCTTCTTCTCCCTCCGGAGCCTGCTCGGTGATGATTGCTAATTCCTTCTCAAGATCGATCAGGCAGTCGTTAATATCCCAAGATAATAAACCTGCAAGTAAAAAAGAACGATTCTCTTATGTGATGTGACACTCAATTTCGTTGCCTCACCATAAAAAAAAAATGGATGAAAACCGTGCGTATACTTAAATCAATAAAATTGTACCTATTTATAACCGGTACAACGGGGTCCAGCGCAATAAATAACGACCTGCCTCGTTACGTGTGTGCTATTAAACTCTCGTGGGAACTTGCAAGTTTGTACAAGCTGCATTTGCGACCTTAAAATATGGTCTTTCGATTTTCGAAGTGCTGGAATTTTTTTTGGTCGCGTTCAATTATTCATTGACGTGGTCCTCGAGTTCTGTGGACTTGGAACAACAACTTCCAACTCCATTATAAAGTTCCCCGTGAACTTTACGTAACTTACTCAATAAGCATTACGGATGGACACATGCAAGTTGGAGCTGAAATAATTTCTTTCAACTCGGAAACTTTACGTCGTGAGACTTTGTCTACTTATGTGTACAGTCGCAAACATAATTCATGGCGTAACCTTTACAGAAAAACTCACAGTCGACATTTTGCTTCTACGTTGTGGTTGCATTTTTGTTTTTGTTAGTAACCAGTCCCTGAGTCATAATACTTCTTACACGTTACAACATGTTAGAAGTAATAAGAAGGGCATTGTTTCTACGAGGAAACCAATTCTGTACCAACACTTATTTTGATTTTTTGGCCACCCTGAAGTTTTAGGACACCGAAAAATTAGGCATACTCCTCGATCAATCAATTTTTTTGAAGGGAAAAAGTTTGTGTTTATAGAACCTGTGGTAACTTGAATGACTCTTCATTAAACAAAAAAAAAAAGATGGCCTACGCGTCTGGAAACTGAATTCAAATGAAATCAATACCGTCGGGCGGCGGTGCGACAATCGATCAGAACCCCCAAGTAAATGTAGGTCGTTGTAACTCCTTGCCTGTGTAACTCGTAAGTGGTGCAACGACCATTTGTTTGCGAACGCCCTGTTTATATAACGCCAGCCCATCTCTAGCTTCGTAGTGTGCCAAAAGTTCCCGCCCGGAGCTTTTCACTGAAATAGCTGAAGTGGCTTGCACTCTCGGGAATAAATCAGTTCCGCGTTTTCAATCATGGCGAACGTGAATTATGGCCGTCCTGCACGTGATGGCGGGGGCGGGGGTTCATTGGCATTTGCTAAACATCGCCCGGAAAGTTTGGCGAAATTGGAAATCGTCTGCGGCTTAGCTACTTATTAAATTTCGTTAGGCCCAGTGAAATTCCGACGGTTCCGCTAAAGCCTCGAGCTTGGAGATTATTCCCCCATCCCCATCATTGTCGTCGTTTGAAATTTGATTTTATTTTGAAAACGAACAAACAACTTGCGTCGGAGCTACAAAACGTTAAACCAGAAAGTTTTGATTCATTCAAATTTCTCCAGATTTAAAATTAAGACCCCCCCCTCCCCCCCGCCCGCCCCCCAAAAAGATGATTGTTTCCGAGAGATATACAGGGCCGAATATCCTTTTATTTCGTATTTGCGTTCCTCTTAATTCCGCGGCGACGTTGCTCCGGGGGCCGTGAAATATAGCGCGCGGTACTGAAAACAACCCCCCCGCCCCCATCCCCCATCCATCAGAATTCCCCGCGCAAGAGATAATCATGCAAATGTAATAAAAGCCGGGGCGAAATGATACGTTTCGGGGGAAAACATACAAAAAAAAGAGAATGTCATAAGTTTTCACGCGAAATTGAATACCTTCGTCGACGGGCGGGGGGGGGGGAGGGGTGAAATTTGGGGGGGTTCATGTCACCGAGAAAGGAGTGTGTAATCGCTTTCAATTAGACGATAGGGTTTCCGAAAGGACCGGAGGTTTTAATAAAGCAGAATTTTGTTTGTTCGGATATCGGGTTGAGAGGGTGACAGCGCAGCTGTTGGGGTTTCCACCAAGAATCTCGAAATCAATAAGAATCCCCTTGGGCAGACCAATCATTTTTCTAAATTTTCTTTTTAGTTTAAAACATAATTCCTCAAATCATTTTATAAATGATTTTTGTACGGCGCGTATAGTTGATGTCTGCGACGGGTTTTAATTTAAAACACGGATGATAAATATGTACCCCCACAGACGTCTGCGTTTAGGGGGGCCGGCCGTACACACAAGTGATTCATGGCGAAACTTTTCGGGGCCGAATTAAACCGGCGAGGCATTATTTTTGTCCGGCAAACATCACTCTGTAATCTGATCCGGAATTTATTTTCGTGAGTTTCGGGCGACAGCTCAACGCCAACGTACAGTGAAAAGCAAAAGTAAAGTCCCCCCAATGTAACGTTAAAGAGCAGTCAGAAGGGATTAGGTAATTTCTCACGTATTTGGGGAGACATTACTTTTGCATTTCACTGTACATACATTCGGAGAGGTGCCTCAAATATTAAATATTAAAAAAAAAAGATTAATCTCCTCATTCGTTTACTAAATAACGTCTTGAAAAAGTGATGATGATGATGATGATGATGAAAGTCTTCCTTAAATCCACTCTTGATTCGAGTAAAATGTAGTTTTAAAATCATCTCATAGATGTCGCGGAGACAGCCATAACAACGACGCTCGTAGATCTAATCGGTGAAGTGATGACCCTTGCTTAAATCCGTCTCTGATTCGAGTGGCTTACTTACTAACTAAAGCTGGAAGATTCAAATTTACCGCACTTAAAACATAGTTCTAAAATCACCTCATAGATGGCACTGTGACAATCACAATAATGACTTTCTTAGATCATGGCCAGCTCTATTAACATTCACTGTATGTATGGCCGTTTCAATTCGCTTAAAATTCGAGAAAGCATGCCACGAAGTACTCCCCTCAGCGCTCCCTATTAAAAATACTACAGAACTACTCATAGTAACGTAATGACAACTGCAATTACTTAAAAACTCACAAGAGGCGCTGAGAGGAGTACCCGTCAAAATTTTTAAAAGTCGAATTGAAATGGCCATACATACACGTCAGTGAATGTTAATGTAGCTGGTCATGCTTAGATATGTAAAATTCCAATTGCAATGGATGACAAATGAATAAAATAAAAAGAGTAGAATGGGAATCTAAACGATATTCGCAACGATTAAGATTAATGTCAAGTCGGTCAAGACCAGAACTAAAATTTGAGCGATCGGAATCAGATTCATAATGATTAAAGTCAGAACTAGAATCAGAGCCCAGACCAACAGGATCAGATTTACAGTCATATCGATGAGGATGACCAGGGTGATCAAAAAATTAGAAATAAAATTAAAACGATCGCAACGAATAAGATAAATGTCAAACCGATCAAGACCAGAGTCAAAATGACCAGGATCAGAATCAAAATCATGACGATCAAGATCGGAATTGGAACCAAAAGAAAATTCATGAGATTCACAAGTGATTAAGATCACTCGATCGATTAGAATCAGAATCACAATGACCAGGATCACAATAAATATGATCAGAATCAAAGTCATGACGATGAAGATCAGAACTGGAATCAAAAGAAAATTAATGAGGCTCCCAGTGATTAATATCAATGTGAAATCGATCACGATCGGGATTAAAACGACCAGGATCAGAATCAGAATCAAGATCAAAATTGGAAACAGAATAAAATTTATGAGATTTAGAGTGATTAAAATCGATATGAAATCGATGAGAATCATAATCAAAATGACCACGATCAAAACGAAACCGATCAGGACCGGAATTAAAAGGACCAGGATCAGAATAAATATGGTCAGAATCAGAATCAAGATGGAAATTGGAATCAAAATATAATTAATGAGACTTACAATGATTAAGATCAATATGAAATCGATCGGAGTCAAAATCAAAATAACCAGGATCAGAGAGTAAGGATGATTATGATCAGAATCATAATCAAAGTTATCAGAATCAGAATCAAGATCAAAATTGGAATCAAAATATAATTAATGAGATTTACAATGATTAAGATCAATGTGGTGAAGTCGATCGGAACCAGAATCAGAGAGCAAGGATGATTAGGATCAGAATCACAATCAAGATTATCAGAATCAACATCAAAATTGGAACTAAAAATGAATGAGATTCACAGTGACTAAGACCAACATGAAATCGATGAGAATCAGAATAAAAATGATCAGGATCAGAATAAAGATTATTAGAATCAGAATAAAAGTGATTACAATCAGAATCAAGGTAATCAGAATCAGAATTAAAATCAATATGATCAAGATCAAAATTATAACCAAAATAAAATTCATGAGAAGTACACAGATTAAGATCAATGTGAAATCGATCAGAACCCAGAACCAAGACGACCAGGATCAGAATAAAGATGATTAGGATTAGAATCAGACTCCGGGTCATCAGAATCACAAAAATTATTACAATTAGAATCAGAATCAAGATGATCGAGGTCAAAATTGGAAAATGAAATATGTATCCTGTGATTAAGCTCAATCAGAGCCAGAATCAAAATTAGGAGCAAAATCAAGATGATCAGAATCAAGGACAACAGAGTCAGAATCAAAATTGGAACAAAAATAAAATGAATGAATGAATGAATTAATTAATTAACTTTCAGTAATTAAGGTGGTAGCGAAAACGATCAGAATTAGAATCAAAATAACCAGGATCTGAAACAAGTAGATTAGGATTAGAATTAGAATCAAGCTCATCAGGATCAGAATCAAGATGATTGAGATCAAAATTCGAACCAAAACTAAATTAATGAGATTCACAGTGATTAAGATCAACATGAAACCGATCAGAATCAGAATCAAAAAGATCAGGGTCAGAATAAAGATGATTAGGGTCAGAATGAGAATCAAGGTTATCAGGATCAGAATCAAGATCGAAATAATGAGATTTATAGTGATTAAGTTCAATATGAAATCGACCAGAACCTGAATCAAAATGACCAGGATCAGAGAGTAAAGATGATTAGGATCAGAATCGAGATGATCAGAATCGGAATCAAGGTCATCAGTATCAAAATGATCAGGATCGAAATCAGAATCAAAATCATCAGAATCAAGGTTATCAGAATCAGAATCAAGGACATCAAAATCAAAATCAAGATCAAAATTGGAGCCAAAATAAGATTAGGATCAAAATCGAGATGATCAGAATCGGAATCAAGTCATCAGTATCAAAATGATCAGGATCAGAATAAAGTTGATCAGAATCAAGGTTATCAGGATCAGCATCATGATGATCGAGATCAAAATTGGAACCAAAATAAAATTAATCAGGTTTACAGTGATTAAATTCAATGCGAAATCGATCAGGCCCAGAATCAAAATGACCAGGATCAGAGAGTAAGGATTATTAGAATCAGAATCAGAGTCAAGGTTATCAGTATCAGAATCAAGATCAAAATTGAAACCAAAATAAAATTAATGAGATTTACAATGCATTAAGATCAATGTGAAACCAAATAGAATCAAAAAGGTCAGGATCAGAATAAAGAAGATTAGGATCAGAATCGAGATGATCAGAATCCGAATCAAGGTCATGAGAATCAAAGCTGGAACCAAAATAATATTAATGATATTCACAGCGATTAAGATCAATATGAAATCGATCAGAATCAAAATCAAAACGACCAGGATCAGAATTGTAATCAGATATTCAAAATGAAGATGATCAGGAGTAGAATTGGAACCAAAAGAAATTACTTAAAGAGATTTACAGTGAATAAGATTAATCAGAATCAAAATGATCAGGATCAGAACAAAGATGATCAGACTCAGAATCAGTTCAAAGAATCAACAATAACGTAAAGCTTAAATAAACGGGGACGGTTCTTTAGAAATTCACCAAAGTTTGCGTTCTGACATTTCGAGGCCTTGCTTAGTGTGTCTACACAGAGTGTAGACTGTAGAGCCTCAAGTGTGTCGCACATAAACTCCACTTGCCGTCGTTCTATATGTATTCGCCCCGCAAACACAATACCTTTCAGAACGGCATTGTTATAAAATGTATGTAAATTCTCAGCGTACATGGAATATTACGGCGGTAACTTATGTAAATGTAGTTCGTAATCCGTGCTCGAGTGCAAGCGAAATATCGCTTAATCCGCCGTTCTTAGCGTCTCCTTTTCCGTCCCGCTTCATTACGCCGCTTTAATTTACGCCGCCGAGCGCCGCGGCGTTATGTGAAAGCTTGAAGAAGAATTTATTTTCCAGCGAACACAAAACGTAAGTTACTAACTCCTGACAAAAGGAAAAAAAAATAACAAAATTAGAATGGGCAATCCCTTGCACGATGCAATTTGTATTGTCCGCGACTGTACATATAAATAAATTAAAGCGTACAATTAAAATGTAATTATCAGTGTCAAGTCCAGGCTTTCAAATCCGCGCGTTTTTCAAACTGTCGCGCCGGAATATAAAAGGCACAGGAATAAAATCGAGCACAAAGGATTGCACACGCAGAACCAGTCGTAAACAAACGTGGGTTTGAATTCATAGAATTTCAGGCGGACAATGTGTGTCGTCCTGGCAACATATCGTCAGGGCAGACAAAGGATTCGATATACTATTACCGTACGGGCTTTCATGGTGTTATTAATAGTTGCGAGAATCGTCAAAATTATTCACGCTTTTTTCTTTCATGCACAGGAAACGTGGTTTTTTATTCGAATCGATTCTTGCCTTCGAATTCTATTTATCTAAATTCTAAAGTAAGAAACTTACTTAGCGAAATGATGATAGATAGTACGAGTAGTTGAAACTGTAATTATTAATGTTACTATTATGTAACTATTATTTACGTACATACATAATAACGTATTAAAGAACAAAGGCCCCGGAATGGAATCCTGCGGTACTTTTCTGGTTTTTTTGCTTTTCAACTTTTTGTATTGCAGCTTCAACTGCTTTGCTTCTTCAATTTTTTCCTCGTTAGGTTTTACAGTGATTTCTTGTTTTGTTTCAACTTTAATTGCTTCCTTTTTAATTTCGACAACCTCTTCTGTCTTTGGCTCGGCGTCAACTTTGGGGATTTCCTTGGACTCTTGCTTTTCCTTAATTTCTGGTTCTTCCTTCACTTCTTTCTTTCCGATTTCTTCTTCTGACTCTGTTTAGGCTTTGATTTCCTTTGTCTCTGCTTCAACTGGTTTCAGTGTTTCAGCTTCAATGCCCACTTTTTTATCGAGTTCTTCTTTCGGGAGCTTCTGCTGCTCGATTTCAGTTTTTGGCGTCTCCTTAATTTCTTCCTCGTCGCGTTTAGTTGCATCCTGAATTTTTTCTGGGGTTTCCTTCTTTAATTTGTTCTTTGTCGCGTTGAATGTCTTTGATGGCTTCATCCTTTTCTTTCTTCTCCAGTTTTTCTTCTTCTGCTTTAATTTCTTGGCCCGATTCTGTGATCTCTTCCTTTTCAGGTTTCACGTCAACTTTTAATTCTTTCTCTTCGTCGAGTATTTGTTGTTTACCTTCCTTTGCTTCCGCTGAGGATATATCTTTAATTTTTTTAATTCCTTGCTTAGGTTTTTCATCGTCTTTTTGTTTTTCTTCCTCTGGTTTTATTTCTGCTTCTTTAACAGCACTTGGTTCTTCTTTATCAATGATTTTCTTCTCGTCGGGCTTAAGTTCGTCAGGCTTTGTTTTAGTTACATCAGCTTTTAGGTCCTCTGTAATTTCCTTTTCTTTTTTATCCGTTTCTAAAATTTCGGTCTCTAATTTTGTTTCTACTTTTGTGATGTCAGTTTTGGTTTGTTCTGATGGCGGAACGACTTTTTCCTCGTCGGCCTTTTCCGGTTTAGGTTCCACTTTGTCGTCTATCTTCAGTCCGCTCTTCATGTCGTCCATTTGGTACCGGTAGTCTCCTTCAATGTCGACTTCTTCATGAACGGGTAAGTCCGCGACTTCATCTGGTGTTTTGACTATATCACGCACGTGCGCCTGCTTGTTCAATCGGATTCCAACTATGGCGGGCAATTTCGTTATGGACTTCAAAGTTTTCGAAGGTACTTGTATTATCGGCACATCCTTCTCTTTGGTGTCTTCTTTCACGTGCTTCTCTTCGATGACCTGGTCTCCGTTGTCTTCTTTAATTTCGTCCAGTGTTATTCTTTCATCTTCTGGGAGAGTGGGCGCTGTCGTCGCACCTGATTCGACCGTGGCGGAAAATTTTTCATCCGGTTGTGATTCGAGCGGGCCCACCGTTTTCCTCGATTTTCTTCTCACTGGACCCATCAATTTTTCCTTCGGGACTCTTCACGGATAATTCCTTCGACGCTTCAGCCGGCTTCTCCTTCTCATCCTTCACTTTCACCTTGGAAGCTTCTTTCTGCGTCTCATCGGGCGACAATTTATTTTCTTCGATTTTCTTCGGGGGAACTTTGGCGGCGTCATCACTTAACTTCCTCTGCTTCTCATGTTCTTTGCTGTCGCGCGTGAGCTTTTGCATCTCGTCTTCTTTGGTGTCTTTCTCATCGAGGGAATCGTGCTCGATTTCCTCTTTCTCTATTATCAAGTACTCCTCAGGTTCGGTTTTGTCTTCCAGCGAAATGTCTTTGATTTTTCTTAGCTCCGATTCGTTGTCGGTTTGGCCCTCGCCTTTCCTAAAAACCGCCTCGATTTCCTTCACCACTTCCTGTTCTTCCTTGAGGTCGGCGAGTTCTTGGGCCTTCAACTGGTCCAGCTCTTCCTGGGTCAATTTCGATAAGTCTTTATGATCGGCTGAGGGGGTGCTAACGGTGCTTGAGTCAGTGGTCCCTTCTTTATCTAACTTGCCTTTTTTTAGAATACTGTCAGGTTTTGGGGTGCCGTTGACTTTCTTAATGGGGCTTCCGGCGGCCTTTGTAGCTGGCGCTGCGCCTTTGGGTCTTCTAGAAATTGGTTTCCTCTCAGGTTTTTTATCGGGGATTTTGGCCGGTTCCCGCTTGGGGGCGATTCTCTGTTTAGATTCGACCACTTTCCTGTTGTTCGCGTCTTTAGCGCTTTTTGCAGGCGTTGCGCTCGGCGAGACTTTGGAAAGCTGCTGCGGCTTTACGTCTCGGGCGTCGTCGTTAATTCTCGATTTAATAGTTTTCTTGGGGGTCGTGGGCGACGCTTTCTTTTCCGCGAGCGGCCGTCGCTTCTCGGCGGGCCTCGGTTTGGGCGCCGCGGCTTTCGCTTTTTCTTCCTTTGGTTTTTCGGGTTTGCCATTCTCTATGATTTTCTCTTCGGATTTTTTTTGCTTTCGTCGTCAACTTGGTGCTTTCTCGCTGTCCGTCGAATCGGATTTCTTCACGGATTTACCAGTGTCGATCGCCACGCCATTGATCGTTGGCTTCGATTACTTTGTTCGATTTAACGTCGTCTTCTTCTTTTTTCTTCTACCTCTTTTGCTGCTTTAATTTCCTTTTCCTTTGCTTCAACTGGTTTCACTGTTTCAGTTTCAAAGTCCACTTTTTCATCGAGTTCTTCTCTCGAGAGCTTCTGCTGCTCGATTTCAGTTTTTGGCGTCTCCTTAATTTCTTCCTCGTCAGATTTAATCGCATTCTGAATTCTTTCCAGGTTTCTATCGTCGGTTCTTCTTTCATTTATTCTTTGCCGCGTTGAATGTCTTTGTTGGCTTCATCCTTTTCTTTCTTTTCCAGTTCTTATTTTGTCTTAATTTCTTGGCCGTCTCTGTGATTTGTTTTTTTTTTGTTCAGGCTTAACGTCAACCTTTAATTCGAATATTTTTGAGTACATCGTATAACGTCAACCTTTAATAATTTCTCTTTTTTGAGTATTCTCGAGTATATCCTCCTTTGCTTCCGCTGTGGCTGAATCTTTAATTTCCTCAATTTTTTGCTTAGCTTTTCCATCTACCCTGTACTTTTGTTCCTCTGGCTTTTCTTCCATAATTTCATCCCGATTTATTTCTGCTTCTTGTTGGCAATGACATACTTACTAAATGACATTAACAATTTCTTTGTGAATAAAAACTGGTCTAAAGTTTGTTTGTTTACGTTCAGCAATTTTTTTTTGAATTGGTACTACCTCGGGGTGTTGAAAAAAACAAGTCACAATATTTGCAATGCCCCTAAACTCTTTCTGAATTTAATATTTGAAATATTTCGTTCACGTGAAGAAACAAAGCGTGTTTCCGCAGACAATCGAATAAATTGCAGCGCAAAGCACTGGAAGGTACGGAATGTCAAACGTTTCCTCTTTTTTTTGACTGTCGTAAAGCATTCGGATTTCAATTCGGGCATAAAATTTTATGTACATCATCGATAGCCACCGGCCGAAATACGTTTTATCGACGTCGCGTCGCCAACATCCCCCATTTTTGTTTATTTACGAGTTTTCATAACAACCCATAACGCGCCCTCGCCGAGTTAAGTTAACAACACTGTTAAATTAATTATTGTTATTTGTTCTTGTTCGATTTTTATGTGGTCCTAAGTACGGTGTTCGAAAATAAATATTTTAATGGGGGCGTATTTTTTCCTGTTTGTCAATCATCCCCGCGCGAGAAGCTTTCTTGTTACGACGTTTGTTTGTCGAACAAACACCATTTCACCCGTGAACTTTGTGTTCGTTATCTTCGGAAAAAAAAATAATATACGGAGGAAATGTTGTCAAACAAGATAATCGAATCCATTCCCAGATATCTGGGCATTTTCTTGGGGCTTTTGTATCGCCTGCAGCTTTCTTACGAATTGCTTTTTAAATGAATTATTGTCGCACCATTTCCAATACATCATTGCAGAAACCCTTCAAGAATTATTACTGTTACCAGCGGCTGAAAGTTGCATGAAGTAACATTCGGAGAATTCGCAAGACGTTTTGTTTTTGTTGCCTGTACTGAAGATGATTGCCTAGCTATCAAAATAAGCTTTCTTAAATAAAATTATGATGTTTTAAGTCTGCTTAATGCTTAATTGCATCTGTCCATTCTGTTGCACAAATGGCAAGCTTTGACAAGTAAAAGAACTTAGTATAGAATAGTTATGGGCGTTCTGGTTCATTTTATCATTTAATTTAATATAGGGGGTCTATATTGCACATATGTTGTTGTAAGTTTCTATTAAATTAATTTAAACGAATGACAGAAACGGATATAATTGTTTCGGTTTCTGAACGCAGCTCGCTCTCCCCCCTTGACGCTCGTTAGTTAGGCAACCATACTTACACTTTTAGAAAGTAGACCCCTTATGTTAAATCAAACGGGACGTTGAGCCAGAACGTTCCTAACTAAGTACGAGGTACACATAATTTTGTGCTCGTTTTCGCCTCTCGTCCATTTTCTCATTTTCTTGCGAAAAACCTATTACCATAGGAAGCGCTCGCGTTTAACTCTTTTGTAAAATAAGTCCTACAGTATGCATGCAAGAAAAACTTTCCAAACCCAGCTTATTGTTTGGAAGCCGTCTCTGCACAGCGGCGAAGCTCCCCGAAAAGAAAAGAAAAAAAGAACTCCCTCGCGCAACATGGAACTTTCCTCTTAGCGAGACAACCCCCGGCCGCTACTTACGAGCCTTGAAGTTTATTATTAACTTGAACTCAACGCAAGAAATGTTATGTTAGGTTGACACCCGGAGTGTCTCGAAATAACCGCTTATTTATATCGCAGGAGGAGGAGGAGAAGAAGAAGAGCCGCGTGTTTAGACATCGTGGAATGTTTACTAATATTAAAATGGGCATTAACGACGGATGAAATACAACCAACTCTTGTATGTATGCTATGTAAATTTCCCTCTTTGTTCTCGGGGGGAATCTGGCCGAAGAAATTCGATTGAAGCTGCGAGATACAGATACAAAAATCCATTCTCTTTATGTTAAGCGCATTTCCCATTGTACCCATTATATAGATACCCTACTTACAATGGCGCTGGGTGAGAGTAAGAAACGCAGAAATCTAAAAACACATTGTGAAAGCATTCACTGGAATGTAGTGCATTCTTTTGCAACGAAACTCGTTTATTTAATAACTGTTAACGTTGAAATATTTTTCTCATTGTTAATTGCAATTAAGTTAAACGAGTCCAGGAGAAAAATGGGCCGCATTCCAAACGAAGATTTTAATCCGGATAACTACAACTTAATCAATAAATTGATCTATTAGGCTGGAATTAGAACCAATCAGATTAATCTAATTCATTCCAATTAAAGAAGAGACGAGAGACCTCCTCGTCGTTCTAAATTGACATCGGCCGCTGCTGCGCCATCTAGAGATTTAAGATCTAATTTCTTAATTAGTACACTCGCGTCCAAAAAATTATGGACACTTGACTTTTTTTTAAATTTTATTCGACTAAAAATTAGGACTTTGCATCGTCCCCAGTTGAACGGAAAAAAAATCTATAGATCTTTCCTTTTGCGTTCTATTCGTATTCGCCCGGAGCACGCATTTCGAAACTTTTATTCAATCATTCGATGTTAACTCAAGGAACAAGCGAAATTCGGTTTGGGAACTTTACTACACACGCGATATTAAAAAGTTACGTGTTCTTCTCAAACTGAAATAATTGTTTACGAGAGACTCTCGTAACGCGTGTGAACTTGTCACATCGTGCACTTGTGTGTGTGAAGGGGGGCGCGCAAGTTATTATTTTAATTAACGCAAGTTGGTACACCGCCGGCATTATAGAACAAAGTCTAGACGTTTTAATTATATAGATCCTTGGCTCTTTTAATAGATTAGCAGACGTTGATGCTCTAGTACCTACTAGTAAATCAAACCGTGTGCTATTTCCGACTTTATGACACGAAAGGACCACGTCCTTTATTTTATCACCATCTATTTTATAATACAGGGCGTCGTCGGAACAATAGTAGCACAGGCGAGGCGTAGCCAAGCGTAGCAAGTCATTTTCTTTTCTTGGACATCAAAATTTAGGATTTTTTTGTGATTAGTTAGTGTCCACACGAGTTGACGTTTTATCGTCCGCATAATGTTTGCCGAACAACGATTTACAATACAAGGACGACAAGGATCCGAAAACTCCGGGCGTAACGAAAATTAATTACCTCAGAGATAAAACGAGCAGCGATTAATAAACGATGGTAATACGTTTTCGCCCGCATCTTCCGAGGTATTATTATACACTGGTGCTCTTGAAATTCACGTGGTGGAATTAAATAGGACGTATTAATCGTGTTTCTGAGGCAGGAGCGCCTTGGATCTCCACTTTGTACGTAGTTGTACAACAGCATTAGTAATTATTGCAGCTCGCTCTGCAATGCCAATTCCAAATCTAATATATCTGCAACATTGCTGCGGCTGGGGCTTTCAGAATTTATCGCACGTAATTTATCGCGTTTGAGCCGGGGGGGTTTGAATATTTTGTGATCGCAAGAGCGTGAAAATATGGCTTCGTTGATACGATCATCGTTAATACAGTTACTATAGAGCGTTCTACCTCTTAACTGACAGTTGTCGACTATATCTGTCATTTATTATCTTTCCCGATTGTCCTATGACGCCATCCTTTTTATTAACATATCCACGTTGCCAAATGTACGTTTCGTTTTCCAAAGAATCTGGAATACATGCAATCTAACAACGTTGTGCTCTGTACTGTAGGATTACCAGATCCAGTACCTGTTAAAAGAGTACAATGCAAACCGACTTATTTCATTTTTAGGTTAAGACGACAATCATCTACGTTGGAAAGTTACTCGATAGTAACCACATAGTATAGTTCATTTTTTGTCTATATGCCGATTGATCGATCGACAAGTCAAGAACTTTTATGTAGCTATCACTTTCCAACTTTCGTGAAACAACCTTGTGGCTTCTGTCAAGTCACGTTATTTCGTCGTATATTTTCTTAACTTATACTTTATACGATCGTATAACTGTAACTAATGCTGGTTAGTAATTTGGCTGCTCTTCTGTTAGATGCAGAGTAGATTAATGTCCGTATTCATAGTGCTTCCTTGAATGAGGAAACCCTTTGAATGGGATTGTTGGGATGCAACTGCCTTACGACAATCCCATTCTAAGGGGTTCCACATTCAAGGAAGCCTCGAGGAAGCACTATGAATACGGACATAAGAGTAGAACGTTCAGAAATGTTCACTTTTGGGTTTAACTCAAAAGGGTCCGCAGAGTTATTATTATGTTGCAACAAGAAATTCCCAACTTCCTCGCCGGCTACATTACATCAACAATAAGGGGGAGGGGAGGGTGTAGTTTCCGTCATGCACTGCGAAATTAATATTTATTGTGGCGTTTGGAATTTATAATAACCCGAGGGGGAGGGGGGCAGGCGCACAGTGTGTATGTTGGCAAAGAATTCACCCTTCGCGGTGTTCATTATTATCAGAGCCGGATGTTATTTATCGAAAAAGAAAATTAATTTGAAAGGTACGATGGGTTAAGGCGAATTGGGGACTTTGTTGGCTTTATTATCGACCGACCCGACCGTATCGGTGCACAAGTGAAAAGCATTTGCCGAATCTCTGGCATTCCGGAGTTGCTGAACCTTGGACAACGGCACGAAGTTGAGCCAACATTCCTGGCTTCGTCATGCGATGATTTCGAACTGACCTGGAATAGTTGAGATGTTTATTTATTTCTGAACATTCTCGTTTAATACAGAGCGTTCATAAATTATGGAGAGGCGCGCAGACGCGCTAGAACCTATTTTTCTTAATCTTACGACGTTGGCACTTCTGCCGCACAAGAAACATTCTACCGAAATTTCGTTGTTTACTTGTGATTTCTAATTTTTTTTAGTTTATGTAAGTATTATAAAAAGAAGTTCTTCGAGGGTTTCGGCTTTGCCAATCGCAGTTACTATAGGCGGATAGCAAACGGCGTCACGAGCGCCGCTAGCGGCCAATGTGGCAAGACTATATAGGATCGTTTTGAACTACCTGGAAAGGGAAAACGGTCGTATCAGGGTTGGCAACACTGCTGTGAGTTGACTGTCAGTACTGTCCCTGGAATTACGAGGACGATCTTTACCTTCCATACTTTAAAACAAATCGAGAAAATACTAGCAAGCACATTCAAATCTTCTTCGAAATGTTATAAATGGACGGTATAACGGTTTTAAGTCTACAATCTTTGTCGCAACCACCACCAGGCGGCGCCACCAGCTAGCTTGCTAGGGGCCTATTCAATTGCGTTGCATTGCATTCACGTTTTGTAAAGTAAAGTTTATGGCAATAGTGCAATTTTGGAGCTGCGAACAATAAAACTAATGACATGATTTACAGAGAGCATTCATGAATGATTGAAGGGCGCTTGAATTTCGCGCGCAGACGTGCTAGTAATTTTCTTAATCTTACAACGTTGGTACTTCTGCCACGCAAGAAGCTTTCGAGCGAAATTTCGCCTTGTTTATGTGTTGATTTTTACTTGAGTTTATAAAGTGTCATAAAAAAAAGTTCTTTGAGGTTAAGTAGACTTTCGCAGTCACCAGATGCAACCTCCTTCGATTTCTTCCGGCGCGTTCTTCATTTCATCAACAAGCCCACTTGGTGGCATCAGTTCCTTCAAAATCGTTCTTTTTATTGTTTGTTGGATCATTCGGATTCACTAACATCGTTCTTTTATGCCAGTTGGTTTTAATCAGTTGGCAACGCTGATCCATCACTCGTTTCAGGTGATGGAACTGTTTGAAAGTGCAAACCTCAAATCTAACCTCATTTTTCAAACGTAAATAAAATTAAATAAAAATTAAGTTATTGTGCGTGCTGTGTTAAGCACGGCTTATCACAACCAGCTGGCAGTAAATGTAAGATACAATGCACAAGAACAACTTTATTGAGATTAGAAAGGTTTCAGCTGACAACCAAAGCGTTCTTATATTTACTGTTGCCAACAGAATGAAATGGAAAATCTCAATTTCCTACTTCAAAAATCACCAAATTGAGACATCGTTATACGAAAAACATTCAAACTTTTACGTTGAATACCAGAAAGCATTACTCTGTGATCTAAATGAAACAATTTGTTGCGGCCAAGTGTCCACTTTTTTTCGGCTGGGACTGTACATATACATAACTGTGAGGAAGAGATGAGGGAAGTTTGATCATGTTGACTACCAACTCATATTAGAAAAATTACTACATTATGCGGTGTTTATGAGCAGCACGTAATTAATTTTTTTTTGAAAGATTTCATAAGAAATATTTTTGGAAGTAAATTATTTATAAAGTATTAAATGTGTTTTACGGGATTTGTTTGCGAAAGTATTTCATTTAAGTGTGCTTTTCGAATATTTTAATTTTATGTAAATATTTTTAGAAATAGGCGATTTAAAATTAAATGTTTGTTGTAAATAAATTAGGTATTTAGAATTTTTGAAATGTAAATACACAGGAATTAAGTTTAATATCAGAATAATAATAATGTCATGAGTATCCGGATGTTAGAAGAAAACTGCAGGTAGTAGTAAGGAGTTCGGAAAATGAACAAGTGAGGGCGCCGTGTTTAGCTACCGTAAGCGAAAGTTCCCGGTCGCGCTTTATAACCGCGAGGCCCGAAACACAGAGAAAGTCAAGCACGCGGTTCGGAACCTGATGTAAATAAGCTATAAGGGCGGTTTCGTGAAAAACTCGTCCAAACGTATTAAAGTTCTTTTTGAAAAAATCTTCGAACTTCTTTGCGGGATAAATTGGTTTGTGCAACTCTTTGAAATTGAACCGTCGTATTTTAAGCTTTATTCTACGAAATATCTTCTCTATTATTCGCCCCCCCCCCCCACACACACACACACACACACACTGACACACAGATAATTTTGAATGTGAAGACTTGCGAGTGCCATCTACATCCAAAATTTATCACACAACAAATACACTCTACAAGAGTACAAGCAAGAATCAGTCTACGAGGTACACTGCAAAATCCATCATCGAAGCAGGAGCCGTCGCAAATAAAACAACGAAGTAGGAAAGCAAATAAGAATAACAATAGACATAATAAGATTTAGGAAGAAATAACAAAATACTTCCATATCATTGCATAAAATAGGCTTTACCAACCAAGGAACAGAAACAGAAAATTTCGAAATTACCTTCCATAACACAGCATAAAATTGGCTTCACCAACGTGGGGCCAGAAAGAGAAAATTTGCAACAAAAGCTAAAATCTGGAAGGGTCCAGATAACATAGCAATATGTATGCATCTTTTTACTTATTCATGAAGCCAATTTTGATTTTTCATAATAGTCACACATCTCTTTAAAATTCACCAATTTTGAGACAAGTCGCAAATAACATCAGAAAGTCACAACCACTTGAAAGAAATGACCAGATCTGGTGAAAAAATCACCGAGTTGGCAGCACTGGTTATATTTCAAGCCTGTTGCATCCAATTGAAACCGGATAAATAGAAGTGGTGTGGTATACAAGTTATTGAATTCGGCATAACCTCTGATTTTGTTTTGATTAGACACAGCGACTGATTGGTCGAGAGGCATACATATCATGGACGCATTCGCGAACAGCTGACTTGCCAGAATCAAATTGTTGCTCATTTTGTGTATTAATAAATAGCATTGAATGAAAATTAATGTGATAACTTGTGTCGCGGCTAATTCTTATGTTATTTGTAATCAGCGGCGTTGCATATACCTACATATTTTACACATCGAAAATGGATATCCGTTTACAATGGTTTTACATAATTTAGAATCACAGATTGGATTTCAAAGAATAAGATTCTTGGTAAGAGTTTTTTTTATTTATGTCAATAGTTTACAGTCGTGTAATTTCACAACGAAAGAATGAGAAATATTCCACTGCTGTGACGGTAGGTACGCTATTGGTTGTCTGTCAGAAATGTAAACAAATTAGAGGTTATGTCGACTTCAAAGTTTTAATATTGCATGCCATATGTATACTTAATAATTTATTGGTTGTATCTATCAGTGGTCGTCACTGCATCAAGTATAGCTACCATTTCGTGAATGATTTGAACAATTGGGAGCTGCACATCCGGTCATATTTTAATAAATATGTTAACCACATACACATACACAACACCAATTGACTGAGATCCAAAATGGCCGACGAGCAGCTATCAAGTAGCTGTAGCATCAACTCCCAAATCATAAATTTGCGTTGAAATAAAGAACGTACCCTTATGTTTTTTTTTTTTTTTAATAATGTACATTCAGAAGGTCCTCCATACATTAAAAGAATGCGAAACGTCACTCACTATAATGTTTTCAACCAAGTGAAAAGGAGTTCTTGATTGTACATGGGGAACACTTTCAACAAAGTTGTAATTTGATAATAATTTTAATTGATTTGGTTTTATTCAAGTCAATTGGTAAAAAAATTAAAATACTTCTTCGTAAAATAATATTTTTAAGTAGAGATTTGGTGAGAAGCATATCCTCCGGTTATATCAGAAAAAAATTGCACGAACTGTCATTTGTTTACTGAGAGTGGCTGTTTGGTAGTCGAAATACGTTAAAAATATTATCGTGGAAGGAATATTTTTGTTTTTAGTCTAACTTGTCAAACCACAGTCTCATATATTACATCTTTGTGTAGAAGGATGTGTTCTAAATATTAGTATAATTAATAAAAGGTATACCTAACTAGTTTATAATAAATTGTTTATTAATAACTTGTTAAATACCTTTTGTAAATTTTTCCATGCGGCCACTCAATCGCAGTACCAACTTAAAAAAAATAAACTACTGCACGTGGGAAGTTCAAACGCCTTTGATTCATTTATGAGTGATCTGTATGTGCAAATTTTTAATTATATAATACGTATCAAACAAAGATTTTAAGCAATTTTAAAACATTCTAATAAAAGAAAAAATAATCAATTTTGTCAATTATAAAAAGGAAGCATTAAAAAGGAAAGTAATAAAGGGTTTTATTGCAACTTAAAAGTTTTGGTGGAGGTGCTGCCGGATGATTTTTTTAAAGGAAGCCATTACCGTCCTCATTCGGTCGACTAAAGACGTTTTTCTTTCTTTTTTTTTATGAATCACTTTACGTCCGCCAATTAGCCCTTTGCGGCATGTTCCGGTGATATCGCCGAATTCTTATTGCGTGTCCTGCCTTTTTCAAACCTACGCCCATTACACATATCGTAATATTTACGTTGCACGGCATGTTAATGGCGCCGTAAAACCAGGGGATAAAATCCGCGATAAAACGAAAATATTGCACGTAAAAATCGACCGATTCGTTTTTGGACGAGCGAGGGATCAATATTTTATGCAAATCGGATTTTGCGCGAAACTTAAGCCGTCCACTCACAGAAATAATATGGACGGTAATTTACCCATTATTAGCACTAGATAGATAAATTAAAGCAGTCCTTAAAGGACCATAATATTTTTTTTTCTCAAACTCTAAAGTGTCCCTAAAGTCCCTAGTAGGTAAAGTAATGCAACTGCCGCCATTTTGAAACAGAATTAAATTTGCATTGGCTTAATGAATTGCAGTACTTTATGTATTTAGATAGGGACTCTAATTACGTGTAAAGTTACTAATTACATAAATTACTGCAATTCATTAAGCCAACGTAAATTTAAATTTGATTCAAAATGGCGGTAATTGCGGTACTTTTATTAGGTGTGACATCTCACGGCGGATTTTTGACCTAAAATCAAAACCGATTTGCAACAAAATTCCTCAATTTACAGTTTCAAAAACGTAGAGAGTTTCTTCTATTACGAAACAATGATCGCGGTCTTGATTGTTGCATCCTGGTGAATAGGCAACCAACAAAACATGAAGGAACGTCCTGTTCATAGCCGGCGACACCTTCCAGCAAACTTCACGACCCTGGTTCTGGTCGCTTCTGATTCGCCCTTCGAGTTTGAAACACAAAGTATCACGTGTTCATTTAATATTCCGGGAGCATTGGCTACGCAAATATTTTGTTTTCGTAAAGGCTCGTCGTAACTTGAGCTTGCCATGAACAGAATTGTCACCAGTGTTGCCAACTTGAGAGGAATTTCCCTTTTCATGGGGAAAATTGAGACTAAATTTAATTGCGGGGAAAATGTTAGTGAAAATGAATGTGAGAAATCTACTGGTTTTTTTATTACTAAAAGAAACGTCGATAATTAAAAAATAGATTTTCTAAATGTAACATAAATTAAGGAAAGTTTTTATACAATTTGAATTAGGTATTAAAAAATGAAATTTAATTGCGCCAGCACCATCTATGTAAATTTTGTCGCACTACAAAATTTTCGGCGCGAGTTTTGAAATTATTTTCCGTGATTAAAATCGTCGACCTTTTTTTCTTTTCTTTTGTTGTCTCATGTATTTGTACTAATTACGATTCTTGTTGCACGACATTTTTTAGGCGCGAAGTTTGAAATTTCAAAAAATCATTGAAGTTACTAAACAAAGTCGACTTTTTAAAAAAATTTTCTCAAATCTAAACTAAATTCGGATGTTTATGTTAGTATTTAAAAAAAATGTAATTGTGTCGCGCTAGCGCTATCTATGTAGATTTCGTCGCACTACAACTTTTTCGGCGCTAAATTTGAATTTTTTTTTCATGTGCATTTACAATCGTCGATCTTCTCTCGTTTCCTCCCTGTTTCACTCTGTCGTCTGCTACATTTTTGTCGTGTGCTACATTTTTTTGGGTGCGAAATTTGAAATTATTAAAGGTACTAAAAAAACGCCGATTTTTCTTCATTTTCTTAAATCTGAATTAAATCTACACAAGTTTTTATGCAGTTTTAAATAAGTATTAAAAAACGAAATTGCGCCATCTACGTAAATTTTGTTACGGTACGATTTTTACTGCGTGAAATTCGAAATTATTTCTCATTATTTAAAATCATCGATCTTCTTACTATTTTACTATTCTTACTATCTTACTATTCTTGTCGCGCAATACCACATTATTTTAGGCGCGAAATTTAAAATTTCTAAAAATTAGTAAAGCTACTAAACGTCGGTAATTTTTTTTTTTAATTTCCCAAATCTAAACTAAACTCAGAGAAGTTTTTATACGATTTTAATTACGTATTAAAAATGAAGTTGTGTTGCGCCAGCGCCGTCTATGTAAATATTGTCGTACTACGAAGTTTCTTGGGGCGGAATTTCAAATTATTTTTCGTATTTAATGTCATCGATGTTCTCTTGTTTCCCGTTCATTATACGCCGTGTTTCACTGTGGTTTGTTTCGGTTTTCTTTTGTCGTGGGCTACTACTAACAGGTGATCAATATCTTTTCTAATCAAGTGACCTATGGAAATAAAATCATGTGTTTTGATTAGTTCATTATTTCAAATGCCACTTGAGTTACATACAGGACGATAGGAATGCAATAAAAATAATTCAAATGGCATTTGAAATAATGAACCAAACAAAGACATAATATTTTCCATAGGCCACTCGATTAGAAAAGATATTGATCACGCGTTACATACATGCTACAATTTTTTTGGGCGCTAAATTGAAAATACATATAAAAATTATTGAAGAACGTCGATATTTTTTTAAATTTTCTTAAATCTGCTCGAAAATTAAATTTAGATAAGCTTTTATACAATTTCAATTAAGTATTAAAAAATGAAATTGTGTCGCGCCATCTATGCAGATTTTGACGTACTACGATTTGTTCGGCGCGAAATTTGAAATTATTCCTCGTAATTAAAATTATCGATTTTCTTCTGTTTTCTTTCGTTGTTTCATCTATTTGTACCTCTTACAGTTCTTGTCGCCTAATTCTACATAATTTTAGGCGCGAAATTTGAAATTAAAATATTGTTGAAATTACCAATTTAAACAAATACTGATTGATGAAATGTGGCCTGAAATTTACAATATGAAGTATTACGGTATTAATTATGCTTTTAAAAACATTCCGACTTTAGTGAAATTAGTTTTTTTCTCTCCCTATTTTGGAGCTGTTGGTGAAAGAACTTTTCCTGTAAATTAAAGTTATATCAACTACTTTCTCCCTCCTGTTTGATGCGCCCCAGGAACCCTGCGTCCCTCCCCCTCTGCACAGGGGGGTCGCGGGGGCGTTATTTACGCCAGTAGCAACTGACGTTAAAAAAATAACAGAATTGGTATAGAAGTACTAAATGTAATTTGTGAAACATATTTTTCCACAAATCAAATCGAAAATTTTAGAGCATTTTTTTACATAAGACTTTGTTGGAAGTGTTCTGTATAAATTTAATAAGAAATACAGTCGCACCTCTATAACTCGAACCTCCACAACTCTAAACTTTCTGTAAGTCGAAATTTACTGATGTCCCTGCACATTGTGTATAATTGAAATCTCTTTCTTTAACTCGAAATTTCTATAACTCGAAGTAATTTTTTGGTCCCTTGAGATTTGAATTATAGAGATTCGACTATATTTGTACAAAATCGAGCTCTTTCAACAAAATTAGAAGCTGCATTGCAAATGTTTAGGGGGAAAATTTTAATTGCTGTGGGGAATAAGAGGAAATTTATTCTATTTTGTGGGAATTTTGAATCGAAAAGGTTGACCACACTGATTGTCATAGTCACTGCAGCGGTGCCAACCAGGTTCTCAAAATTTCGATAGATCTCCCTCCAATCTAAGCTGCGTTGACTCTGGCGCGTTGAGTGGACATCAATTGCCGCTAATCCAATTTCAGTCGCATGGACGTTTAAGTTATATCAGAATTTTTTAGAACCTGGTCACAGATTACCTGGTTGGCATCGCTGGTCACGTGTCATTCGTCCTGTCGACTGTCGAGTAAGTGTTTTCATGTTTTTTTTTGCGTTGTTTATTGGTTCTATATGAAAATAAGTTATTTTCATTTACTTTACATTTATTGAATCACGAAATGGTGTTAACATTAGAGCAGAAAACATTTGCGATTGAAAGTTATTTGATGATTTATGACATTTAAAAGTCAGGTTACGTTCGATTTTAACACTGCGACATACATTTTCCAAAACAAAATATTTCCACAGGCAATGCTACCGGATTTTTAAACGAACACATGCTAGTTTCTAGAGCACAGTATACTGAGTGCACATTAAATATTAGTTGATGTAAATTCATTAACTATACAGGATGTTCCTTTTAATTTAATACAGTTCCCCGTGATTACGAGAATTACACACGAATACTCTTCAGATTTTTATATTTGACAATCGTCGGATAAGCATTATTCTCAGAATAACGTGACGTAGGTGTGACGTAGATACGGAGGAATGTTAAAGGATATTCAGCGAACAGTTATTCCGTCCTTATTCCACGATTGTAAAACTGGGCCTAAATATGTTTGTACTTCTACAAAAAGCATTTTTGTTTTGCTCATCACTTTGAAACGGAGCTTACTACATTCATACGGAGCCAGCAGGGAGCAGCAGCTTATGCAATTGTCTTTGACGTCACGACGAGCTTTTGATGCTTTATTCAAAGCTTGCAACTTTGTCTTTCTTGCATTAATAACGAACGAGATGGAAAAGCAAGTGCACGAGACGATCGAGAGACAAAGTCAATTTAGACCCGGAAGGCATGTATTTGTGTGTATTTTTTTGTTGTCAAAAATGCTACACGACGAGATACTCGGACGACAGTCCATTTAAAAATGGAAAATGATGATAAATTTTAAACGTTAAGTGAATTGTAGTGTTCGGCTTTTCCACTCGGCATTAACCACCCTCGTAAAATTTTTATGGCGTGTAATTTCCTTCATCAGTTTGTCTAACTAGGAGGATGGCCTTTAATAAAACTTTTCCTACAGTGCCTTCGATCGATAGCCTAGGCGTTTCCCCCTGCCTTCCCCCAACAATCTACGACTTCGTATAACTCCATGAATAGGAAAAAATTCGGATTTGGAGTCGTTATGGTGTCTGTGGTCTGCGTAAATTTATGACGTTGTTGAAACGCACATGCATGTAGGTACAAACGAGCTCGTTACCTGTCAGGAACAGGCAGGACGTATCAGCAGGATATTTAGTGTTATGTTGGTTACGTCACTGCAGAAATGGGGAGTTTTTGTAGAATCGAAAAAATTCTACAAATTTATTATTCAAGTACGTATTATTCAAGTATGTACAAACAGCATCTGCCTTCCTTCGAAAGATGCTTGCCAGATGTAAGTAGGTTGAGTCAACGCAAAGACTTTGCGTAATTCGTTAACTTTTTTCTTTACTGACGCCACCAGTTCTCTGTGATTCCCGAAATAATGTGAACCGTGGCATTTAAACTCCAGTTCGTTAAACCCTAATTGGCTAAAAATTACGAACTTCATTTCGGTAATTGGCCCCCTAATTTGGTTTGTAAATTGCGACGCGTCCAGAATTATGTCAGTTAGGAGGTGAAGTTCAAGAACTGAAACCTGCGCGGCCGAATTAATTATTACTATTATCGTAAATTATTAATTTGGCAGATTGAAATTGGGTCTCTCTCACTTCTTCAATAATTACACCGAATTTACGACGCGTAAATTACTAATGTGTATTTGAGTTAGTTCATGGACGTCACGTCTCGTCTATGTTTGAAGCAATGCGTTGTCATAGTTTATGTACTTTGATGTATTGAGTGAGTATACAGTATGCGGACGTCTCCTAAGGTCACACCTATGCTTCGCTCTGTGCCGACATTAGGAAGCGCCCGCGTTCTGTATATGTAGTATAAGAAGTCTTTGCATTTTTCGCACTTTACATTTATCGTCGATAGTCTCTGTAACCCCTAAAAATTTCTGCATTTTTCTTTTCCTTTGATTAACCCCTCCCTAGCCATTTGGACGTCTTTGTCTAATCTCTCCGCTGCCTTTCTTACGAGTTCACTTTTGATTAATTTTAATTAAGGATCCGTGTATACATTAGACTATTAACGCAAGCGATTCAAAACAATCAATTTTCAATTTGAGTTTAAGTTTCCATCGCCTAATCCCTCCCCGTGAAGAACAACTTCGCAAGCAATTTCACATTTTGTATCGGCTCGAGGAGTTTTCGGCTTAACGCAAATAACTTCGCAAAGCTAAATATAACCTTCACATCCCCGAATTCTCCAGGTGTATCGGAATTTCTTATCCAAAAACGTCTTCTGCTACAAACACAACATCAATCATCGCGCGCGCGGCGAAAAATTTAAGGGAGCGCAATTTTCTGTGTGGAATGTATATCGGGGCCTCCAATAAGATGAAAAAAGCGCCGGGGGCTGAAAATAAAAGCTCGAGGACGACGAAGATCGATAGCATCAAGCGATAATGCTACACTGTGGAAATAGGGGTCGGGACGGGAGTCGATTCTAAACGATGATGGAATGATCCATGTTTTGATATTAATTCTGGTTTTGGAAAACTTAAATCGAAATTGTTTTCCCCTTTTTTATATTTCCCACAAGTCTTTCAGATTTGAAGGTTTTTAACCTTTTGTACTTGCTTTTTAATTTTAAATAATTATTAAATACAAATTGCGCGGAGGCAGACGTGTATACAAAGCTAGAGAAAAGTGACGTAAGTATACAAAAGGGTGAGTTTTGAAAAATTTCATCGCATCATTCATCACCGTACTTGAGAGCGAACATGCAAACGCGCAAGACAATAAATTCCTCCGACGTGAAACTTCGGCGAAATTAATTACGAGGATTCATCATGAAATCTCGGACGTTTCCTTTTTTTTTAAAATTTAGCAAACATGGGGTGAACTCTTTAATTTTCAAGATGCGGTGTGAAAGAGAGATCACAGGGTGTTCCGAAAATTGAATTTGCGCGACCCGCGCGGCCCTTCTTGGACTTTGACGCTCGTCGTAATTTATTTCGATCGACCCGGGCGGGCTTGAGGAAATGAAGGGCTATTTGCACAGGTAAAATCTGATTTTGCAAGTTCCGGTTTTGGAGAGGGCAGATAAAACGTAACGTGTGTTCATTTAATAATCCGGTAGCGTTACCCGTGGAAATATTTTGTTTTGGGAAACGTATGTCACACGACTTTTAAATGTCAGCATGACATATGTGCATCATAAAATAACGATTGTAACGAGCGTCTAAATAAAAACCTGGTCAAGTAGGTTGTGATCGAGAATTTATCCATTGCATTTACATAACAGAATTACTAAATGTAGCCTACTTGACCAGGTTTTTATTTAGACACTTGTTAGGTTGTCTTCCAGTGTTTTGTGGTTAATAATGACTTCGGGAAATTCAATTCTAAACCCTTCCAAGCAGTTTCGTACTCACTATACAAATGCCCCATCGATTTTTGAACTATTACGAAAATAACTTTCAATCACAAATGTTTTCTGCTCTAACGTAAACACCATTTTGTAATTCAATGAATGTAAAGTAAATGAGTCTTGAAAATAACTTATTTTTTCCATAAAACCAACAAAGCAAAACAAACACGAAAACACTTACTCGACAGTTGACAGGATGAATGACACTAGTGACAATTCTGTTCGCGTTGAGCTAAGCTACGACATCCCTTTACGAAAACAAAATATTTCCACAGCCAATGTTACCGGAATATTAAATAATTTTTGAAACAAACTTCTGGACAAAATTAAAGAACTACTAACAAAAATTAAGATTACTTAAGTGCAAAAATTTGTTTTAAGTCTGCAGGTGTTCTCTTGCAGTCGAAGAAGTAGTTCAAGTTTTTCTTCGCGAAGAGTATTCGCAGAGGGAAGAGGGAAGTTCTAAACACAAACAAATCTGTGGTGCAAAGAACTGCTGCAAGGCATAGAACCACCGATAGTTTTACCAAAAGAAGAGGGCAAGATGTTGAGAGGAAAACAACGGCCAGAGAAGAACGCTACATAGAGCTAGTTGCAGGTTTTAAGGAAGCGTTTAGTAATGTCCCAGGAGTTAAGAAAATGATCTGCGCTTGGCTACTGGAAACGAAACATCAACAAAAATTGTACGAAGAAGGTTGAAAGAAGTTCATCTGATTACAACTGGTCCAATTCTAATGGCATCTTATATAAAAGACTTTTTGTTTAAACGACCGGGAATGAGATGAAAGGCAGAGGGGCTCGGTTTTATTCTCTTTTCCATAAAGATCGTCGTGTTCTCGTCTTGCGAAGACCAGGCGAAAGGTACGAGCAATGCAAGATTTTAGGAGTTGAGAAATTAGGCAGAGGATCTTTTGATGGTATGGGATGGGATAAGTTTATAGTTGTACAGAGCTAGTTGGATCTTTGAATCACTGACGGCAGCGAGATATAAGGATGATATTATTGTACAGCCATATGCTGAAAATTTAACGCAAGACTACACATTGCTAATGTTGTAACAACTGCCTTCCTTAAGAGAAGTAAATTGGAGCGTCTAGAATGTTCAGCAAAAGCCCAGATCTATATCTCATTGACTACCTTTGGTATCAGGAGTTCCTCAGTAACTCTTAAACTACGTAACTTGCTCATATAAGAATTGAACCAGATACCACAAGAAAACATCCGCGATCTAATTAGGAGTATGCCAAGAAGGGTACCTTTTGTAGATTTGCTTAATGTACTGTTTTTTGAAATTTTGATTGTTTTAATAAGTTATAAGTACATATCAGATTTTCATAAAGTAATTTTGATTTTTGTTGATGGTCCTTTCATTTTGTCCAGAGATGTATTTGGTACTATTTTAGCAAAACTCAAAAAATCAATTTTTTTAAGAAAAAAAACCTGGACTTAAATATTCATGTAATCCTTCTTGGAAAGTAGTTTTTTCAGACATTTTTTTTGATCGTGTTGTAAAATGTGAGTGATCATTTGATCTTCATGTTGTAGTTATAATGTGAGTGATCATTTTTCTAACATTCAAGTCTTGTTAGAGTTATTATTTAGAAACAAATGTAAACTTGACTCAGATTGCTTTTAGGACGCTTCCAATTAATTTAAATTTTACAGGATGATACGAAACGTTGCGTCGCTTTCTAAAAGGAACCGGAACCATAATAGTCATATAATATTAACGATTAACGTAGTGTTTTTCGTTAAAATCCAGATACATTACAAAATATAACGCAAATAAACGAAATATATCAAATATTACATAAAAGTTCAAAAATTTTTCTGCAATAAAACTTAAAAGGAGACGACAATTACAGGGACGTTAAAAACTTTCTTGTTCTAGCTTTTGAATTGCGAAATTACTTTTTAAGAATTGTTTTTTCTTTCGTTCATCAAAAGACAAATTCTCAATACTTAAACTTTTTTCGTCAGAACTGCCAGCTTCTCAGATAATTCTTTATTAATTTTATTAGTTAGAAATTATTAATTAGTTAGTACCAGAGTAAGAATCAGTAGATAAGCGAAAATATCGATTGTTTCATTAAAACTTGAAAGAAGGCGGAGTCAAAATAAAAGTTACTATTATTGTATAACAAAGACGTCAAAATGCATACCACGTCTGGTTCGCTATATTTATCATAAGTTCGACTTTTTTATTATTGTTTTGGTGACGAAATTTATTGTGAACTCGAGTTGTTTGTTTTTTCTTCGCTCTCTCTCTCTTTTTTAGAACAAATGAAGAGGACATTTCAAGTTAAGTGCACTTTACATTGCTTGATTTTTGTGCTTGATGTTTCCATCCGATCGAATCGAAAGAAACGAACAATTCTTGGTTTCCATCTATTTGACTTTTTGATTGAACCGAACTGTCATCATTTGTCAAGTGCAAACATAACCTTAAAAGAATTAAATTCCCCGCACGGTTCCTGCGTCAAAAGAACGGCCGTGAGATGTCTTTCGACTTAGGAATCGTGCGGGAATTTAATTCTTTTAAGGTTATGTTTACACTTGACAAACGAGGACAATTCAGTTCAATAAAAAAGTCAAATAGATGTAAACTAAGAAGTGCAATCAGGCGCCATTTTTAATGCAAAATATTGGCGGGAAATTTAAACATCTAACGACAGATTCGAGCATTTTAAACTTCTATTTGACAGGCGTTAAATGTGATTAAACTTACCAGAAAGAAAATCACTAGAAAAGTCGGCAATTTAAACTTGCCGGAAAAAAATCACTAGAAATGTCGAGCATTTAAGCTTGCCGGAAAGAAAATAACTAGAAAACACGGTCATTTTAGTGCAAAAACGTTTTCTTTCTTTTCTTTCTTCACATTAAGCATATGAACAAACGTGGTCACTAAAGTTGACCAAAGTGGTCACTAGAGTTGAGCAAAGTGGTCACTGAAGTTGACCAAAGTGGTCACTGAATTAACGAAAGTGGTCACTGAAGTTGACGAAAGTGGAAAGTCGATCATTTTAGTGCAAAAACGTGGTTTATTTATCTTATATATTAAGCATATGGATTGCGGTACTGTATTTATTTAGTAACTGTAGTGAAATTTTGAATTGTATTGTTATCTTGAAGTACTGTAATTTATTGACCATGAACTATCTATCGCTATTCCTGTTGTTGCATTTGCATGTTCAAAACTCGAATCTCGAATGACAACTCAAATGAAAACAGACACGACATATTCTCAAAAATCAAATGAAAAATAGAACATTCACGTCAAACGTAAAATCAAATAGTGCAAACGTAAATATTTCGTCATTTGAGCAAGTCAAATGCAAAATCCAATAATGTAAAGTGCACTTAATAGAACTCGAAAAATACGATACGATTAAAAAATTATTAAAAATTTTCACTTTTTGTTCGTTTTCCATGAAATCGGCAAAATTCTTTTTTTTTATTGTATTGTATGTATGTTTTATTTTTAAAGTTGGTTCTTGTCCGATGTTTTATTGTTTGGAGCAGAAAGAAAAATAATCAAAAAATGATCTCTTTCCGTCATTTTTATCAAATGAATTTTCTTTTATTTATTTATTTTGTTTGGTTCCTTTTTTTTGGAATCTTTAATCACCGCCTTGTTTTTTTTTCTTATGTCACAGTACAGAAAGCGCTTTTAAATTTTTTTTCTTTAGTGATAAGTTAAATGAGACGTCTTTGGCGCCCCTTAAACCGTTGCGCCTTGCTCTCCCGATCCCTATGCCACTGCATTATTTTAGAAATTAAATTCTAATATCTCAAAAACTATTAATTTTATATACAGGGTGTTCTTTTACTGTATGCAAATATTTAAATCTGTAATACATCACCATAAATGGCAACGATTGAACTCGTATGTCCTTAACAAAAGTTTTACACATTTCGAGAAAATCGCACTTGAAAGTCGGGCAAGAATTAATCGCACGTATATAAATATATTTAAACCTGTAATACATCACCATAAATGGCAACGATTGAATTCGTATGTCCTTAACAAAAGTTTTACACATTTCGAGAAAATCGCACTTGAAAGTCGGGCAAGAATTAATCGCTCGTCTATGTCTTTGAGGTAGGTCAAGAAAGGAAAATTTTATTGCGACCGCAGAAAGCATCTGTTGGAACAAAAACAGAACTGCAATCGAGCAGTGACCCAGTGACCTTTGCCGAAGTTGGGCGGCTAATAAAAGCATTCTTTTTCACGTCGCAGTAAGTCGTATCGTAGCCAAGGAATTTGCTTCATTTTATTTCATTTATGATCATGACATACAATTTATTGCTCCGTATCCTTTGGGATCAACAGTTTAGTTTGTGAAAAGTGGTTGAACGAGTGAAGGCTAAATACGATTACTATTTTTTGTGCTTAGTATTATTTATTAAAATGCCGCAATTCACGAACGGCGAGAGAACAGATGTGTTTCTCATCTATGGCGAAGCTCGAGGAAATACTGAAGAAGCACGGCGGATTTATGGACACATATTTCCAAATCCGTGCAAGAACATTTACAGCTAACGTCCCCGCATTTACGCGATTATGGAACGTTTCGTGTGTGTGTCGCTAATGATGGATGCCACTTTGAACAGTTGTTATAAATATTCCTAAATTACTGTAGTGAACGTTTGAATGTGTTCTTCCACACAGATATTATTCGGTGAGTGAGTGCGCCTTTGCATATTAGTCACGTCTGCGATGCTTATTGCCTACGATCAGCGAAGCAGTGTCCGTAAGTTTTTTGTTGTTTCATGACCGTCGTATAAGGGGCGGATAAAATAATCCCCCCCCCGTTATGAAAATTCTCTTTTTCATTTTTCCGTGTTCTATGTGCTCTCACGGTAATGTGGTTAAAATTTTTGCACTTATTTTACAAACACCCTGTACATTAAATTATGTACTATGGACAAAGTTCCAAAGAATCCGAAAATCCAACGTGTTTTTTTTTGTATCAAATATTTTTTTTTCTAAATTTAAAAATATGTAAGTAAGTTAAGGGGGTGGGTGGGAATTCTCGCGTTGACACCCTGTACTTAACTCTGTAATTAATCGTAGGCTTAAAAATTGAATAAATTAGTTTCTTTCGGTTCGTATTTTGGTTTAATTAAAGCAAACGCTCCAATTCATTTAAGAGGGGCCTACATAATTTAAGTAACGTTATTAAATTTAAGTTAGTAAATCGAATCAGGATGAGCAATATAATAATATTGTTGCCTGGCTCTTTACATTTACGTTCATTATCTCTTTTCGCTTTAAATCTAATTGTAACTCAGAAAAAAAATGTTAATAAAAAAAAGAATAGGGACAGGCGCCTCCACCATTTATTACACGTATTGTTCTTTGGCATCACTTACAGCATAATTAATGTCGGTTATTAGCGTGTTACATGCGAGCGAAATGGATTACTAAACAGAAATTATTACGAGGAAATATAACGGAGGTATGAAAGAGCTCAAACCTTGTACCTCGTCTAAAATATATTTCAGCTAAATAACGTGATCAATCAATACTGATTTATTTGCAACACAATAAATAGAGTTACAATTAATTATTATTATCAGCAGATGGCAATAATAAAACATATTTGTCATATTTATATGCACATTATAATAATTAAAAATTCGTAAGTTTCGTTGCTTTCATTCGGTTATATTTGGTCTGGGCTCAATTAATAATAATAATAATTAAAAATAAACTGCGTGCTATCCACCTTGATTAAAATCAATCACGGTAGATCTTGTTATATGTCCTTCTTCTATTGTTCTCATAGGACACGTTATTTCTACCAAAATTTATTGCCTTCTGCGTGTACATAAGTTTCATTTGAAAATCTTAGAAAATCTCGAAAACGGTTGATTTGCGAACCTACGTTTACTAAGACTTTTGTATTTGTATTGATGTGATCTATAATTGGGTGAAATATCGCAACATGCTTTTTAAACACCCTGTACATAAGAAGAAAGGCCATTTACTTATATAGGTGTTTGTCGTGGTCAGAAAACCACAAGAAATCTTTCCTTTTTCTGTCTAGACTGTGTTGTTGATATTATTACTTTTCTCACAATCAGTTTAATAACATAATATAACATTTTTCTTAAGGCCGGTTTACACGCTACGACCTATAGTACGTTTTGTGTGATAGGACAAGTAGTATCATCAGGTAAAACGAAGCGTGTAGACAGTAAAACGTACGTGTTATCGAATCGAAATGAAAACCAAAGTCAGAACGAAGAACTGTCGAAGAAGCATCATTTTTCGAAAAGGGATGCGTTATGACGGAGTGTGTAAACACGTCCCTTTTTAGCTCTATTTCTTTGGAACTCTCAACTGTTTTGTGGACTTTTTACTCTGATAAAAATATGTCATCGGATTTGCGGCAATGAATTCCGTGAATTCCTCATGGAGTTTATCGAAATTTATAAGAATTATCATCACGGTTAGGCGGTTAGGTTGCAACAGCAAAGAACGTTTAGTGTTCAATTTAATTTATTTAATTTTTTATTTTAAAATGCGAAATTTTGTTTACATTTAACAATTTCTTACGCGATGAAATTAAAATTTCGTTCGACGCTTATGGAGAAATGAGCCAGCGCAGTGATCGTACATAAACATGCACGGTATAAGCGGCGACCCAGGCGGACTGTTGCAAGCGGAATCTCATCCTCCTAACCCTGGTTATCATCCATGTTTGTGGCAAATCAAAAATTAAGTATACCATGATCGGAATAAAAAAAATGTCGCCTCTGAAGAACTAGTTAAAAAATACAAAGAAGTAGATTCAGCGGCTAACAAGGAGTCAGTGGGTTTGTTCGAGTTCGAAATTTCAGAACGGTTCAGGGATTGCGCAGAATTGTAAGCGCCATGAACAAAATTCTGAACTGTCTTAGAACGCGAGAAAATCCGATAAAACCAAAACGCTTCGTTCAGTTTATAAAATAGCGTGTAGATGGCGATACGCCATCTATTTCCTAAAATGTTCTATAAATTCGGCATCTTTTCTACTATATTCTCTACATATCCCTCATTTTTTTTTGGTGTGGAAATGAATGACTTTTGCTAACTCTTGAAAATTATCAACGCAGCTGCATTCAATTCAAAATGCGCAGGCGCCCCAAAACCAGTTCTCAATCATCCGCACTTCGGAGCAAGTACTGTTTAGAACAGTTCCAGAACAGTCCAGGATAGTCCTAAGAAAAACGAAAACACCAGGTTACTGGATCCGTGACTGTTTTGAAGAAACTCGAACGCCTTTTTTGTTATGCGCAAGCTCCTGACGGTTCTAGGACTGTTTTTGTGCGAACCCGAACAAACCTAGTTCCAAAAAAAAAGATAAATTCCTTAACATCAGTCTACAAGAAGGAGCTCGCTAAGGTTAAAAAATCAGAAACTTCTGGAACTGGAGAAGAGGAAGCATACAAACCGCAATTGTGGTACTTCGATTTGTTGGATTTTTTAAATGATCCGGACGAATCCTTCGCAAATAATTGCGCCAGTCGTCAGGTTCACCTCTCAATTCTCTTAGAAGTTGGATTTGAGAATACCGGCTTCGCTCTTTAACATCTTGTCTCTTTCCTAGTTAGTTTCCCCTTCTAATAACTTGTAAGAGGCAAACAATTGTTGAAAACAGCAGTAGTCCAATTCCATGAGTTTGAATACGTATCGTCTTGTACTGCTGGCAGTTGGAACTGAGATGGAAATCGGAAGAAAAGATGTTACCATGTGAACACTTCACAAAACGTTTTATACAGTGTGTCCCCGGATGGACCTAACTATACTCGTAAACTTCCTTATTTCGCATTTTAGGAGGAACAGTCATTCTTCATAAAAAGTTTTGCTTCTTCTAGCAGGTCCTCAGCCGCTACCAAAATTTCGAAATATCGTACAGGGTAGTTAGAAAACGAGACGACGTGAAATTTGGTTAAGAGTAAAGTACCTTTTATTTGAAAGAAAAGTAAAAGTATCACGTAATGTCAATAGAAGCTCAAGTATCTGAACGTTGTCTCTTGATTGTGATATTTCGAAATTTTGGTAGTGGCTGAGGACTTGCTAGAAGAAGCAAAACTTTTTATGAAGAATGACTGTTCCTCCTAAAATGCTAAATAAGGAAGTTTACTTGTTAGGTCCATCCGGGGACACACTGTATAACCGATAAGACGTACGATAAGTCGTAGCGTGTAAGGCCCGATTTTACAATCGTCAGATAAGAATTATTCTAGGAATAACGTGACGTAGAATGTAGGAACATTAAAGGACATTCGGCGAACAGTTATTCCATCCTTATTCCACGATTGTAAAACCGGGCCCAAGTGTATTACACAAATTACAACCCGCGAGCTTGTTCAGCCCGGCGCAATTACGGAAGAGTAATTCCTCACGTAATGACGATTTCGCTGTAATTTCTTTTTCCCATCCATAAAATATTAGGGCCAATTCCTTTATAGTTTGCCCTTAATAATCTAATGGCTCCTGAAAAAATACGGGGGTGATTCAATTAAGTGGACATTCCAGCAAGAGTTTTCGGAATGCTTCCATGCTTTATTGATTCTTCTTCGTAGGAATGTTGTATTTAACAAATTTTTTAAATTTATGATGCTGTCTACTAAATACTTTCGATAAGATTTCACTCCAGCGTGGCTTCACTCAAGTGTTTCAAACTCATGGCATAAGGGCGGAACTTCCTTTATCAACGCAAAGTTTCCCTCGATGTTCGGGGGGGGGAGTTGTCGTAACGTCCCAATCAATGACGTTTAACGTCTAAATTTATTCGTCCCTACATTGGAGATAATGTCGGTATTACAGTAGATTTATAAAAATGAATGCTCTTAATTTTGCATACAGTTTCATTTCCTGCTAGGTACACTCACTGCCATCGGTTTATAACGGAGTTCCCAACCTTTCTAAAGCTGCTGCTAGAAAATTAATATTCGTGACGATTAATTTAGCCTGACCTCACCGCAACTTGCTGCAACGGTAACGAGTCTCTCCGTCTGTCTGGAGGAGAAAGTAACGCGGCGGATAGTTTTTGCGAATTCTCCGCCGGCTTTGTTTTATGCTCGGCCGTGTACCAAATGAGATGTATAATTGAGGGCTCATAAACGCAACGGTAACGTAATGGAGGCAACTACTTTTTACCGCTTTGTTACGCTTCCACATCATCGTTAGCGATGATAAGAGACACGTATGCACCTGTGGGTGAAGACAAGGTCAGCAGTTCAGAGATTGAAAAGATATGAAACTAGTTCCTATGCAAATGTGCTCGTTAAGCTTGTTACGTTATGCCTAATATAATCCCCAAGAAACGTTACGCCGAACAAGCTAATATTTTCTGGCAAAATTGCTAATTCTTAACGAATAACGATCGTGAGTGCATTGATTTTCTCATTCCAAAGTAAAACATTATCCAGAACTAAAATAGAATACTTCATATTACGTCAAATAGTCATTGCTTTTCAATACGGTAATTGGATATCTCTCACGTTCTTACCTGATGATGAGGAGGATGCGATTAAGAAAAGGCTAAAAGTAATTAAAGCAATTAAAAAAGTTAGTTATTTTGGTCACCCTGTTCCTTACGAGACGGCATATCTTTAAGTTAAAATATTTTAATGACTTATGCCCGATTTCTTCATCGCCTTATCTTGAGGTTAAATTTATCTGTCAGTTAGAATGTGACACATAGTTTGTGTATTGCCAACTGTACGTCACATTCCAATTGTTAGATAAATTAACCTTAGGTTAAACATGGTGAAGAAATCGGCCATTAGGCCCGAATTTACAATCGTCGGATAAGCATTACTCTTAGAATAACGTGACGTAGGTGTGACATAGATATGGAGGAACGTTAAAGGATATTCGGCGAACAGTTATTCCGTCCTTATTCCACGATTGTAAAACTGGGCCTTAAAAGGTAACAGATTATAGCATAACGTAAAAAAATTACATGTTTCTCGAATCAGTAAAGAAATAATTAAGTGTAAACAGAGCTACTTTACGTAATAATTATACACGAACAGAGAGGACAGAAGCAGCCCTTGGATGTAATCATTTTTAATTCATTATCTACCAGACAAATTCTCTCTCCAAGGATCGTATTAATTGGACTAGAACGTAAACAACTCAGCTAATGGAAAAGCCATTACACCTCAACCAGTTTTAACCTTAAGGGACAATGACCTACATGTCCCCAATAACTTCTCCGATTTAAATTTCATCCCATCAGTTATTCCATTGAAATAAATTGGATTTCATTTTATAATTTCTTATGACATCAATCAAAAAACCATTCCATTAATTATTATTAGGGTTAGTAAATAAATTATCCTTAAGAATATACGGGAGATCCGCCATTTTTTTTTTGTTTGAAGCATTTCCAACCCTTTCAAATAATTCGACGTCGTAATCTCGTGCAAATTAAATTGTATTTGAAAAGAAAAACCCTGCCATTCAACAAATTTGTCACCGAAAGCTTTCACGAAGTTATAATCAACGTTGTTAATTCAAGGACCTTCATCACCTGTCAGCGTTACACAAAGGCCCAAATAAATTCCGGTGAAGGTGGTGCAAAATATGGCACGCGAAAAAGGTGGCCACGTGTATTATGAATTATGCGTTAAGTAACATTTACCGGGGAACCCCCCATAAATTTGTTAGCGCCGCAAAAAAGGTTTGCAGATGTATTTCTGGGGGGAATTGAAATAAATTACTTTCCCTTTCGCCGCCGAAAATGTCCTGTTAGGTGCACTGCTTACTTCGACGATTTATTATCGGACCTATTGTGCCTCCAAAAAGAAAAAATATAGAAACAGAAATGATTAGCACAGCTCCTTCTTATATTTATATTTGGAGTTTCTCTGAACGACACAGCTCCTTCTCATATGTATTCATGTTTGGAGTTTCTCTGAACGATTAAAAAAAGCAATTTCATAGTAACCGTCTTTCGAACACATGAAAAAAGAAACAGAAGATAAAATTTCCAAGAAAGATCAAAGGATTAAGGTCCTACTCACTTAAAAGAGTCACCATTGAAGCGAAGTTGAGGAAAAATGGAATTGAAAGGGGGTCACCAAAGTGAAACAAACAGTTCAGTAAAGATGTGAAGCCACGAATAAAAAATTTAATAAATTAATTAACGTTAATTATTTCATTAAATTAAATAACGTCATACTCTTACAGGACACCAACATGGTGAACGGTTACATTTTGGTTATAAGTTGGGAGTTGAGTGCGCACAGGGAAAAACGAAGAAGACGTCGAATTTCATGTCCATTGCGCATTGGATAAAATATACTGGTGCACGGAAAGTAATAAACTAAAACTAGCTCCTGAAAAATCGGACGCCATTCTCCTATCTGGAAAAAAGAAGCACAGAGAGATAATTTTTAAACATAACGAGACCGAGATGATTCCAAATAAAAACATCAAATACCTAGGAGTCATACTACACAAAAAGCTAACATATGGAGATCATGTGTAATATGCAACCGCAAGAGCAAGAACAGCAATTAACATATGCTATCAAGAATAATGCCCAAAGGAAATGGACCTGTATATGGAGCTCCAGTGTGGTCTCCAGTATGCAAAATCAAAAAGTACCAAAATCAACTGTTGAGTTGCCAAAGGATCCTGGCAATTGGGGTAATAAGGGGAGACCGCACTATATCAATCATTCCCATTGAATTGACTTGATAGCTGAGGAAAGGACCAAAAATCAGAAATCGAACAATGTAAACACTAAGGCAGAAACTAGAAGCGAAACAATGTCACTTTGGTAAGAAAGATGGGACCACGGAGTCAAAGGAAGATGGATCATGAAACTAATTCCTAAAGTGGATAAGTGGTATGGGAGGACGCATGGAGAGCTGACGTATTACACAACTCAGATGATAAGTGACCACGAAGCTTATGAAATAAAGAAGCAAAGAAATCAAGAAGGTGGATTCAGCATTCTGCAGATGTTGTAAACTGATAGATGATGACGTGGAACCAGAGCTGTTCCGAGTACAAGTAAAAAGTACTCGAGTACTGAATACAAGTACTCTGTCCAAAATGTATTCAAGTACCGAGTATAAGTACATGTGATAAGTACTTGAGTACCGAGTGCAAGTACAAAGCACTGAGTTCAGTATTGTTACAATTTATTTTCGATCGTGCGCGAGCACGCCCTGTATAATGCATATTTCAACGATTCAAGCTAATTTTAACCCGTTTTGTTCTGTTTCTCCACTAGGCGTAGGAATGTGCCATGCCATGCCTACGCATTTCACTCAAAATTCTCTTTTTAAAATATTTTCGCAAAAAATTTCAGACCAGCCGAATAATTACATATTATAATAATTAACCCTATCCTTGCTTTGTGTCAAGTTTGTGTCTGCGTAATTTTTAATTGTCCAATTTACATGGTCCTATTTTGCGCCGCGTATATTAGCGGACGAACGAGTTCACGCTTAAAGAATGTGGTTAAGACCGGAAATTGTCGCAGATGCCAGTAACCTATACCCTTTATCTTGATTGGCTTATGTTGACGACTTAAAAATCTGTCATTGGCATATTCGAATATATCTCTCTCTTTAGTTGTTTTTTTCTCTTCCACCGGTCGGGGGTAGCGTCATTGTTCCAGTAAGATTCTGTCTGTCCAATGAACTACATGTGCCTGTCGTGGAAAATTTAGGTCGTGTTCGCTACATCGAGGAGGTGAAAGTGATTGATACGGCTTTATGCCGGACTTCTTTAGTTCATTTGGGAACAGGAAAGCTGCAGTTACCCTGCGGTTTGTGTCAGCCTAGCTTTGCGACTGGGCTTTAGGTTACGGCGTTGACCTTCCCTTTAGGTTACGGCGTTGACCATTCCTTTAGGTTACCGCGTTGACTATTCTTTAGGTCACGGCATTGACCTTTCTTTTGGCTACTGTTTTCGACCATCCTTCGGCTGATTCCAATTAAGGCCAACCTCCTATTGTTGATCTTGGATTGGCCCGAACTCCGGTATCTCGTGGCACATTGCGACTGCAAAGCGACACATCCATCCGGGGAGAAGCCGACGTCCACGGAAACGCCCCATAGACGGACGTAACGACGCTATTTAGCAGGTCATATTTTTCTATTGGCTAATGTATTTTTTTTGATTCTCGGTGGATTACATGTAGCCGCATTTGTGCACGTAGTTCGCGTACGCTCGCGAAATTAAGTTTCGATTAGCGGAGGATTCTCCGAATAACGCGTATCAAGCGCACAACGCGGTTTCTTTGCCGCTAGAATAGACGATTACCATTTCGCGTCATTTTAAATAGTTTTGTAGCAATTTCGGATCCGAAAAATTAGGTAATATCGTATTATATTTATGGCCTAGTTGTTTATTTGAATTGTTCGACCTGCGTTGATTTTATTTTATTTGTTTTGTGTATACATTAATAAAATTGTTCATGTTTTGTGATACCGTCCATATGTAATACTGTTCCATGCATGTCGAGACTCGCATAAAAATGTACTCGAAATACACGAGTACACGAAAATATATTCGAGTACAATGACAAGTACTTGGGTATATTTTTGCGTTTTAAAATGCATCAAGTACAAGTAGTTACATTTAAAATAATGTATTCGGGACTGAATACCGAGTACACTAAAAGTATTCAGAGTACAGTAAATGAGTACTTGTACTCGAGTATCGCACAGCCTGCATGGAACACACCTTTTTCGTATGCAGTTACTGGGAAAACGATAGAGAAAAAGCGGAACATAAGTTAAAAAACCAAATAAGACCAGACAACCTCATCGACCTAATGCTGGAAGGAAGCGAAACCTGGGACATAATCGAAGAATTAGCAATGAATATCCTCTGCAAGGAAGAGAGGGAAGAAAAAGAAAATGACAGCTATGAAAACACTTTGTATAGATTAGGGAAAACTTAGGGAGACGGCGTGACTAAAATGAAACTTAATAGGAAAAAAGACGAGTACAGTAAGACGACAAGTAGTTAAGAAATGCCTATGGTGATTCCGTTACTGGGTAAGAGGGCCAAAGAGGAACGCAGTTTAGTTGGTAGGCGTGCTGGCGATCGGATGGGTTGGGTTCCCGGTTGTCGGCATGAATCCAACACATCCCTGGGCATTGCACCACTGCCTTGGGGGATCTTACGAAGATTCCCTAAACCTCTATAAAAAAAGTTGGACGCTGGGTGCGCGGCGTAGTTGGCGAAAGTCGAGGTTTATTTTTTTTTCCTTTATTTTGCGGCGGAATGGAAGGGCGATTGGGTGGGCGTTTGCAGGTTGAGTATTTGATTTTGCCAGTTGGTAGAGGGCGACGAAAAACGTAAGGGAATTCGACAACTTGCCAAAAAATGCCAAGAAGCAAATACGTCGAAACGATTGAGAACATCCTCAATGTACCAGGTGAATCCATCAAGGTTTGATTTCTTATCCTTGAAGCAAAGGAAGAAGAGGAGAAAATATTCTAACAATAATACATGGACAAGAAAGTTAAGAAAATTCAGTGGCGCCATCTACGTATGTTGGCTCGAATTAATTGATTCTGTGCGCCAAATTTGAATATCCCGAAGCGAGGCGAAATTTTAAATTTTACAAAAAAGAAAAAATTTTCTTTCACACAACTCGAAAAGCAAAAAAAAGGCCGTTCAAACTAATTTATAGTAACTATTCTTTTTATTATTATTACTTATAATTCGCAATACCGTCACTAAATAATTACAGTACCGCAATCAGCCGCCATTTTATTGCGAAGTATTGGCGGTAAATTTAAACGTCTTACGCTAGCAACGTCACATTTGGGCATTTTAACCTTTTATTTGACAGGTGTCAAGTTTGATTAAACTTGCCGGAAAGACAATCACTAGAAAAATCGGCCATTTTAGTGCAAAGACGTGGTTTCTTTATCTTACGCATTAAGCATAAGGATTGCGGTACTGTATTTATTTAGTGACTGTAATTTGCAAAATTTTATAGCGCCATCTATGTATATTTCGGTGAACTTTAAAACTAGGTGACAAATCTTATAGCGTTTTCGATTAACTGCTCAAGAACAGTCTCAGAATTTCTCCATCCCTTATTAATACATGAGCTTAAAATAATGTCGCGTTGAAGAGAAGCATTTGTTTTACGAATTAAACCACCATGTAGCGTTGAAGAGACGCATTTATTTTATGTTGTTAAAATTATGAATTAAGATTAGGAATTAAATACGGAAAAGTCCTTAAATTAATTTTATTCAATCTAACTATAAATTATTTGAAGCCTTTTAAATTATAACTTAATTTAATCATACGTTTACTGTTGATCACTATGCACTTATTTTAAATCTAATCCTATTCTTTTACTTTTATTTAACTCTACATTACTTCTCGGAGTGAGCTCGTGGAGAGCTCACTCGCTTGTCTCGGCTTTACGCGCACTCGTTCACAATTTACTGTCCAATTAATTATCTTACTAACTGCTAACTAACTACTTTTAATACTCTTCACTACTTTAATACTGCTACTACCGACTACTACCCATTTTTAATACTACCGATTTAATACTCCTCTCCTGACCTGCGGGTCGATCTTTTATACATCCCTATCTCTACGTCACAATTGGTTCCTTTACTCTGGTGGCCGGGGTTCGATCAAAGTCCAAAGTTCTAAACCGCATCAGCATCAATTGATCCTTGCCAAATTTGTTTTTCTTAAAGCGTTCTAATTGCCTCGATCTTAATTGGCACATGTAAACAACACACCTGCATTCCGCATAGCTTGCATTTATGTAAGATAAACAAGGCACATTACTTCGTAAACGGTTGATTTCCGGATCCAAGTTTAATGGAACTTTCTTGCTTCGCTTCATTGATACTTCACATCCCTAAATTCTTTACCATCACTTTTGAAACATCCTGTATGTTATAAGCGCACACGAGCGTTTTATAAAATTCTGGGACGACCATAAACCGCACAGTTTACTTTACTAAATTTAACTAAATCAGATCCGAGAAATGTCAATTGTCAATCTAGACACTGTAGCTGTATCTATACAAAAGGTCACTAGTAGTTCTGAGTTTAATACAAATTTTGACAGAAATATAATCTCAACAAATTTGTCTAAATACGAACGACATGTCAAATTCTTGCCCGGATTCTATTGTCCGCTACTGTACTTGGAAGGAAGTTATTTACATTACGCTTGCCGCGCTACTGATCCTCGAAAATTTTCAAAACTAGCCTAAAAGTCATTCACTTTTTAACGGAACGCTATAATTATATGTCAATGTATCGTTCGTATATACTGCTAATCACAGTTGCTAAGTAGGTAAACACATAAAGTCGTATTACACTCACAATCAGATACAAACACAAAACGGTTGTCAACAAACCCCGCCATATTACAGAAACTGACCCATCGCAAAGTGGTAACTTTCGTCAAATTTAATTACCTTGCCCCACTGCCTTGGCTTCCCTCCTGTTATTCTTACTTCGTTGAATTTCAAGGATTCGTTTTCTTGCCGTTTTTAATTAGGAGTAGCAGTAAATTAGAACAATTAGAAAGCAAACAGTTGAAGTGTGTAGGTTTTGGCAAGCTGAGGTAATTGAGAATTTGACGAGTATAATTTAATTTCTGCGCTAAAAAGAAATTCACCGAGATGGCGCCGCCCGCTTTCTCGTGGCACGTTGTAATTTGTTGTCGTTTTTCTTTGATTCTCGAGTGTCGGTGATTTTCTCCTCTTTGTCAAAATCTCGTCATAAAAAATAAGTGGTAACTTCCGTCAAGTGTAATTGCATTCTTCCACTACCGTAGCTCCCCTCCTGTTATTCTTACCTCGTTGAATTTCAAGGATTCGATATTTTAGCGTTTTTAATTAGGAGTAGCAATCAATTAGCAAACAATTAGAGAGCAAACAGTTAAAGTGTGTAGGTTTTGGCAAGATGAGATAATTGAGAATTTGACGAGTATAATTTAATTTCTGCGCTAAAACGTGCGACTCAAAGAAATTTACAGAGATGGCGCCACCGGCTTTCTCGTGGCGCGTTGTAATTTGTTGTCGTTCCTCTTTGATTATCGAGTGGCGGTGATTTTCTCCTCTTTGTCAAAATTTCGCCGCGAAAAATAAGTCTTTATAAATATTGCATATATTTTTTGCAATTTTATAGCGTTTTTGATTGACTGCTCTAGAGCACTCTCAGAGTATTCTCATCTTACTGTCACGATGTCATTATCTGAGAAAATAAGTAAATTTAAATTCATTTCGTAATTATTGCAATTATGTGCATTCCAAAAGTATGCAGAATCAGCATCTATTGAAAGTTAAGTAGAACAATGTCGCGATACACATACTTACAATGGTAATAAACCCTGGAGATATTGCGAACGTCAAAAAAAAAAGATCCGATCAAACAGACTTTCAAAACGCTAAGAATACTTGCGTTTCTTTGTGCTTTGACAACTTTTTTAATTTATAGAGAAAAGTTGTCTGATAAGTAAGTGCCACAAATTTGCAACGCACAAAAAATTACTTTAAAAGCAAAGCACTAAGTTGGCAACCCTGGCTCCAACAAAGCTAAATAGGATGACCCGAGATGCTCGCGGATGCCGTCAGCTCCGCGGCGATCGGTAATCGCGCGTCTAAACTCCGTCAACAGGGTTGCCACAACAAATTCTAAGTTGACCGTAAATTCCCAAATATTGCCAAACTATTCTTTCCGCAATTTGGAACTGTAACAGTCTTTTAAAAGTTGCAAGAGTAAACGTGATAGAATTTATCCGTGGCCAGATTTCTTGCTCGTTTTGTTTGAACTTGCGGAAACTCAGTGGCGCCATCTATGCACGTCCGTTCGAACTGCGTGGTTTTAAGCGGCAAATTTGAAATTTCCCGAAGGAATCAACGATTCGCACAATTTTAAACATTGTGATCGAACAAACTTTCAAAACGCCGAAGAGTACCTGCGATAAGTAAGTGTCAGAAATTTGCAACGCACAAAAAATCACTTTAAAAGCAAAACCCAAATTAAATATACAGTGTTAGTAAAGTTGTGAAGCCATGAATAAAAAATGAATTAAATTAAAAGAGGCTCGTTTTGTTTAAACTTGCGTAAACTCAGTGGCGCCATCTATGTACGTCCGTTCGAACTGCGTGGTTTTAAGCGGCAAATTTGAAATTTCCCGGAGGAAGTTTTAATCGACGATTCGCACAATTTTAAACATTGTGATCGAACTAACTTTCAAAACGCCGAAGAGTACCTGCGATAAGTGAGTGTCAGAAATTTGCAACGCACAAAAAATTACTTTAAAAGCAAAAAGCAAAACCCAAATTAAATATACAGTGTTAGTAAAGTTGTGAAGCCATGAATAAAAAATTAATTAAATTAAAAGAGCTTGCAAAAAACTTGATGTTCACATTTTGTGGAATGGAACGAGTGAATGGTGGAGGTGCCGGTCTTCTCCGTTCTTATTTAATTGCTACTTGAATCCTCATTTGAATTAATTAAAATTTGACACATCCAACATTGACTTTAGATTTCACAGATGCGCCTCAACGTGTGACGCAATTTGAATAATAAATGGCGGAGTCGCCGGTCACCACCGAAAACTAGTTCCATTAGCCAGAGTTAAATTTAATGCTCGCAACGACAGTTACTGGGGCCCTAATTATACTAATTCTCTAAATCGAGACTGTAATTATCACTTGAATAATAACTAACAATCTTTTACGGAATGACTTGATACTGACTGAAGGAACAAATCGCCAACAAGACGTTGTTATACCCCTCGAAGGAGTTGATTTAACGTTGGTTTCCATCAAAAAGTGTTTGCTCCGCGTGTTTACATTTAATATCGGCGGCTCGGAGTTACAATGTGTGCTCAAGGATGATACCTGCTCCATTTTCGGGGCGCCCGCGTGCTTTCGACGTCAAGAAAAAACTCCATTTTCAATGAAAATCCCCTCGTCTCGATGGCGACGGGGAATTTCATTAGAACAACTGTGGCAACTGTAAAAATTTAATCGGGGCCGTTCTCATTCGAACGAAATTAGAATGAGAATGAGTTCCCCGTGGAAGTCCACGAAAATTCCATTATGTGGCGGCGGCGATTTGATTTCAGATTTAATCCAACCTCGCCCGCCACGGATCTAGAAGCGTGAAGGTCGTTACGACACAGTAACTTGAGAAAATATTGTAAGAATAATAATAATTAAACGTGTAAACAGATACAGATTTTAATGACCCGTGTTGATGATGAGTGGGGCCCCCACCTCCTCTTCCTACTCGGAAGAGTTACTCGTACCTACCGAGCTTTATTCGACGACGACGTTCTTCTTCGTTTTAATTACGCGAAACGCTGTAAATATAATTTTACCATTATGCAACTTGATGGTGTATCAAATTTCATGATTGCGAAACGGTTTTGTTTGGCCGCAACTCAGTTATGATGACGTCCTGTAACTTTTTTAAAATATTTAATAACGAAAAGTTGATTGGATTCTTCATCGTCCAAAACGAGAGGAGCTTCTTACGTTATCCAATCAATAGACGTGGATTATTCGGCTGATAAAAATGTGACGAGTGGAGCTTTTTCCCTTCATCAAAAGATGAAGGGCCGAGTTTCTTTGCCAAGTTAAAAGCTTTGTAGATTCCTTAATATTTACATATCCCTCGAAGCCCCGTTCAAACTTAATTACAAAGGTGGTGGCCATAAAATGACATAATTGTTTCCTCCTTTCCTGCGCTCTTATTTGTTTCGCGTGTTCAAACGAGTTTAATTAAAACGCGGAGATTAAATTGAAACAGACATCGACGTTTCGCCGGCCGCGCATTGTCGCGTTCCTCAAGCACCCCCGAAGATATTTATAATTTACCCTCTTTCACACGTTACATAATTTCACAGTAAATTACTTCGTTATGACGTAGATACGACGTTATCCTTTAAACCATCTAAATTATTCATTCTATCGGGTTACCCTCGTTTAATATTTGATTCCTTCGGGATCGGCCGCCTCGGATTTCCGCTCTCGATCAACGGACTCATTTACAACTCCGATGGCCCTCCTCGTTTGTCCCCTTGCAAGGGGCGCGTTCGTCAGATATCATAATAAATGTCGGCCACCGCATTACCGACCCTTATTCTTCCCAACCCCCGGACCCGGCGGAAACCCGAATGGAATTTGTTAACACTCGCAGATTGCGCACCCAAAAAAAATAAATCTATTACGTCGTGTCGTGCGGTAAAGTTGGTCGTTTAATTACAAAGCGAGGCCATTAATCATCCCGGGCTTTCATTTGTTAAAATATTTTTTGGTCCAACTGATGGGCATGGGGATGGTGATGGGGGATGTGTATGCGTTCCGGAGGGTACATAGAATCAATCGATGTGAAGAGTAATTTGGCATGGTATCACCGTATCACCACAATCGAGGAGAGATCGAAAACGACCGCCGGACCGAAATTGAGTTTTATGCCCTCGACGAACGGGGATCGCATTTATCTCTTCCGATCCGGGGGTAATCTTAGCTTCCGCTCATTTGTAAGTATCTTACGGGGTGACAAATCGAAGGTGGGGATTTATTATAAGACTCAAGAGTCACAAGAAATTGCTAATTTATTATTTAAAGCCTTTAATTCATGTAAACAGCGATACAGAATTTATGTTTTGAAAACTTGTAGCTTGAAAACTTAAGATTCTGTAAGTATTTATTATTTAGAGCCTTTATTTCAAGTAAGGAGTGTGTTTAAAGCTTGAAGATGGTGAAAACTCAAGACTTTGTAAGTATTTATAAGATCTTCAAGCTAAATCTTTTCCAATTACATATATCGAAAACTTGAACATGAAATTGCTAATTTATTATTTAAAGTCTTTAATTCAAGTAAGGAGTGTGTTTGAAGCTTGAAGGTGACGAAAACTCAAGATTCTGTAAGTATTTATAACATCTTCAAGCTCATATTTTCCAGTTATATTAAAAACCTTTATCTAGAGTGAGAAGTTATAAACGCACTTCTGTTCTTTTAGCCTTGAAGACGGTTAAGCCTCTTTTTATAAATACTTATAACTTCTTCAAGCCAAATTATTATTTAAAGCTTTTCTCTCAAGTATGAAGTAATGTAGGCACTCAAGTTCTTAAATCTTGAAGATGGCCAGGGTTTAAACGCTTATGTCTTCAAGATTTATGACATCTTAATTTATTATATAAGGCATTTCTTTCAAACTAGAATGGGTACAGGCATTCTTGAAACGTCAAGATAGTCAAGACCTTTACGACTTCAAGATTTTAGAACTTCAAATTTCCTCAAAATAAAATGTAGTTAATTTATTATTTAAAGCTTTTATCAAGTCAGGAATGATATAGGCGTTTATGTTCTTGAAGCTTGAAACGATCACACTTCAAGATTTTATAACTTCTTCAGGTTAAAACAAAGCTTCAAAGTTCAATAATAGTAATATACTGTGAATATATCTTATTCTGAAACATGCAAAACACACATATCCGTTTGTTGCTAGAGTAACGTAATAATTAAATGATAGCAATGTATTAAAGTGTGTATTTTATTTTGAAACATAGGTTGTCAAAACAATTATTAACTTCAGCTTTTAACATTTTACGTCGTATCATTGAGTACATTTACACGTTAGGTTTTATTACAACCAACGTTACTAAAATCGACTTAAATGGTCGTGTAAATGAGACATAACACCCATTTTACTAAACTGTTTTACTAAAACGGGTGTTATGCCTCATTTATACGACCATTTACGTCGGTTATAGTAACGTTGGTTGTAATAAAACCTACTTTAGACGTTCGTGTAAATGTACTCAATGATATGACTTAAAATGTTAAAAGCTGCAGTTAATAATTGTTTTGACAACCTATGTTTCAAAATAAAATACACGCTTTAATACATTGCTGTCATTTAATTACTACGTTACTCTAGCAACAAACGTATGTGTGTGTTTCGCATGTTTCAGAATAAGATACATTCACGGTATATTTAGTCAATGGTTGTAGCTTACATAAAGCACGAAATATATGACATGTCGAAGTAAATACAACATTCAGAAAGTTTCAAGTAAAATAAAACATTAACAATCACTCTTCCAAAAAAAAAAAAATCATTGACTGAATAATGAGCAGTTTTGTATATAATCTGTTACAAATTTTCTAATTTCCTGGCATAATACCAGTCCCAAGATTTATTTTATTGCCTCTTCAAAACTTCAATAACTTCGACTTTTGGTTCTCCGCCATCTTCATGTTTTAAGATTCTAATATTTTACTTGTCGATATTATTTAAACACGTGCAGTTTTATTAAAAAGTTTACGATTCAAGACGCTTCGCAATTTCTAAGTTTTATAACATCTTGAAATCGTAAGTCAAGCTTTAATATGACAATAATAATAATAATAATAACAAGTCAACGTTTTCTATTTCTTTTTTTTTTTGACGTTATGACAACAGCGTTTATAATAGGTGGAGCAAATTTTGTTTTCTTATTGCTATGTCAACATTGTCAACCTTTTTTTTTTTTTGCTGTCACATCACCTCTCGACAATCACATTTTTCCACTAATTGACGATTTTCTTTTTTTGTTGTCATTTCAACATTGTCATCATCGTATTCAAATTCAAATTTATTTTTCATAAATGTGTACTAGAGACCTGCACGAGTAAGTACAGAATCGTCCGAGTACAGATACGAATACAGATACGCATAATCGTATACGTCCGTGACGAGTATAGTAATCGGTAATCGGCATCGTGGCATCGTTATGTTTAGTAATCGGCATCGTCAGGAGCAGAGTTGCCAGTTGGTCACTCACAGTAACAAGAGATTTTTTGTTTCTTGCATTTGTTAAATTTCCTTCGTCATTTTGGCGCTTAATTGTAGCATTGGTGCTTTTTTTAAATTTGAAGGGCTACATCCTTTTCCAAACTTAAATATGTTTTCGCATGCTCCACATATTACAAACGGTTGAACTTGTTGAGTTTCAGTGTTCACAATTTTTTCAAAATATAACCACGCATCTTATTTCAATCATAGAATTAATAAAGATATGTTTATGATAGTTTAAAGTATACTCAACCAGAAAATGTAGTAATTGTAGTAATTGTAATTATTAATTTCCATAATTATTACAATAATTCAAACAATAAAAACAACTTACAATATTGTAATGATTCGTCGACGCCAGCCGGCGTCAGATTGTCTCTTGCGTCACAGCCGTCTAGTCGACGCGCCTTAGGCGACAGCCTAGAGAATTCTGACGGCGGAATAAACTAGACCAGACAGTCCGTCGCCTCCCAGAATATTCGCAAGAAACAACCCCGGCATATAAAAATGCACGCGGCCGGGAGTGGGACAGTTCGAATTGAATTCAGCGTTGGATAGATCAGCATGAAAGTTCGGTAGACGTTCGCTCGGTTGTTAAAATAAATCAGACATAAGCTTGTAAATAAATTATTGTAAATTGTAAGTTATAAATAAATTAATTTATTAACTATTTCGTGTTTTGTTTTAAAATAAAAATTAATAGAACCCGTAAAATCGTTACAATATAATACATAATAAATAAGAAAATGTAGGAGAAATATTGTTTCATTTCCTGGATGAGTAACGATGCCTGCGATACGATGCGACGATGCCTGCGATGCGACGATTCCCACGATGCTGTATTTACGATTACATACTCGCATCGCCGCGTAAGGTAATCGGCGATTATTAATCGGATACATTTTTACTTACTCGTGCAGGGCTCTGGTACATACATATACATACAGGGTAATGTTAGGATATTATATTTTCTGAAGTAAGGCACATAAGATGTAGTTGAGGGCACTCCTGCAATGCACCTTACGATTCTCTTCTGACTTCTGAAGACTCCACTAGCACCTGCACTTATTCCCCAAAATTGAATATCGTATTCTATCACCGATTTCGCAATGCCGCGCAGGAGTAAAGCATCAAAAGTACTGACAGTGAGACCGTATTTTTGTGAGTTCTTATTAGGAAACAACTAGCGTTTAGCTTTTTACAAATATCAGCGGTATGATCATTCCATGTCAATTTTTGGTCGATCCGCACCCCAAGGAAGTCGACAGTGCTACACTGCGTTATAGTTTTGCCGTTTAAACGAACTAATAAGCTCGCATTTGAGTTTTGTTCTTGTTTAATGATAAATCATTTTCCTGGCAGCAGGTATCAATGTTTTCAGCCACTATAGATGCACTAGAAGTAAACCCACTTACAGTTTTGTTGTTAAGAAGAGCGTTCGTATCGTCAGCATAGTTAACAATGCATGCAGTGTTACCAGCAGTGTCAGGCAGCTCGTTGACAAAAATCGCAAATAGAAGGGGACCTAGTATGGAACCCTGAGGCACTCCCACTCCCACAGCCATTGCCTTCGACTGACTCAAACCTATTTGTACTATTTGACTGCGACCAGTCAGATAAGAATTTATCCATTTATTGGCAATTCCTCGTATTCCGAGGCCGTGTAGTTTGTTACATAACGCTGCATGGTTCACGGAGTCGAAGGCACGGCTGAGATCGAAAAAGAGCCCCAGGGAGACATTTCCTTCGTTAAGTGAATCAATAATAAAATCATAAACTCTTTCCCTTACGGAATCCATGCTGGTTTTCATAGAGCAGCTCATTTTGTTCAAGAAATTTATACAGTTGCTGATAAAAACATGTTTCAATTATTTTTGATACTTGGTTTTGGACAGAAATTGGACGATATTGGCCCATGTCTTGTGTTCTATTCCATTACTGTATCAACATAATCAACGTTTTTTTTTTACTCAAAATTCACAAGAACCTTGAATTAGTTTTTTTTTGACGTCATGACAGCATTTGGTGGAATAAATTTTTTTTTCTTGTTGCTATGCCAACATTGTTGACTTTTTTTTGTTTTTGTTTTTCGCTGCCACATCCACCTCTCGACAATCACTTTCATCCACTAATTTTTGATTTTGTTTTTTCTTTCGTTATCATTTCAACATTGTCATCGTCTTGCGTTCTATTTCATTACCGTATCAACATAATTGAGGTTTTTGTTTTTTGACGTCATGACAACAGCGTTTATAATTATTGGTGGAGTAAATTTTGTTTACGGTTTTCGTTATTGTTTTTTTGCAGTCACATCACCTCTATCAACAGTCACTTTCTTCCGCTAATTGTTGATTTTGTTTTTTTTTTTGTTGTCATTTCAACATTGTCAACGTCTTATGTTACGTTTTGGTTTTCTTTTCTAACGTCATTACAACAGCGATTAATCATAACTGGTGGAATTAATTTTGTTTTCTTGTTGATATGTCAACATTGTCGATGTTTTTCTTTGTTTTGTTTTTTATGCCATATCACCTGGCAGCGATCACTTTCTTTCCTCTGGCTGTTTGTAATCAACCGGCTGATTTTATTTTTTTGCTGTCATCTCAACGTTGTCATCGTTTTCTATTTTTGTCAACACTATCGACGTTTTTTCTTTGACGTCATGACATGTCCACATTGTCGACGTTCGTTGATTTTTTTTGCTGTCACATCACCTTTCAATAGTCAATACCTTACACTAATTAGGTGTAATTAATCGACTGATTTTGTTTTTTATGTCCTCATTTCAACATTGTCATCGTCTTGTTTTCTATTTTATTACTGCGTCAACACTATCGACGTTTTAGTTTTTTTTTAGACGTCATGGCAACAGCGTTTATAATTGGTGGAGTAACTTTTGTTTTCTTGTTGCTATGTCAACATTGCCGACTTTTTTTTGTCTTTTAGGCCATATCACTTGATAACAATTGTTTCTTTCCTCTGGTTGGTTGCAATCAATCAGGCTGACTTTATTATTTTCGTTGTCATCTCTACGTTGTCACCGTTTTCCATTTTATTGCTGCGTCAACACTATTGACGTTCTGTTTTTTTTTTTTTTAAATGTCATGACCAACTTTTATAATTGGTGGAGTAAATTTTGCTTTCTTGTTGGTGTGTCAAAATTGTCGACATTTTTTTATGATGCCTTATCCACTTGTCAACGGTCGCTTCTTTGGTTGTAATCAATCGATTTTTGTCGTCGTTATCTCAACATTGTCATCGTTTTGTTTACTATTTTATTACTGTGTCAACCCTATTGACGTTTTTTTGTTTCTGTCTTTTTGTCGTCATAACAAAGGTCACTTTTTAGCGTTTATAATAAACTGGTGGAGTAAATTTTGTTTTCTTGTTGTATGTCAACGTTGTAGTTATTTTTTTTTTTTTTTTTGCTGTCGCATCACCTGTCATTAATGACACTTTTTCCTCTAACTGGTTATAATTAATTGGTTGACTTTTTATTGTCATCACAACATTGTCATTGTTTTGTTTTCTGTTTTATTATTGTATCAAAACTATTGACGCTTTTGTTTTTGTTTTCACGTCATGACAACGGTCACTTTTTCTGTGTTTATGATAAACTTGTTGTCATGTCAACGCTGTCGTCATCATCACCTGTCAATGAACACTTCTTTCCTCTAATCGGTTATAATCAATCGGTTGATTTTTTTTATTGTCATCACAAAATTCTCATTATGTTTTTCTATTTTTTAATTTTGTCAAATGATTGACTTTTTTGATGTCATGACAGTGGTCACTTCTTTGTAATAAATTGGTGGAGTAAATTTTGTTTTCTTGTTGCCATACCAACGTTGTCGTCACTTTTTGTTTTTTTTTTTTTTGCTGTCACATCACCTGACATTAATCACTTCTTTTCTCAACAGGTTATGATTAATCGGTTGATTGTGTTTGTTTTATTGTCATCACAACATTGTCATCGTTTTGTTTTTTTATTTTTTTATTAAGTCAGCAACAGTAAAGCATGTTTTTAAATGCATGATCAGTAGAGTTAAGTAAAACGATGAATTCCTGAAAGAGAAGCGGGGGCGGGTGGAGAGTTGCGCCTCCTTTTCCGCTATTAGTAGCCTTTTGTTTCGTTTCGCAGTTTTTTCTTCAATATTTAACGGAAATATTCACAGTTTCTTTTCGATGCTTTTAAGTTCTGCATAGATTCTTCTAGATCGATCGTTTTTTTATCTTGCAACTTTCTTTTTCTATTTCAAATAATTATATCACAAAATCTTTTAAGCGGACACTAAATTGCGCACTACACACTTAACGTTTCGCAGTCGTTCGACAACTTCGTCAGAAGTGAAAAATATTTTTCACTTCTGACGAAGCTGTCGAACGACTGCGAAACGTTAAGTGTGATTTTTCACTTCTGACGAAGCTGTCGAACGACTGCGAAACGTTAAGTGTGTAGTGCGCAATTTAGTGTCCGCTTAAAAGATTTTGTGATACAAATTTCATCGGACAAGAACCAACTGTAAATACAAATAATTATAAATAAAAAAACATAAGATTTAGGATTCGTCGTTTGAACACGTTCTTTTTTTACGATTCCCTTGTTCTCTCTATTTCCCACGGCAAAAATAAACAACAGAGCAATAACAAATGCCAGAAAATTTGCCGTTATTATTTTTTTAATCAACCTAACAATGTGAATGTTGGTTTGCGTCGGTAATTTTTAAACCATATTTTTTTTTATGTTGTCATGTCAACATTGTGATCGTTTGGTTTTTCGTTGTCATATCAACGTAAGCTTGCGACATATTTTTTTAAATTCAAAACATACCGTATGTTTTGTCTTGATCTGGAAACTGACTTGTGTATTATATTTTTTCAAGATTCAACGGAACAATCGGTACCTAGGTATGTGAATAACACTGGTTATATCGCATCATGTTTAGTTAATTTTGGCATTGCAAAATCAAACTGGGGGGGTCCGCCTTCTTGCAATATTTTGAAAACGTTTTGATTTTGTTGCAATTTGAACATTTTAGAACTCGTTCGAATATGAAAATACGAATTTTTCCAATTACGAAAGCTGTCAGGAAAAAAGAAGTACAGCCGAGTAATGGCATTTTACACCAAATGAGTACGTCAGATACTGCTTGAACCCACAGAGCCATAAATATTTTCCGCTTGCCCTGCTGCGGGCACAAATCATTTCACTTCACCAGAGCCGCCGCACCATCTCCCTTAAAACGATGATGTGTGAAGCTTCATGACCTAGTTCTATCAAAACGTAGAAATTAAAGGCCAGTTTATAAATAAATCAAAAAATATACAAAAATGAAACGAGACCTTAAGTTAACCAGCTCGTAACTTTTCAGGGGCAAACGCTTTTAGTGAAATTAATTTTCGCGGTTTCCTTGCAAAACATCAAAGGGGATGATGATGCATCCTTATTCCCAGTTTTAAAATTGCTCGGCTTTTACGGACACAAACTTGCAAATTACAAAAGGAGAAGAGAAGTTTCAAGAAATTAAAATTGTATTACATTTAATTAGTTAAAGTTAAGTACACTCGTGGACAGTTAAAAGAGAACAGTTTGCTTAGCACTAACAGTGCCCAACAGTGTACAACCTCGATTTTTAAATTTAAATCGACTGTAGATTTTCACTTGTGACAATTCAATCGAATGCAATGAACCCCTCAACATGAAAAGCACGAGTTAATTACACCCCTTGTTATTACTTATTACACACATACACACACAATGGGGAAGCAAATTTTATTATCCTGTAAATACCGCTCTTACGAAATTCGCGTGCATACGGCACGATTACCTGGATGTAATCCTTTAATAATTTAAAGACGCATTAAATTTTATGGGAGATAATCATACCCTCCTGTGAACCCTCCTGCGCGTTGCGAACAACCATATGGCTAATCGGGGAAGCGTGCGGGCACGTTTTACTCCCCCCCGCCAGGCCGTCACAAATTTGGAAATTAGTTGAAACGGATGAGAGCCACTATTTTTCCAGCGCGAGTGAAAATGGGGAAAACTTGTTTGCCATCATTTTCCATTACGGTCCATCTATGTACGGGAATTCAGCAGAATTTATGTGGATTGAGTGCTTTGCGACCTCATCAAACTTGAACGTGCAATTTGTTTTGTGACGTTAAACGAAACGGACCAACAATCTCTGGGCTAATTTTTGGCAAATTTTGACGTCGATGCCATTTTTGAAAATTAATTTAACTAAAGCGCACTTGTTTGTGGCAAGTGGTAACTGTAAAAGCTCTTCTTCTCATTCCTTGTTAATCGCTTTTAGCTTAGAATCTGTTAGACCATACTTCTGCCTTTTTCACCACCTTTATCAGAACTTGCTTTATTGATCTTGATTTGGTTACTTTTGAGACAAGTCCTTGCCTTCTTATACTTTATTCCTTTTTCGTATAATTACGTCAGCTTCTTCCCCTTCATCCTATACTATTTTATTTTAATTGGCCTTGAGGTTCTTCTATTCTCCTCAGTCACACTTTAATCCTTCATAATTTTTCCTCATTTATGTTATATCACCTGCTCGTTGGTCCTCCACCCCTCTTCCTACTTCATTATTCCACTATCAGGTCTCCAAAGCATCTTTTCCCTGCCTGGAAAGAACTGTTGACGACGTCGGTGTCTTCATAGTCCTTTTCCTTTTCAAGATCTTCTTTTGGTTTGATTCCAATGAAGGTGTAGCATGTCATACTTAACTCCTTTCTATGTAGGAGACTTCACTTTCTCCTTGGTTCTCCTCCTCCTCCTCTTCTTCCACTGTTCCTATCGGCCTATCGGACCTCTAATGCTTTATTTACACTTTCGGTAGAACTATTGGTCTTGTGTTCTTTCATTCTTTTCAGTTTCTTTTATCCTTTCGTGTATTTTCTCTGTTTGGGTATCGTTTTTCCCTTTAAACGCTTTATTCAGCCTTCAGCTCATTTTGCAAGCTCTCTTTCACCTCTCCCATCTGTCGCTTTGGTTTATTCTTTTTATTTATTATGCTCCCACTTTCTTTACCTCCACCAGTATTTTGTGCAACTCTTCTCAGCTATCCACTTCCCCATCTGCAGCATTTCGAGTGTTACCTCATATTACCTCATTTTTAATTGTCTTAACAGTCAATCTGACTTCCTCTCTGTTGTTTGTTTCATTTCGTACCTAGTCTCTTCCTTTCTTAAGCTTCTCTTGTGACCTACCTGGGTTACAAATATTGAAATGTGCAAACTAAGTTCTTCTCAGCTGTCCACTTCCCCATCTGCAGCATTTCGAGTGTTACCTCATATTACCTCATTTTTAAATGTCTTAACAGTCAATCTGACTTCCTCTCTGTTGTTTGTTTCATTTCGTACCTAGTCTCTTCCTTTTTTAAGCTTCTCTTGTGACCCACCTGGGTTGCAAATATTGAAATGTGCAAATTAAGTTCATCTCACGATTGGTTAACTCGTGAAGATGGGTCGGATTAAACCCAAAGGTTTGAATTTAATCCGAAATGAAATAAAAATCACTTGTAATGCACGCTTGTTTTTATTCATGTCATGAAAGGGGTGAACTAAGTTCACACACAAAAATCTGTTAAATGAATGAAACCAAAACGCAGTCAAACAGGACGCGTGTCCGGTGTAACCACTTTCGTGATACCACTTGCGTCAACTTCAGTAATCACTTTCGTTCCTAGGAGCGCGCGCGCGCCCTCTTGAGATGTGCGGCGTGATGAACTGTCGTATTACCAAACACCAAAATGGACGGCCAAGGTCGATTTATAACAACGCCATGAAATCTTTAGTTAGGATACCACGAAGAAGATCGCCAGGCAGCTCCCAGTTAGCGGAACTCCGGTGAAACGTCCGGGAGGGGGGCAGAAGAACCAAATAACAATAATACTAATAGTAGGAGTATTAATAGTACTAGTAATAATAAACCCTAGACAAAAGAAAACACGGATTAAGAACCGACCGCCGCGCGATGTAACTCTTAAAACATACCTGCCGTAAATTCGGCGAACAAGCTTGGAGAGACCTGAAAGGTCTCGGACTCGCCACAACCAATTAACATCCGGGCAACATACCCGTTCCCTTTTTCTCTCCAAAAACCGTTTAATGAAAAATTTACACAAAGCGAGAATAATTCTCAATGCGGTCTGTTCGGCAAGCGAGCGGTCACATGACTGGCGAAATTTTAATCAGGTCGGCGTTCGACGTGAACGGTTTGCGGGCGGGGGAGAGGTCCATTGGCCAACGACAAGCCTTTAATATGCCCCACTTCCGACATGGGACAGTCTCATTATAAAAGAAAGCTGTTGTCCAGGATTGTTTAGCGTTTTAAGCGTCGCGTCGTCTTTAGACCAGTCCAAGTTCGGGATTATTTGGCGTTCTAAGCGTCGTCTTTGGATCAGTCCAAGTTCCAAAGGTCAAAGTGCGGCAGGGTGACTCAAAAGCTAGAAATTACTTGCAACGAATTTTCTCACCGTAACACTCTGTCTAAAATTTTTAATCCACCTTTATTTTATTTATTTCTTCTTTCTTTAATTTCTCGAGATAAATTTTTCAACGAGTTCATTTTGGCCTCCTGCCAGCAGAAGCCAAAATTAAAAAAAAACAATTGTTTGCTGTCACTTCCTCTTTGCGTTCGAAGAAACGATCAACTGCTTCGGAAATCGAACCGAACTTACGTGGACTGGAAACGATAGAGATTAGGAAAAATAGGTTTTCCCCCGGTTTTTGGAAACGATCGAATCATTCATACATACACAAGAGAAGCTTGAAGAAGTCACTCGCCCTTTTTTTTCCGTTGTTGAAAGAAGCACGAACGAAACGCGACGTGTCCATTCTCGCGTACAAAAGCTTTGTATCGAGGACATTGGGAATCCATGAAGTAACATAATATTTCTCTGCCGTCGGGGATGTGGACCCCACAGGTGCTTTGTGGGCCACATAAAAGTTCGATTTCATCGAAGGGAAATTGATATTATGTCAGCAGCCGAAACGCTTCTGGCCTGAGTTGCGTGGGACGATTCAGGATAAAGCACAGCAACACGCACCTTTTCAAAATAAATAAATAAATAAATAAATAAATAAATAAATAAATAAATAAATAAATAAATAAATAAATAAATAAATAAATAAATAAATAAATAAATAAATAAATTACTTTTCAGTAAAACCAAAGCGTTAATTTGTTTTTTAATGCAATCATCGGTAGTGACACTATGGGTATTAAAAGTGTGTGTATAAATAGAATGGCACAGTTTTATCAAGTACTTTGCAACGAACTTATTTGTTGCAATCAATCATTTTAATACTGATACGTAATTGTGGGATTTGCTCCTTACGTAATGTACTTGCGCTAGAAAAAAGGTATTTACGCGCTCATTTCAACTGGGAAATTCGTCGTTTGAGAAATGCCCTAATTCAATTGTTTCTGCCAAAATTTGCTGTCGATTTGGCAGCTTTATTAAGAGATGTTTCTTTAATATAAATATGTAAAATATTAATTTGAAGCTAATTGTTTGCATTATTAGGTATTGCTTTACTGATGACTAATAAAGCAATGTTTGTGTGCTGGCTGACTACGTACATTAGTAAAACGTGTAAATTAAATTTCTGGCTTTGCCCAATCATTACTATTCAAGTAATTTAATTTTTAACTGCGTCGTATTCACGAGTACGTACAAGACAACTTTAGAATCAACTCTTTTGCAAGTGACTAATCGGACTAATAACGTGAGGGCCTCATTATCACGTTGGTGCGGTTGGGAATAGCATTGTTGCCAACACTGTTTCGAAAATGTGATTGTGTTCGAGCTACATGTTGTAAAGTTAATGGCAACAGTGCAGACAATAAAACTGTGACCTCGTAAATAGTCGTTATATAGAGCGTTCATAAATGATCGAAAGGCGTTTGAATTTCGCGCGCAGACGTCTTAGTAATTTTTTGCGTCTTACAACGTTGGTACTTCTGCCGCGCAAGAAGCGTTCGACCAAAATTTCGCCTGTTGTTCATGTTGTGATTTCCAAGCAGATATTATAAAAAAAGTTCTTTGAGGTTTTTTTTAATAATGTATATTCGGAATGTCCCCCAGAATTGCGAAACGTAACTCACTATAATGTTTTCGACTAACAATAAGTGAAAAGGTGTTCCCGATTCCCATTTGTTGCATCTTGCACTATATTCGGGCGACGTTGGGTATTGGTATTAGTCAAATTCAAAACATTTTACATTAACAGTTAGACGTGAGAAAACTTTGTTGTCGATGGAATCCACATAAACTGACTTCCGATCAAAAAGAACCAACGCATTGAGTGGTGCAGAGAAACTCTCATGAAAAGTTCAAAGGCGGCACTTCATATTTGGTTTGGAATATCGTCACAGGCGATGAATCTTGGATATACTGTTTGATCCTGAAAAGAAAAGTCAATCGGATGAATGGGTCTTTCGAACAGAACCAAAGCCTACAAAAGTCCGACGAATTGTCAGTGCTGGTAAGAAGATGATTGCTAGTTTTTTTTGTTTTCTAAAATTGCTACTGTAGAATTAGAAGATAGACATACCGTTACTGCCGGTTGATTAATTTTTGTGAAAAACGGCCAAAAGGAAAAATAATTTTACATCATGACAACGCATCGTCCCATACTGCAAAAGTCACAACTGAGTATCTGAATGCCCTAAAAGTCAGGCCCATGAAACCTGCACCATACAGCCCTGATCTAGCACCTTGTGATTTCTTTTTGTTTCCACAAATTAAAGATGAAATCCGTGTAATCACTTTTTCGTCATCAGATGGAATCAGGGGAACATTATAAAAACCTGGTTTCTGAAGTGTCTCAGGAAGAGCGGCACAATTGCTTTAAGGACTGATGTCATCTAATGCAAAAGTGTATTGATGTTAAAGGGGAATATTTCGAAAGCTATAATACAATTTTTATTTTTTGAAAGCTAATCCTTGTTTGATTTTCTAAAGATTTTCAGTGTCACCCTCGTAAAAAGATGCAATCGCCATCACCAGACTGACACACACCAGTCTAAAAGCACTTCTGATGGATGTACACAATTGTGGAGGATTTGCAGTTCTTGAAGGCACCTCCGAAGCCGGACTTCTCAGACAAGGAGCAAGTCCAATATAACCGATTTTATAACATGTACGGTTGCATTTGTTTCATCACTACAATCAGAATGACACGGCGACTCATTTAAGATTAAGCGCGAATATCAGGGACCGACAATAACGAAATTATTTTTTGTATCAGAAATTAATTCGCGTCTTCACAAAAAAATTGTTAACCGGTGTTCGTCGTTGTATGACGTTTTCAATGCGAGTCTATAAGTAGGACCACAGTTCAATTGGGGAGGAGTCGAAATAAATCTGCGAGGTTGAACGTATTGATCTATCATCGCGATTCAATTAAACAATGCAAAGTGAAGTGTAAATAAACGTTAGTTGATGTACACATAAAACCGTAAGATTGTTTATAAACATTTTAAAATTGCTTTTAATAATAACAATAAATAATTACGCCTTCAATCGTTTTGAACTGATTATATATTTAAACAAATGACCATTACAGAAATTAGTTTATATTAAATTTGAATCTCGAGAACGAGACCTTAAAGGTCAAAGGTCACGGTGAATTCGGTAAAATTTGGGGACAATCTTTATTAAAATAAAAATTCGAATTTAGAGAGACGAAGTTTGGAATACACTAACGTCAATTTATGAAACTTCGGACGACTTTCGCCGGCGATCGCCCGTCGCTACCAGTAATCGACTGAGAAAACATATGAAACTTTGAAAAAATTTCGAAACTAATTTAAAAATTTAAGTCAAGGTCAAGGCAGAGACAAAAAATTCGGTACAAATGGGGAAAAATACTTAAAAAAATTACCATTTAGAAGGCACGAATACGGAAATGGTAAAAGATAAACACGTCGTGTCGCATATCAAATGAAACGTCACGGCGAGACGAACCGGACTGACGACATACCGACGACATTTTGGAATCAAAGATGGCCACGTTATACGATTGTAGATGTTAGTTTAAAAGATAAACACGTCGTGTCGCATATCAAATGAAACGTCACGGCGAGACGAACCGGACTGACATACCGACGACATCTTGGAATCAAAGATGGCCACGTTATACGATTGTAAAATGTTAGTTTAAAAGATAAACACGTCGTGTCGCATATCAAATGAAGCGTCCGGACGAGACCAAGTCGACCGTCGCTCGGACGCCATCTTGCAATCAAAGATGACCGCCCTGCACAATCGAAACTTTAAGAGATAAGTACGTCGTGCGACCACTCATATGTAAGCGCTCAACGAGCACAACACGACAGACGCAATTTCCTAGCTGCCGCGAGCCCTCCCCCCCCAACGGCGAGCGGCCTTTAATGCGCGAAGCACTTTCTTCGAATTTTTTTCTCTGTGGGGGGAGTTCAATGGACAAGTGCATTGAAAGAGATTGTTAATAAAGAATTTTTAAGTTGACTAGAGTTATTTTAATTTATTTATGAGCCTAAGAGATAATCTACGAGCGTGCAAAGAACCCAAAAGCGTTCATAGGTTTTGTTAAGTTAAAACGAAAGAAAAAAAAGATTACGCCCTGAATCTGAAAGAATTTCATGTTATCGACGAATATGTACAGTTGTGTTCAAAAAGGTGTTGTACAGCTACGTTTTAAATATCTTTGCTTTTGAGCGGCAATTGGCTTTTCTATTTTTGTGTTCGATAATATTATTATTGCCAGAAACCGTACATGCAACAAAACTTGTACAACAATTTATTGAACTTACTTGAATGCACATACAAGGTTACACAGTAAAAATTCTGTACAACACTTTTTTGAACACGACTGTACGTTATTGAGAAATAAACAAATTAATTTCTCAATAACGAATAACGTAGCAATATGTTTTTAAATGTTTAAAGTCGAGAACCAATAGCAATAATAACAAAAGATGGTCGTCAAATGAAATGACAAATTAGTATTTAAAAAGTAAAAGGTCATATTGCTTGTTACATCCTGCACTACATTAAAAAAAGATCTAAAGTTCAAAATAAGAAAGTCTACATTCATTTTTCTTTGGATTCATTTGGAGCCCTTAATTACTGTTTTGTGTTTTTTAAATCTGTCAGTACTATGGGGAAACAAATGAACTACGAGTCAAAAACAGCGCGAAATTCAAACATTCAAAATTCCTCACTTAAAAAAAATAATAAAGCCGTTTTTGTTCGCGTTTTAATTTAATTGAAACATTTAATTCCTGTATTGTATCTTTCTGTTTTATTTGTTAATGTACTGGGGAACAAATGAACTACGAATTAAAAACAGCGCGAAATTCAAGAGGAGCGTTAAGAAAAATCTTCTCACTTTCAGAACAGTTCATTCTTGCATCGATGTACATTACATCTTTGCGTAAAAAGATATTTTAAATGCCAGTAGGATTAATAAAAATTATATACTTTTAACTAGTTAAATGCTTCTTGTAAATTTTTCCATGCGGGCACCCATAGCACAGTACTGAGCGGGAAGTTCAAATGCCTTTCAGTCATTTATGAACGCTCTGTATTATTAGTCTAAGGATGGTTTAATTTTTAAATTTTAATTTGAAACACTCAATTTTTTTTTTATATTATACTTTCTAATTGCCTGTCTTCACACATCCTCCTTTGTATATACACGTACGTAAGTACCAAGAAAATAAAGCAGCAATATTGTTCGGTTCATGCACGAGCAGTTTCCCCCCTCGTCGTTCTCATTGTCTCTCCGACACAATATAAACTTTAATTGTTAGGCAGAGGTGCACCGCCGCTATTAATAACAATAATAACAATTTTTTGATGCGTTCATAGCACATCGGGCGCAAACCCCTCGACCCATTGTCCATTGTTAAGTAAACTGTCCGGTGCGGCTTAAACATTCGAGATCCGCTCGCTTTCATAATGGAAAGATTAAAGCCCAACTGTGCGAAAACAAAAGCCGCACTAAATTCGGGAGGAGGGCGGGGGTATGCGTCATAAACCGTATGGCGTAATTGAATTTTGCACAAGCTACCCGAGTTTTCAATTTGGGGTTATTTTATGGGGATTACTGAACATCTGCATATCTTCCATTGCTTTACTGTTTTAATTTACTATTTCATCAAGTCTTCACTACCATTTTGACCAGAGCTTATCTGTCCTAAGCTCACGAGGTGTCACCAAACCAATTGATGGGTTGGTTGCATGTTGTAGTAATATCGTCATTGTCTCCCCCCATCCCGGCCATCCCTCTCATGATTTGCAGCATTTATTGAAGGCGTTTTTCCCAAAACGGTTTTATTCAGAGCGTAGAAGACTTCTTCCTCTTGCCTTTCTTCTTCTGGATTCCGGTTGCATCGCGTTACAAATTTTCTTTCTTGCCGACGCGACGTTTCGTCCTTGCTTACAATAGGTGAAGCAAGAACAGCAACAGCTCTAAGGAAGTTGTCAAGACTGAAGACTTGTGAATGGAAACCAGAAGAAGGTGGACAACGCAAAAACCCGAAGCCTTCAAGTGTAGGGTTGCCACCTTTCAAAAGTGCCAGGCCAGGGATACCCTGTCTCAAGGATGGTGAACTGTATAAGGATGGCTCAATCTCTGAAATCCTTCAGGCGAGCCCACGTGACGCGTGACGTAGCCAACGGGCCTACCCCTACCGTCACGTCGAGGAATGCGAGGGGAATACGAGGACAGATTAGAGAGCGCGGTCTTGTACGCCGCAATTAGGCCGCGATGAGAGTTGTTTTCCGTTCCCATCGTTTCAACAAGACTGCAGCTTTTATTTTAGTCACCTATTATTGATATACGAAATTATATTTTGCATAAATCATAAAACAACTTAGGAAAAACAACTCATAAAATACAAAAGTCAAGAAGAACTGGCGAATTCAAAATTTGGTCACGACATCTGCAGGTATTTTACGGAACTAACGTTTTGCAGATGTGCCGTGACCTGTGACAATTAAACGGTGCGGTGTTTGAAAGAAATTATGAAATTGCTGAAATTTGAAATACGAAAATAATTTGTTAAGAGTTAGAAATTCTCTGTTATTAAGCTTGTTTTACGTAAAACGCCACCATCGGAAATTTAAGTAAGCGAGGCCCATTAGAGACGTCACGTGTGGAGGGGAACGGGCTTACATTGCAGCATAGGGAATGAGCCATCCTATAAAGAGTTTAGTATCCTTGACCCTGCCTGATCATTGAACCACTTTTGCCAATTCTCTAGATCTGGTGACTTTCCGTTCAAATTCCAAACAAATTTCAGTAAATTCGAGCAATCTGAAATTTAGTGATTTTGTGATCTGTTTGGTGACATATCCAGTGATTTTTTCATTTAATAATAAATGATTTAGGTATGTGGTTATTTTTTTTCTAAATTTTGTGGTGACATAATTAGCCATGTTCCCAAACCTAAAAATCGCGTTCTTCTTTATCAACCAGGGTTGCGTTCGTAAACGATACCTCCGAGAGCATCTTGGGCGTGTAATCACATCTTCCTCGTTCACGATTTTTAAACATGTTTTGCGTCTCACTCATCCGTTTTAAGAAGTCTTGTGTTTACATTATTTCCGTGACAACGGGCGCACTTTTCACACCCTATCTGCAAGTGGGGTGTGAAAAGTGCGTCCGTTGTCATGGTAATAATGTAAACACAAGACGCAAGACGTCTTGAAAAAGATGAGCGAGACGCAAAATATGTTAAAAATCGTGAGCGAGAAAGATGCGTTTACACGCCTTCCCAATTTACGAATGCAACCAAAGGAATTTTTTACATTTTTGCAAGAACGCGGTTTTGGCAATTTGCAAAGACAACGAAGAAAAAATGAACGACGATCGATTCCTGCCCCTTTCTTTGAACCAAAAAAAAAAAAAAAACAATAATCTAAAGTTTTTCTTTCCACCATCGATCACATTATTTTTTTATTTATTTATTTGAGGAAGAAGTTGCGACAGTTGCACACGCAGTACTTAATCGGGGGGGGGGGCACAGCATACTTATGTTTTGATTATGTAGTATACAAAGGGGAGGGGGAGAAAAAGCTAACGAGAAATTAAAAAAAAACTGATGTATTTTCTTACACACAAACCACAATCATATGAGGGGGGGAGGCACGTACCCTCGCCCTTTGGGTGCGCCACTGAGATGCGATACAGACACTTGTAAATTTGTTTGGCAGCTGATTGTATTTTTTTTATGTTATCGCTTTTAATTTATTTTTAACGCAAAAGTGAAAACATTTTGCTGTGCTATGTCCTACGTTGGGCGCCAATTTAATGCAGTCTTATGCCCCACGTTGGGCGCCAATTTATGCTGTGTTATGCCCCCTCTTTGGGCGACAATTTAATTGCTGTGTTATCTCAAGGTATTTTGTTTTTCGAATAATTAATTCCTTTTTTTCTTTTTCTTATTTTGTTGATTTTCCTCTCGGAGGATCTTCTTTGATGATAAATTTTGCTGTATATCTCTGACCAATTTCTTTGTTGTGCAGTGTATTTTATGTGATGGCACTCTCGAGCCTTCACATTCAAAAATATCTAATCATCTAATGTATCTGTGTGTATGTGTGTGAGAGTGTATAATGAAAAATGTCGAAAAAAATCTAAGAATCAGTTTATTGTGTCACTTAAAATAATTAATTTTCACAAACTAATTATTAGCACGAAGTTCGGTTTTTTTAAAGAAAATTTATATTAGGTCGGTTTTTCACAAAACCTTCCTATTAAATTATTACTCACATGTCTTCCTTCCTATAAATACGTAAAGCAAAGTTTTTTTTTTCGAACTATTCGCGGTGGCGCCGGCGGATGTAAAGCGTGACGGACTACAATCTTACGCGATAACTAACAGCGCCCTCACTTGTCTATTTTCCAAACTTCTTACTATAATCTACAGTTTCCTTCATCACATTGAATTATATTATGGCGTTAAATTATTATCCCGTTAAACTTATTTTTGAGAGAAAAGTGAAAAGGTTTTCTTATAATCAAATAGTCGATCATTTTTTTTGTTTCTCGAACTTGTTAAACAAACGATCGTCTTTTGTTTATGTTTTTGAAAAAACCATCAACTCTAATTTTTCTTTTGGAATTTCGGTCTTTTAGTACTGAGACCAGTGTTGCCAAACATAATACGTTTAAGCAGAATATTTACCAAAAACTTTTATCAATAGTAATAACGTTACATGGCTGATTCCTCGTTACCAGATGGCGCAAAATCGGATATCGGGAATTTTGGGACAATCCCGGATCCCGGCTGACATATTTTCTTGGTTGGACTGGTTATGACATTCCGGGATAATCCCGGGACGAGTGGCAACCCTATTCAGATGACTTCTTCATCTTGTTTTTTTTTTGTTAGTAATTAACAACCACGGATACTTGTACTTCCTTATGTCTTCTTCTTCTGCGATTTAGTTCCTTCTGCCTTCTTCTTCTGCGATTTGGAGGTCAACGCAGTAAAATAAAAAGTGATCGGGTGAGAAATGAATTAGAGTTGGTGATGCAACCAAACACGCACGTGTGCATTTAGTTCATCGAACGTTCCTTCAGTCACTTTTGACGATCTTATTCATACTTAACCTTAATTTGAAATTAAAACATCCAAAGCAAGAAAAACGTTTCATTAAAGAAAAATAAAATTAAAGCAGATGCATAAAAGGACCACTGCTTAGATCAAGATACTTTTGAACATTTCCGTCGTGTTATTTATGTCACAATTGATTGACGATTAGTATTATTATGACGTTATCCAAGGCCAACAGATTCCAAGACATGCATTTAAATTCCAACGCCTACCCTAATTCGTTTTTATATCGATCACTGGTTATATAAATTGGTGCACAAATCATTCTTTATCTGGAGTTATGTGTTCAGCAGTTTCACGTAATTTGGCCTTTTTTATTATTCGGAAAGGGTTCGTGCGCAGTCGTTTCGGGGGAAGTGCCTCAACAAAATGCTCAATAAAGTTCGAGGTACCTACAAAATGAGCGGCGCTGTAAAAGTTGCCATCTCGAAATTGAGACGTTAAATATTAAAACGTGCTTTAGAGGGCGCGCCTTTAAATTGTGCAATCGAATAATTTTAAACCACTTGGTGCTTTACTAATTTATTTATTTTTGGAGTGCGCCCACCTAATCATTCGCTTAATTTGGCGTTGCTTCTGTAAGAAATCGGCAATTTCATAAATCATTAGGCCTCAGTACGTAAGTTAAATTCGATACAAAGTCGCTTACGCGATCGCAGAAAAATTCACCCATATAAAAATTATGCAAGCAAACGTTACAGCGTGAGTCATGAGTGACATTTGCAAATTACATTCGAGGAATTTCATCTGCAAAGGTGACTCATTGAAAAAGCCAGGCATTATGCAATCTTGTGTGAGCAGACGGTTTCGGAAAATCACGATAAATCACTGGTCCACACGTAAAGTGTTACGTAATCGGAATTTTCGTTATAAAATCATATAAAAGGAGACTACTTTCCATGAGATATATCAAGACAGCTAAAAGTCGTTTGATCGTGAACACCTCCCCGAGTCCGAAGATCTAATTAGTATTCGAAGAATATCATAGTGAGTCAACAAAGTCCGAATATCCGTCCGTCTCTCTGTATCTAGTGCCATGGTTTGGGTGAGACAACATTAGTTTGTTTGCCAATTGTTATTAATGTTATTAAAAACTAACAACTGCTTTATTTTGATTTATGAAATGCTGTTTTTCTCGTTATAAAATCATTTTGAATTTGTTTCGCATTGTCTCGTATGACATCGTTTTGACTTTAAATGAAGTAATCTGTAATTACATTTGAATTTTAAATTGTGATTTCTAATAATTTGACTAAATTTTGACATTATTTTTAAGTTTAAGTGACTAAATCGTTTTTACTTGTTCTGAATATACACATTTATAAAGTTTACATAAAAAATTATACCTATGTAGTGGCGGGCAAGGGTTAAAATCCCATTCCACATAAAGGGGGCATTGAGAGCAATCTCTGGCTAAAAACTCAAACCAAAAACCTACAAACAAAGAAATTGCTGCTTGGGTCCTTTACGGTTTGATTAAATTTTTTGGTAAGCGAGTGAGGAGAAAAAGTGGAAATTGTTGATTATTTTGAGTGGTAATAGAACTTCCCTCTCACTCTCGTCGTGACATCTAGAGGCGCATAGTGTCTCGACGAGGCCTTGTAAAATTGATAAAGCTGAAAATAAAGGATAATTCATCCCCTTTCTTTTATCATTTTAATCCACCCATCCCTCACGTTTCGAGTGGGACCAGTAATCGATTTTGGGGAAAAAAAGAGACTTTTTGGCTAAAGTATGCCCTAAAGGAGAAAAGAAAAAAACATTACTTCGTCGCGTGTAACCCCGAATGAATTTAATTTTCTGCTTCGAGCTCGCGTTTCCGCCTGCAGCCCCCCAAACGCAGTAACGAAATTAAAACGATGCAACCACTTCGAAACGGAAATAATTAACCCCACCCCCCTCATTCATAATTATTGCAGTTTTCGTTTATGCACCGGCACCATTCAAACCCGACGATTAGTAATTTGGGCGCTTTAAAACGTGTCGGGGGCTGAAATTTATTCGAATACGTAGAGGACTCGGGGGATGTAAAGCCGTACAAAAGAATATTGCGTTTCACGGCAAATCCTCCGCGCTTAGGTTTACTGTGAAAAAAAAACGGAAAAATTCTATGTGGGGGGGCTAGGGGGTGTTGCGCACCTCCTGACCTGGCGCATAGCCACATCGCCGGCGCGCCAACTCGATCAATACTATACGTTTTACCCTCTGCCCGAATTTGCAATTTTCAATAGGGAATGCGGGCGAAACCTCGAAGAACATTATAGCGTCCAGAACTTGTGCCCCCCCGTATTTACTTATACTCTCTTTTAGGGCCCTTTTTCCCCCGTCAGGGTTATGTCGGACGCCCCACTAAACAGCGTCGTTAAGGGCCATCGCTTTGTTGCACCCCCCTCTGTATTCTGCTTAAAATCACTTCAATTATACCCGGCGGTGTTTTTAAATCGTCGTACATTCCCCGTTCAATTGGGGTGAATAATTAGCATTTATTGTTCACACTCATATACTTTTTTCCTTTTTGGGGAGAAAAACAGAAGAAAAGTAAATTTGGAAGTCGTCCGCCTCAATTTAGAAAAGGAAGTAATTCACCATAAGCTCGGGGATAGTGAATTGCCGCAAATTACTCAACGGGGTGTCGTAAGTCTTCGTCGGCGAGGGGGGGGGTAGCGACGGCAAATCTCTATTAGTGTTGCCTTCATTAAGGCGATTGCTGAATTACTTCCAGCTTGTATCGGGGCTTCATCAATATTCACCTCGCTCGACCCTGCAGAGTTCCCGAAATTGGAGCATCTTTAATTTGTGTGACCTGCCTAAAGATAAATTCTCGCCGAAATGTGAGGGGGGGGGGCGCACCTGAAATCTCAATCGCGCTTAGATTGAGCCGAGGATCGTGACTTGGTTTTCCGAGTTGGTGAAACCAGGCTGTATCGATTTTAGGGGTGCAAGTTGTCTACTACAAATATTACACCCCCTGCTTGTGATGTAGGTGACCTGCAAATATGTAAATTTATTCCGCGTATTACACATGTACATATATTTCTGAACTTAAAATGCACCATTTTATAGTCCCCCCCGGTATTCAAAAACGCACATTTTATATGACGGAAGGAATAAGAAGAAATATTGATATATCGATGATTGAAAACTATCGTTATTCGATAGTAAAATCGCACAGCCCCAATCCTGGGCCACGGTTGCCTTCAGCCTCTTCTTCCATCCTCGAGGTATATAACCCTGAATAGGGCGCGACAATAGTTTTCAAAATAAAATCGATTATTACAAGTCTAATTTCAAATAACAAACACATGGGGCTGATTCTCGGAGTTTGCAGCGTTTCTTTTGCGAGCGTGAGGCCAACTATTCGAGGCGCCGCGTTTTTTTTCTTTTTTCGTTCAGAGTGGACCACCCTTGGCTAGTTGTAAATCTGTCAGAATAACCTTTATCTGGTATTTCGAAGTTCTGTACAAAATTTAGTCACGCGGTAATCGCAGGCGCCAGGCAGAGGCATTAGGGTGGCACGGACGTCATAAAACAAATCTATTCGACGTTTAGATGTGTTTTCTTAGATTCTGTATACAGTCTGTCGCGTCGAAATCACGGGTACATGTACATTAACGGAAAAGGCAGATCGAATTACGCTCAAGTTGAAGTGTTTGGTTTGTCTGTTTCTTGTCCAAGTCTAGCGTCACAGTTCTGGGTCTTTTCAGTCAGACAACAGATACTTTAAAAATGCCAGCTCTTGCACTAGAACAATAAAATTTATGGGACTTCATTGGCGACAGGCAAGCAGCGTGCATTCCTGTCGGGTTAATGGGGGAGTCTCCTGATACATTTTTTAGCATCTGGGGTAGGCGTGCGTGTGAACCGAATTCTACGGCTTTAAGAATTTCGCTGCAAAGTCCGAAAGGGTGTATTTTAATTGTTTTCGTGGGAATAGTGGACGCGCTTTGGCGTCTTGACGAGAACGGTCGAGTTTAATACTAATTTGACTGAACAGTTTTTCCTTAGGCGCTTGTAGTCTTTATTCATTTTTTGTTAAATCATTTATTTCGGTACGGTTTAAATACAGTGTGACACGAAAGGCAATTAAACCAAACACGTGAGCGTCGCGACGCGAGTGATTTAATCAGAGTGATAGTGCGTGGAAGTGAGACGGATTATACGGCTTAGGTAATTGACATTTATTTGTATTCCTTCAGCGCACCTTTGGTGGTAACAATTGCGTAGGGATAATTTGATTTGCATTAATTACTGACTAAAGAGTCAGCCAAGTTCTTGATCAAATTATTTTTTCTTACATTTCCCCGAGGATTAAAACTCGCTAGTGACCTTCATCTTAGAAAAATTGATTGGTCAGTGTTTCTTTAATTAGTAGACAAATTCTGTAATTTAATCAACCAACAGCAATTAACTATTTCCCACATCTACCTGGGCTTTCAATACAGTGTACTTTTAGAAGTCATTCTACCCTCGGGGATTTTCTCCGGCAAATTGGAAACCAAACATTTTCCTAGCCATTTTCTTAACAAAGTTTCTTTCACACCCTGTATACGTGTGGGGGGGGGCGAACTGTGGTCTTTGCCGAGAGATTTGTCGGTTAATTAGAAGCGATTGCCTAGAGACTGCAAAGCCAAAACCACCCATAGTGGAGTGCAAACACAGTCAACTAATTCTTGCGCTATAAATTAATTAGCTAGGTTAGACGGCGAAAGAGCGACATACAGAGGGTCCTGAAAAAACAGGCAAGTGGGTAGAGCACCGCCCTCAAAGCAATTAATTAACGCTCTGGTGACGTAGTAGAAGAAGTTCGGCTCACTACACGCACCATATTAATCAGGTCAGCTAGAGATAGGGTTAAACCATCACCTCCCACGGGAGCCCCTGTGGTGATTGCTACTGATTTACCTGCAAATTGATCGCTGAAGGCGGCATTTGTATCACATACTTCTCTAAACCATCTAATTAATTCACTAATTAACTCCATTCATTAAGTACACCGTGGTCCCACTGAGACTTTGTGCGTTAGTTTATTAAACAAAACAAATCTTTGAGTACGATCAGAAGTGATGAACACTGTACCAAGACTCGAGCTCAGTTGAAACTCAACTAATTATTAATCTAAGTGAGGAGCAGAGCTCTCCCACAAACATCTGTAGTTTTTTATTTCATCCTTAATTCAATCATCAAACGTTTCATTCAGTACTAATATTATTAGCTTGTATTTTATTATGAAATAGGCCCCAGAAGTGACGAATACTTGTACCAAGACTCGAGCTAAGTTCAAACTCAATTAATTATTAATCTAATTAAGGAGCAGAGCTCTCCAACAAACATCTGTGTAGACATTAAACCACCAACGGTGTGAATCGAAAGAGAGTAGATCGCGCCGATATTCGAAAGTGAAATCTGTTAAACGAGTTATACTGTACTTTCTGAAAATCGTAATTTGTGTTTATTTGTATTGATTTCAAACGCAAGGGTTTTTCACTCACGATCTCCGATCCCACAGAGGCGGATATCAGGAGTTTTTCCCATTTTTTTCTTTTTTTCTCAGTAAATAAATAATTAAATTTAATTGTTGCGTTTCATTATTTAATTGTCAAATTCCTTATTCTAAAGAATTAATTGCTGCTCCACCAAAAGAACGGGTTATCACGACGTAGTTTCCTGTTCACGGCGATCACGTAAGCCCTAATTAAAGATATTATTTTGTATATCGGGTCCTCCCGAGGGTCGTTCAACTGTAAACAGAAGTAGGTCAGTAAAACTAACCCCTTTAGCTGTAACGCCGGCGGTAGACCTTTAGCTACACAGGTTAAGAGTGCATGCACGTGGCGTAGTAAAGTCTGGGTGGCCTTTTTGGAATCTTCCCGGTCATACGGTCGGCCCAGTTATTTAATTTGGCCACAAATCTTAAGTTGGTTTGTTTGTACATTTTATTGCTGTTTACTTGTAAGTAATAGTCATAAGCCCCCTCTTCTTTCTACTCGTGACAGCGGTCGAGATGGGCCAAAATCGTGCTGTACACGGTTGTTTTGGCTTCTTCGTGTACTTAGTCACTGTTTTTCTTCATTTGTGATGTTTATTTCCAACGTTTTCATGGCTCGCCTTAGCCACCCTCACTCTCCTGCCATCTTCGAGGTACACAAGCCTCCTCTTCTTTGTACTCGTGACGGCAGTCGAGAAGGGCCAAAATCGTGCTGTACACGGTTGTTATGGCTTCTTCATGTACTTGGCCAGGTAATTCACAAGTTTGTCCCAGCTGTCCTCTGGCTTGACGATATTATCATTCAACTGTAAATTTCGTAGCATTAGAAGTTTCATGCTTATCACGGCAAGAACTACCTTGGCACACTAAAGTATGCAGTAAACATATACACATCATGTTTACTTGTAAAGAATAATTTTATCCGCCACAGAATACTCGGAGAATCGATGTTTCGTTTGACAGCCTTCTTCAGGAGTCGCTTTCGCAAGAAATTTTAAATACGCTTCGACTCCGGGTTAATTAGCTTTGTGTAGTCTTACAAGAAGCGGTAATTAACGGCGTTCCTTCTTTCCAGCGGTTGACACCCATTCAGTGGCTTCGAGATAGTTCGAATTTTAGAGTCGTCCGACTGTAGAGGCCGTCGTCTCAAGAATCACTTTAAAGTTGACGTTTTAAGCGTGTCTCATCCCTTAACAATCAGCAGGTGGAGTCAAGAAACTTCGTACGGACGGATCGTGGATTCAAATAACTGACGTCCTTCCTATCTCAGATCCTCTTTATTGAAATGGAATTTCGATTTTATTTGCAAGCTTAAGCATGGCCAGCTACATTAATATTCACTGACGTGTATGTATGGCCGTTTCAATTCGACTTTTAAAAATTTTGACAGTACTCCACTCAGCGCCTCTTGTGAGTTTTTAAGTAATTGCAGTTGTCATTAAGTTACTGTCAGTAGTTTTGTAGTATCCTTAATAGGGAGCGCTGAGGGGAGTACTCCACGGCATGCTTTCTCGAACCGAATTTTAGGCGAATTGAAACGGCCATACATACACGTCAGTGAATGTTAATGGAGGTGGCCATAGCTTAAGTAGAATTTTTGAGTCTGTAGAGGCCGTTGTCTCAAGAATCACTTTAAAGTTAACGTTTTAAGCTCGTCTCATCCCTTAACAATCAGCAGGTGGAGTCTAGAAACTTCGTACGGATCGTGGATTCAAATAACTGACGTCCTTCCTATCTCAGATCCTCTTTATTGAAATGGAATTTCGATTTTGTTTGCGAGCTTAAGTAGATGCGGCCGGAAAGAAAACAAATTTCTTTCGCCTACAAAATATTGACCGGCCAAGTTTGACCTTTATTAAATCCTCCGGTACCCTTGAAAGTTATTATTTTATTGGGTTGTCGGTCGCGAGCGACGGAAGTATTTCGTTCTTCAGGGCTTCTTTTTTCGTGGCCGGATGTTTTATGCTAAAATATTCGTCGCTCCCCCCGAGGTCTAACGCAGTAAGTATTGATTTCGCCTACGAAGTTTCATCTGAAATTTCGAGTTTCAGTGCCGCAGGATCAACTCCAAAGCTCTTAAAATCCCGGCCACGTGTAACGATCAAAACAATTTTTGCTTATATTAAGGGATGTTGTTGGTGAAAAAATCCAGCAAAAGCGCAACCGAATTAGGAATGAGGAATGTTGTTTGCATTTACTTTCAATAAATTCCACTGCGTGTAGGTTTAACGCGCCAACAAACAACCGCATTCCAGGTAATGTTATGTAGTTAATAAATAATTCCGTAAGGACTTAATCTAGTTGTAAATCCGGCCCCTATCAGCGAGTTAAGGCCCCAAATAATTCAATGAATTTGTGCGTTGCAAATTTAAATGAGTTTTCGGAATAATAAGAACACGAAAAAAAAAATGCGCGAGCTTTTAGAAAACAAATCTATTTCGTTTGATAAAAAAAGGAGTTATTAAACTTTTAAAAGCAGTTAGCGCAATAAAATTTTTGACTAAATGACAGGATGATGGCGGTGTATAATCATAATTCCAAGTCAAATTTTGCTCAAAGCACCTTCGTTGGGGGAGGTGGGGGGGTAGAGACTCCATTCAGGATGATCCAAGGTGTGGAAGGTCCTTATAACTTCGAAATACAGAAATGGTAAAAGAAGTTGAGGATTTTGTGTTGAAGGACCGACGTCTGAAAACGTCATCAATTGCTACAGAAGTTGGCATACCTGAAGCTTCAGTTTGAAGATTAGATGTAGGCCGTCTCGACTGTTGATGCCAAAACAAAAATTGTATCGCAAGAAAATTTGAGGCGAATCCAAACCTATTCTCACAAATTATGACTGACGATGAAACTTGGGTACGTTTATGGGACCCAAAGGTAAAGCAAGACTCCATGAATTCTTAAAGTACGACTTAGACAGTGGTAAAGTATGTTTGGGTATTTTTATTGACTCATCTGTTTAAGGCGCTTGATGGTGTTAGTCATAATATATTACTCCATAAACTATATGGTTATGGGATTAATGGTATCAGCCATCTTTGGTTTGAATCTTATCTTTCGGACCGTACACAATTAGTTCAGATAAATAACCAACTATGTACTGAAGGTCATTTGAATATCGGCGTACCTCAAGGATCTATCTTGGGACCCACCCTCTTTTTGATGTACATATATTAATGATTTTATTAACTTTTTAGGCAACTTCAAATGTTGCAGTTTATGCTGATGATACCAATCTTAGAGTTAGTTGCAAATCGGTTTTGATTGTACTGGATTCCTCTGTACAGCTGTTTCGGCCTTGAGGCAATGTTTGGTCAAAAAGGAATCGCAGGATGTTTTTCTTACACTTAGCAGTAACAATGTTAGTGAATTAATGACAAAAGCAAAATCTGTCTATGCATATCTTGGATGATTGCAAACAAGTTAGCTGTAAACTATAAAAAAAACTAAGTGAATCTTAACAAGTACCTAATTTAAAATTATCCGAAGATATTGTTCTGCGTTAACACTTATTACCTCCCATTGATCGTCCTTCTTTCAAAAAGGTCTGCATTATATGGGCTGTAAACTTTTTAATAGCCTACAACAACAACATATTAAAAAAAGAATGTAATTGTAATAAATATAAAAAAATATATTCTGTTAATATTGAACTGTCATTCTCTTTCAGAATTTTGTGACTATTGTAAAAAAATAACTGAATAGCCTTAAATAAGCATTATACAGGGTGTAACAAAAATGGTGAGCTATACACAGGCGGCTTCTACGACTAAAGCCGCGTTGTATAAAAGGTTTAATCCAGGATTAACTTCAATCCTAAGTTAGAATGCGACACTTGTTACACTTGTACAACATTTTGTGTGTCACATTCTAACTTAAGATTAACTTTAATCCTGGCTTCAACCTTTTATACAACGCAGCCTTAAAATAATCAAAAAAATTCATATAAACATATTGTTATGAATTTGAAAATCGTTGTAACAATACTATTTGTATTTGTATTAATTGTAATTTAGGAAAATTTAGGTAATTTAAGAAAAACAACCATGAGGGAAATGAGCAAAAGATGCAATCGCGATCACGAGATTTACACACACACACACACATCAGTCTAAAAGGTTACATTTACGTTTACATTAACAAGCAGTGCATTCAAATCATTGATTTACGTTACGTTAAGTTATTGTGAACGAGGTATTAATCCTGTGAAAATAAAATTTAATTATTTTCTGTATCTTTCGGGTGTGCCAATACTGTCATCAATTGAGCGGAAAATTAACAAATATTTTTACACAATAAATTTTTCCGTAACAAATTTGTAAAACAATTTTTCAGATAGGTAATCGACGTTTCGCTGTCGCATTGACAGCTAGCTCTCTCAAACTCAATGCCGCCTGAGGAGGATGACATATGAAACATAAATAACCTAATTAAAAAAACATTAATTTTAAATTTCGCGCCGAAAAAATTCCGTCGAAATTTACATAGATGGCGCCAAGCAACCCCGAAATACGAAATTAACGAAATTAATCAAACAGAAACCGAGAGAAAATCGATGGTTTTCATTCAGCATAGAAATGATTGATGTAAAGATGACAAGTAAATTTTAAAAATTTTTAGTTCGACAAAATTTACATAGATGACGCTAGACAACAACCAAAATATAGAATGAACCGAACGATTCTGACCCTGCGCAGGAAGATACACAAAAATGAAGCAGATACGAGAAATTAAATTCAAATTTCGCGCCGAAAAATTTAATCCGGGAGAATTTAACCAATGGCGTCAAACAACGACGAATCAGGTGAATAGAATATCTTATCCGCTTCGCATCCAACAGCATGAGGATGATTAAAACATAAACGAAAAAATTCATCAAAAATATATAAAGTTAAAGAAAACAAAACAAAAGACGCTCGATTTCACAGTTGGTTAATAATAAATTTAAAAAAAAGAAAACAATTTGAGTAGAATGACAAAGAAAATAAATTATAAAAATTCAAAAAATAATGATAGTAAAAACAAAAGACAATCAATTCACAAACGAAAACAAAATATAAAAATAAAAATTAAAAGAATTATAGAAACGAGTTTAAAGACAATCGATCGACAAACGACGAATTAAGTGAGTAGAATATCAACGTTTCTCATCCAGTTGCGTGAGGATGATTAGAATATAAACGAAGAAAAATTTATTTCAAGTTTCGCGCAAGAAATCATAGTTCAAGAAAATTTGTGTAGATGGCGCTGACGTAACACAATTTCGGTTCATTTTTTCTTCTAAATATCTGATTAAAATCGCATAGAACACTTCAAGATTGCAAGAACTATTTTTTTGAGACGGAACCTAAAACTGAAACCTAATTTTTTTTTTATAGAAAATAAAAAAAAATCGACTTTCACTGGCAACTTCGATAATAAAATTTTTAAACATTTCAAATTTCGCGCTTGAAAAACATAGTTCAACGAGTTTTATATAGATGGCGCCACACAATTTCTTTCTTTTCCGTTTAGTTACAGCATCAAAAGTTATGTAACTTAATTTCAGTGTCATTTAAAATTAGAAAATTTGTGTAGATGGCGCTGACGTAACACAATTTCGGTTCATTTTTTCTTCTAAATGTCATTAAAATCGCATAAAAACACTTCAAGATTGCAAGAACTATTTTTTTGAGACGGAACCTAAAACTGAAACCTAAATTTTCTTTTTATAGAAAATTTAAAAAAAAACAATCGACGTTCACTGGCAACTTCGATAATAATTTTTAAATATTTCAAATTTCGCGCTTGAAAAACATAGTTCAACGAGTTTTATATAGATGGCGCCACACAATTTCTTTCTTTTCCGTTTAGTTACAGCATCAAAAGTTATGTAACTCAATTTCAGTGTCACTTAGATTTAGAAAGGAGGAACGAAAGTCAACGTGGATGAACAAAAAAATAGAACAAATTAGAAGAACAAAAAATAGGTGATATATAATAGGTGGATAGATAGATATATGTAATGCGAACAATTAATTCGATAAAAATAAAACAAAGAGTGAATTGTCTTTCAGATGGATGTACAACATCATGGAGGATTAGCAGTTCTTTGAAGGCAGTAGATTTCTCAGACCAGGAGCAAGCCCAATTTAGCCGATTTATTAACATGTACGGTTTCATTTGTTTGACAACTAAAATCAGAATTACATGGCGATTCATTTGAGATCAATCACGAATATGTTAGGTGAGGGACTACAAAATTATTTTTTATATCGATTTGCATTGTCACAAAAAATTGTTGTTCCACGTTCATCATTGTATGACGCGTTACAGTTTTCTTTTTAAAGACAGTTTATAAATATGAGCGGCGTTCAATTGGGGAGGAGTCAAACAAAATACACGGGTTTGAACGTGTCTATTGACACAGTAATTTAATGAATGCGAATCAACTAAATTACGCAGGGTTAAAGTGATAATAAATATTATTAGTTGAAGTAGAAAACTGTAAGGCACTGAACATATTATTCATTTAATTGTTATAAATAAACATTTTTGAACTTGTTTTGTAATATGCGCATTTAAACAAATGGCCGTTACAGGAACTTAGTCTTTTTCTTTTGGTTTTCCGCTTTTGTCAATTGTGTTTCCGAATTTGTCAAATGACTTTCCAATCTATTCAAAGTACCCAAGTAACACCATTTCGTTTATTAGACGGTTTATATACGACAGACGGGGATATTTTTGGTAATGGTATATAGAATACCAAAAATATTCGTACTTTAATGGTACTAGTTACCCTAGGATATAAGTGATACGTTAATTAAACGTTTTCATTAAAATGTCGCGACTTGCAAAACACGTTTATCAAATTATTAAATTCCGTCTTATCATGTCGGCGTAGGCCCTTAACATAAACTTTTCTCATTAAAAATTTAAAACATAATCTGAAAAAGTATAACAAATGTTTAGATGTAACGTGTTCAAAATATTTATCCAAATCGGTCTTTCTTGTGGCCCTTGTTACAATGTAAATTTTCCATAAAACTACTAACATTGTATGTATCACTAAGGCCCAGTTATACAGTGCCAGTTTAAATTTAAGCTGAAGTTCAAACCCATAACAACGATTATTGCTTCGGCTTAAAGTTAAGCTGGAATTATACCACTAAATGAGATCTAAATGAGATGAGAGCTTAAAATATGAGTACCTTATAAATTTCGCCGTGAGATGTCACGACCATAACGAAAATTTGTAACATATTTCATTGATTTTGTAAGATTTTCTTCTACAGCGTCATCTCTTGTTCAAAATGAGTAGCTTCTGATACGAGATATAACTAAGGTTCTAAAGACTTCTCCTAAATATTAATTTTACTGAACAAAACAAAAGAAAGTCTACGGGAAGACGAGGAAACCGTTGCCTTAACCTAAATTGTGATACCTGTCATTGATTTTGTGAAATTGTCTTCTAGAGCGCCATCTCTTGCCAGAAACTGATAGTTTCTGACGCGGAGGCATACTTAAGGTTTTTAGGTTCTCCTAAATAATAATTTTACAGAAAAAAACAAAAGAAAGTCGATTGGAAGACGCGAAAATTAACTTAAATTGTAACATCTCTGATGGATTTTGTAAAATCGTTTTCTAGAGCGCCATCTCTTGCCAAAAACTAGAAGTTTCTGAATCGGAGGTGTAGTTAAGGATTTTAGGCTTCTCCTAAATATTGATTTTACGGGAAAAAACAAAAGAAAGTCGACTGGAAGACGCGGAAACAGACGCATTAACTTAAATTGTGACATCTCTGATGGATTTTGTAAAATCGTTTTCTAGAGCGCCATCTCTTGCCAAGAACTAGTAGTTTCAGAATCGGAGGTGTAGTTAAGGATTTTAGGCTTCTCCTAAATATTGATTTTACGGGAAAAAAACAAAAGAAAGTCGACTGGAAGACGCGGAAACAGACGCATTAACTTAAATTGTGACATCTCTGATGGATTTTGTAAAATCGTTTTCTAGAGCGCCATCTCTTTCCAAGAACTAGTAGCTTCTGAATCGGAGGTGTAGTTAAGGTTTTTAGGCTTCTCCTAAATATTGATTTTTTCAAACAAAACAAAAGAAAGTCGACGAGAACCCATGCCTTAACCTAAAGTGTGACGTCTCTGTTGGTTTTTGTAGCGTCATCTCTTGCCAGAAATTGGTAGTTTCTGATGCGGAAATACAGTCAAGCTTTTTAGACTTCTTTCTAGGCATTAATCTTGCGGAACAAAACAAAAGAAAATCGACGAGAAAATACGAAAGCCGTTGTCTTAACCTAAAATGTGACCTCTTTGATTTTGTAACATTATCTTCCACAGCGCCATCTCTTGCTGCTCAAAATGGTTGACCTAAATGGTTTCCACAGGGTTCTCCTAAACTCATTTTGTTCATTTTGTTTTGTTCTCTAATAGTGTAATAGTGGATCGCGGAATTATTACATTTTTAATTCCAGTTTTAAATAATTCCACGAATTCCTTTCGCATTTCTTGCGGTGCAGGACTTCCACGGGTCGTCTTGCAAGTAATTATTTTTAACAATCATGAATAACGGTAAAGAACTGTCAGAAATAAACAAAAGACTATGTTTGTTGCTAATCAACGTGTGTTTGTTTATAGTTTTGTGCTTAGACAGAAAAGTAGGCGAATTCTGTTGACACGCTATTATTAATGAAATTTGCGATTTTTGAAATATACAATTATCCGATGAATGAATTAAATCATAAGAAATATTCCTGAAATATAAAAAAGCAATTGCTATCCAACAGAAATTGGATATGCATTTATTTAACTGTCTCTTTCTTTACCAAAGAGAGGTAGGCGAATACTGTTGATATTGACGCGGGGCTCGTATATAATTATATAGTTCCAATATACTATACGTCTAGTATAAACTAAGTATAAACGTTGCGCGTACCCTATAAATATACATTTTGTGTAAACGTTATATTTATCCCATAAAGAGTTAGACGTTAGTTAGACTGTCACTCATATGTATAAATTCTAGTCTGTAATATTCTACATTTTAAACTAAATTCAAAACGTGTTTTTGACATATTCTGTGTGTTGCATGGGTATAGTAGGCCTGCGGATTGGACAGTCATTTGACAAATTCGGAAACATAATTGACAAAAGGGGAAAACCAAAAGAAAAAGACTGTAAAATTCAATTAAACAAACAAACAGTCACTTTTGTTGCATTTAAAGAAAACATAATTTATTCTTTTTTTATTAAATAAAGTCATTATTGTTCATTAAATAAGATTTGTGTTATAATTTGTCTATGTTCTTTTTATTTTATTTTCTACTTCTTATGTTCTAATGCCTGATTTCTTCGTTGCTTCATTCTTGAGATTAAATTTATCTGTCAGTTAGAATGTGACACATAGTACGTGTACGGCCAACTGTACGTCACATTCCACCTGCTAGATAAATTAACCTTGGATTAAACACGGTGAAGAAATCGGTACTTTATTTAAACGTTTATGTCCAAAAGACTTGCCGTATTACCTGTCTTCCAGCAGCATCCATACTAGTAGCTTACGCAAAAGAAAAATCGCTATAGCTCCGAAACAAAAGCGCACAGGACATACGTTGATAGGGACTTTCTTTTATTCAAGGTGACCCACCCTATCGCTGGTTGCGGTTTGGCACACGTATCATAGCTCACCCTGTATAGTCCTAATTTGGCACGCACCGTCTATTACCCATATCGACAACTTAAAAAAAGAACCTGCGACTTTCTTTAGGATCTAAGAGTTGTATTACACTTGTTAAATTTGATAATAATTTTCTTGTAAAGTGAATGCTGATTGGTTGAATCGGTAGTTCTCACTCACTTAGTAACAAATTTTATACAAAAAATATCACAGTGTAATACGGCTGTAAGAGATGTCACAGACAATTTTTTTGCGGAGCTTCCAAAAGGATTCTTTTCTTAGTGACTTCACACCCATTGAGTCCACAAGTGTGGATTTAAATTTAAACGGAGAGAGTATATTGAAAAATAAATGTTAAGTTTAAATTACTCCCCCTTTCTTCTTCTTCATGGCTCGGTAGCGCAATTGAATTTGTTAATATGGATAAAAAAAAAAAGGTCTCTTCATGTAATAGAGCTAAATTTAGTCGTCTTTCCTATGGAGACTATTGTTTGATGCTTGAGGATCGACTCTCCTGAAAATCCCAGCTTTTGCGTCTCTCTCTCTCTCTTCCCCTCTAATCCGAACTAGCGACGCGACGAACGAACTTCAAAAAGGGAAGAAAAAAACATAACGTTGCCGTTTCAAGGCCGAAACGTATAATCCTCTGTGAAAACTCGACGGAGCGGGAATTTCATCCACGAGCCAGGATAGCTAATCCTTTCTTATCGAAGCTCTTGAAGCTGGGGGGAGAGGAGGAGGGAGGGATTCGGACTTGATTTTAATTTTGCTTTCGCTTGAGAATGTATCAGGCATTTGGGATTGGGGTTGATAAAAAAAAGTGCATGGATTTTTACTTTTAATTATCGCTTCGAGTGAGTCAGTTGCGAGGACAGCAAAGGACGACGCCGATGGTCGCAGCGGAGTTAATTAGTTAAAGTGCATCCATCTCTTCTGCGGAAGTTACTTTACATTTTAGAGCGTAACAGTAAATGTGCTCGGCCTTTTTCAGAATTCATTATCGTGTCTGTGGTCCACTTCCTTTTATAAATGGCGCAAGTTTTAAGCATGACTCACTCGCTCACTCACTTAATTCATGAATCAAACACGCCTTGCATTTATAAGTGTACAATTTTATTAATACATATATTTTTTTATAGTTAAATAAATAAATCAAAATTTTGTTCTGCATTTTTTAAACCGTCGTTCTAAGTTCGTTGCGGAGTATGAAACGTCGAGTGCAGGACTAAATTAATAATGCAAACGGGAACCTCCTCAACGGGTTAATTATTTACGGTAAAGTCAACACAGGGGCAGCTCTAATTGGATCATTGAATATTTATCCGCGCAGTACATTATGCACATCGCTCTTCTTGATATTATGATTTAAACAAACTGTAGCCGAAATTCTTCTCGTGTGGTTTCGACCGACTTCCGCACGTTGGCTTCTGATAAAAAAAATAAAAACGTCTCGCTTCATAATCGTAACATAATCGCGGCTTTTATGAATTGATAAATTCATTTCGACTCTGTGTTATTTATTACCAGAAGTGCTTCAGACCAATCATTTACACCACCCCGAACACATCCCTTGCTGCCGACGCATTCAAAAGGACCGATCAGATCGCCACAGCATCGTTGACTACCTGGACGACTCTTACCCCGAGTCGAAGACATCCCTTGCTGCCGACGCATCCAAAAGGACCGACCAGATCGCCGCAGTATCGCTGCTCTCTGGACAACTCTTTACCCCGAGGCCGAAGACATCCTTCGTTTGTCATCTCCATCACTTCACTGGATCTACGCAACCCCCGAGGCGTTCATTGAGGTCCACGTATCCGCACTGTTGCTGTTAACATTAGTTTTTGCTTTGCCCCAACATGTACGGGGGTGACTTAGAAGTCTCCTAGATTATAAGCTGCTGGCAGATATCCTTTTTGTCTCCTCCAAATCTACCCCAAGTGTCTTTACATTGGCGTTTTCTTGTCCACGTTTTAGTATAATGATGAGATTGATTTTAAGAGTTTCAAATTCAGACATGGGAACAAACATTAAACAAATCAAACTAAACATTAGACAAATCAAATTCAACCAACAATAAGTAGGATTATTTTAGAACCCGATAAGTGATAGTTCGTTCAGGATGGTCATGATGACATTGGTCTTTGCTTTGCCCCAACATGCACGGGGGTGATTTAGAAGACTCCTTGATTATAGGCTGCTGGCAGAGGTCGCTTTTGTCTCCTCCAAATCTACCCCAAATGTCTTTACATTGGCGTTTTCTTGTCCACGTTTTAGTGTAATGATGAGATTGATTTTAAGAGTTTCAAATTCAGATATGGGAACAAACATTAAACAAATCAAACTAAACATTAGACAAATCAAATTCAACCAACAATAAGTAGGATTATTTTGGAACCCGATAAGTGATAGCTCGTTCAGGATGGTCATGATGACATTAGTCTTTGCTTTACCCCAACATGCACGGGGGTGATTTAGAAGACTCCTTGATTATAGGCTGCTGGAAGAGGTCGCTTTTGTCTCCTTCAAATCTACCCCAAATGTCTTTACATTGGCGTTTTCTTGTCCACGTTTTAGTATAATGATGAGATTGATTTTAAGAGTTTCAAATTCAGACATGGGAACAAACATTAAACAAATCAAACTAAACATTAGACAAATCAAATTCAACCAAAAAGAAGTAGGATTATTTTAGAACCCGATAAGTGATAGTTCGTTCAGGATGGTCATGATGACATTAGTCTTTGCTTTGCCCCAACATGCACGGGGGTGATTTAGAAGACTCCTTGATTATAGGCTGCTGGCAGAGGTCGCTTTTGTCTCCTCCAAATCTACCCCAAATGTCTTTACATTGGCGTTTTCTTGTCCACGTTTTAGTATAATGATGAGATTGATTTTAAGAGTTTCAAATTCAGACATGGGAACAAACATTAAACAAATCAAACTAAACATTAGACAAATCAAATTCAACCAACAACAAGTAGGATTATTTTAGAACTCGATAAGTGATAGTTCGTTCAGGATGGTCATGATGACATTAGTCTTTGCTTTGCCCCAACATGCACGGGGGTGATTTGGAAAACTCCTTGATTATAGGCTACTGGCAGAGGTCGCTTTTGTCTCCTCCAAATCTACCCCAAGTGTCTTTACTTTGGCGTTCTTTTATCCACATTGATTTAGTATAATGATGAGATTGATTTGAGGAGTTTCAAAGTCAAATAAGGTGGACAAACATTAAACAAATCAAACTAATCATTAAGTACATTAAATTCAACGTTTTTGCAGCATTGCTTTAGTATAATGACGAGATCGATTTTACGAGTTTCTAATTCAGAAAAGCGTTTCGCAAAAGGAAGAAGATCGAATTGCATTTAGCTTTGAAGCTAAGAAACAATTAATTAAGTAAATAATTACCGTCAGATCGCATTACGTAAGCTGTGACGAAATACTTGAGCAAATTTTACAATAGATTGTAAATACTTTCGTGCTCGCAGTTTATTAACGTGTAAGGAATTTACAATGTTAATAATCCCGAAATCCCGCTGGCTTAAATAAAAAATAGGTTAATAATAAGCCGAATTTTTAAATATGGCTTTTGTGAGGAGAGCAAAAGGTACATACAACATAAAAGTGGTTTCGAGACAATAACCATTGAGGCAGGCAGCGTAGGTCTAAGCATATTCATACAAACATGTGAGTAATTAATTTGCATGTTAATCTAAACAATCGGCGACGTAGGAAGCACCGTAACAAAACCTCTTCAGCATCTGATGTTAAAACATAAAAGCCGCGAAGGGTGGAGAGACAAATTTCAATTCAACTCGATTTTATCACGGGGAATTTCGTCGCGCTGGAATAATTCCTCGCTTTCATATTTATATATGGCACACCAGAAAGAAAATAATAAATAATATCGACTGCTTAATGGCTATAAATAAATCGCCGGGCGCTGAATACTAATGGCCACTAACCACATGAAAGAATGAACATCCTGTCGCGGTGTAAAAAGAAAATTTCGTCGACGCTCTTTATTTATAAACAGAAACCTCCGAACACGAGTAATACCGTTCGCCTTGAAAGATATACACAGATAAGTGTAGTATCAAGATAAGCGCTCGACTTAAATAAAAGAAATCTCCAAGAAAAAAAAATACTTGCATCACGCATTAATTCCATTCGTAATAAACAGTTAGATAAGATAGGGACAGTTCTGATGTAGTGCTAATTCCTTGGAAAAAGAAAAAATATTTTGGATTTATATCTTTCAGAATTTGTTATTATTTGATTATTTAGATTGGAAGGCTGCATTGAATACTGATGATGGCCTTTGCTTTTAAAATACGTACGGAGAATTGTTTTCTTGTCGGGCGACGTGTTTTCTATAAAAAAAAAAAAAAAATTGAACCTTCTCGACTTAATTATGTATAACAAGAGCCTCAAAACTAATCCCCTCCCCCCCTCACCTTTACTAATGGTTAAGCTCCACGTACTTCATCGTTCATTAAAATTTTGGCAAGTTCGGTAATTATTCACGAGTTAAGTGTACCAATTAGAAATGCACAGGGAGGTCGAAATTCTCTGCAGCGAAGTTAAATTGCGAAAGTTTCGAGTTAATCCATCACAGTTGCCAAAAAATATTGGGGTGTTCTCATCTCGAATGGTCCAGCGTCAACTACTGTAACTGGTTCGCCAAAAATTAGTGTTGTTTACAGCATAATGGGCGTGTTTGTTATGTGTGTGTCAAGCAAGATAGTAAATAGTGATGCGTATCTCGTCGATTAATCCGGCCAATAAATCCTAATCCCTCGTAAAAACATGTCACCGAAAAATATTTCTTTGTAAACGGCGTCTTAGTCGATGGGTCCCCGAAAATATTTCGCCTCTATTTTTAGAAAAACAAACAGTTATGAGCCGGCCACAAGATAAACATCTTGATTAACGACGAAGTGATCATCAATTATAACTCTGCAATGCAGAATTACGTTTGGCGTTTTGTTTCTTAGCTATTAATATGATTTTTATTAATCCTTGATCAGGGGGAGCAAGAAATTTCATGAAAATCCAATAGGCAAAGTTTGACTAAAACTTGCTTTAATAATTAAAAAAAACCTGTATATTACGAACGAACAAAGAGCAGCAAAAGATTTAGTTACATTAATGAAAAAAACAACTTTTTTTTATTTGGAATTATTTAAATGGACATTAAATATATAGACCACTTTTGGCTTACAGGCTATATGAAACCACTTACTCAAGGCCTGTTCGAACCGCGAGTTCTGATTAATTCCGAACCGTTCAAAACATGCACTCGTCAGCGTTGTACCTCTCAAAGAGCTGTCAAAATAAATCACTACTTCGCCAAGGCGAAGTAGGCCAACTGATTCGAACGGTTCTGAACTGGTCAGAACCTGCGGTTCGAACAAACCTTTAAATGCTTTTGCAGAAATTCTTAAAAACCTTAAGTCTCAGCGAAAGATTCACTTACATTTATAAAATAAAAGTTTTTTAATAGGAATTTTTTAAATGGACATTAAATGTATAGATCACTTTTGGCCTACAGACTGTATGAAACCTCTTACTCAAGTGCTTTTGCAGAAATTTCTAAAAAGCTTAAGTTTAAGCAAAGGATTTAGTTACATTAATAAAAAAAAACTTTTTTGTTAGGAATTATTTAAACGGACATTAAATGTATAGACCACTTTTGGCTTACAGACTATATGAAACCACTTACTCAAGGCCTGTTCGAACCGCGAGTTCTGATTAATTCCGAACCGTTCAACACATGCACTCGTCAGCGTTGTACTTCTCAAAGATCTGTCAAAATAAATAACTACTTCGCCAAGGCAAAGTAGGCCAACTGATTCGAACGGTTCTGAACTGGTCAGAACCTGCGGTTCGAACAAACCTTTAAATGCTTTTGCAGAAATTCTTAAAAACCTTAAGTCTCAGCAAAAGATTCACTTACATTTATAAAATAAAAGTTTTTTAATAGAAATTATTTAAATAGACATTAAATGTATAGATCACTTTTGGCTTACAGACTGTATGAAACCTTCTACTCAAGTGCTTTTGCAGAAATTTCTAAAAAGTTTAAGTTTAAGCAAAGGATTTAGTTACATTAATAAAAAAAAAACTTTTTTGTTTGGAATTATTTAAACGGACATTAAATGTATAGACCCCTTTTGGTTTACCGACTATATAAAACCATTTGCACTTAAGCTGAGCTTAAATTTAAGAGGTGTTTATCAAACTTGCAATTTGATATCATTTTTGACTATAAGACTGGTAAAAGAATTCAATTCGTAAATAAGTTTACAGCTTATCGCCTACCGCTCAGCCATTTTACCGAACAAATGGCTTTTCTCTACATCTTTAGATTATACAGCACTGTGTAAGTCACATTCTAATGCAGGGATGGAAAATGGAACCGTAAAGGTTCCTGTGCATCTAAGCGGAAAAGAATCGGTCCAAGGACCCGAATTCACGTTACTTTTCCATCCATGATTCTAAGTGACCCTTAAAGCTTAAGCAGGAAGTACGAAGCTCCGAAGGAAACGTTCTGCTGAAATGCATTAATTTGTGTGCCACGATATGAGTATTGTGAGAAATATTTGTAAGTATCTCGAAATCCTGGAAACCCTTAAGACTCTTGAGCTTAAGTGCTTGGTGCAAATCGCCATTAGTTACACTAATTAAAAAAAAAACTTTTTTATTAGAAATTATTTAAATGGACAATAAATATATAGACCATTTTTGGCTTACAGGCTATATGAAAAACATTTACTCAAATCTGTACCTCAGAGCCAGACTAGGTTAAGTCCAAATATTGCTGTTAGGCTAATATGATAAGTAACATACATTTTTAGCCTAATTTTATTATATACTTTTCGGTTTGTATTTATCTTAAAATATAACATACGTAAAGGTTTAAAAAATTATGATAAATATTGTCCTCGCAATAGTCAAATTTGTATTACTTAAAACTTTAAACCGCTCCACCGTAAAATCGTGTTTTGGACTTAACCTAGTCTGGCTCTGAGGTACAGAAATGCTTTTGCAGAAATTTCTAAAAACCTTGAGCCTACGGGGGGTACCCGATTGGATATAAGGGGTGATGAATTATGGGGTGGTCCAGAGAAGTTTCTGCCTCTAAACTATGGAAATGCTTCAACATTTTTGGGGGAAGTTGCTTCACCCATTCAAAAGAAAAAAAATCAAGGTCATTTGTTTATGACGGCTCAAACAAAATCAAATTAATTTCTATCACAAAATCTTTTAAGCGGACGCTAAATTGCGCACTATACACTTAACGTTTCGCAGTCGTTCGACAGCTTCGTCAGAAGTGAAAAATAATTAATTTCGTTCTTCGAGAGTCATGGGTATGTTCAGAAACGTTGTCGCTTCTGAAATATGTAAGCATAATCTCGCGTACTACGAAAGTAGTACCAAAGTCACTTCTCAATTATGTTTGAAACGAAATCGAACTCTTTTGGATTTATTTTTCGAGCCATCAAAGCATCATCATAAATTTGGTCTTTGAAGAGTTATGGGTTCGTTTAGAAACGTTTTGCTTCTGAAATATGTAAACATAATTTCGCATATTAAAAAGCCAAGGTCACTTCTGTTTTATGATTGAAAATGAATCAAATTCTTTCGGATTTATTTTTCGAGTCAACAAACCACCAAATAAATTTGGTTCTAGACGAGTTATGGGTTTGTTCAGAAACGCGTTTGCTTCTAAAATACCTATGTATACATAATTTCGCGTATTAAAAAATTAAGGTCACTTCTCGATTATGACTGAAAATGAATCGAATTTTTTTTGGATTTATTTTGCGAGGCATCAAACCATAAAATGAATTTGGTTCTTGACGAGTTACGGGTTTGTTCAGAAACCTGTTTGCTTCTGAAATATGCAGGTATAATTTCGCATATTAAAAAACCAAGGTCACTTCTCGATTATGATTGAAAATGAATCGAACTCTTGGATTTATTTTTCGAGCCATCAAAGCATCGTCATAAATTTGGTCTTTGAAGAATTATGGGTTCGTTTAGAAAAGTTTTGCTTCTGAAATATGTAAAGATAATTTCGCATATTAAAAAGCCAAGGTCACTTCTGTATTATGACTAAAAATGAATCAAATTCTTTTTGAGCCATCGAGCAATCAAATAAATTTGGTTCTTATAGAGTTATGGGTTTGTTCAGAAATGTATTTGCTTCTAAAATATGTAAACATAATTTCGTGTATTATAAAACCAAGGTCACTTTTCGATTATGATTGAAAATGAATAAGGAATCGAAGTCTTTTGAATTTATTTTACGAGTCTACAAACCGTCAAATAAATTTGGTTCTTGAAGAATTACGGGTTTGGTTAGAATCGTTCCACTTTTGAAATACGTAAATATAATTTCGCGTATTAAAAAAACCAAGGTCACTTCTCGATTATGATTAAAAATGAATCAAACTGTTTTTTAAATTTATTTTTCGAATAGATTTGGATTTACTCCCTCTTACATCCTCTTCCTTTCTCCTCTGCATATTCAATTAAATTGAAATAAATCAAATAAATTTGGTCTTTGAAGAGTTATGGGTTCGTTCAGAACGTTCTGCTTCTGAAATATTACGAAGCAAAGCCACTTCTCGATTATTATGATTGAAAATGGATCAAATTCTTTTGGATTTATTTTTCGAGCCACCAAACCATCAAATAAATTTGGTTCTTGATGAGTACGTTCAGAAACGTACTTGCTTCTGAAATATGCAAGTACAATTTCGCCTAATAAAAAATCAAGGTCACTTCTCGATCATGACTGAAAATGAATCGAACTCTTTTGGATTTATTGTTCACCATCAAATAAATTTGTTTTTTGATGAGTTTGTGGGTTTGTTCAGAAACGCATTTATGTACTTCTGAAATGTATAAGTAGTATAATTTAGCGAATTAAAAAACCAAGGTCACTTCTCGATTATAATTGAAACAAAATCGAACAATTTTGGATTTATTTTTCGAACCATCAAAGCATCAAATAAATTTGGTTCTTGAAGAGGGATGGGTTTGTTCAGAAACGTTCCGTTTTTGAAAGATGTAAGTATAATTCGACGTATCAAAAAAATCAAGGTCACTTCTCGATTGTTACTGAAAATGAATCAAACTCTTTTGAATTTATTTTTCGAATAGATTTGGATTTTACTCCTTCTTACATCCTCTTCCTTTCTCCTGCGCATAATCAATAAAATTGAAATACAAAGAAACTTAATTAAATACTGAAGTCTTTGAAAATAGCCGCATTAATAATTCTAGAGGACGAAAATGCAAATAAAAACATTCGAAACACAAAAAAAAATTGATTTTTAGAAGTGAAGAATTGAAGAGTTACATCCGCTTTCTTTTTTGCGCAAAATCAATTAAATTGAAGTGCAAGACTTCAGTAGTCTATAAAAATAGCCTGCATTCAGGATTTTAGAAGACGAAAATGCAAATAAAAAAATTTGAAACCTTAAAAAGAAAATTGATTTTTAGGTCTTACTGTTGCCACCTGATCGAGTTAAGGGTTTAAAAGTTCCCATTTATTTAGAGACGTTTCTTTTTTGGGATGAAGAAAATTCAAGGTCATTTCTTTATGATTCTAGAAAATAAATCAAATTATTTTAGATTGATTTCTTGAAGCACCCAACAACTAAATGGAAAATCTGTTTCGTGTAAATTATGAAAAAAATTCAGGATGTAACATAATTTTGTGTATTCAAAAACCAAGGTCACTTCTCGATTATGATTGAAAATGAATCAAACTCTATTGAATTTATTTTTCAAATAGATGTGGATTTTATCCCTTCTTACGTCCCCTTCCCTTCTCCTGCGCATAATCAATTAAATTGAAATGCAAAGAAACTTAATTAAATATTGAAGTCTTTCAAAATAGTTACATTGATGATTTTAGAGGTCGAAAATGCAAACAAAAAAATTCGAAATACTAAAAAAAAAATTGATTTTTAGGAGTAAAGGGTTGAAGTATTACATCCTCTTTCTTTTGCGAAAAGTCAGTTGTCGAAAATGCAAATAAAAAACTTCGAAATCTTAAAAAAAATTGATTTTTAGGTCTTACTGTTGCCACCTGATCGAGTTAATTAAGGGTTGGAGAGTTCCCATTTACTTGGAGACGTTTTTTTTTTGAGGGGGACGAAGAAAAATCAAGGTCATTTCTTTATTGCCCCAGAAAAGAAATCAAATTCTTTTAAATTCATTTTTTTGAAGTACCCACCAAATAATTGTTTAAATAATTTAAAAAATTCCAGAATGTATTCTGGCACGAAATGCAAGTCTCAACTCTCGTTTAAATAATCATTTTCTGAATTCGCAAATTATTTATTAATATTATGGGCGCGGTTGTTAGCCCCCGTGAAACCATCAGTTGAAAGTCTCGTTGAAATAACTGCCCCAATTTTGCCGAATTTTATTCCGCTCTCCTCCTTTCTCCTGCGCTAAACTAAATTCAAATGAAATGCAAAGTTATTTAATTGAACGCCTAAAATCTTTCAACATAGCAAACATAAACGATATACTTTTATTTTAAATTGTTAATTTAAAAAAATATAAAAATATTGATTTCGAAAATGTTAAATTTTATTACGTACGAAATTCGAGATGGAATTTTTTTTTAAATTTTAATATAAAGTAATTTAAATATGTATTGTCAAACACAGGTAGTACTGGTTTTTGGGATTTTTTTTAAATAAACCTTTTCAACTTCAATCATTTTATTTTTGGACTTTGGTATAAATAATTGTATTCGCTCATCCTAGAATCAAAATAGAATCATTCAGAAAATAAAATGTTAAGCAAATTGCTTTCAGAATTAAAACAGATTTATATTCAGATGAAAAAAAAAATGTGTAGGTCACTGTTTTAATGATTACATAATTTATTATGCACATACAGAATCCAAAAAGAATTATATTCCGAAACGATCGCATAAATAAATAGGCAAGCCGACTTTGAAACGCGTAATTATTCCGCTTATTAAATTGTGAGCCAGAAAATTGTTCCATTTCCATTAATTACACGTAGCGGTTTAATTGCGAACCTGAAAGGAGCACTTCTCCGGTTTAGTTCCTTTTCCTTCGCCGGACCAGCCGGACTCGATTTTTTTCCGGCAAGCTCCCCCGAATCGGCATTTGCAGCGACTATTGATTTTCAGAATGCAGGAGGTTTGTTTAAAACGGAACGAACGTTACGCATTTATTTATACGCCCCGTTTTCTATTGCCGCACAAATCGTGTGATGCGAAACTAAAAATATATTGCGTAATTTCATCGATGACCGACCGGATTATTTTTTTTTGCCTAATTTTCGCTCGGCGCTGCGCGGCGCGTCTAACAATAAAAAAAAAACAGGCAAAAAAATGTGAGGGGCTCGCTGGAAATTTAAGGGAGTTTACGACTGCCGGGGGGGTTGTCCTGGATGATTTTTCTTACAAAAACTAGCCGGAACGTCAAGGCGTCGAGACGCATGCCCCGAAACATTCATCAATATATTTTAATCTAATCGTGTGGGTACTTATTAATTCAGTACGAAATAATACGTTCTAGATAAAACGTATTAAGGCAAATGCGATAAAAAAATTATTACTGGGCGTGTGATTTATACCTAATTATTGTAAGTTTAAAATTTTCCCAAAAAAAAAAATGGTTCTTTTTTCTGTGGGGGGGTTTTCGTACCTACCTTTGGCAACTCGCTGAAGGATAATGTCCTTGTGCTCCTGGGAGTGCGGCTCTCCGATGACGATGAGGAGGTAGCATCCTGTCAGAGGGCTGGGTGGCGGCGGACCCCCGTCCGAAACGCCGTTCACAGCCTCCATCCGACGACCCTGTACTCCTTCACAGCCCCTAGGATTTAGTATATAGAACTTCTGAAGACCCGAAGAGGTCACACTGACTCCGGAACGTACCGGAGACCCGTCAACTCGCGAATGTCGGCTTTCGGTGCGCTATGCAGTAGCTGGCCGCCCCTCGCCCCACCCTTACTGACACCCCCACTCACCCGCACAGCTGACTAAAGTCAGTCAGGGATCGGGGTGCCGCCGCCGACGAATTCGGAATTCGTACGCGCGAGGGCCCCAGAAGTGGTCCAAAATGCACTTCGTGCTAATTATACCCAATCACAAAGTAGGCCCACGATTAGGCCGCTAATGCACTTTAGTTTATCAATATTACGTAACGCTTAAATCATAAACTAATCCAATTCGGTTTAAAGGGTTTTAAATGCGAACGTTAATTAATCCAATCAACTCAAGTCGAATTTTCTATTACTTCTTATAATTAGAAAGTCCCACTTCTTCCTCTGCTTCTTACGCAATAACGGTTTGCTCTTGTTACGAGGGGAGATTCAATAATTTTATGTAGCTAGCCATGAAACGAAAGGGCCACGTTGTTGATTTTTATTGGTTACGAATTGACAATTCGAAAAAAATAAAGTTAGGCACTTCTATCAAGAGAATTTTTAGATTCTCGTTTCAGCAGACGTGCTCGACTATACAAATAAATTTTCGATTATTGTTTCTCTACCCTAATCATTACAGGCCGAAGGTACAATCAACCGAGAAATATGTTATTAGAAAACTATCCGCTTTCAGTAAAATTTCTATGTCAATATTTCACACTATTTATTTGTGCAGGAACGTCGTAGAGCGAGGATGCGATCCGATCTTTATTATAAACTTTGTTTTTTTTTTTGTTAGGTTTGATGTGTCGCTCGTTCAGGTCTCGCGACCAACCCCAATGCCGTTATTCCGATTATGTAAATACACTTGTTAATGATGAAACTACAAGTGTTCCTTCCCGAGCTAAATTAACAGAGATTATACTTCTGACGAACAACGAAGGATAACGGTCGCGAAATTACAACAGTATATTGAAAAATAAAAATGTTTAAATTATTCTTCTTCTTCATGGCTAGGTAAATAATTTTTGAATTTCCCCTCGTAATACCAAAGGTGTAATTTAATCCGTTTAACAGTTTCGGATCGAAACTATTACCATCCTCTCAACAGCTTCCATTTTATGCCAATTTAATCAATACCTAACAAAATAAATTTAAACGCCTGCAAAGAATTTTATTCTTGGAGATAAACGGAAATTAAGTTAATGTTGTCGATTGATAATGATTTCTTAACACTTCAACATGTTCTGTATTCATAAATGATTTACTTTTTATAGTAAAATACGTCTTCGAAAATTGAGGTAATTAATATAAAATATACTACTTACTCGTACATCAGTTTTCACTTAGGGGTAGTAGACCTAAAACCAAGAAGAGGTGTTAATTATAAAAAAGAAAAACATTCCAGTTAATAAAAAAATAAGTACATAATTCAAAATACGCCCCAGACTTAAAACCTAATCTGCTCGAGCTTCTTCTTTGTTTAAAGAAATGAAGGAATCAAATGCAATTTATTTATTTATTTTTTTGCTTCGATTTGCCTGCAATGTCGTTATTAGTTCTTTAAGAATCGTACTCACTAATGAAAATGGGGTCCACATTTAACAAGGAATTCAATTTTCGTATTTACAAAAAAATAAAATAAAGTCTCGAAAGTGAGTTTGTTTCATACGGCCGATTTTTTGCGACTTTCAAATTCGATTTATTCGGGCCCATACTTGTATAACGGAGAAGGACCTTTTGTCTCGAACACACGTTATTGTTTTTTTAAACAAAAAACATTATACTTACAGTTTTATATTTACACTTTTATATTTACAGTTTTATATTTACAGTTTTATCCTTACACTTTTATATTTACAGTTTTATATTTACAATTTTATATTTACAGTCTTATATTTACAGTATTTTATGCAATATGAAATATTTCATAGGTATTTACAATTATTATTACTTTATTGACAATGTAATTTTCATTACGTACTGTGATATTTTATTACTGCCGTAATTTATTTATAGTTTATTGTATCAACGGAAAAGTTTGTGCCAGGAAAATACAAAAATATAATAAAGGCTAATTTATGGCTTAACTGGCAAGGAAAAGTAACTGTCGACGTACGTTTCGGTCTTATTAGACCTCATCACGACAGTATAACCAAGGTGTAAGGTGTTGACACTTGGAGATAACAACAAATGAAGCAACCGACCAGGAGACCGAATGCATATTTGTCACAACCACTGAGAAGACCCCCAATTCGGGAGCAACACCTTACACCTTGGTTATGCTGTCCTGATGAGGTCTAATAAGACCGAAACGTACGTCGACAGTTACTTTTCCTTGCCAGTTAAGCCATAAATTACCCTTTATTATGTTTATTGTATCTACATGACAATGTCCATATCTTCGGATACGTGACAGTAAATAAAATTATTATTATTATTATTGTTCACTTTTAAATTAATATCTGCGCGTTCTAAGGGCGTGCGCGAGTTTACGTTCTGTAAGAAATCGGCATTTCGTAAATCATTAAGTTCAATGTTTAATGCGTAAGTTAAATTCAATAAAATGTCCGCGGGAAAATTCAAGAACCTAAAAAATTTCAGGAAAATCACAATGATTCATAAGCGCAAGTGTTCCATACGCAAGGTTTATCGTAATCGGAATTTCCGGTCTAAAACCATATAAAAGGCGACTGAATTTTACGATAGATATCACATAGCCAGTGATCGTGTGATCGTATAGGTACATCTCCCACTGGGAGACTCCCAAAGTCCAGAATATCTTAGGCTCAGTTTTACAATCGTGGAATAAGGACGGAATAACTGCTCGCCGAATATCCTTTAATGTTCCTCCGTACCTACGTCACGTTATTCTAAGAATAATGCTTATCCGACGATTGTAAAATCGGGCCTTAGTGTGTGATCAAACTGCGAAAATCCACCTGTCTCTCTGTATCCAGTACCATGGTTTGGGCGAGCAAACATTAAATTTAATTGTCTATTAGTCATGTTATTGGAAACTACCAACTGCTTTATTTGATTCACAGAATGCTATTTTCGTTCCGTTATAAAATTATTTTGAGTTGTTTTGTATTGTCTCGTATATCGTTTTGAAGTAATCCGTAATTACATTTAAAATTTTATACGTGTCTAAAGCTCAATTTAGACGTTGCGATTTTTTTTACAGCGCAATTTTACAAAATCTCAACGTGTAATATGTCAATAAGAAAAATAATTGCATATTACATGTTGGCATTTTGTAAAATTGCGCTGTGAAAAGAATATTTGTAAGAAAAATCGCAACGTCTAAATTGAGCTTAAATTATACTGCTGATCGCCTAGGATGCACGTCGTCATTTGCTCGGCCTGCTGGCCATTTTGTGTGTTCATTAGACTGGAATGTTTGATGGAATAATATTAGCCGTGATCTGAGGATGTCATTCTAGGTGACTCCAAAGTATTTGTTTATACTTGTCGAAGCCTGATCTCAACAAATAAGTCAGGTATTTATTTATACGAGCAAATGCTGTGCGCAATTCAGGTCTTAACGTGTGTTTCTGTTACTATCTAGATCATAGGTCTTCAAACTAATTTCGTTTACCGCTCACTTTAAGAATCAATTATTTTCTAGCGCCCCCTAAAATTTTAAAATCATTATCTTATCTTATCTTGTTTCCCCCAATTTTCTCTGTGCCCTTTACTGCCCCCCCTGTAGGCGTTATCGCCCACTTTGAGAAAGACTGATCTAGACTATTGTCTATGGTTCTTTAGTTGTTGCTCGTCGAGATATTTTGAGGTCGTACTCGAGAGTTTATTGGGTATTAGTAATTCCCGTATTGGTTAGATCGGACCTTCCTCCTGTTTTGGGATTACGTATGACCTCGACCTATCCCATTGGGTTAACGGGTCATTGGGACGACCTTAGTTTGCACTCTCAAGATTTGCAGCCTTCAGGTGTGGATGAGGTCGGATGTTACCACATTGGAAAATGTTGTAAAAGTATTGTCTTAAGTAAGAAGAAGTTTCGAAACAATATTGAAATTTTCCCCCAAGGACTCTAGCTTCATGTCGCAAAAAACCTGGTGGAAAGAAGTCCAGTAGGAAGGAAAAAGCTTCAATGGATTGGCCACGTGATAAGAGTTGGCCTAAGAAAATATTACAGTGTATTATTTCAGGTATGGATGAGGTCGGATATTACCACACTGGAAAATGCTGTAAAAGTATTGTGTTAAGTAAGAAGAAGTTTCGAAACAACATTGAAATTTCCCCCCAATAAAAATCAAAGGAATCTAACTTCATGTCGAAAAAAACAATACAATAGGAAGAAAGAAGCTTCAATGGATTGGCCATGTAATAAGAGTTGGTCCAAGAAAATATTATACTGTACAACACGACATCTAAGAAAGAAACTTTCTCAAAATAAAAATTAGAGGAACCGAGCTTCATGCAAACTTATTCAAGCGGAGACACTCCGTATCAGCTCGCTTGATCTTTGCCGAGTAGTTTCTACGACCTTGCAACAGTTGTCCCCTTAAATTGGCATGGGTGTGTAAGAATCCAAGCATCTTATAATTTATCAAGCGTAGTACGGAAGTAAATTCAATGTAACGCGACCGCGAGAAAAATCCGCCCACTTAAAGTTTATGTAAGTGACCGTGGCTTAGGCTTGTTTATCAAGAACCTTGCCCTAGATGAGACACGATTGACATTTGCAAATTCTAAGAACTGCAGTGACATTGATAGCCGACTTCGTGCTGAATCACACACATATGGAATGCTACGTAATCGGAATTGACCTTAGAAAAACCAAATAAAAGGGTAGCGTGGAAAAGCACAAGAATCAGACAGCTTCTAGCAGTTTGATCGTAAAGATCGCTAGTGCCCGTCTTGTGGAGTTCATCTCCATAAGCTCGAGGGCGTCATCGACATTTACAGAATGTCTTAGTGTGTGTTAGCTTTCTCCAAAAAGTCCATCCGTCTCTGTATTTAGTGCTATGGTCGATACCTACAAGCAAAGAAATTGCTGCTTGGGTCCTTTACGGTCTGATTAAAATTTCAGTAAAAGAGTGAGGAGAAGAAGTGGAAATTGTTGATTATTGTGATGTGATTAATTTTGAAAATTAAGACCTAGTTTGGGCAACACAATACTGGGTGTTTTTTTAACTTCGTACAAAAAATGAAACCAGTGAAAGTCGACATTAAAAGTGATTGAACGAAGCAGTTTCTGCATAACAATTGATCAATAAATATTAGAGATAATTAATGTTTTCGGCGAACGATGAGACAGTTTGATAGTCCCTGGTTTATTTTTATTACGTAAGTACGTAATCGGAGAAGTATGCCGGTGTGTCAGCGTCGGCTGTTAAAGTGGGTCAGTTACCAGTTCTCACGTGCACGTCGGTCGTCGCAGATAACAGTGTTGAAAACATGGCCGAATTTTCCAGTGGTGTTATTGTTAATTTACGGCGAATATGGTCAAAATGCATTGGCTGCAAAACGTTTGTATGCACAGCTTTACCTAGATCGCCCTCTGCCAAATAGCAGATTCTTTGTGTTAGTTGTGCAGTTTGTTGTTTGGCAACTTATTCGTGAGGAACAATTACCCGTTCCATTTTCAAAGAGTGCAAGTCTGATGCCCCCATATTAGCTCCAACGCATGCGATTTTATCGGTGGTTACTCCGTGAACAGACGGACAATTCGAACTTTGTTAATAACATTCTCTTCACCGACGAATCAATGTTTACAAGGGATGGTATGTTTAATTTTCACAACATGCATGTGTGGGCAGGTATGAAAAACGGCACTTTAATCGCTATGTTTACGTCTCGCGCAGGTGGGGAACTTCGAACACTTACTGTGGGTGAAGGTCACCGTCCGTTGCGTCTAGTGCTTCCAAACATTTCACAAGGAATTGTCGGATGTCGGAATGAATTTTTTGATTTCTTTTTCGGTTTATTTTTGGTGCATTCGTGAGAATACCTGTTACCAAATACGCCATTAATTTTTTTGTATGAACTTGCACAACACCCTGTATAACTCCCTCTTGCTCTTGTCGAGATATCTAGACGGACATAGTGTTTCGACGAGGCCTTGAAAAACATTGATAAAACTGGAAGTAAAGGATAATAATTCATCCCCTTCCCGTTATCATTGTTTTTAACCACCCGTCCTTCACAGGTGAAATACGGGGGAAATGAACAACGCAATGGCGTTGAGATGGCGCAAGGTGTAGCATACAGTTTCCACCAATCAGACTGCCCAAAAAACCTCAAAAGATTGAAGTACAATAGAAAGAAAGAATCTTCGATGGTTTGGCCACGTAATAAGAACGCCAGGTGAGAGTTGACCTAAGAAAATATTACAATGGACACCTCAACATCTAAGAAAGAGACTCCCCCAAAATAAGAATTAGAGGAACCAAGCTTCACGTCGCGTCGCGTCGAAGAGAAACCCCAACTGATATAAGTACAAAAAAACGAAACTCTAATGGTTTGGCCACGCAGTGATCACCACCACCACCACAACGAAGAAAGAGAGGAAAGCTAAAAACAACCAAGCAGCTTTGGATCGAAGATAACTAACGGAAGAGGACGCAGAAGACAGAAGAGGCTGAAGAAGAGGAATCGGGAAATGTTGACGGTTCCATGTTAAGGTAGGACAAAGTTTAAGGCTAACCTCTGACCTTCTAACTTCTACAGGTTCCCACAAGCAGGTTCCCACAAGCAGAAGTGGGAGTTACCCCCGAAGTCTTTATCTTTTCTGAAGAAGTTGTTTCTAGCTGTAGCTGTTTGTTACCTCTGATGCATTATTTTCCCGATTAAGAAAAAGAAAGAAAGAAAAATTTAATAATAAATTACGTCTTCTAGAAGCTGCCTTTCTTGCACCCTCCCCCTTGCCGCCCCATCCGATGCTTTTATTGTCTTCCTAGTGATGTTCGACTTTCGTTTTGCGTTCTTGTCGAATGTTGGTGTTCTTGAGTCAATAAATTACGTTATGAGAAATGTTGACTGGGTTCCCATGGATCAATAGCAGCAGCGCTTGCGGGAAAAAGGACGAAACGTCTACGGAAAGAAAAATTATGGCGCGAGAATGTAAACTGAAAAAGTTAAAAAAGTGTTCGCCATCTCAGTTCAGTCCAACTTTATATCTTCTAGAACGCAGAGTTGCCAACCACGAATGCTGCACCTCAGTATGATTGAAATTTGAATGGCGGTAATTGACGTTCTACGCAACGCATCAGCGTCAACGCAGCTTTTGGAGGTACAAGTTTTATAACTCGGTTGGCAGCACTGTTTAGAAGCTGTTTTTCTTATGAATCCCCCCTCGCCCTCCCGTCCCGTTAGATGCTTTTATTACATTTATCCCAAACGTCCTTCCTGTTTTGCATTCTTGTCGAATGTTGGTGTTTTTCATTCGATTTTTTTAATACAGCAAAATGAAACCGTTTTTTTGAGATAAAAGATTTATTTTGGAAACTGCTAGTATACAAATATCACTCGGTGAAGGCTTCTAAATTGGTGGCATCGATGTCTTTTTTAACCCTCCGTCGGGCGCGCGCCTTTTGAAACGTAAGAGGTCGCGCTGTATCCCTCAGATACATGCGGTTAATAGTATATAATTTTAACTATTTATTGCTATTTATTTGTTTATTATATTTATTTATTTAGATTTGTCTATTTAAAACAAAATATTACTGTATAAATAAATGTAAATATAAATATAAATAAATATTGATGAAAGTCAAGCTGTTTCATCCTACTTAGGCTTAACTCGCATGTACCACTTTTGCTGCGATTTTTGAATGGTTTTGTATGGTTATGGTGTACATATTTTAGGTCTGACCATTTTGATAACGAAAAGATATTAAAACGACTTCTGATCCGACTGCGAACTTAAGGAAAAGTTGAGAGATCTAGCAGGATAGCAGGCAAAAGGGGGCAATTAAAAGTTTACTCTTGTTTGATTGCCAAGCTTTCGGAAAGTATTTATTTCCTTCATCAAGGCGGCTATAATATTAATATGAAAGTGTTACACAATTGAAAATGATGATTTTAAAATTCTACTTACATCTAAGTGAGCTTCAGAAAGCTAAAGTTGCACATTTTGAAGAAATTAATCCTGGCTTGTTCAAAATGTGCAACTTTAGCTTTCTGAACCTCACTTAGATGTAAGTAGAATTTTAAAACTCATCATTTTCAATTGTGTAACACTTTCATATTAATATTATAGCCGCCCTGATGAAGGAAATAAATACTTTCCGAAAGCTTGGCAATCAAACAAGAGTAAACTTTTAATTGCCCCCTTTTGACTGCTGTCCTGTTAGATCTCTCAACTTTTACGAAAGGATATGACAAATGAACATACTTATGACTTACGATGAACAAATATGACCGGTCGCGCTGTATCCACCACACACAAAGCGCATCTTCTGCTTCATTTGCTACACTAAAACTAAAAATTTATAAACCGCAGTAGTTGTCCTTTGTTGTCAAATGATCAGAGATAGCATACCTAGAAGGGCAATGGTATTGCACACTAAACACAAAAATGGCAGTAAAAATATAAAGCTGTGTATCTGTGAGATACATGCGCGCCCGACGAAGGGTTAAACACTTGGCATCTTGCGAATAAACGTACATATCGATTGTACACGTTCAACTTGAATAGATTCACGTGGAATCGATTCAATCGAATCGATTAATCTAGCTATTCTTAGATATCCACAGGAACTTATCAAAATCCAGTGGCGTAGCTAGAAATATCGGGCCCTTCCGCAAGCACGGTCGGAGGGTCCCACTCCTTTGTTGTTGATTTTAATTAAAAAACACACAAAAATTTTGACTTTTGCAAATAAAAATATAATACACACTAGATTAACACGTAATAAAAGATGTAAAGCTCGTTTTACATTTGTTAAATTTGATAACAATTTTTGTTACAAAGTGTGAGAGAGAGAGAGATAGGCTACCACAGCGAATTTTGATTGGTTGAAGTGGCACTTCTCACTCACTTTGTAACTGATTTTAGATAGAAAATGTCATAGTGTAAAACGGTCATAAGAGATAAAGTACAGAAGAATCTCGATGTACCGGGCTAATTGGCGGGAAGGAGTTTTCGATCAAGCTGAAAATCATATATTGTAACTAGGACAAGAAAACTAGCAAAGATGTACAGCTGAAAATCAGTCGAGCGTAACGTAAACATAAGACGATAACATAAACATAAGAATGACTTACTTGCAATTATGTAACGTATGACTCACCCGCAGTGCAAAAAGATGCACCTGCACATATTACAGCGATGATTCATTCGCGGGCCGTGCGCAAAATCTTATGACTCATCTACGGGCACAGATCTAACGCAGGGCAGGGTGCACAAATGTCAAGGCAATAATTGACGTCACGAAATCCCTATAAAAAGGCGACAAATCGAACGTTAGCGCATAATTAGAACAGTTCTAGCCAGTGTCAACTAGTCTAATTGTCCGTAAGTGCCCCAGATACAATGTGAGTAATTGTACTTGTAATTAGTTGTAAATTATTGTTAATAAATGTATTGTTATATTAAGCTACGACCCTCATTTCATGTTACTTAAATTATTACCATAACAATATCACATACAGACTGTTTAAAAATATGTTCGAATATTTTACCCATTTTAACATACATAACACAACAATGATGACCCGTGACGGTTAACTTTGTGCAATGTAATTTGAATAGTAATTAATTAATCAGTGCCTTGATCAATAAGTTAAAACGAAAATTTCTTCTCCCTGATGTGCATGCATATTTCAATCTCTAAGCGATCATCCTCAGTACACTTTGGTTGGTGTATCCTCCGAATACACCAATGATTCTCCTCACGAAATCTCCAAATCGATCATTTTAAATCAACATTTTAATCACTCAAACAATAGGATGGGGGTTGTATAATAATTAATTCATTAATAACCTTGAGGAAAAAATTCGCAGCGGTTCATAAAGCACCATGAATTGGATTTTGCTATACTGATGTATCTGAGGACACCTTTTACTGCTTGAAAAGTTATGTTTGTGGTTGTTTATAGTTTATATTTATTATATCACAAACTCTTCTAAACGGACACTAAACGTTTCGCAGTGTTTCGACAGCTTCTGACGAACGACTGCGAAACGTTTCATCGGACAAGAACCAGCTTTAATAAATTTTATTACAACTTTGGTTTTTTTTTCTAAAGTAAATACAAGTTCAGACAAAATACGAAAATTACGACGCTATTAGCTAGACTGTTCTGTGCAGATATACTGGGTTTCTGTACGGAAGGGTTTTGTGCAGATGCAGAAGGGTAATGCTTTGGGTGATACCATGTCCCATTGTCATACTGTATCCCTTCCTCTTTCGCTGACCTTGAATTACAAAAGTCCGTGCCACACGATTTCAAGTAAATATGCTTAACAAGCACCCCGTTGAAAATATTCGTAATCTTCGAAAGCGCCTCAGCAATCAAGTAAACTTCGTAAGTTGCGCAAAGTCTTTTTACTTCATAAAAACTTTTATCGTTTACGCCCTGAACGATGAACACTGTACAGTTTCTATTTTCAGTACAATTTGAGGACATTGCATGTTCTTCCACTGGATTCCAGCAAGATGCCTTCGAACCACGTTCAGTTGTTGTGTTTGCACTGCAGACATAACATTCCAGTGCTTGCGAAAAGAAGATTGGATGGCACAAAATAGCAAAGATTAGTACTGCTTTGCGAGGTGACATTTTGATGTTTGTGTTGAACATGGCTTACTAAATGAATGACCTACTAGATTTCACGAGTCGGTGTGCCGGTGTTCCGGCGTGCGCAATTTATTAGTTAAAGAGATTACAACTGCGCTCGTTTTGTTTAAGGTGTTTAAATAGTCGACGTCCTTCAATAATCAAAACGATGCTTCTTCACACCTTCATTCTTCAGTCGTAAAATTTTTGGGTACCTCGATTTAACGCGCAGAAGTTTTTTTTTCTTTTTGATAACTGCAGGCCAACTAGAAACTCGTTGCGATTTAATCTTAAGTGTCTCTAAAATAGAACGCTTTATCAGAGGAGAGATAATGCATACTATTGTTGGTTATCTCACATAATCACCTTATTGTTTGTATTAAGCCCACCATTGTGTGTTCCTTTTGCGTTTCCACAAGCCTCCTGCCCCATGCTCTTCGATTTGTTTATAAACTCGTGGCGACTCAAAGCAGAAAGTTTTTTTTTTTTGTTTTTTAATTCGAACCCATACCCAAATTTTGGCTAAAAATTATTATTATTATAGTAACATTTCTCCCTAAAAAGCTCATAGCGTAGTAATTATCTCGAGGTGTGGCAGAAGTACAGAGAAAAATCGATCGTCCTCGCAGGTATTTTCGTCGCATGAAAACTCGCTTCGATTTATGATGGGTTTATTACGGTTCCACGTTAATATTTAATTTACGTGCGGAATTATTTCATTATTAAATCAGTCCCGGGTACGCCGGAGCACATAAGCTCAGTCAATACCCGATCATACGTTTTTTATTATGTGTGTGTGTGTGTGCTCGGATGTGTGCACGCACGTTTTCACACTGTTTCATTTTTTAAATAAATTTCCTACAATGTTATCTCTTAACCTTTACAAGCGTTTTATTTATCTTGTATGTATGTAGGTATGTACAACTACAACCAAAATTAATGTCGTGCCCCCTCGTCTTCGAAACTTAAACCTTCTTATTTCTTCTCACTTTTCTTACTTCAATTAGCAAATTCGTTGCAAAGGAAAGAAGACTGATTCACTACAAAGAAACAAATTATATGAAAGTTTTAAATCGACAAACGTGTAAGTATTAGTAGTTGTTGAACTGTGTGGGTTCCATAATACATATTTTTTTATCTAATAAAATACTGCAGCTTGGGGCAAAGTAACCACATTACATCTTGATAGGCAATTAACTCTCCAGAGCACCGCTGCTTCAGGTTCAAAGGGTAATATATTTCATAATTTAGGTCAATGCATCGATTTATCGTACGCCGGAGTGAAACGCAGCAGACTGCTGAGATACAACGCGCATAACTAACTTCCTTGTTTGTATTAACTTGCGGAAAAGGAATAAATAAAAAGGGACGAACGACACTATTGCAAGCAACTCTTCGGCAAAATGTTCTGTGATGCAGTTAAAGTAAAACTCTACATTTTCATAAAATGTATAGGGCTTTTCACTTATTAGATTTATCATTATTCACGCCCATAAGTTTACGTTCTTTAGTTTTGTTTTAATTTAATTCGTCTTTACTTTTGTCACTCTCTGCTCTTATTATATTGCTTTTTTTAAAGTCAACTTTAATTAACTCAGGAATACCGAAGCATATTGGTTGTTACAGTTAAATTTCCCGCTAAAATGTAATGGCGATATACCGGCTTGCAATTTCGTTTTAACACCGCGGCGACCCTGATGCCCCTTCTCTACATCGCTATGGGGGAAGACCTGCGTACTGTGATCGTTGAACTGCAGGGGGGTCTCCTCTCGGTGAAAGGCTGGGATCGGGCCGGCTCTGCATGGCACGTGACCCGGCTGGAAACCGTTGTAGGGACCTTTGGGCATGACGAACCCACCGACCTGAGTTGTCCTAGCAGAGTTTGGGTTTGCAAGGACCCTATCTGACCCTAACATCTCGGTGGGACGTTAATCGGTACTATGGGGACCGGTGAAGCCCCGGGAGTGCGCTGGCTCGCCAGTGTGTTCCCGACCGGTCGAGCTGGGTTGGACTCGTAGTGGCAGTGGTTGAAAGCCCGCATGCTGGGTTAGGGATGGTTTAAAATCATCCCGGCGGGTGAGTTACGTCTTTAGCTCGGGTACTAGCCTGCAGAGCTAGTAGAGAGTGAATAGTATCTCGCCTTCACCAGAGGGGGTGCGGGGCTTGCAACCCAATCCGTTCTGGGAGTCCATGTGTTTCTTAGGCGCGCTGATTGGGCGTATCTCAATCCCGACGCCATAGGTGGCCGTGTCCTAAAGCCCTCTGGGCAGGCGGGCCACGTAAAATCACCAGGACTTATGTGATCGTTGAACTCTCATAGGTCATGAAGGCCCCATGTGACTCTCAGGCCGCCTGTCATTGGTTATCGTCGGTAATTCCTACGCGTCGAAACGACCTGCTTCATCTCCAACCTGGACGCGTCCTCTTTCTTGTTCGAGCTTTGTGCCGGTGTGTCGTGTTTTTCGTGTGTGTTGAATTTAACGGATTTCTTGCTCGTTTGGAGAAGTAAATCAATAAATTTAATTTAAACTTGGGTGACATGTTTTCTTAATAAAATCGACCGTCTTTCGTTTATATCGTGTCAAGATTAGGATGGCCCTAATCTACAATCTACACGCTGATTCTTTTGTGTCATAGAAAGAAAGAGATTGCAACCAGCTGTTGTCTTTAACTTCATGATTTTGAAGATGATTGGTCAGGAAGAGGTAATACAGACAATACTTGAAATACGTTGAAACCCCCTTCTCACATTCACGTGTATTCTGTAAGCACCAACTCATTTCAATTGATATCTAATAATAATTGAAGAGAAACGAATTGATAGGTAACCACAGCAACCACAGTAATTCACCAATGACGTTTCAATATGCCGTAACAATCAATTGAAGAGAATATGGTCTTTAGGAAATCAATATTCTCTTCAATTGATTGTTACGGCATATTGAAAGTGCTTACAGAATACACGTGAATATCTTTGGTTGTCACTGTACATGCAGATCAAATGAATTTATTTCACATCCTCAGCAAATGTTAGATTTGAACGAAGGAAATTAAAATCAATTTAACTGGGTTACAATTACGTTAGAAAATACGTGAATATGGACGCGGATACATTGCTAATTTTCCTTTTTTTTTTTTAATATGAGATTTCTTTCTTCTGATTGAAAGTCAGAATTGGGTGGGATTCGCTCGGCGAGAAAGCACCGCTCAGAAGTTTCTCAGTGCAGGAGAAGACATCAAGTATCATGAATTATTCCACATTTGATTAAGGTGGAAAAATATTGCCGGCCTCGTTTCACTGCGTTCGACTGCGGGTGAGCAAGGAAAATCAATCCTGGCGCGACACTGTTTCCACCAAAATAAATTTCTGAAAGTTTTTCTTTATTGAAGCGCACAGAACTAAAAAAACAAAAAAACAAATACGCTATAATTTACATTTTCAATTTTTATTTATACCGTGGGATTTGCACAGTGATTTTAAGGGGCACCCAGACGCTCATACGTGATCGTGGTCTCGACTGTAACAATACTCGTGTTGATAATTAAGCATTGCTTACAAATTGATTCCATATAATCTCATTTCCCAAAAATTTGCTTCGATTCCAAATTCAATTTTCTCAAAGTGCTCAAAACAATAAACTCCGATAAACAATTGTGCTTTCTCTTTCCAGCAAAGAATGAAGTTCGTCGATTGCTTACATACTCGTACCCGTGCATGAGCGTCTGGATCAGGGGCGTAGCGGTGTGTGGGGCCCTGGCTTTGGACAAGTAAACTAATTGTGAGAAAAAGTAGGTGGTCGTGGATTCTACAAGATGCTACATGCTCTTTCAGAATATAGCAAAACTAGTTTGTTCACATGGTTTTGTTTGTTTGAAAATACAGGTTTGTTGCAGAACTATTTCCTTCCACGCGTCAGTGTGTTTCGAAACTCGCTGGTTAGAAAACGTGAAGGAAAACTCTTTTGTTCCTAGGGTAACCTCTCACTTAGTAACCTTCCCCCAATGATGTGATAAGACCTAGATAAACTGTGCTTTATGTTTCCTGCATTCTCGATTGATATCAACATGTTAGTGAAATGGCAAATACTGGCAAACATCTGTGAGTAATTTTAGCTTATGTGTGCGACAAGGACGTCGCATCCTTGTCGCAAACGTATGCATGCTATATGCGTGTATACCCTCTCACTCTTATGTTGATATCGATTCCTCTTTGTCTACAGGGAATCTAACTACTTGATACATCATGGCCTTCCCCGCTTCCTTGCGACCATTACTAAGCAGTACTTAGATCATTGAAACTGGAGCTTTTCGTTTATTATTTTTCTTTTTCAAGTTGATTTTCTTAATCTGTGAACTTTTCTTTACTGTATATAATAGTTCCTAGTACTGAAGTATGAATGGCTCCCACAAGGAAGAAATTCGCAAAGAAAGAGGAATGGAAGAGAACTGTCAACAAACAAGCAAGGTTAGTCTAGGTTTGATTTATTTTTTAGCTTGTGTATTCCTTTATATTCCTGTACCTATTAGCTTTTCGTGGGTACCTATTGATTTGCTCATAGCACGATTTTAAAATTGAACCAATTTATTTTGTTTCAGACATGAGTCAAAGAAGCTACCTTCACTACCTACACGCTCTCATCCAAAGAAAAATAAGGTTTTCTTCTGCCAGCAGCTAAGCATGCAGGAAGTGAGACTTTTTCCCCAAGGGTTTTATCAAACAGCAAGTAAGGTTGATCAAGATCATTATACAGTTTTTTTCTATTGCTTTTCCTCTTTTGTCAAATGCGTTTCAAATGACTTTCCAATCCGTTCAAAGTATAGTAGGCCTGCGGGAAAGTCATTTGACAAATTCAGAAACACAATTGACAAAAGGGGAAAAGCAAAAGAAAAAGACTGTAATATAATCCAACACACTAGGCAGACGGTTCCTGATAGGCCTAGAGAGCGGCAAGGAATCATAAGACTAAACGAAACCTCTAGAAGAAAAAACATTGTAACAATCAAGTATTTCATGGGAACTCGACTTCGTGGCCAGGTTTAGGTCTGTGCCCAAGCATTTCTTCACATTCTTGAGATTTCCAAGTACCGCGTGCAAAATTTATCAAAAAAAAAATACCTCGTCGAAGGCCTACCTCCTCAAGAAAGAAGAGGAGGAGACTATAAAACTGCCAAGTATGGCCCAGCCACGGCGAGTGCATTCGTTTCAAGACACAGATCTCGGTTATGTCATCAGGAAGGGAGAAACAGAATGTCATGACACTGTATAATATTCATAAATTGAAGGCAAAAGCGTTTTATAACGTACTGAAGAATGAAGAGGATCCGACTGTGCTGAAAATTTCGTTTGACTGCCAGAAAAACCAAGTCGTTCCGCGCGTTCCCGACCAAGCTGCCTACTACAGCAGGCAACTTTATGTTTACAACTTCACCATCTGCGAAGGAAACTCTACTAGCTCTCAGTATTCATCTACACGTGGCTCGAATATGAAAGGCTCAAAGGATCTAATGAGATATCTTCAATCGTATATCACCATCTCAAAAGTAAAGACCTCTCGGGCATTGAAGAAATCAAGTTATTCTGTGACGGGTGCCCTGGTGCAAGTTTTTATCTGAAACTCACAACCTCCGAAAAATCTCGATTACATTCCCTATCGTTGGCCATTCATTCCATCCTGATGATCGGGTCTTTGGCCGCATTGAAAAGAATCAAGAAGATGGATACCGTCACAAACACCCTCAGGAATACTTTGATTTATTTTTATTTTCTCAGTTTGGGACTGTTCGACGAGTTGGCGAAGAGGTGCAGATATTTGACTGGAAAACAGGAGTTGCTTCTGTTCTGTTCTGTTGCTTCAAGTTTGCACCCTCCAAGTGCATAATTCTCACAAAAACTGCTCGTGGTCTTGTCGTGATGCAAGGAGAAGTGAACTATAGGTCTGACTTAGGAGTTGCAAAAGGGATTTTGAAAAAAGGAAAACGACCGCCCTTACCAAACGGAGTCAGCATTAAACCCGAGAAGCTGAGAGTTATTGATGATCTGCTGAAGAGTGGAGGTCAATTGAATCATTAAAGTTCTATGTATGTGTTCTTGACGATGTGAGTACCACAGAAAAGATGAACGACAAACAACGGGATGACGATGAAGTTGACAGTTTTATAGAAAAACTATGCTGAAGCTGTGTATCATCTGTATAAAACTGAAAAATATAATTTTGAAGAAAGTTTCTAAAATCCGATTTATAAATGATGTAAAGCAGAGGCCCTAGAGCCGATCCTTGCTGTACACCCGATTTTAATGAGGATAAGCTGCTCAATACTACTCTTTTGTTTGTGTGCCTGCAAATAATTTTCGAAAACAAAACAAAATTACTATCGAATCCGTTGTACTTAAGTTTAGCACAAAGTAATCCATCCGGTCGAAAGCTTTGCTGTAATCAAGAAGTATAAGTACTGAAGCTTTACCATGATCATCAGTTACATTCAATAATGCAGTTGCACTATTAGTTTAAATTGAAAAGTTGCTGGAGGTTTATCAAGCTAAACGTATTTTTTACTGAATCCACTGTATTTCGGGAGCGGTTGATTTTCGGACCTATGTTTATTAAGACTTTTGTGTTTGTGTTGATGAGATCTACATATAAGTGGACACGGTCCGTAAAACTATAACGGTTACCTCATGTCGGCGGTATTGGACGAGGAACGTGAACGGGTGGAATGCAGGATAGCGTTTGTGACGTCAGCTATAGACCTAGAGCACTGGATATATACAAGCTGAACATTCCGCCATTTTGAATCCCAATATCACTGCTTGTAGGACTCGAAGCTTGAACAACTGTCGAAGAAGCAGTTAAATCATCAATTTTCTTCTTTGAAAACTGCAAGAGAGCCTTATCACTATCACAAAAGTATCACAAATTAGCTTTACAGCTTTCATTGCAACAAGTGCGGAAGGATTTGTACCAGATTTTTTTCGAATCTGAGAAAATATATTCTCTAATCCATTTTGGCAAAATCGACTACCTATTAAATAGGCATAACACTGACATATAGCACCTGACACATGGGATAAAAGAGGGCGGGTTGTGCAGCTCGTATAGATGTAGTGCTTTATATAGACCAGCCTAAGCCTGCTTGTTGAAGTGAAATGCAGTTTTGATCAGTTGTCAAAAGGAAAATGACACTACGGCCCTGTTGTACAATTCCAGCTTAAGGCCCAGTTTCATAAAACGTAGTTAACCACTCGTTCAAGTTAATCGTGTGATTAAGCAATAGCATTGGGGGAAATTTAAACTTCCCTCCAATGATATTGCTTAATCACACGATTAACTTGATCGAGTGATTAACTATGTTTTATGAATCTGGGCCTATCTTTAAGCCAAAGCTTAAACCCTTAGCGACAGTTGTTGAAAACTGTTTAAACTGGCATTGTACAACTGGGCCTAAAAATCGTATCTGTTGAAGGTGAAGCACTTGAATGCACCAAACTCTTAAGCCGAACTTAAATTTGAGATTACCCAACATTGTGTAAGTCATATTCTAAATCAAAAGTGACGCATAAAGTTAAGTTGAGCATAAGTGTTTGATGCAACCGGTCATAATTGACACTATTTTGTCGTTATCTTTACTGTTTACGTTCTTATGCCGAGCAATTGTAGACTAGTCTTTGCTCCCGTTCATAAAATGTAAATAGTAACATGGTTTAAAAATTGAATTTAGTACAAATCTTTTGACAGTTTAAGAACATTACTGGAATCCGGTGTGCTGTTACAGTTTAATTTTCCGATTGTGTACGAACACACCCTGTATAGTGCACATTTCAACGTTCCGGTCTATTTTTAACACGTTTCGTCCTGTTTCCCCCATTAGGCGTAGGAATGTGCCATTCCGCGCCTACGTACTTCACCCAAAACCTTCTTCTTAACATATTTTCGTTAAAAGCTTCAGATCAGTCGAACAAGTTCATTTTATAAGAATTAACCCCATCCTTGCTTAGTGTCGAAACGTGTTTACGCGACATTTAATTGTCCAATTTAAATGGTTCTATTTTGCGACGCGGATGTTAACGGATGATCGAGTTTCGGGCCTTACGGAAAACAGTCGCACTTGGTACCGTTGCGTATGTCTGTAACCCTTGCCCTTTATTCTGATTGGTTTCCGCTGATGTCATAAAAATCGGCCATTGGCACATTCGAATACTTCTCTCTCTTTTGTTCTTTTTTTCTTTTCCGCCGGTCGAGGGAAGCGTCATTTTTCAGTAATTCCCTATTCGCCCTGGGAGCCGCATGTCTTTCGTGGGAAGTTTTGTGTTAACGAGTTTCACTCCACCTGGGCGGTCAGAGTGAATTTGTACGGCTGTGTGCCGAATTTCTTTGGCTCATTTGGGGGCGAAAAAGCCGCGTTTCTTTTGCGGTTTGTGTCAGCCTAGCCCGACGCGACTTGGTAAGTTTTACGTGTTGTTTCTCTCTCGACTTGGTCCTTACGTTCGTTTTCTTTTCCTCGTTTATAGGCTCCTGGTTTTTGTTTTGATCTAAGATTTGGATTTGGTTCTGGCTTTTGGCCTACGCTGTTGGTATCTCGTGGCAACTTGCGACTACTAATCGACGCATCCACCCCGAGGAAGCCGATCGTCCACGGAAGCGCCCCGTAGCCGGCCGCCTCCATCGCCATCGACGGACGTGACGACGCTGCGTGAACAGGTCATACTTGTTTTTTGTTTGCCTAATTTTTGCTTCTTAGTGGATTTAATGTAGCCGCATTTATGCATGTAAATTGCGTATACTCGCGAACTAAACTCCATTTCGGAGGAATTCATCGGCTATTAGGCGTTAAGCGCACAGAACGTAATTCGTCGAACGATTTCTTCGACACTAGAATAAGCGAATGCTATCTTTGTCATTTCGATTAGCTCTGTATTAGTTTCGGATCCGAAAAGTTAGGTATTACTGTATCACGATTATTGCTTGGTTTACTAGTTAATTTGTTTGGACTTTCGTTGTTTTAAACGTTTAATAAAATTGTTTCATGCTTTGGACGTACCGTGTTTTTCTTAATTTTTACGCGATTCCTTTCAAAAAAATTAAGTGGCGCCTATTTTTGGATTGGCCTTCGCGTTTTGGTTTGAGAACCCCCCCCACGTCCCACTGCAGCTGGCTGGCAACACTGGAGTAATTTCGCTCCAGTGTCAAACTACTACTTATCGACTCAGGTAGGTAGCAGTGCAATATCAAGCTGTACTAATAGTGAACACAAAAATACACACACATATTCATGTGACAACAGGGGCATTCAACAAACAAATCGATTGATTACAATCAGATTGAATCGATTTAAATCGATTCATGAAATCACTGGACGGTGACGTGATCGGTACAACCCTATTTTCTATAATATTTGGTATTTAACAATAGCAAAATTACAATATTAGCAGTGCGGTTAAGTTATTTCTCTAATAAATTCTTGAAATAAACAATACATTGTTGTAAACAACCTGCACACATGATACAAACCGCAACGCCACTTTTAATCGCAGGTTGAATCGCAACATTTTTACGACGGATAGTTTCACGATCGATTCAGATGCGTTGAACACTAAACCGTATGCAATCATAAATCGATTGTGTCCGTTGAATGCCCCTAACAACGCAAAAGTCAATCTAACATCGATTATTCGTACAAAAAAGTGCCGTTAATAGATAGATAGATTTAATTTGCCCATCTGAGTGACATTTTACCTTACTTATTATTATCATTGACTGAAATTCATTAGGCAACTTATAACTTTAACTCTAGTAACCTTGGAAATGGCGCCGAGTAAGGTCTATCGGTGACGATGTGTGTTGCTGTTGATTGGAGCACGGATGAGGCAACCGTTATAGTTTACAGACCATGATAAGTGGGTAGAATATCCGAACTTATTTTTTTAAACAGCCTGTATAAGATATAGTATGATTTTCAGCTTGATCGCCAATTAGTCCGTTATATCGAGATTATTATCTCTTACTTCTTTTATTACGTGTTAACGTAGTGCGTGTTTTTTTTTTATTTTAATCAACAACAAAGGAGGAGGCCCTCCGACCGTGCTTGCGGAAGGGCCTAGGCAACGTCAATCCCTTAAGTCAAGACATCGCACTAAAAAGATGTTTTTTTTTTTTAAAGTGTTTAGAGCCAAATTATTCAAAAGAGTAAAAGAAGTAGGCTGAACACGTTCGCCGCAACTCTAAATAAGTGTCTGCGAAGTTTTAATTGGGGTGCTATTTACATTCTTGCGCGAAGTTCGATTTCAAAGGGTGCGCCTCACTTTCGCTAGCTTTGAATTAGCATGTATCAGGCACCGTCTCCCCCACGCCCTTCTTTTCAAATCTTATTTAAATGTTAACTAAATATTTAAGCCGATTCATCATTTATGTACCTCGGGTAAATACAGGCCATGTGGGGATGCGGCGGGGAAGTCCCCACAACGCAACGACTTGCATAAAACGAACCAAATCAAGACCGCCGCGACTCAAAACCGAATTATTTCGAACGAATACGTGGTGCATCTACCCTACGAAGATTCTAACTTTGTACTTTCCTCGGGTGTTATTTTTAGCGACATACCCAGACACGCGTGTGTTCTTTGGGATGAGTCTTTCGGGCAAGAGATGAGTTCATTCTCGCACGCGCGTTTCAGGTATTTTAGTAAGACGTCTTCGAAACAACACAAGAAATGATTTCTGTACAAAAATTAATTTTTGGTAGTTCGAACTCGAAGCTCAACTTTGTCTTGCGACGTTCGTTTCCTCTCGAAGTTTTTCTTTTAAGATCGTCAAGCGACGGCTACCAATTACGCCGACAGGTTTTGATTTAGCACGCCGCTTTGTGCCGTTAAACTTATATCGACTTGTCGTAAATCTTTTATGAAATGTGTTCGCTATACTAACCCGGCCTCAGAAACATTGAACACCGAGGTGTAATCTCGTAAACTCAACTGCCTGCATTCCGTTCTTTGACGATTACTAACTATGTAGTAGATACCTGCAAGCTGCAAGAGTGTTTTAGATTGTGGCTTTTTCGAGGGGCATTTTCTTTCTGCCATTTAGCTTATTTATTTTGGTGGAGTCAATAATTCATTTGTTTTAAAGATAAGGGCGTTATATAATTTTATTTACTGCACATTTCTGTACTGGAATTCTTTTATCAGTTGTAAATAAGTAGGATCGTAAAATTCGTCGCTTCATTTTAGTGCCATGCTCTTTTATTTTATGTACTATCAAAATTCTATTGCATTTCGTTGATAAAATATCTTTAATATTTTCGGTTGTCACTCTACAGTATCCAAATCAATAATAAATAATAACTCAGTGAGTTTCATCGAAAAAATAAGACGAGCTCTGAAAACTACATACTGGGTCGGCCTGAGCACCACTGGCTATGCGTTTATCATGAGTAAATGAAGGATAGAATAGTAGTTAGAAAGCGCATGAGTAAACGAAATAGCTACATCAATCGACGTTGCCGATTGATAACGCGGGCCACGCTCCGGCTGCGGCATTCCTACCTTCGCACGCAACATTGTAATATCTCTATTTCATTTCCACACAAGTTTCAATGAGCCTCTCCTTCATTTACTCACAATTAACCGTATACCTAGTCTTAGTCAGACCAACTGTGTATATCAAACTGTAAGAGCTTAATTTTAAGTGAATGCTTTTTGATAGTCGCTGAAAAATACCCTTTTTTTTCAGTGAACACACAACTTCATTTATTTCTTTTAAACTTAAAAAAGTTCTACATAAAAATCACTAGTGGGCTAAGGCACATTTTTAATTTAAATTAATCCAGCCATTAACAACCCTTTGAATTTATTTCGTTACTGCATAGGCTAATAAACCGTACATGAAGTGAATAGTATATTACATAACGAGAGTTGTAAATAGCATATTACGCACGGTGGAAAAGTTGCGCATGAGCCGCGCAGCAGCGAATGCAGTAATTCCACAAGTGCGTAATTGCTTTACAACTCGAGTTTTGTACTATACTTTATCTACGACCACAAAAATTACCTTCAAAGAATCAGCAATGACACTTTCAGCAATTTCGACGACTGTCAATCAAATGTGATGCGGCTACGTAGATCTAACTGCAAGCGTGCGTAAAGTAGATGCGTTGTGCGCTTACTTAATTTATATGTTGTACGTAATTCGTCATTTACAGTAGTGGTCGTAGATAAACGTATTTTACGTTGTAGGTACAATTATTTATTATTATTATTAATAAAAACCACATCTTCATTTGGATGGCTTTAAATGTCGCGTCTTTAAATCTCTAAATTTGTTTAAGTTTGCCTTCATTCACATGTGTGCCACGTATCTCTTCTGACACGGTTTACATATAGGGGTATACAGGGTGAATGACAATTGTTCCGATAAAAAAAATGTAAGGGAATCGATGTCCCAGATTTCTGAACTAAAGAGTGGCGCCATCTCACGGGGAACGAACGCATCTGATAATTTAAACGTTTGCAAATTCGAAGCTAAATGGCTCACAATCTCCAGAATTAAAAGGTACATTGAAGTAAGCGATTTGAATTTGCCATGGAATATTTTACACACCCTCAAATACACTCTCGCTCCTGAGGTCCTGACAAGTCTATGACTTAGGACCCCGTTGGGCAACCACCACAGCTTTTCAAGCTATACCTGTTATTCCTAAACGAAACCAGAGAACAGGAAACACGTATCGCTTTATGAGGCTAGAACGTGCTTCCAACCAGAGGCGATATTAGATTACGATGATAAAGTTTCTCATTCCCACTGATTCAGCATTCGGAGACGAATGCGCCGTTTGGCTAGCGTCTCTATCTTTGAACCCGCGACACGTGGATAAAAACGGTGAAAGCAAGATGAGTACGTCATCTCGTGAAAGGCGACTCGCCGCCAGAAACTCGAATCAACCACGGGTTTTGCGGGAATATTGCTGACTTTGAAAAAGATCCCTCTCTGGTTCTCCAGGGTGGTAGCGAAAGCTTAAATAGCCGCCGCGAGAGAAAAACAATTACATAGTTCCGGGTTCCTTAGGCTTTGTCCGTGTGAATTCTCGTCGAAATTTTGGTTTAATATAATTTCCTTTTTGTTCTAAGTTCGGTTTTGTTTTAATTTTAATATTAAAATTTTCCAAAGTTTGTTATCGGTTTCGGGGTAGAAAAGTTAGAAGTTTCTTTCGCGTGTAGTTTTTGTGTCAGTTATTTTAAAATAAATTCGCTTGCTACCCAAATAATTCTCGTAAATTTAAATAGATAAGTAGTGTTTTTCCTAAAATACGGATACGAGAAAAATCATTTCAGATCCGTCGCCGGTAAGCTCAATGTCATTGTTGCTTGAAAAGTTAGAAAATTATTAACAAAAAGCATTTTTCTAAGTGTATTACACTAATCTCCCTTCTTGTCGAAGTTTTTCTTTTGTTTTATCTGTTTTATTATCAATTTTGTTATAAAGTTTCTTTATAGAAAAGTCGGATTTTGTTTTGTTCAGAAGTCACAAAATTAAGAGATTATTAACTCTGTAGTTTTACTCGATATTTGGTTATGTAATTAATTTCATGTGTTTGGTCGTAAAAATTATTTTTGGTTTGGTTTGGTTTTCGGCTTTATGCGAAAAGTCATTTTATCGAAATATAAACCACCCTTACCCGTACTTGCGGTCTTACATGAGCAAGAAGTGATTGGACAAGTCAACTTGTATTTGTATGAATCATTACGTTCTCGTCTATTCAAAATACAGTGGAACCTCTTTAATCCAAAACCAACCGACCTAATGTACAGTGCAACCCCTCCATTCTGAATCTATTGGGAAAAACGCTATATGTACAGCTTTTCGTTGATTTCGAGAAGACATTCGATAAAACGAAAAGGAATAGCGAAGCGAAGTAATGAAGTTCTTTGAAGAATTTTAATCTTATTGCCTTTCAAGTTGAACCCTTGTGAGTGTAAACTGCCTTGGCATGCTTTTCCATGCCTCCTTCCCCTACTTTCGGATTTGTATGAATCCTTACGTCCCCTTCAAATCTATGTTTCTTCTTTTCTCGTTTGACAGTTCGTCTCTATTTCTTTCCACTTCAAATACAGTGCAACCTCTTTAATCCGAAACCAATAATTAACCTCACGTACTCACGTGTATACTCTTTAAACCAAAACGGTTGGAGAAAACGGGCGTTTGGATTAACGGATTAGTGATAAGAGTACAGCGCAACATCGTTTTAATCCGAGTTTTTTTGAGCACCCGGTATTTTTACGTTATTAGCGTTATGGTCCGTTTTCACACTCAAGCAATTTGCGCAAATGAATTTGTGCAAGCATTTGCGACTAGTTTACCAAATTTTCTGGCTTGTGCAAGCAAAAAAATTACAGTTTCATGCAACGACTTCCTTGTGCAAATTTGAGTGCACAAGCACATTTGCGCAAATTGTATGAGCGCTAACAGCAAACACAAATACATTTTTTAAATACGACTACATTACATATTACTTTAAAAAAAAACATGCGTTGCAATATATTTCTTCTAATATAAAACGATTTTAATTACAATTACTTTATAAACGTCAGCTTGGCCTAATTTACAAGCTCGGGATGTGAATGTGATAGTCGGCTGCTTTTTATGGAAATAAAGTGGGACGGCGCAATCAATTCGCAGTACCTTTAATGGCAGGAAATGTTAAAGCCGATGATGATAAGAAGTACCGCAATCCAACGCAAAAGAAAGGATCGAACAGCTCGGAACGTTGTAGGTAAGTAAGTACGTATCCGCAAATGAATTGCAACAAAATTAGCTTGATTTGTATAAACGAACCTTAAAAAATAAATTGGGTTGTACGTCGAATGGATCTTAGAATTTTAAATATTAACTGCGGCGCGGCGCGGCGGTTTCGAAAAGTGTTCTTTTTGCATCGAGTTTTACGTGATGGTGGTGAATGTGATGGTCCGCCGTTCTCCGGGCATTTTTATTTAATTACCGACCAGATAGGAAAGCATGCCGTTATACTTGGATGTCTGTCTTAAGGGGAGGGCAGCAGACTAGAAGCGGAGGACCCCACCAAGGCGAAAGTATTGAACTGTTGCCACTGCACATGCGTGACATTCTGTTTCTTACCGGATATCCCGGTTGACTCCGCCGGGTTCTGGTATTCCTGTACTTTTATTGGACCCAGCTGATCATGCATTGCACCTAGCAACACGAGCAAAGATGTTGTCCAGATAACAATTACACATATAGCTTCGCCGTCGGACTTGCACGCAATGAAGCATTTTTTCTATTTTCCATTTTTCTTTTAGTATACCAATCACTTTGGCGATTGGTGACGATCTACCATTTGAAATCGAACGCCCGGTTTTGTGTCGTCGTTAAGGGAAAAGGCATTCGACAATATAATCAAAAACGCATCACTGACCTGATTATCCAATTCAGAAATTAATTACATTTACGATCGCCGTCGGCTTTTTCAACTGGGAAGCCGAGAAAATTAATGAAACGACTTCCCAGTGAAGCCTCTTAAATTGATTAGACCGAACGCGCTTTATGGATTAGCGCCCCCCCCTCCCCCCATCCCCCGCCGGCCAGAAATTAAAACTTAAATACATTAACACCTAATTATTATATTTACGTTTTGTTTTGTGGTACAGTCATTTTTAATTAAAGAGAAAAAAATTGAGAGGGAGAGAAAGATTTTATTAAAACAGAAATTAATTGGGGTGGTATCTTGAAGACCGGGCAATTGCATTATTATGTAGAACTAAATATAAGTTAATTGCAACTCATTGGATCACCAGCACAGAAGTATATTTCCACCGCGTAAGTGTTTTCGTGTAATTATTGTTTACATTGTCCGAGTTATGTTACGCTGCTGCTCCAGGTCAATCATCTACAACAGGCAGAAGACATCCCTTGCTGCCCATGCATCCAAAAGGACCGACCAGGTCGCCACAGTATCGCTGCTCTCTGGACGACTCTTACACTAGGCCGATGACATCCCTTGCTGCCGACGTATCCAAAAGGACCGACCCCGAGGCCGAAAACATTCCTCGTTGTCATCCTTCAGCCGACATCTCGACACCAAGTTTGCCGGACTGGCATTTCCCCGCATCAATATTAAATTAATTTAAAAAACTAATAAATTTTGTATGACATTGTTTTCAAGCTCTACCTACGCCCCTGAACGGCTAACGTTAACCGCTGGATATGACACAGCGACATGGTGGAGGCGTGACAATATGAAGGACATCATCTTAAGAAAAGCCTTTATATTCGTAGCGAAATCGTCGAGAGATTACGAAACGCTATAAACATAATTCACCCCCAGCATCCCGAAAGAATTTTCCGCAAACAAATAAATCTACTAAACAAAAAACAAAAAAAAACTACAACAACGTTGAGATAGTGTCGCGGTGTAATAAGAAGAGACCATAGAAAGAGCTGATCCTGCGGAAAGCGATAAAGGCCTGGATTGATCCTTTTGTTTCGAACACTTCTGGCTGGGATGCCGCCCCTCAAGTGAGAAAACTGTGTCTAATTAAAACGGTCTTACAAGATTAAAAAAGAAAAAGAAAACGCTGCGGTTTACAACCGAAATTACTTCGTTAAATCCTGCGACGACAATTTTTGCTTTGTTTTGCTTATTTTGTAAATAAATTCTGCATTCGAGGAGTAAATAAAAAAATTCCTGCACTTAACTCAACTAAATATAATAATTAGAAAACGGTTCCTTCATTAAATTATAACCTAAAGTTGATTTCGTGGTGTAATCTTGTTGTTAGACATATACAGATCGTTCATAAATGATTGAGAGGCGCAGACGTGTTAGTAACTTCGTCATGTCACGTGGGATTACATGCAAAACACAATAACTGTCGGGTAACTGTCATCCGTCAAACGTCAATTGGTTTAGGCGGTCATCCCATTTAGGCTCTTTATTCTTTCATCAAAAAATCAAAACCAACTTGATGAACTTCTCAAGTGAACAGTCGTTAACAGCGTTAAAAGAATCTCGATGAAATCATTTACAGTGTTCTAATGTTCTCCTTCCATTCTACGGATTAAATAAATTCCTGCACTTAACTCAACTAAATATAATAATTAGAAAACGGTTCCTTCATTAAATTAAAACCTAAAGTTGATTTCGTGGTGTAATCTTGTTTGTTGTTAGACATATACAGATCGTTCATAAATGATTGAGAGGCGCAGACGTGTTAGTAACTTCGTCATGTCACGTGAGATTACATGCAAAACACTATCGGGTAACTGTCGGGTAACTGTCATCCGTCAAACGTCAATTGGTTTAGGCGGTCATCCCCTTTAGGGTCTTTATTCTTTCATCAAAAAATCAAAACCAACTTGATGAACTTCTCAAGTGAACAGTCGTTAACAGCGTTAAAAGAATCTCGATGAAATTATTTACAGTGTTCTAATGTTCTCCTTCCATTCTACGGATTAAATAAATTCCTGCACTTAACTCAACTAAATATATTAATTAGAAAACGGTTCCTTCATTAAATTAAAACCTAAAGTTGATTTCGTGGTGTAATCTTGTTGTTAGATATATACAGATCGTTCATAAATGATTGAGAGGCGCAGACGTGTTAGTAACTTCGTCATGTCACGTGAGATTACATGCAAAACACAATAACTGTCGGGTAACTGTCATCCGTCAAACGTCAATTGGTTTAGGCGGTCATCCCCTTTAGGCTCTTTATTCTTTCATCAAAAAATCAAAACCAACTTGTTGAACTTCTCAAGTGAACAGTCGTTAACAGCGTTAAAAGAATCTCGATGAAATCATTTACAGTGTTCTAATGTTCTCCTTCCATTCTACGGATTAAATAAATTCCTGCACTTAACTCAACTAAATATAATAATTAGAAAACGGTTCCTTCATTAAATTAAAACCTAAAGTTGATTTCGTGGCGTAATCTTGTTGTTAGACATATACAGATCGTTCATAAATGATTGAGAGGCGCAGACGTGTTAGTAACTTCGTCATGTCACGTGAGATTACATGCAAAACACTATCGGGTAACTGTCGAGTAACTGTCATCCGTCAAACGTCAATTGGTTTAGGCGGTCATCCCCTTTAGGCTCTTTATTCTTTCATCAAAAAATCAAAACCAACTTGATGAACTTCTCAAGTGAACAGTCGTTAACAGCGTTAAAAGAATCTCGATGAAATCATTTACAGTGTTCTAATGTTCTCCTTCCATTCTACGGATGCTCATTTTCACAAGAAACTTTCGTAGCACCCAACGCCAACAAATAAGTTTCATTTCAAATTTTTTTCTACTTTTCAGGTTCCTGTGACGAATTTTGCACGAAATTTGAGACATTTTTTTGCTTTTCGTTCGAAAAAAAAAACTGTACCTGCATACTAAAACAAAATATGTACTAGTAATCAAAAATAATTTAGGCGGACAACAGTTGAAAATCAAAGAACTATGAGTAAATAAAAATAAAACTACACATGAAACAGATACGATCAATAAAAAAACAAACAAAAAATTGAAAACAAGCGGTGCGCGAACTGAAGTCAGAACGCAGTAGCATAGAACAGAAGTCTTTGTTTTCATTTTATTGCTCCCAAATAAACAATGAAATACAAAAGTAGGCGGAAATCGAAAAGACGAAGTTCTTTTTTTACATTAAATCTTAAGTTACCTTTCAAAAGACGATGTCTCCCGTTCTAGTTGCAGTCCGTGCACAGGTTATAAGAAATGGTGCACGAACTGAAGTCAGAACGCAGTAGCACGGAATAGAACTTTCCATTTTCAATAGTTTTTGGTTTTTAGAGCTCAGTTCGTGCGTGTTGTTTGAATCACGCTGTACATGAACACAGAATCAAATCAAGATAAAATACTTTTTTGCTCCTAATCGATTGAGCAGTCGCTCAATCAAAAATCAAGTTTGTATTTTACATATCGCTATTCCGGCGGAATGGTGGAGTTTGTAGATTAAGTTCATAGATTAATTATTGGGTTCTACACTGTTTAAATCAACGTACCTTCAACCAATAAATTCGGAATTTTCATTCATTTAGAGTCATGGTAGCAGTTCAATAAATTCATTAGACTTTCGTCTCTTCTGAAAAATTTAACATTTTACAGTTATGTCATTATTCCACCGGAACAGCCATATCGTCTTTGTTTCTGATTGGCTGACCGGTACATGGCTCAAATAAGCAGTATAATGCACGCTAAGCTTTTGCTTCTTAATTTACCTCGCAGACAGCGACGTCTCAAAGTCGTACCCATTTTAGTTTCATTCCGTGCATAGGTTTTAAGGATCGGTGCACGAACCGAATTCAGAATGCTTCGGCGTAAGGCCTTTTTGCGTTTTAAAGTTCAGTCCGTGCAGTTGCTTTGTAAAACCTGAATCACACTGTGCACGAACCGAGGACAGAATGTAATGAAGTCAACAACTTTGGAACAACTTTAATTTTTCTCAAACCATCACATCCCTATTCATATCCCTTCCTTCTCGCTTAGTTTCTTGTCTTTGTTGCAGTTTTTGTGTTGGCTCGTATTTTTTTTCTTTATTTTTATTATTTATTATTTTTTCTTTATTTTAAAGAAAATGAAAGAGAAGAAAAAAGAGAGGAAAATGAGAATGCCGATCGGATCAAGCTGAGTTAAGAATACGACGTGACCTCCGACTGTGAGCGGCAACGCTATTTCACGATAGCAACATAAAAGTTGGAAATATTAACAAAAGTTATAATATACTTTAATAAATTGTTTACTATTGCAGCAACTTTTAAAAAGAAGTTAGTGAGCGGGAAGTTCAAATGCCTTTCGGTTATTCACACAGATTGCGAGGCGATTGTTTAAATGGCGTTTGCGCTAAAATAAACTCGCGCATCCCGAACGAAAAGCACGAGGAAATTAGGGAAGTTACGAGCCGATCTAAACTTAGTTTATTGACATTATAATTAACAGCCTCGGCCAACATCGTCTTCCAAAAGAGACCGGCAGGATTGAAACGATGCGACGGGACATGCAACGACCCGTACAGGAAGCTTCAAGGAATTACAATTTTTCACAGTCCATTCGAAACAGGAAATTTAAATTAAAATTAATCCAGTTTTTGTTTAACTATGTCGTCGCGTCGTCGTCAATCAAAGCAGACGAGAAGGTCAGTTCTGCTTGGGGGCATGAAAAGACCCTTTTTCTTTTTTGGAATCATGGAATCGACGTCGAAACATTCACTTTTCCGCAATTAAATCAAAATGATTTGGCTTTTTGCTTAATTACGGTTTAGTTCGAAAGCTATTGCGTTAATTGTGAATTGATTAACACCCGTGGAATTTTGATTGGCGCTTGAAATTCCGCGCGCGTATAAATGAACGCGATTGTAAACAATAATAAATTATTTTTTGGGCTTCAATTCAAAATTAAATAAAATCAATTCGCAAGGTATTTTTTTTAGATCCTTGAATTCACAGACGCCGCCCGTGCGCGTAAATTAATTAAGGACTCCACAGTCTGTTTAATTTGCGCTTTCGCAATTAAAAGAAAACTTTCAACGAATCAATTTTAATACCCGCATTAAAAAAATATTCTTTCATGGTAAGTAATTCGCGGACGTCGTCATAGTCGTGTAGTTTAGAGGTCGTCTTTCTTTCACGATTTATTCGACTGCATCATGCTTAAGTAACACCTTTTTTTCAAAAATATTTTGCCACTAACTTCCAAGGGAACTTTTTACGTGGGCTCTTTACATTTTTATTAATTGCGCTTTAGTTTTTAAAGCCACATGAAACGGAACGCGTAATTTTTCCCATTAATAAATTCTCGCGAGTTCTCTCTCGATATACTGGGTGTGCTTTATGATCGCCTGATACAAAATCTGCGCACCTTGTGTGTCGCACTATGTTACTCCGATCGCGATCGTGGCATCGTCTCCAAGTTTCCTTTTTTGTTCCTTTGTAAATGCGACACGCCGCTAGATTGCGTTTAAAACTTGTAGTAAATCTCGAAGCTCGGAAACCAAAAGAAGTTGTAAATAAGACTCGGGGAGGTTAGCACAAAAACACATTTTATGACTTTCCGCAATGCAGTCAGTGGTGAGTGGGTTACATAAGGCAAGACCTACTCTTTTAGAACACGTTAATTTATTTGGACGAACGAAAGTAGAAGCCGTAAATTAATGACGAAAACTTAAATAAATGAATCCAACAGAGCCATCTAGTGGCCGGAGTACTGTAGGCGCTAGTCTGAAACGTAGTTAACTTTTAGCTCAGAACGAGAGCTTACAATAGACAAGAACGACCAAATAGAGCTTCGAATGCCACGTAATTGGATTAATCACCACTAGAGGGGCGTCTTCTTTTCTTTCTATTGAGTTAAAGACGTAACTTAATTACAACTTTTTGCAATTCTATTTTATATATTTTTTTTAATTCAAATAGTGTTTAGTATCCTAAAAGTATTTTGCACTCAATCAGATTTACGCACATAAAAAGTATGCAATAAATAAATACATTAAAAATTTCCAAACGCGTTAAAGCACCAAAATAAAGCAGTTGTCTTAAGAATCAGGATTTTCATAGATTTAAATTAAGTATTAACATTTGTATCAAAAATTTCTCAATTTGTTGTTTTTAATTATGCTTTTATAAAATATTAATGTGTATAATAATAATAATAATAATTATTATTATTAAGTATATTATTATTAAACAATTTAAGTAGCGATATCTAAGTATATTATTATTAAACAATTTAATATCTTGCAATTGCTTTTTGACCTAACATCGCAGTAGGATTGACAAATTGAAGCTAGTTCGCCACATAATAAGATTTCCCATGCGAGGCGGCCATGCTTGCTGTCAAAGCATATGAGAATTTTAGAAAAATTGTGTGCAAATCGGTTTTGATTATAGCAGATTCCTCGAGCAGACTCTGTACAGCTGCGGCTCTGCTGACGAAGGCCCAACTAGGCCTGAAACAACTGTACAAAGCCTGCTCGAGGAATCTGCTGTAATCAAGACCGATTTGCACACAATTTTTCTATATTATTATTGTTATTAAGTCTATGACTTAGGACCCCGTTGGGCAACCCCTACAGATTTAAAAAAAATTATTATTATTAATATGGGGTCGCTAAAGCCGCTAGTCCTAACCGTTCTCGAGTTATCGAGGTTTTTGTGTAGAAAATTTCAAATTTTTTTTCCGACGATTTGGTCGGAAATTTTTCGAAAAAAAACATTTTCTCGAATCCTTTCGGAACTGATCCTATCTTATAGATCTCGACGCAGCGATTTCAAATATGGGGTCGTTTGTATCGCTAGTCCTAACCGTTCTCGAGTTATCGAGGTTTTTGTGTAGAAAATTTCAAATTTTTTTTCCGACGATTTGGTCGGAAATTTCTCGATATAAAACATTTTCTCGAATCCTTTCGGAACTGATCCTACCTTATAGATCTCGACGCGGCGATTTCAAATATGGGGTCGTTTATGCCGCTAGTCCTAACCGTTCTCGAGTTATCGAGGTTTTTGTGTAGAAAATTTCAAATTTTTTTTCCGACGATTTGGTCGGAAATTTCGAAAAACATTTTCTCGAATCCTTTCGGAACTGATCCTACCTTATAGATCTCGACGCGGCGATTTCAAATATGGGGTCGTTTATGCCGCTAGTCCTAACCGTTCTCGAGTTATCGAGGTTTTTGTGTAGAAAATTTCAAATTTTTTTCCGATGATTTGGTCGGAAATTTCTTGTTATATAAATTTTATCGAATCCTTTCGGAACTGATCCTACCTTATAGATCTCGACGCGGCGATTTCAAATATGGGGTCGTTTATGCCGCTAGTCCTAACCGTTCTCGAGTTATCGAGGTTTTTGTGTAGAAAATTTCAAATTTTTTTTCCGACGATTTGGTCGGAAATTTCTCGATAAAAAACATTTTCTCGAATCCTTTCGGAACTGATCCTACCTTATAGATCTCGACGCGGCGATTTCAAATATGGGGTCGTTTGTATCGCTAGTCCTAACCGTTCTCGAGTTATCGAGGTTTTTGTGTAGAAAATTTCAAATTTTTTTTCCGATGATTTGGTCGGAAATTTCTCGAAAAAAAACATTTTCTCGAATCCTTTCGGAACTGATCCTACCTTATAGATCTCGACGCGGCGATTTCAAATATGGGGTCGTTTATGCCGCTAGTCCTAACCGTTCTCGAGTTATCGAGGTTTTTGTGTAGAAAATTTCAAATTTTTTTTCCGACGATTTGGTCGGAAATTTCTCGAAAAAAAAACATTTTCTCGAATCCTTTCGGAACTGATCCTACCTTATAGATCTCGACGCGGCGATTTCAAATATGGGGTCGTTTATGCCGCTAGTCCTAACCGTTCTCGAGTTATCGAGGTTTTTGTGTAGAAAATTTCAAATTTTTTTTCCGATGATTTGGTCGGAAATTTCTCGAAAAAAACATTTTCTCGAATCCTTTCGGAACTGATCCTATCTTATAGATCTCGACGCGGCGATTTCAAATATGGGGTCGTTTATGCCGCTAGTCCTAACCGTTCTCGAGTTATCGAGGTTTTTGTGTAGAAAATTTCAAATTTTTTTTCCGATGATTTGGTCGGAAATTTCTCGAAAAAAAAAATTTTCTCGAATCCTTTCGGAACTGATCCTACCTTATAGATCTCGACGCGGCGATTTCAAATATGGGGTCGTTTATGCCGCTAGTCCTAACCGTTCTCGAGTTATCGAGGTTTTTGTGTAGAAAATTTCAAATTTTTTTTCCGACGATTTGGTCGGAAATTTCTCTAAATATAACATTTTCTCGAATCCTTTCGGAACTGATCCTACCTTATAGATCTCGACGCGGCGATTTCAAATATGGGGTCGTTTATGCCGCTAGTCCTAACCGTTCTCGAGTTATCGAGGTTTTTGTGTAGAAAATTTCAAATTTTTTTCCGACGATTTGGTCGGAAATTTCTCGAAAAAACATTTTCTCGAATCCTTTCGGAACTGATCCTACCTTATAGATCTCGACGCGGCGATTTCAAATATGGGGTCGTTTATGCCGCTAGTCCTAACCGTTCTCGAGTTATCGAGGTTTTTTAGTAGTAAATTTCAAATTTTTTTCCGACGATTGTGTCGTAAATTTTTCTCAAAAAAACATTTTCTCGAATCCTTTCGGAACTGATCCTATCTTATAGATCTCGACGCGGCGATTTCAAATATGGGGTCGTTTATGCCGCTAGTCCTAACCGTTCTCGAGTTATCGAGGTTTTTGTGTAGAAAATTTCAAATTTTTTTTCCGACGATTTGGTCGGAAATTTTTCGAAAAATTAAATTTTCTCGAATCCTTTCGGAACTGATCCTACCTTATAGATCTCGACGCGGCGATTTCAAATATGGGGTCGTTTATGCCGCTAGTCCTAACCGTTCTCGAGTTATCGAGGTTTTTGTGTAGAAAATTTCAAATTTTTTTTCCGACGATTTGGTCGGAAATTTCTCGATCAAAAACTTTGTCTCGAATCCTTTCGGAACTGATCCTACCTTATAGATCTCGACGCGGCGATTTCAAATATGGGGTCGTTTATGCCGCTAGTCCTAACCGTTCTCGAGTTATCGAGGTTTTTGTGTAGAAAATTTCAAATTTTTTTTCCGACGATTTGGTCGGAAATTTCTCGAAAAAAACATTTTCTCGAATCCTTTCGGAACTGATCCTACCTTATAGATCTCGACGCGGCGATTTCAAATATGGGGTCGTTTATGACGCTAGTCCTAACCGTTCTCGAGTTATCGAGGTTTTTGTGTAGAAAAATTCAAATTTTTTCCGACGATTTGGTCGGAAATTTCTCGAAAAAACATTTTCTCGAATCCTTTCGGAACTGATCCTACCTTATAGATCTCGACGCGGCGATTTCAAATATGGGGTCGTTTATGCCGCTAGTCCTAACCGTTCTCGAGTTATCGAGGTTTTTGTGTAGAAAATTTCAAATTTATTTTCCGACGATTTGGTCGGAAATTTCTCGAAAAAAAACATTTTCTCGAATCCTTTCGGAACTGATCCTACCTTATAGATCTCGACGCGGCGATTTCAAATATGGGGTCGTTTATGCCGCTAGTCCTAACCGTTCTCGAGTTATCGAGGTTTTTGTGTAGAAAATTTCAAATTTATTTTCCGACGATTTGGTCGGAAATTTCTCGAAAAAAAAAGATTTTCTCGAATCCTTTCGGAACTGATCCTACCTTATAGATCTCGACGCGGCGATTTCAAATATGGGGTCGTTTATGCCGCTAGTCCTAACCGTTCTCGAGTTATCGAGGATTTTGTGTAGAAAATTTCAAATATTTTTTCCGACGATTTTGTCGGCAATGACTCGACTACTAAATTTTTCTCGAATCCTTTCGGAACTGATCCTACCTTATAGATCTCGACGCGGCGATTTCAAATATGGGGTCGTTTATGCCGCTAGTCCTAACCGTTCTCGAGTTATCGAGGTTTTTGTGTAGAAAATTTCAAACTTTTTTCCGACGATTTGGTTGGTAATTTCTCGAAATTAAAATTTTTCTCGAATCCTTTCGGAACTGATCCTACCTTATAGATCTCGACGCGGCGATTTCAAATATGGGGTCGTTTATGCCGCTAGTCCTAACCGTTCTCGAGTTATCGAGGTTTTTGTGTAGAAAATTTCAAATTTTTTTTCCGACGATTTGGTCGGAAATTTCTCGAAAAAAAAATTTTCTCGAATCCTTTCGGAACTGATCCTACCTTATAGATCTCGACGCGGCGATTTCAAATATGGGGTCGTTTATGCCGCTAGTCCTAACCGTTCTCGAGTTATCGAGGTTTTTGTGTAGAAAATTTCAAATTTTTTTTCCGACGATTTGGTCGGAAATTTCTCGAAAAAAAAATTTTCTCGAATCCTTTCGGAACTGATCCTACCTTATAGATCTCGACGCGGCGATTTCAAATATGGGGTCGTTTGTATCGCTAGTCCTAACCGTTCTCGAGTTATCGAGGTTTTTGTGTAGAAAATTTCAAATTTTTTTTCCGACGATTTGGTCGGAAATTTCTCTCAAAAAAACATTTTCTCGAATCCTTTCGGAACTGATCCTACCTTATAGATCTCGACGCGGCGATTTCAAATATGGGGTCGTTTATGCCGCTAGTCCTAACCGTTCTCGAGTTATCGAGGTTTTTGTGTAGAAAATTTCAAATTTTTTTCCGACGATTTGGTCGGAAATTTCTCGAAAACAAACATTTTCTCGAATCCTTTCGGAACTGATCCTACCTTATAGATCTCGACGCGGCGATTTCAAATATGGGGTCGTTTGTATCGCTAGTCCTAACCGTTCTCGAGTTATCGAGGTTTTGTTGAAGAAAATTTCAAATTTTTTTCCGACGATTTGGTCGGAAATTTCTCGAAAAACATTTTCTCGAATCCTTTCGGAACTGATCCTACCTTATAGATCTCGACGCGGCGATTTCAAATATGGGGTCGTTTATGCCGCTAGTCCTAACCGTTCTCGAGTTATCGAGGTTTTTGTGTAGAAAATTTAAAATTTTTTTTCCGACGATTTGGTCGGAAATTTCTCGAAAATAAACATTTTCTCGAATCCTTTCGGAACTGATCCTACCTTATAGATCTCGACGCGGCGATTTCAAATATGGGGTCGTTTATGCCGCTAGTCCTAACCGTTCTCGAGTTATCGAGGTTTTTGTGTAGAAAATTTCAAATTTTTTTTCCGCCGATTTGTGAGGATATTTTTCGAAAACATACATTTTCTCGAATCCTTTCGGAACTGATCCTGCCTTATAGATCTCGACGCGGCGATTTCAAATATGGGGTCGTTTATGCCGCTAGTCCTAACCGTTCTCGAGTTATCGAGGTTTTTGTGTAGAAAATTTCAAATTTTTTCCGACGATTTGGTCGGAAATTTCTCGAAAAAACATTTTCTCGAATCCTTTCGGAACTGATCCTACCTTATAGATCTCGACGCGGCGATTTCAAATATGGGGTCGTTTATGCCGCTAGTCCTAACCGTTCTCGAGTTATCGAGGTTTTTGTGTAGAAAATTTCAAATTTTTACGATTTGGTCGGAAATTTCTCGAAAAAAAACATTTTCTCGAATCCTTTCGGAACTGATCCTACCTTATAGATCTCGACGCGGCGATTTCAAATATGGGGTCGTTTATGCCGCTAGTCCTAACCGTTCTCGAGTTATCGAGGTTTTTGTGTAGAAAATTTCAAATTTTTTTTCCGACGATTTGGTCGGAAATTTCTCGAAAAAAAAAATTTTCTCGAATCCTTTCGGAACTGATCCTACCTTATAGATCTCGACGCGGCGATTTCAAATATGGGGTCGTTTATGCCGCTAGTCCTAACCGTTCTCGAGTTATCGAGGTTTTTGTATAAAATTTCAAATTTTTTCCGACGATTTGGTCGGAAATTTCTCGTTGAAAAACATTTTCTCGAATCCTTTCGGAACTGATCCTACCTTATAGATCTCGACGCGGCGATTTCAAATATGGGGTCGTTTATGCCGCTAGTCCTAACCGTTCTCGAGTTATCGAGGTTTTTGTGTAGAAAATTTCAAATTTTTTTTCCGACGATTTGGTCGGAAATTTCTCGAAAAAAAACATTTTCTCGAATCCTTTCGGAACTGATCCTACCTTATAGATCTCGACGCGGCGATTTCAAATATGGGGTCGTTTATGGCGCTAGTCCTAACCGTTCTCGAGTTATCGAGGTTTTTGTGTAGAAAATTTAAAATTTTTTTTTCCGACGATTTGGTCGGAAATTTTTCGATAAAATATCATTTTCTCGTATCCTTTCGGAACTGATCCTACCTTATAGATCTCGACGCGGCGATTTCAAATATGGGGTCGTTTGTATGGCTAGTCCTAACCGTTGTGGTGTTATCGTGGTTTTTGTGTAGTAATTTTCATATTTTTTTTTCCACGACGATTTGGTCGGAAATTTCTCGAAAAAAACATTTTCTCGAATCCTTTCGAACTGATCCTACCTTATAGATCTCGACGCGGCGATTTCAAATATGGGGTCGTTGTATGCCGCTAGTCCTAACCGTTCTCGAGTTATCGAGGTTTTTGTGTAGAAAATTTCAAATTTTTTCCGACGATTTGGTCGGAAATTTCTCGAAAAAAACATTTTCTCGAATCCTTTCGGAACTGATCCTACCTTATAGATCTCGACGCGGCGATTTCAAATATGGGGTCGTTTATGCCGCTAGTCCTAACCGTTCTCGAGTTATCGAGGTTTTGGTGTAGAAAATTTCAAATTTTTTTTCCGACGATTTGGTCGGAAATTTCTCGAAAAAAAAACATTTTCTCGAATCCTTTCGGAACTGATCCTACCTTATAGATCTCGACGCGGCGATTTCAAATATGGGGTCGTTTATGCCGCTAGTCCTAACCGTTCTCGAGTTATCGAGGTTTTTGTGTAGAAAATTTCAAATTTTTTTACCGACGATTTGGTCGGAAATTTCTCGAAAAAAAAATTTTCTCGAATCCTTTCGGAACTGATCCTACCTTATAGATCTCGACGCGGCGATTTCAAATATGGGGTCGTTTATGCCGCTAGTCCTAACCGTTCTCGAGTTATCGAGGTTTTTGTGTAGAAAATTTCAAATTTTTTTTCCGATGATTTGGTCGGAAATTTCTCGAAAAAAAAATTTTCTCGAATCCTTTCGGAACTGATCCTACCTTATAGATCTCGACGCGGCGATTTCAAATATGGGGTCGTTTATGCCGCTAGTCCTAACCGTTCTCGAGTTATCGAGGTTTTTGTGTAGAAAATTTCAAATCTTTTTTCCGATGATTTGGTCGGAAATTTCTCGAAAAAAACATTTTCTCAGAATCCTTTCGGAACTGATCCACCTTATAGATCTCGACGCGGCGATTTCAAATATGGGGTCGTTTATGTATCGCTGGTCTAACCGTTCTCGAGTTATCGAGGTTTTTGTGTAGAAAATTTCAAATTTTTTTCCGACGATTTGGTCGGAAATTTCTCGAAAAAACATTTTCTCGAATCCTTTCCGGAACTGATCCTACCTTTATAGATCTCGACGCGGCGATTTCAAATATGGGGTCGTTTGTGCCGCTAGTCCTAACCGTTCTCGAGTTATCGAGGTTTTTGTGTAGAAAATTTCAAATTTTTCCGACGATTTTGGTCGGAAATTTCTCGAAAAAAAAATTTTCTCGAATCCTTTCGGAACTGATCCTACCTTATAGATCTCGACGCGGCGATTTCAAATATGGGGTCGGTTATGCCGCTAGTCCCAACCGTTCTCGAGTTATCGAGGTTTTGTGTAGAAAATTTCAAATTTTTTTTTCCGACGATTTGGTCGGAAATTTCTCGAAAAAACATTTTCTCGAATCCTTTCGGAACTGATCCTACCTTATAGATCTCGACGCGGCGATTTCAAATATGGGGTCGTTTATGCCGCTAGTCCCAACCGTTCTCGAGTTATCGAGGTTTTTGTGTAGAAAATTTCAAATTTTTTTCCGACGATTTGGTCGGAAATTTCTCGAAAAAACATTTTCTGTCCTTTCGGAACTGATCCTACCTTATAGATCTCGACGCGGCGATTTCAAATATGGGGTCGTTTATGCCGCTGGTCCTAACCGTTCTCGAGTTATCGAGGTTTTTGTGTAGAAAATTTCAAATTTTTTTCCGACGATTTGGTCGGAAATTTCTCGAAAAAACATTTTCCTCGAATCCTTTCGGAACTGATCCCTACCTTATAGATCTCGACGCGGCGATTTCAAATATGGGGTCGTTCATGCCGCTAGTCCCAACCGTTCTCGAGTTATCGAGGTTTTCGTGTAGAAAAATTTCAAATTTTTTCCGACGATTTGGTCGGAAATTTCTCGAAAAAACATTTTCTCGAATCCTTTCGGAACTGATCCCACCTTATAGATCTCGACGCGGCGATTTCAAATATGGGGTCGTTTGTATCGCTAGTCCTAACCGTTATCGAGTTATCGAGGTTTTTGTGCAGAAAATTTCAAATTTTTTTTCCGACTATTTGTTAGGAAATTTATACAAAAAAAAAATTTTATCGTATCCTTTTGGAACTTATCCTCTCTTTTAGTTCTAGACGCGGCGATTTCAAATATGGGGTCGTTTGTATCGCTAGTCCCAACCGTTCTCGAGTTATCGAGGTTTTGTGTAGAAAATTTCAAATTTTTTTCCGACGATTTGGTCGGAAATTTCTCGAAAAAAACATTTTCTCGAATCCTTTCGGAACTGATCCTACCTTATAGATCTCGACGCGGCGATTTTCAAATATGGGGTTCGTTTATGCCGCTAGTCCTAACTGTTCTCGAGTTATCGAGGTTTTTGTGTAGAAAATTTCAAATTTTTTTCCGACGATTTGGTCGAAATTTTTCGAAAAAACATTTTCTCGAATCCTTTCGGAACTGATCCTACCTTATAGATCTCGACGCGGCGATTTCAAATATGGGGTCGTTTATGCCGCTAGTCCTAACCGTTCTCGAGTTATCGAGGTTTTGTGTAGAAAATTTCAAATTTTTTCCGACGATTTGGTCGGAAATTTCGAAAAAAACCATTTTCTTGAATCCTTTCGGAACTGATCCTACCTTATAGATCTCGACGCGGCGATTTCAAATATGGGGTCGTTTATGCCGCTAGTCCTAACCGTTCTCGAGTTATCGAGGTTTTGTGTAGAAAATTTCAAATTTTTTCCGACGATTTGGTCGGGAAATTTCTCGATAAAAATCATTTTCTCGAATCCTTTCTGAACTGATCCTACCTTATAGATCTCGACGCGGCGATTTCAAATATGGGGTCGTTTATGCCGCTAGTCCTAACCGTTCTCGAGTTATCGAGGTTTTTGTGTAGAAATTTCAAATTTTTTCCGACGATTTGGTCGGAAATTTCTCGAAAAAACATTTTCTCGAATCCTTTCGGAACTGATCCCACCTTATAGATCTCGACGCGGCGATTTCAAATATGGGGTCGTTTATGCCGCTAGGTCCTAACCGTTCTCGAGTTATCGAGGTTTTGTGTAGAAAATTTCAAATTTTTTTCCCGACGATTTGGTCGGAAAATTTCTCGAAAAACATTTTCTCGAATCCTTTTCGGAACTGATCCTACCTTATAGATCTCGACGCGGCGATTTCAAATATGGGGTCGCGTTTGTCGCTAGTCCCAACCGTTCTCGAGTTATCGAGGTTTTTGTGTAGAAAAATTTCAAATTTTTTCCGACGATTTGGTCGGAAATTTCTTCGAAAAAAACATTTTCTCGAATCCTTTCGGAACTGATCCTACCTTATAGATCTCGACGCGGCGATTTCAAATATGGGGGTCGTTTTATGCCGCTAGTCCTAACCGTTCCTTTCAGAGTTATCGAGGTTTTTGTGTAGAAAATTTCAAATTTTTTTCCGACGATTTGTCGTGGAAAATTTCTCGAAAGAAAAACATTTTCCTCGAATCTTTTCGGAACTGATCCTACCTTATAGATCTCGACGCGGCGATTTCAAATATGGGGTCGTTTGTATGCGCTAGTCCCAACCGTTCTCGAGTTATCGAGGTTTTTGTGTAGAAAATTCAAATTTTTTTTTCCGACGATTTGGTCGGAAATTTTCGAAAAAACATTTTCTCGAATCGCTTTCGGAACTGATCCTACCTTATAGATCTCGACGCGGCGATTTCAAATATGGGGTCGTTTATGGCGCTTTCAGGTCCCTAACCGTTCTCGAGTTATCGAGGTTTTTAGAAAATTAAATTTTTTTCCGACGATTTGGTCAAATTTCTCGAAAAAAAAACATATTCTCGAATCCTTTCGGAACTGATCCTACCTTATAGATCTCGACGCGGCGATTTCAAATATGGGGTCGTTTTTATCGCTAGTCCTCAACTGTTCTCGAGTTATCGAGGTTTTTTGTGTAGAAAATTTCAAATTTTTTTCCGACGATTTGGTCGGAAATTTTCTCGAAAAAACATTTTCTCGAATCCTTTCTGGAACTGATCCTACCTTATAGATCTCGACGCGGCGATTTCAAATATGGGGTCGTTTATCGCTACCCGCTAGTCCTAACCGTTCTCGAGTTATCGAGGTTTTCGTGTGTAGAAAATTTCAAATTTTTTTCCGGACGATTTGGTCGGAAATTTCGAAAAAACATTTTCTGAATCCTTTCGGAACTGATCCTACCTTATAGATCTCGACGCGGCGATTTCAAATATGGGGTCGTTTGTATCGCTAGTCCTAACCGTTCTCGAGTTATCGAGGTTTTTGTGTAGAAAATTTCAAATTATTTTCCGGCGATTTGGTCGGAACTTTCTCGAAAAACATTTTCTCGAATCCTTTCGGAACTGATCCTACCTTATAGATCTCGACGCGGCGATTTCAAATATGGGGTCGTTTATTCCGCTAGTCCTAACCGTTCTCGAGTTATCGAGGTTTTTGTGTAGAAAATTTCAAAATTTTTTTGCGACGTTTTGGTCTGTAATTTCTTGAAATAATACATTTTCTCGAATCCTTTCGGAACTGATCCTACCTTATAGATCTCGACGCGGCGATTTCAAATATGGGGTCGTTTATACCGCTAGTCCTAACCGTTCTCGAGTTATCGAGGTTTTGCAGAAAATTTCAAATTTTTTCCGACGATTTGGTCGGAAATTTCTCGAAAAACATTTTCTCGAATCCTTTCGGAACTGATCCTACCTTATAGATCTCGACGCGGCGATTTCAAATATGGGGTCGTTTATGCCGCTAGTCCTAACCGTTCTCGAGTTATCGAGGTTTTGTGTAGAAAATTTCAAATTTTTTCCGATGATTTGGTCGGAAATTTCTCGAAAAAACATTTTCTCGAATCCTTTCGGAACTGATCCTACCTTATAGATCTCGACGCGGCGATTTCCAAATATGGGGTCGTTTATGCCGCTAGTCCTAACCGTTCTCGAGTTATCGAGGTTTTGTGTAGAAAATTTCAAATTTTTTCCGACGATTTGGTCGGAAATTTCTCGAAAAAAACATTTTCTCGAACCTTTCGGAACTGATCCTACCTTATAGATCTCGACGCGGCGATTTCAAATATGGGGTCGTTTATGCCGCTAGTCCTAACCGTTCTCGAGTTATCGAGGGTTTTTGTGTAGAAAATTTCAAATTTTTCCGACGATTTGGTCGGAAATTTTCTCGAAAAAAACATTTTCTCGAACACTTTTTCGGAACTGATCCTACCTTATAGATCTCGACGCGGCGATTTCAAATATGGGGTCGTTTATCTGCCGCTAGTCCTAACCGTTCTCGAGTTATCGAGGTTTTTGTGTAGAAAATTTCAAATTTTTTTTCCGACAGATTTGGTCGGAAATTTCTCGAAAAAACATTTCTCTCGAATCCTTTCTGGAACTGATCCTACCTTATAGATCTCGACGCGGCGATTTCAAATATGGGGTCGTTTATGCCGCTAGGTCTCTAACTGTTCTCAAGTTATCTGAGGTTTTGTGTAGAAAATTTCAAATTTTTTTCGCGACGATTTGGTCCGGAAATTCTCTCGAAAAAAAACATTTTCTCGAAGATCCTTTCGGAACTGATCCTACCTTATAGATCCTCGACGCGGCGATTTCAAAATAATATGGGGTCGTTTATGCCATGCTAGTCCTAACCGTTCTCGAGTTATCGAGGTTTTTGTGTAGAAAATTTCAAATTTTTTTCCGACGATTTGGTCGGAAATTTGCTCGAAAAACATTTTCTCGAATCCTTTCGGAACTGATCCTACCTTATAGATCTCGACGCGACGATTTCAAATATGGGGTCGTTTGCATCGCTAGTCCTAACCGTTCTCGAGTTATCGAGGTTTTTGTGTAGAAAATTTCAAATTTTTTTCCGGACGATTTGAGTCGGAAATTTTTCGAAAAAAAAACATTTTCTCGAATCCTTTCGGAGACTGGATCCTACCTTATAGATCTCGACGCGGCGATTTCAAATATGGGGTCGTTTTAATGCCGCTACAACTAGTCCTAACCGTTCTTTCTGAGTTATCGAGGTTTTTGTGTAGAAAATTTCAAATTTTTTTCCGACGATTTGGTCGGAAATTTTCGAAAAAATTTTCTCGAATCCTTTCGGAACTGATCCTACCTTATAGATCTCGACGCGGCGATTTCTCAAATATGGGGTCGTTTATGCCGCTAGTCCTAACCGTTCCTCACCGAGTTATCGAGGTTTTGTGTAGAAAATTTCAAATTTTTTTTCCGACGATTTGTCGGAAATTTCTCGAAAAAACATTTTATCGAATCCTTTCTGAACTGATCATACCTTATATATCTCGACTATGATATTTCTAATATGGGGTAGTTTGTATCGCTAGTCATAACCGTTCTCGATTTATCGAGGTTTTTGTGTAGAAAATTTCAAATTTTTTTCCCGACGATTTGGTCAGGAAATTCTCTCGAAAAAACATTTTCTCGAATCGCTTTCGGAACTGATCCTACCTTTATAGATCTCGACGCGGCGATTTCAAATATAATTGGTCGTTTATGCCGCTGGCTCCTAACCGTTCTCGAGTTATCGAGGTTTTGTGTAGCGAAAATTTCAAATTTTTTCCGACGATTTGGTCGGAAATTTTTCGAAAAACATTTTCTCTGAATCCTTTCGGAACTGATCCTACCTTATAGATCTCGACACGCGGCGATTTCAAATATGGGGTCGTTTATGCGGCGCTAGTCCTAACCGTTCTCGAGTTATCGAGGTTTTGTGTAGAAAATTTCAAATTTTTTCCGACGATTTGGTCGGAAATTTCTCGAAAAAAACATTTTCTCGAATCCTTTCGGAACTGATCCTACCTTATAGATCTCGACGCGGCGATTCAAATATGGGGTCGTTTATTCGCGCGCTAGTCCTAACCGTTCTCCGAGTTATCGAGGTTTTGTGTAGAAAATTTCAAATTTTTTTCCGACGATTTGGTCAGGAAATTTTCAAAAAACAATTTTCCTCGAACTTTTCGGAACTGATCCTACCTTATAGATCTCGACGCGGCGATTTCAAATATGGGGTCGTTTATGTATCGCTAATGATCCCAACTGTTCTCGCGAGTTATCGAGGTTTTTGCATGTAGAAGAATTTCCAAATTTTTTTCCGACGATTTGGTCGGAAATTTTCGAAAAAAACATTTTCTCAGAGACTCAGCTCGGAACCGATCCGGTGCGCCTTAGGATCTCCAGACGCGGCGATTTCAAATATGGGGTCGTTTGTATCGCTAGTCCCTAACCGTTCTCGAGTTATCGAGGTTTTTGTGTAGAAAATTTCAAAATTTTTTCCGACGATTTGGTCGGAAATTTCTCGAAAAACATTTTCTCGAATCCTTCTCAGGAACTGATCCTACCTTATAGATCTCGACTTTGGCGGCGATTTCAAATATGGGTCGTTTATGCCGCTAGTCCCTAACCGTTCTCGAGTTATCGAGGTTTGTGTATGAAAATTTCCCAAATTTTTTTCCGACACGATTTGGGTCGGAAATTTCTCGAAAAAACATTTTCCTGAATCCTTTCGGAACTGATCCCACCTTATAGATCTCGACGCGGCGATTTCCAGAAAAATATGGGGTCTGATTTGTATCGCCTAGTCCTAACCCCGTTCTCTGAGTTATCGAGGTTTTTGTGTAGAAAATTTCAAATCTTTTTTCCGACGATTTGGTCAGGAAATTCTCCTGAAAAAAACATTTTCTCGAATCGCTTTCGGAACTGATCCTACCTTTATAGATCTCGACGCGGCGATTTCAAATATGGGGTCGTTTATGCCGCTGGTCCCAACCGGTTCTCGAGTTATCGAGGTTTTTGTGTAGAAAATTTCAAATTTTTTTTCCGACGATTTGGTCGGAAATTTCTCGAAAAACATTTTGCTCGAATCCCTTTTCGGAACTGATCCTACCTTATAGATCTCGACGCGGCGATTTCAAATATGGGGTCGTTTATATCGCTGAGTCCTAACCTGTTCTCGAGTTATCGAGGTTTTACGGTGTAGAAAATTTCAAATTTTTTTCCGACGATTTGGTCGGAATTTTCTCGAAAAACGTTTTCCTTCGAACCGCACTTCGGAACCCCTGATCCTACCTTATAGATCTCGACGCGGCGATTTCAAATATGGGGTCAGTTTGTATGCCGCTGAAAAGTCCCAACCGTTCTCGAGTTATCGAGGTTTTAGTGTAGAAAATTTCAAATTTTTTTTCCGAGGTTTTGGTCGGAAATTTCTCGAAAAAAAACGTTTTCTCGAATCCTTTGGAACTGATCCTATCTTATAGATCTCGACCGCGCGGCGATTTCAAATATGGGGTCGTTTATGCCGCTAGTCCCAACCGTTCCTCAGAGTTATCGAGGTTTTTGTGGAAAATTTCAAATTTTTCCGACGATTTGAAATTGCGGAAATTTCTCTGAAAAACATTTTCTCGAACTCTTTCGGAACTGATCCCACGCCTTATAGATCTCGACGCGGCGATTTCAAATATGGGGTCGTTTATGCCAATACGCTAGTCCTAACCGTTCTCGAGTTATCGAGGTTTTTGTGTAGAAAATTTCAAATTTTTTTCCGATGATACGTTGGTCGGAAATTTCTCGAAAAAACATTTTCTCGAATCCTTTCGGAACTGATCCTAGTCTTTATAGATCTCGACGCGCGCGATTTCAAATATCGCGGGTCGTTCATGTATTTTGCCGCCGCTAGTCCCAACCGTTCTCGAGTTATCGAGGTGTTTTGTGTAGAAGAATTTCAAATTCTTTTTTTCCGACGATTTGGTCGGAAATTTCTTGAAAAAAGCATTTCTCGAGTCCTTTCGGAACTGATCCTATCTTATAGATCTCGGGACGCGGCGATTTCAAATATGGGGTCGTTTAGTGCCAGGCTAGTCCCAACCGTTCTCGAAGGGTTATCGAGGTTTTTGTGTAGAAAAATTTCAAATTTTTTCTCCGACGATTTGGTCGGAAATTTCTCGAAACCGAAAAAAAATTTTCTCGAATCCTTTCAGAACTGGATCCTATCTTATAGATCTCGACGCGGCGATTTCAAATATGGGGTCGTTTATGCCGCTAGTAATAACCGTTCTCGATTTATCGAGGTTTTTGTGTAGAAAATTTCTAAATTTTTCCGACGATTTGGTCGGAAATTTCTTCGAAAAAACATTTTCTCGAACTTTTCGAACTGATCCTACCTTATAGATCTCGACGCGGCGATTTCAAATATGGGGTCGTTTATCGCATAGTCCCAACCGTTCTCGAGTTATCGAGGTTTTTGTGTAGAAAATTTCAAATTTTTTTTCCGACGGATTTGGTCGGAAATTTCTTCGAAAAAAAAACATTTTCTCGAATCCTTTCGGAACTGATCCTACCCTTATAGATCTCGACGCGGCGATTTCAAATATGGGGTCGTTTATTGCCAGCTGAAAAGTGATCTAACCGTTCTCGAAGTTATCGAGGTTTTTGTGTAGAAAATTTCAAATTTTTTCCAAAACGATTTGGTCGGAAATTTCTCGAAAAAAATTTTCTCGAACTTTCGGAACTGATCCTACCTTTATAGATCTCGACGCGGCGATTTCAAATATGGGGTCGTTTGTACTTGTCTTCGCTAGTCCTAACCGTTCTCGAGTTATCGAGGTTTTGTGTGTAGGAAAATTTCAAATTTTTTCCGACGATTTGGTCGGAAATTTTCGAAAAAACGTTTTCGAACTACGCTTTCGAACTTGATCCGTACTCTTTATAGATCTCGACGCGGCGATTTCAAATATGGGGTCGTTTTATGCCGCTAGTCCTAACCGTTCTCGAGTTATCGAGGTTTTTGTGTAGAAAAATTTCAAATTTTTTTCCGACGATTTGGTCGGAAATTTCTGAAAAAAGCATTTTCTCGAACTTTTCAGAACTGATCCTACCTTATAGATCTCGGGACGCGGCGATTTCCAAATATCGCGGAGGTCTAACATCATCGTTTATGCCGCTGAAAGTCCCAACCGTTCTCGAGTTATCGAGGTTTTTGTGTAGAAAATTTCAAATTTTTTTTCCGATGATTTGGTCGGAAATTTCTCGAAAAAAAACATTTTCTCGAATCCTTTCGGAACCATTGCAGTCAGTCTACCTTATAGATCTGCGACGCGGCGATTTCAAATATGGGGGTCGTTTATGCCGCTGAAGTCCCTAACCGTTCTTCGGAGTTATCGAGTAGTTTTTGTAGTAGAAAATTTCAAATTTTTTCCGACGATTTGGTCGTGAAATTTCCCTCGAAAAAGCATTTTCCTCGAATCCTTTCGGAACTGATCCTACCTTATAGATCTCTGGACGCAGGCGATTTCTCAAATATGGATTAACTGTTTATGCCGCTAGTCCCAACCGGAATTCTCGAGAGTTATCGAGGTTTTTGTGTGTAGAAAATTTCAAATTTTTTTCCGATGATTTGTCCGTGAAATTTCTCGAAAAAAAAATTTTCTCGAATCCTTTTTTTCAGGAACTGATCCTACTCTTATAGATCTCATTTTTACGCGGCGATTTCAAATATGGAGGTCACGCGTTTATGCCGCTAGTTCCCAACCGTTCTCGGAGTTATCGAGGTTTTTGTGCTAGAAAAATTTCAAATTTTTTTTCCGATGATTTGGTCGGAAATTTCTCGAAAAAAACATTTTCTCGAATCCTCTTTCGGAACTGATCCTACCTTATAGATCTCTGACGCGGCGGGATTTCAAATATGGGGTCGTTTGTATGCCGGGGTTAGTCCTAACCGTTCTCGAGTTATCGGGAGGTTTTTGTGTAGAAAATTTCAAATTTTTCTTCCGACGATTTGGTCGGAAATTTTCTCGAAAAAACATTTTCTCTGGAACATCCTTTCGGAACTGATCCCACCTTATAGATCTCGACGCGGCGATTTCAAATATGGGGTCGTTTATGCCAGTTAGTCCTAACTGTCTCGGAGTTATCGAGGTTTTTGTGTAGAAAATTTCCAAATTTTTTTCCGACAGATTTTGGTCGGAAATTTCTCGAAAAACATTTTCTCGAACTCTTTCTCGAACTGATCCTACCTTGATAGATCTCTGACGCGGGCGATTTCCGGCAAATATGGGGTCGTTTATGCCGCTAGTCCCAATCCGTTCCTCGAGTTACGCTCGAGGAATTTTTGTGTAGAAAAATTTTCAAATCTTTTTTTTCCGATGATTTGGTCAGGAAATTTCTCGAAAAAAAATTTTCTCGAATCCTTTCTCTGGAACTGATCCTACCCTTATATGATCTCGGACGCGGCGATTTCAAATATGGGGTCGTTTATGCCGCTAGTCCTAACCGTTCTCGGAGTTATCGAGGGACTTTTGTGTAGAAAATTTCAAATTTTTTTCGCGACGATTTGGTCGGAAATTTCTCGAAAAAAAAAACATTTTCTCCGAACTTTTCGGAACCGATCCTACAACTTATAGATCTCGACGCGGCGATTTCCAAATATGGGGGTCGTTTATGCCCGCTAAAGTCCTAACCGTCTTCTCGAGGAAGGTTATCGAGGTTTTTGTGTAGAAAAATTCTCAAATTTTTTTCCGACGATTTGGTCGGAAATTTTTTCTGAAAAAACATTTTCCTCCGAACTCTTTCGGAACTGATCCTACCTTATAGAATCTCGACGTTGGGCGATTTCAAATATCGCGGTCGTTTATGCCGCTAGTCCTAACCGTTCTCAGGAGTTATCGAGGTTTTTTGTGTAGAAAATTTCAAATTTTTTCCGATGATTTGGTCGGAAATTTTTCGAAAAAAATTTTCCTCGAAACGCTTTCGGAACTGATCACTACCTTATAGATCTCTGACGCGGCGATTTCCAAATATGGGGGTCGTTTATTGCCAGTCTAGTCCCAACCTCGTTCTCGAGTTATCGAGGGTTCTTTTGTGTAGAAAATTTCAAATTTTTTTCCGAACGATTCTGAGAATTCGGAAATTCCTCGAAAAAAAAATTTTCCTTCGAATTTAACTTTCGGAACGCTGATCCTACCTTTATAGATCTCGACGCGGCGATTTCAAATAGGGGGTCGAACAAGCCGCTAGTCCTAACCGAATTCCTCAGAGTTATCGAGGTTTTTGTGTAGAAAAATTTCAAATTTTTTCCGACGATTTGGTCGGAAATTTCCTCGAAAAAAACATTTTCTAAAGAATCCTTTCTCTCGGAACTGATCAGAGTCCACCTTATATGATCTCGACGCTTTGGCATGATTTCAAATATGCAGGGTCGTTTTATGCCGCTTAGTCCCAACTGTTCTCGAAGTTATCGAGGTTTTTGGTAGAAAATTTCAAATTTTTTTTCCGACGATTTGGTCGGAAATTTCGAAAAAACAATTTTCTCGAGGCGATCCTTTCGGAACTGATCCTATCTTATAGATCTCGGACGCAGATTTCGAATATGGGGTCGTTTATGGCGCTAGTCCAAACTGAGTCTATGGATCGAGTTATCGAGGGTTTTGTGTAAAATTCCAAATTTTTTTCCGACGATTTGTCGGAAATTGCTGGAAAAAAAACGGGGTCTCGAACTTTCGGCGCAGATCGCTTCCATGGATACCTTGACGTGGCGATTTCAAATATGGGTCTGCTTTATGCCGCTAGTCCTAACCGTTCTCGAGTTATCGAGGTTGCTTTGTGTAGAAGAATTTCAAATCTTTTTTCCGACGATTTTGGTCAGGAAATTTCTCGAAAAAAGCAAAAATTTTTCTCGAACTTTCGGAACTGATCCTACTCTTATAGATCTCGACGCGCGCGATTTTCAAATATGGGGTCGTTTATGCCGCTAGTCCCAATTCTTCGTTCTCGAGTTATCGAGGTTTTTGTAGCAAAAATTTTCAAATTTTTTCGCGACGATTTGGGGTCGGAAATTTTTCGAAAAAAACATTTTCCTCGAATCCTTTCGGAACTGATCCTACCTTATAGATCTCGGCACGTATGGCGGGTATATTTCAAATATGGGGTCGTTTGTAGCGCTAGTCCTAACCGTTCCGAGTTATCGAGGTTTTTGTGTAGAAAATTTCAGAATTTTTTTTCCGACGATTGAAGATGGTCGGAAATTTCTCGAAAAAAATTTTCTCGAATTCTCTTCGGAACTGATCCTACCTCATAGATCCTGACGGCGATTTCAAATATGGGGTCGTTTATGCCGCTAGTCCTAATCGTTATTCTCGAGTTATCGAGGCTTTTTGTGTAGAAAATTTCAAATTTTTTTCCGACGATTTGGTCGGAAATTTCTCGAAAAAAACATTTTCTCTAGGAGATACACTTTTCGAACTGATCCTACCTGGAATAGGATCTCCGACGCGGCGATTTCAAGGATTTCTAAATATGGGTCGTTCTTATGCCAAGGTCTAACCGTAACCGTTCTCGAGGTTATCGAGGTTTTGTGTGTATGAAAAATTTCAAATTTTTTTCCGATGATTTACAGTTCGGAAATTTCCTCGAAAAAAATTTTCCTCGAACTTTTGCTCGAAACTGATCCTACCTTATAGGATCTCGACGCGGCGATTTCAAATATGTGGGGTCGTTTATGCCGCTAGTCCTAAATCCGTTCTCGAGTTATCGAGCGTTTTGTGCTAGAAAATTTCAAATTCTTTTTTCCGACGATTTGGTCGGAAATTTCTCGAAAAAAAACATTTTCTCGAGATCCTTTCGGAACTGATCCTACCTTATGCATAGATCTCGACGCGACGATTTCAAATATGGGGTCGTTAATGCCGCAAGTCCTAACCGTTCTCGGGAGTTATCGAGGTTTTTTCGTGTAGAGAAATTTCAAATTTTTTGCCGACGATGATTTGGTCGGAAATTTCTCGAAAAAAAACATTTTCTCAGAACTCTTCGGAACTGATCCTACCTTATAGATCTCGACGCAGCGATTTCAAATATGCAGGGTCGTTTATGCCAAGCTAGTCCCAACACGTTCTCCGGAGTTATCGAGGTGTTTCTGTGTGTAGAAAATTTCAAATTTTTTCCGACGATTTTGTCGGAAATTTCTGAAAAAAACATTTTCTCGAATCGCTTTCTGGAACTGATCCTAAAAGAAACGCCTTATAGATCTCGGACGCGGCGATTTCAAAATATGGGGTCGTTTATGCGGCTAGTCCTATCCGTTCTGGAGATTTCGAGGTTTTTGTGTAGAAAATTTCAAATTTTTTTCCGATGATTTGGTCGTGGAAATTTCTGAAAAAATTTTCCTCGAACTCGGAACTGATCCCACCAGGATCCTCGACGCGGCGATTTCAACATGGGTCAGCTTTATGCCGCTAGTCCCAACTGTTCTCGAGTTACTGAGGTTTTGTAGAAAATTTCAAATTTTTTCCGACGATTTGAAGGAAATTTCGAAAAATTTTCGAGATCCTTTCTCGGAACTGATCCTACCTTATAGATCTCGACGCGGCGATTTCAAATATGGGTCGCGTTCATGCCGCTAGTCCCAACCGTTCTCGAGGTTATCGAGAAGTTTTGTAGAAAATTTCAAATTTTTTCGCGCGATGATTTGGTCGGAAATTTCTCGAAAAAACATTTTCCTCGAACTCTCTTCGGAACTGATCCTACCTGGCTTATAGATCCGACGCGGCGATTTCCAAATATAATGTTTCAATGCCGGCTAGTCCTAACCGTTCATTCGAGTTATCGAGGTTTTGTGTAGAAAAAATTTCAAATTTTTTTCCGACGATTTTAGTCAGGTGCGGAAATTTCTCGAAAAACGAAAATTTTCTCGAATCCTTTTCGGAACTGATCCTACCTTATAGATCTCGACGCGGCGATTTCAAATATGGGGTCGTTTGTATCGCTAGTCCTAACCGTTCTCGGAGTTATCGAGGTTTTTGTGTAGAAAATTTCAAATTTTTTTCCGACAGATTGTCGGAAATTTCCTCGAAAAAAACATTTTCTCGAATCGCTTTTCGGAACTGATCTCTACCTTATAGATCTCGACGCAAGCGATTTCAAATATGGGGTCGTTTTATGCTTGTGCTAGTCCTAACCGTTCTCAGGAGTTATCGAGGTTTTTGTGTAGAAAAATTTCAAATTTTTTTCCGACGATTTGAAAGTCGGAAATTTCTCGAAAAACATTTTCTTGAATCCTTTCTGGAACTGATCGACCTTATAGAATTCTCTGACGCGGCGAATTTTCAAATATGGGGTCGTTTATGCCGCTAGTCCCAACCGATTCTCGAGTTCATCGAGGTTTTTTTTGTGTAGAAAATTTCAAATTTTTTTCCGATGATTTGGTCGGAAATTTCTCCGAAAAAATTTTCTCGAATCCTTTCGGAACTGATCCTACCTTTATAGATCTCCGACGCGGCGATTTCAAATAGCAGGGTCCCGTTTTATGCCGTTGAGTCCCAACTTCGCGTTCTCGAGTTATCCGAGGTTTTGTGTGTAGAAAATTTTCAAATTTTTTTTCCTGGACGATTTGGTCGTAAAATTTCTCGAAAAACATTTTCTCCGAAGATCCTTTCGAACTGATCCTACCTTATAGATCTCGACGCGGCGATTTCAAATATGGGAGGTCGTTTGTATGTCGCTAGTCCTAACCGTTCTCGAGTTATCGAGGTTTTGTGTAGAAAATTTCAAATCTTTTTTCCGTACGATTTGGTCGGAAATTTCTCGAAAAAGCGCATTTTACTCGAATCCTTTGAGACTGATCCCTACCTTATAGGATCTCGACGCGGCGATTTCAAATATGGGGTCGTTTATGCCGCTAGTCCTAACTGTTCTCCGGGAGTTATCGACGGTTTTTGTGTAGAAAATTTCAAATTTTTCCGACGATTGTTGGTCGGAAATTTCTTCGAAACATTTTCTCGAACCTTTCGGTCTGATCCTACCTTATAGGTCTCGACACGGCGATTTCAAATATGGGGTCGTTGATGTCGCACTGGTCCTAACCGTTCTCGAGTTATCGAGGTTTTATATGCGAAGAGTACAAATTTTTTTCCGAGGATTTGTCGCGAAATTTCCCTCGAAAAAAAATTGGGTACCAGCGAACTTTCTCTGAACTGATCCTTTCGGGCGATCCCTTTATAGATCTCAGACGTTAAGGCGATTTCAACATAGCTCTGGGGTCGTTTGTATGCCGCTAGTCCCAACTGTTCTCGAGTTATCGAGGTTTTTGTGTAGAAAATTTCAAATTTTTTCCGACGATTTGTCAGGGAAATTTCCTCGAAAAGCATTCCTTACTCGAACTTTTTCGGAACTGATCCTACCTTTATAGATCTCGGACGCGAAGCGATTTCAAATATGGGGTCGTTTTAATGCCGCTAGTCCTAACTGTTCTCGAGTTATCTGAGGTTTTCGTGTAGAAAATTTCAAATTTTTTCCGGGACGATTTGGTCAGGAAATTTCTCGAAAAAACATTCTTCTCTCGAGATCCTTCTGGAACTGAACATCCTACCTTATATAGGATCTCGACGCGGCGATTTCTGGAACATGAATGGGGTCGTACTTGCTATCGCTAGTCCCAACCCCGTTCTCTGAGTTATCCGAGGTTTTTTGTGTAGAAAATTTCAAATTTTTTCCGACGATTTGGTCGGAAATTTCTCGAAGAAAAAAACATTTTCTCGAATCCTTTCGGGAACTGGATCCTACCTTATAGATCTCGACGCACTTATGGCGATTTCAAATGCCATGGGGTCGTTTATGCACCACGCTGAAGGTCCTAACTGTTTACTCGAGTTATCGAGGTTTTTGTGTAGAAAATTTCAAATTTTTTTTCCGACGATTTGGTCAGGAAATTTCGAAAAGAGAAACAACATTTTCTCGAATTCTTTCGGAACTGATCCCACTCTTTATATAGGATCTCGACTGCGTGATTCTCAAATATGGAATGGGTCGTTTATGCCGCTAGTCCTAACCGTTACTCGAGTTATCGAGGTTTATTGTGTAGAAAAATTTCAAATTTTTTTCCGATGATTTGCCTGGAAATTTTCGAAAAACACATTTTCCTGAAAGAGGTCACTTTCGGAACTACGATCCTACCTTATAGATCTCGACGCGGCGATTTCAAATATGGGGTCGTTTGTATCATTAGTCCTAACCGTTCTCGAGGCCCATCTATCCGATAGGTTTTTGTGTAGAAAATTTCAAATTTTTTTTCCGACGATTTGGTCGGAAATTTCGAAAAACATTTTCTCGAATCCTTTCGGAAACTGATCCCGACCTTATAGATCTCGACGCGGCGATTTCAAATATGGGGTCAGGTTTGTAACCATCGCTAGTTCCCAACTGTTCTCGAGTTATCGAGGTTTTTGTGTAGAAAATTTCAAATTTTTTTCCGACGATTTGGTCGAAATTCTCTCTGAAAAACACATTTTCTCAGAACTCTCTTTCCCGGAACTGATCTGCTGCTACCTTTAGTAGAATCTCGACGCGGCGATTTCCAAATATCCGCAGGGTCGTTTGTACGCATCACGCTAGTCTTAACCGTTCTCGGAGTTATCTGAGGTTTTTGTGTAGAAAATTTCAAAGTTTTTTCTCGACGATTTGGTCGGAAATTTCGAAAAAACATTTTCTCGAATCGCTTTCGGAACTGATCCTACCTTATAGATCTCGACGCGGCGATTTCAAATATGGGGTCGTTTTATGCCGCTAGTCCCAACCGTTCTTGAGTTATCGAGGTTTTTGTGTAGAAAATTTCAAACTTTTTTTTTCCGGACGATTTGTCGGAAATTTCTCGAAAAAAACATTTTCTCGGAAATCCTTTCTCGGAACTGATCCTACCTTATATATCCCGACGCGGCGATTTCAAATATGGGGGTCGTTTGTATCGCTAGTCCCA